>CM036592.1:27237189-28437189 GCA_020745705.1 Hemiprocne comata | reverse complement strand
GAGGCAGGCAAAATGATGCTCTAATGTACATCCACTCAGAGTACAGAATACCTTTTTTGTAGAAAAAACAAGAAGTAAACTAATATGTCCAAGCCTTTTCTACTTTTTCTTTTTTACATGTTCCCCTTAACAGTAAAACAAGGCTAAAAGAATCAAGAATACAGGTATGCCAGATTGTTTTAAGTTCTTTGACCATACATCCTAGTATTTATCTACACCAATTCACAGCCTCTTAACATATTCTCACGCTAATCAGCATGTCTACAATTATAGACAGCCTCTGTTCTCTCATGTATTTCTCTTGTAGGGCAATACAGATAAAGCACTTCTTAAACTGTAACGATCTTAAAACAGGCTAAAATTAACTACCTGATAGAAAATTACTTTTTTAAAAGATACGATAAACACTGCACAATTTCTGTAAAAAGCATATCCATTACCTAGAGACTAAGGATGGGGAAATTCTTAGTAACTAAAATTCCCTTTTTACCCGGAGAACATTGTTTGCTAGACTGAAAATGCCTTTATTGAACCAAATTTTATGTCGGAGAATGCCCAGATTTGGTAGTACGCTATGTGTCTTTCACAACACAGTCAAGCCCAAGCAATGCAGCAAAAAACAAGCAGTTGAAGATCAATGCCCAATACCACAATCATCACCTGCTTGTTGTACAACCTGTTACATTTTATCCCTGCACATTTTGTAACATAAAAAGACCAGACCATGGCAGCGGGTACAATTTTAATGTGAAGAATGGTTCTTTTTATCTCTACAATCTAGTGACAACTGGTTGTTTTAATCTTTGCTACTGTGTCCTCCCCAGTCCTCTCTCTCTCTCTTTCTCTCTCTCACACACACACACACAAGTCCACCAGAAAGAGACAGACAGAAATATCTCCTCTGAGATGCAGTTGCATGCAGTAAGAATAAATACAAGTTATTACAATGACAGAGGAAAGCAAGCCTCGCTTCAATTAAAAGAGTATCCACAAAGCTGCTGCACAACAAAAAAAAAAAAAGCAACAAGCTTCGAAGCATTTTAGGTGGGAAACGCCACTAGCCAAGCTGAGTGAGAGGGTACAGAGGGCTGGGCGTGAGTACATGTCACCAGCTACGGGCCAGGAGCTCCCATGCAACCAGGCAGAACCAAGAAACCCACTCTCTGAGGAGGGCAGAGGGGAGGCAGGGATCAGGAGTGAACCTGACATCCACCCCAGGAGCTGCAGCAGGCGAGGGGAAGAGGTGGGCGCTGTCCTTGCCTCTCTCCAAGCACACAAGTTTTCATCTTTCTTCAAACATGAGGGAGAACCCGCTGCTAGAGAGAAACTGCTCCTTTTTAGCAGTTTCAGCAATGGCACCCAAATTCTCCACGCCAGTATTTTGGAACCATCTGAGATTTCTTAACACAGTTTTTATTTCCTTATAATCATACTGAACCTTCCTGAAAGAGAGCCTGGTTATTTGCAAGGCTTCCTCAGCCGTGTCAAGAAGGGATCACAAAATGTGATCCTTCTCACTAATAACAAACAGAAGATACTTTTACAGCCTTAATTCAATTAACATGCATGAGCAGCGTGCACACATGCAAGCAAACACATCCACCTCTTTCACGAGGGCCGTGTACAGGTCAGCAGCACCGGCTGGCGCTGCGACAAGCCAGGACTGCCACACACACACCGCTTCAGCAGAAACATTCTTTTCTAGAAAGCCACCACCAAGTAACAATCAATCCAGCGGTTTCCTAAAAGGCACACGCTCAGCGATCTTCAGAGCAATTCATTTCTGTACACGGGCTAAGAGTGCAGGAAGACAGCTGGAGAAAATATTCATCGTCTGAAGGAATCCCTTCAATCACACAAAATTCCTGGAGGAGAATACACCCGTTAAGTGTCAACAAAGGAACGCCCCTCCCAGCACCTCCTGCCTTACAGAAATGTCATGCTGAAAGGAAAAACTAGACCAGGAACAGCAGCTATTCACAATCAGCGCTGTTTATCGACCCTACCCTTGCCATCACCCCTAAGAAAAAAATCTGGGGATTGTTTAACATTTCTAGAAAGAATAGAATAGAGGGATGTGGCCGAAGACAGCCTCCTCTTTTGAGGATTCCTTGGTATTCCTCAAAGGCAGGCTGTGGACGCAAGGAGAGCTTTGTCTGGCATCACCTTTCTATATTACAAGATTTATATATAAAATTAATTTTGCCAGAAGTACATGTTTTGCCTCACCACATGTACAGAAATCCTTAAGGCTAAAAAACATTAACCTAAATTAAAAGGAATCCAGCTTCAAATTACTAAAATAATCTCCCATTTTACTCATCCAGAGCAAAGAATAATTACATAGAAAACCAAAACAGTCAAACTCAAATCATTCCACAGGAGTTAAGAGGATAAGAGTGTTACTAAAATTAAAATGTATGCATAGCAGTGTAATAACGAATTCATAGGATACAGTAAATCTTTCCCAAAACCAGGCTAGGATTATATCAAGATCACCATTCAACATATGCCTGAAATATGGCTGTAAATAAGTGGGACTTAATTGACCACCACCTACTTTAAGCCCTTGATTTTATAAATAGAAGCATCCAATAATGACTAGTGATTTTTAAAACACAGTTGAGAAGGTAAAAAGAAGAAACAATAAGTAGAAAGTCAAACATGCAAACAAGAAACAATAGAAAAACAAGACCCTGAAGGTAATTACTAAAACCATCTTAATTTCTATTTTGATAGAAAAAAAAAAAAAAAAACAGACCAAGAAAAGCAGCAATGATAATACACACAATTAAAACTCCTTGGTTGTGAATATTCTGCCTCCAAAATGTCTGCTCGTGTGCACAACTGACTAAAACATATGTGTCTATAGTCCCACCTCAAATACATGAGTTAGAAATCACTAGTAGTATTTCAGTACTTTGTAACTGTTTTCTCACCCCTTGCAACTTTTTATTCCATCTCCCTACCCGCACCTAAATAAGCCGGTTATGTCAAACAGCAACACAGTTCCACTAAACTTCAGTCCTCCTGAATTTCGGTACAGCTCACGCCCAGTCGCAATTTTAGTCAACACACACGGCCGTTCACCTTACTTAAGGTTACTACAGCTTTTCAACCGTTTCCTCAAGAAAGATACACCCAACTTGGTGAAAACATCTTCTACAGCCACAAATACAGGCGGGAAGCTGTCACACCGCTTTCTCTGTGGCACCTCTCCGTTTTAAACACTGGGAAAATCACCTGGCTAGACAGGAAGGCGACGACTTTTGGAACGAGATTCTGCCTCTCCGGCTCCATCAGAACTACCACAATAAATACATGGGGTGAAACAGGAAAAGAGCCTCTCGCCTATACGGGAGGGTGGGGGACAGCAGTCGCACACACAGAGCAGATGTAATCATTACCCTAAGCGCCGGTAATCATTACCCCGAGCGTCACTGCCACCACAAACACGCCAAGTCTCTTAAATTTCTCTCCGCCAGCTCTCGGTGCCGGGAGCTGGAGGGGAGGAGGAAAGGTGAGGCTGTAAAACCCAGCTTCCTCCTTTCTTTCTATTTTGTGTGTGTGCGTTGTTGTTGTGGCGGTGACTGGTCGATGCCATCGCCCGGCAGCCCCGAGGAGCGGGGCAGCCCCGCCGCCCAGCCCAGCGGGACCATCGGCCGCCCCCACCCCGCAGCAGGCAGCGGGCGGGCGGCCCCTGGCTCTCCCCACCTGCCCCGGGCCCCGCGGCTGTCGGGCGGGGCTGCACTCCGCCGGGGCACGCACACACACGCACACACACTCGCCGGGTGCCGGTGCGCGGAGCCCGGGCGTGCTGCCCCGCCGACCCCCGCCGCCGACCCCCGCCCCTGGGCGGCACGGGGTGCGCCCTGTCCCCCGCTCCCCCGCAGTTACCTGCCACCCGGGCCCTCCCCGCCTTTGTGCCCGCGGCCTCCCGCCTCCCCTGCTGCCGCCCCCAGGCCCACCCCGCCCGCTGTCAGCCGCCGCCTCAGCGCGCCCCGCCGCCCCCGCCGGCAGCCAGCCCCGCCGCCGCCCCCCGACCCGCCGCGACCCCAACCCCGGCCGCCCCGTACCGTACGGCTCCGCCATCCTCCCGAGGCGCGCCCCGACCCCCCTCCCCGCCCGCCCCTGCCGGCCACCGTCTCTGCGCACCGAGCCGTCACGGGACTCCCCGCCCACAGACCTCCCGCGGCACCACGGGGGCGGGCCCGCCGAGGCGCGGGGCGACCGACCGCTTCCAGGTTACGGCGCCACCGCCATTTTGGCGGCGGGCGGAAGTGGCCGGGTTGCCCCTAGCGACAACGAGGCGGCGGGGAGACGAGAGGACTGCTGTACGGGCTTTGCACCGGCCTCCCGGTGAGGGAACGGTAGCAAGGCGCGCTCAAGAGTGGCTCCCTGCTATTTCTGCCGCTTGTCTCGGGGTCCCGTAAGCCCCGCGGGGCCTGGCCGCGGCCCGGGCCGCCTCTCTGCGCCCACCGCGGCGGCTGGCGGGCAGGCTGAACAGGTAGCCCGGCCTTCCGTCGTGTCAGCGCTGCGACACTGAGGAGGAACTTCTGTCAGAATTTCCCTGAGTTAGGAGGACAGCCCGTGGCTCTGTCGGTTACTGACTGCAGCTCGTTACAGTATTATGAAAAATAGGAACTGTTTTCCTGCCAATCAACTCTCTTAACTGGAGAGTTTGCCCCCCAGACCAGACATGAACAGAAATTTTAATAATGAGTTATCATGAAGTCACTCTTCTCAGTGCTGTACATGCATCGTTCTTGCTGCAGGTCACCTTAGCTACTGAGACATTACAAAAGAGATTGACCAGAGGACTGTGACGTTTCCATGTTTCCTTTTTCTACAAAATCAGGACGAACCTCAGGTGGCACAATGTGCTGACTTTGCTTTCTGTAGGAGGTATCACAAGCTAAGAACGACAAAGCTGGCCTTGCAAGGAATTTGTGGGAGCTGCAAAAAGTGTCAGTAGCCATTCAGAAGGTGGCAACCATACCTCTTGGGTAGACAAACACAATCAAGTGTGACAGAGCATCTGTGATCAGTCATCATTTGATTTCAAGATGAGATTTAAAAACAAGTTAATTCATAGCTTGTTATAACAGATCCTTTTAGCTTTTTAATGCTAAATTCTCAGGCTGTTGCAATCAGTTCCCCTTTCAAGCTTAGGTGGATTCTGCACTGCAGTAGTAGCTCAACTTTCTAATTTCTAAAACACATTAAAGCTAATGGGAGTCCACTAATTGATCTCAGTACTTAGTGGTCTGGACTGGTCCCAGTGGCTCATGTTCAAAAGGAAGAGCAACCACCTTAGCAGAATCAAAACCATGAGTAAATTTGGGAGCCATTTCCTACATCAGACAGTCACGTCTAAGTATCTGCTATTTCCACCAGTTTTTTACACCTTTTGGCAACCATGGAGGCTAGTTTCAGTGTGACAAAGCTATTCACATCCAATTATCCGGGTTCTGCCAGTTTGCTTTGTGTGATTCTTTGGCAAACCAGACAGTGGTTACACACTTTTTTACTAACAAATGCTGGACAGCTTTAAAAGCAGAATGGGCTTTTGGGCCTAATGGGTCACAGGGCAGAAACCAGGTGAAATTTCCTAGTGACAATATTTCTTACAATTATTGGTTGTTTATTTGTTGCTATTACTCAGTAAAATGTTCAGTGCGGACACTGCACTGATCCCCTACAAGACAAGGGAGTAGAGGCTTTGCCCTGAAAATCTTGGGAGGCTGAAATAATTTTTTCCTGTGTAGCTTATTTGAACACAGAGAGATGTCTACATAGAACTACATGTATTCACCATGCTTGGGGAGGATGTGAACGTTTTGTTGACTGTGTACTGTACATTTCTCAGGCTCTTTGTAAAGTGCCACTGCCCAGTTGATTTAGCATTGGAGAAGCATGCACAAAAGATACACTTGCTACATGCACTCTGGCTCTGTTAGAGATTTTAGTTGTTTCTACTTTGCTTTCAAAAATATTAGTTGAAATATATAAAAAAAAGGTTATACTAAAAAAAAAAACAAAACACAACCAAACAGTGTGCTCTTTTTATGATGAAACACAAAACTGAAAAGCTGATATAAAGCAGAGCAGGACAATTGTCACCAGACAAGGAGTCAGCCAAGAAATTTACACTCCTAACTCCACCCTTCTGCTGCAATTCCTTAAATACGACATATGAGATTAGACTGATACCAGGGTAATATTTGTGCCAACAATCAGAACTAACAGATGTTTTTGCAAAGGCAGAATTCGTACACGCAAGGTTTGTTTTCAATCTTCACAAATGGAGTGGTTAATTTTATACCCTCCTACTGGATGCTGAAGAGCTCAGCTCTAACCTACTCCCAGCCTCCACCAGCACTGTTTGTCCCCGAATCTTCATCAACACGGACTTGGTACATTGTAGAAGGTGAGTATGGGTCACAATCCATAGAAGTATTAGTTAAGGGTCTCAGGATCAGGAGACTATGCTGACAGGCCCATATTTTGAACCTTGTGGTATTGCAGCTGAGTACCTCTCCTTAAAATAGATCCACAGACAGTAATTCAGAGGTTTCCTCAGTCTCCATTGTCCCAGAAAAGCTGTAGAACTGTGCAAAGATCTTGAATTACTGCCATTCACAGTGAAATTAACAGGAAGGGAAATACAATTAATGAGCATTTCCTAACCTACATGCTTACAGATTCTAAATTAAGGTTTCACAGGGTAATTTCATTTGGACATTGCCTAACTTTTAAACGCTCACTTTTGCAACCTTCATAATGTTCCTTGAACACCTGTAGCATTTCCTGTGTTCCTCAAAAGGACAGCTGCTAGTGCAGGACCATGCAGCATCACAGCACCTCCACGGGTCGTCAGCCGTGCTGGAACCTTTGTATGCCCAACACAAACCTCTGCCCCTGTTCCTCAAAGAGAAACAGAGAGCAACAGCAGACTGTCACCCTCCATCTAGACCAGCAGTTGAGGGGGATGAGTGTTGGAATTTGGATCATTCAGTGGATTCGTAAGGCCATTCCTAAGGCTACTTAGTATTTACACAGTTGTTTTAAGCATTCTTCTACAAAGCAGCGTGATTTATTAGGAGCTAGCTCTTACACAATGAACTAAAATAAAGCTATTAATTAGTTAAGCTTGCTTAAGCTGACCACAAGATCAATCTAGCAACATCAGAATCATCTTTGACTCAATTCAGATACCTCTGCTATAACAGCTACACTTGCCTTTTCTTAATTTAGTGGCTGCCAGACTAATGAATTGACCCTCTCTCTCGGTCATGTGACCCTTTCACTACCTCCTCCCAACTGTAAAATTTCTGTCATCTAACTACAAGAAAGCCATCTCTCCTCCCCCAGGCAGGCAGCTGTTGCCACCTCATCCAAGGACACTCAATTCTAGTCATCTCTGCACTGTGGGCTGGGGCAGACAGCACAAGAGGCAAATTCTTTGCTGGCTGAGACAAAGGGAAGGCCAGCCTCAGGGATGCTCTTTTCCACTTTCAGCTCTGGAAGTCAGGATATCCCAGCAAACGCATCCCGTTGTGCCCCTTTCCACCTGCGTGCCCCCCTGCTCTGCCCTTCATGGGGCTGTCTCCCATAGCTGGTACTCCATTCCCTTCCCCTCTGCCTGTGCCTGACCTCAGCTTTCAGACATCCATCACCTGTTCCTTCCCCAGGCTGACTCTCCCTTCTTAACCTCCAACAGAGCTTCCAACTTTGGTTCCCCATGCCAGATCCTAGTTCAGTCTTCTATCTTGTTCTTCATCTCCCTGCCTATTCCCCTGACACTCCTGTCTCTTCCTTTTCACCTCCTTGTACCAGGCAAACTGAATTCTGCTGTGTCTTCTGTCCCTCTCCTACTGCCAGTTCCTTGCCAGCCAATCTCAGCATAAAAGTCCTTTAATTCCCAGTTTCACTTTCTTTGTGAATCTCAGTCTCCCTCTGTTATGCCTCAAACCTCTGAATTCCCAGTTCTAGGTTTTATCTTCCTCTCAGAGAATCAGAGCATCATAGAATGTATTGGGTTGGAAGGGACCTATAACGGTAATCTAGTCCAACCCTCTCTCATCTATACTTCAATCTACCCAGACCTTCTTGCCCTGTCCTGCTCCTTTCCCTTTTGAATCATCACTTTACCAGAAGTTTGGATTCAGTCTCTTAGCCAAGGGTTGCAATGTATTCAGTTGTTCTGGGGGAGAGACAAGTGCTTTGGAGGCTGATGGCACAAAAAAGCCCATTTCATTTTGTGAGCATCCTACCCATCACAGAAACAGTTTATGCCTTCATCACTGCTTTTCTATCTCCCCCTTGGATCCACTGCCTTTTTTATAGGAAAACAACCACTAGGAAAGCTGGTAGAGTTAGCATATCTGAGGAGCTGAAGATGAGAGAGGAAGGGTGCTAAGCAAGAAACTGTACCTGTAGGATGCACACAGACAGGCAGAGCCTTTCTCAATGTCTAGAAGCTCATACACCAACAGAGTTGCTGACGAGAAGATCTGTCACCTTGAAAACAGAGACAGCCCCACCAGGGTGAAAGCTTCTGCTTGATGTGAGAAGCTGTTGCAATCCAAAGGATACAAAGAAGGGGAACCTCAAAATGTGGTTCTCTTTTGAAGGACTACAGTACAGCAAGATGTTGCTATTTTTACTGTCTGTTCCTTTTATGTGTTCAGTCAGGTCTGCTTACTTGAATGACAAGAAATTGTTTTTGCTCTTTCCTCCAGTTGGATCCACAAAGCAAATGTACGATAAAAAAACAGAGTTTGATTAAGGTACCCATGTTCTCAAAACCAAGCAGAATGACTTAGGGTTGTAAAACTATCATGTAATAAAAAATTCTGGTCCTACCAGCTTCAACTTTCAACTCATTAGTCACCAATCTAGCTCTGTCAGGCTGTTAGCAATTTTTTAAACAGACTTCCTAGGTCTTAAAGGAGCTCTTCCAGATGTAAAGACAAGACAAATCAACCCCAAAACAGCACATTCAGAATGCCATGCATTACATGATTTTCTCTCATTTACTTGCATGCACACAAACTTTTTCAAGTATCCTAGCTTCCCCAGGGCCACCAGTTCTTCAGTTTATTTAGTGCAAGGGAAAACTGCAAATCCAACAGGCTATCAAGCAAGCTAATCTTCAGTTATACAAACGGAGAGTCAACGAGTTCAAACAACTTATCTTTCAAAGTCAACACTACAAACAACAGAAACAATCGAGGGCTTTTTCATTCACAACAGACAATGAACCGTATTTTTTTTAGGGTAGATATTCTAGGCAGGATAGTAGCAACTGTTAGAAACTCCTACTTTTCTCTGCAGTGAAAGACAAGGCAAATTAAAGGCTTCAGTTGTCTGTACTTTAAAAGGGGAGAAGGGCTGGAAGAAAAACTCAGTTAAACTGAAACAGATGCTCATTATTCCCTCCTCAGTAGGACCATCCCTAAAGAAACCAACCTTCCTTGACTTCATTTCATTCTTCTCGTACTTGTGAACCCATTTCTGATACTCAGGGTAACTCACAAGGATAAAGCAAGGTCCAATGGGACATTCTATGCCCTGGTGGACAAGATTCTCTTAGCTTGGGTCTGCAGCACCTGGATTTCAGTAGGCCATGTGCATACCAAGGACTAACCATGCCCAGGACTAGCATAACTCCCACAACTAAAGGGCAAGAGGGGACAGGCATTCACAAAAGCTAGTTTAAATCTACAGAGGTTAAGCTTCATCTGTAGTCAATACGATAAGCCTGTGCTTCGGCACTCTGAATCATATTCTCAAGAAATGACTTTTTCCATTGACCTCATGTGGACCCTGGGGACTTGAGCTTTCCAAGGGAAAAGCCACTTCCTCCCCAGGAAAGTGCATTCAAGCCTAAGTGACTGTGGGTTCACCAGCTTTCTACATGCCACACATGGCTGTTGGGACGCCGATGCTGCGTGAGCACTGTAGATCTGCATGCCTGCAGGTAGTACCAGACATCTCCTACCATTGTACCTGTTTCACTTGGCTCTCATGTCAGCCTTCGAGAACTGGCTGGCACCGACAATTTGGTGTGGTGTGGCTTAGATTTCATTAACACTGCGTGTCATTTCATGCCTTCAAAGGTCCCTGAAGTTTAGTACCAGGCTGACTGGTATGGCACGGTATGTAGGAATGCAACTACAGCTCAAGTTTTTCTCTGCTGAATGCATACAAGAGCATATCCTGCCTATATCCGCATAAAAGAGGGAGCGGGCTTCCACTTGCCCAGTGTCCTCTCTGATCTTCCAGTCCTCAACAGCCACAACAGGGTAGCAGTGTAGCCTGTGCTTCAAAGAGAGAGCCTGAAGACAACCAGCTCTGTACTGTTAGCATTTTTAGCTGATAAAGGTGTGAAGCTGAAGGAAGGAGGCTCCCACAGAAGCCAAGAAAGGGGAAAGGTCTCTGGGAGTGGTGGCCCCACGAAGGCAGAACAATTTTATTACAAGTTTTTCTTAAGATTACTGTAAACAACTCAACTGTGTACTAAAAGTGACTGGGAGTGGCAGCACATCCATGCTGAGCTGTGTAAAAAAGCCAGCTGCCCCATGCCCAGGCAAGTATCATTGCCAGCAGGTTAACCAAGGTCACAAGCAGAAGTAGTTTTACTCAGGATTACATCTTGTCACTGCTGCAAGCTCCGCTGTCTGAAATGTGAAAGAAGATGAAGATCAGCTGAACGAGAGAGTCCCCAGGAAAACAACCAACCAACCCTCATTCACGTTCTCACACAGAGGAAAAAAAATACTTTAAAAGTAATTTGGGAAGGGAAAATTGAGTTGGAAACTTTCTGCCCAGAGCCACGAAAAGTAGAGCAAAGTGAGTGCAAGCAACCCTAATATTTATTCTTCTTGTGGTAGTGCACAAGAACCTTCACCTTGTTTGGGGGGTGCTGTACAAAAAGTGTTCTGATTCAGACTGAAAGATAAACTAAGAGCAGAAAAATGCATTTGTTACAGACACAGAGAGCATGAGGAAAGAAAAGCAGTCAGCATGCTGCCAAGGATTTTTTATAGGCCATAAGGACCAGGAGAGAGTTGGAGAGAGCTCTGAAAGGTGATTTTTCAACACGCACTAATAAGGGGTTGGTTGCGAGGCTGGGAGGAAGCAGAGAGATGTTTGAAATGGTAACGAGTAGGCAGTGGAACTGGTCATCACAAGCTGGTCTTAGGAAAGAGCTGACATCCCGGTAATAATCTGAAACAGATCAACAGGGATGGGCTAGGGAAAGATGGGTCTTGAAGAGGCAGGCATCTAGAGAAGAGAGTTAGTAGGCAGAAAAGAAGTGACAGAGTGACGGGCTAGGAACAGTCGTGCATTGTGAGGACAAGGGCATGGTTATTCAAGAGTTTTCTTTCCCCCTCTTGTTTCTCAGAGGGAGGAGCCCTGTTTCAAGGGAGAATAATACAATCATTTGACTGTGTTAAGAGATTTATGGTCTGACTTTACCATGTGTTAAAATATTGATTCTCTTCCTAACACATGCTTTTGATATTGACATTCTTTTTTCTATACAGAAGACTGAATTCTGCATACAAAAGCTGGGACTTCATACTAGGATCCAGAAATGCTGGGTAAATACAAAGTGACGTAAGTGAAGCACAAGTCTCAGATTTTTTCCACTCAATTAAATAAAGATAGCAAGAGAGACACTGAGCAGTGAGTGGTGGTGAGAAGCTGGAATAATTAAACAATAATATGACAGACAGTGCATTTACGGGCAATTACAGCATGCCTCTGCTGGCACTTTAAGGCACAAAGCCAAAGACTTAAGCGATTCAAACCACACAAGTAGAGCAGAAACCTAGAAATGCCAGTTTAGAGCATGTGGCTTGGGAGCCCAAAATGGGACTCACATGTAGCAATAAAACAGGCAGTCAGGCCGTGGCATTTACTGGACGTTACTGCTAGAGATAGAGCAGGAAGAACAGGCAATCAAAAAGCTGTTTCTGAATCCCTTGGATAATACGTTTCCAGGCACTTTTACGTATGTAGCAGTGAAAGACAAATCTTCACAGAGTAAGGACATCTCATTCTCATCCTGTGTGTTCAGCTTGAGGATACCACTGCATCAGGCAACAACAAATTTAAAGTAAGTATATTCAGAAAGCCCAACTAAAAGAAATCATTCATCTGTCAACTCCCTTTCAAAAACAAGGTCTTGGTTAAACACCAAGCAACCCAAGCTTCAGGCTCTGAAGGCATTTGTGATTCCCTCAGGGAGTCACACAGGGCTTTCTGTTCCCTGCCTTACCCCACCCACTAAACCCAAACCACCTTCCTCCTCCTGTCTCCGAAGAAGATGGGCTCTGTATCCCATCATACCACTCAGCAGCTTAAGGGGACAATTGCATGAAATCTGCAGGTGTATTTTGAAAGCATTGGCATACATTATTCAACACACATCACAGCCATGCTGGTATACTACATTTCTGACATCATTAGCACAAAGAGAGGTGAAACAAGCTCTAGATTTTTAGAACAGAAGAAAAGAGAGAAGGATCCACCTGGAAAGCAAACACAGTTCAGGTGTTGTTAAAAGCTTCTTAAACTGTCAACAAAGTATTTGCTTAAAAACGGAATGGAAAAATCACCTTCAAAATGCGTAATTCTCACAAAAGTGGCTTTATTTTTAAACACCCCATATCTGGAGCTATACAATTAAATGGGTCTCTCCACCAGATTCTTGTTTTTAAAGTAAAGACTTGATTCCAGACTTTCCTGTTGTATGGAAAAAAATGGAAAACATGAACTTGAACAAAAACAGAATGAAAATAAAAAGCATTTAAAATGTATAAGGACAAAAGCCAAGCCTCATAAACAAATGGGACTGGCAACATTGCTTCACCTAAATGCTTCTTTCTTCCATTTAGTAGAAGATGTTTCTCAAGACTTAAAGTAAATGTTGTTTTGTATCTGCAGGGCTTTCAGCAAGTGGCTGCCACGTTACGAAACTCTGGATTCCAGCAACGAACATCCCTGCTGTCTGCTGCACTCAGAGTATCTGGGAAAAGGAGGAGGAAAACAAGCTTATCATTTATAAAATTATTGCTGGTTTTGTGGTTGTGAGGCTTTCTCAGTGTACAAGAATAACTTGTTTGTGACATTAGAAAAATAAGGATATGCAAGAGTGCATTGTCCTCTCCATGGATACCACTCTCACGCTTTGTCAAGTAACTTTGGGTTTCAGCTGAAGGTCACCTCTCAGGACTTTAGGAAGCTGCATGGCATGGGGGCACAAGAGATCTGGGCATCATGACACCATGCATCAGGACAGCCTTGTGCTGACTTCCCCAGCCATCTAGGATGGCACCAAGACAACACAGACTCAGCACAATTCCACTGCAAGTGCATGGTGCTTTTCCCAAATTGAAGGGGTCTGTCTGCCAAAGTACTTCAGCTTTCTAGCTATTTCTGGCAGCTGGAAAGGCCCACAAGAGAAATGAGTGTATGTTAATAGCACATGTCGACCCCAGAGGCAGAAAAATGGTAAAAAATGGGATATAACTCCACTTTCTGTCGCAGAAGAAGAGATCAAGACCCTCCTCCATAATTGGAAAAGTATTCATAAACATATTCTCTTGTCGCTCCTCTTCCAATGATGGGAATTATGTCCTCTGTGCCACACCTTCCCCTCCTGTAAAGTATGGCTAACTCTACTAAGTACTCACCTTACTCAAAGCTAAACCCATTCCTATTTTTAAGCCACTTTGAAAAGTACAATATTAAGCTGCAGACCGTGCCCATGCCTCTCTCCTCTCTCAAGAAGTCCTTCCAGTCCTGAGGGTGGTAACTGTGTTTTTTTTCCCAAAGGAAAGAGGTGTTTAAAAAGCAGACTTACTAGAGACCATGGAAAACAATCTCCACAATCATGTCTGTCCCAGTGCTATCAGCTTTCTAGATGGGCTGCCAAGTTGGCATTTGACTAGCTAAGAAAATTGATTTAGCACAGGATGCCAGATTCCACTTCTCAGTCACTAAAATGCTCAAGTAACAAACTGAGTTGACCATTGTTTCTTATCACCAAGCAAACAAACCCTGTTGGCAGGAAAATGGCTTTGGAAAGTGATTCCCTACATGACTGAGATGGGCTCTGGTTGCTATAAAGGCCCTCACATAATGCTGGACTCCAGGTGGTAATCAGCACTTTGAAGGACACTGCCAAAAAACCTAGCATTTGAGATTTTATTTCAATGTCTTGCTTTCAGTTCATCTTCTGTTGCTCTGCAGGCCATGTTTGTTACCACAGAAGTAACTATTGGTTTTACAGTGCAAGATTTTCAGTCATAACTGGCTGTCTCTTACATCCAGTTTTAGCCATAGCTAAGATGCTAACCGGATCAGCTAGTTGAGCTTTTTTAAACAAATAAACAAGGAAACAACTACCAAATTACTGATCTGCAAATTGCATGTACTGTTTTAAATGCCCTGTTCTACACATATCCAGTCTTCATAAATCAGTCCCTAGTCCTTTCCTTTCTAATCAGTAGGAAATACTACTTGGCACACGGACTAACGCACCAGACAAAAGAGGCAGCTTTTCCCACCGAAATCAGTGGGAATGCTTCTGTCCACTTCAAAGGGTAAAGAAGGATGTCCCAAACAAGCACATCCATTTTATAGCCTCATGAGTGCCAGTCTTCTGACCTGAAAGTGGAATACGTGAATCACAACAGAAATGGCTCCACTTCTGCACTGCCTTGGACCAAACCAGAAGTGTTATCTTTGGCTGACTCCACAAAACGCAGGAAGCAGGAGACCTGCGCTCACCCTCCACAGGTTCTCTGCTGGTCTCCAACCCAACGAGCAGGTGAGACCTCAAGTGAGGTGGAAGTGGGCTACCTGAGGGATCACTGGTTTCCTCCTCTAAGGCAACCTTAGAGGAAAAAGGAAATAGTACTGGAACAATGCAGACAGAGGCTTTAAATGACCATCAGAGACATGCTGCTAACTGGAAGTTAAAGGTTTTATCACAGGTGTTCCAGCCAACCTGAGCCTTGGAACCCACAGCTGACAGATCCACAGTCTGGTTGCTTGAACGAGCAGTGGGAAGCACACGGCCAGCTGCATCAAGCCAGAACAGAAAAGAACATTAGCAGAAACTATTTTCTCCCTTATTTTCTTCTTCCACGGCCAGCCCCTGTGCAGCAGCAAGAAGCAAGCTCTCAACCCCAGAACAGTTAAAGGAGTGGTCATGGCTTGCTGAGGCCATGGATTACCAGCCTTAACCCAACAATCCCTGAGCAAAGGCCAAGGCAAGACAACATGTGCTGGGCACACAGGCAAGCTCATTAGCAACGTCTAAAATTACCACACATCCCGTAAGTGGGGTGGTGCCGAGGCATCGCACAGACACAGGGACGGCCCAGTGAATCTTCCCACCGACCCTGGGTCACGCCGCGGCTTCGCGGCAGCGATTTCTGAGGGAAGCTGCTACTGGCGGCAATGGAACCTCCAAACCAGGAAACTGTCGGTGGAGGCAGGTGGAGATCCAGGCGCTCCTGCTGATCAAGTTTAGCGACATTTAAGCCCTCAGCGTTTAGAAAGACATCGGCTTTTACTGCTGTTTACATGTTAAACATCGCGAATCCCGAGGCGCTGCCTGAAAAGGAAAATCGGAACACGTAAGCCCTGGCCGAACCCGGCTGTTGGACGGTGTCTGCCGGGAGTTTTATAGGAAAAACAAAACAAAACAAAAAGGCTCAAAGCCGGAGTTTCGCGGCGAGGAGGGGCGAGGTCCCGGCGCGGCGGGGAGCCCCGGCAGTCAGCGCGGAAGGCAGGCAGGGGCACGCCGTGGGGGCAGGCCGGCCCACGCAGGTTTCACGGCGCAGCCCCATCGAGGAGCCCCGCCGCGGCGGCTGGCTGGGGCAGCCAAGGGGGGCACGGCCCGGCCCTGCGCGCTCCCACCGGAGTGAGCCAAGCCGCGGCCACCCCACGGAACTCCCGGCCCCGGGCAACCGGCCTCCGCGTCCTGCTGCCCACGCAGGACGCCGCCCTGCCCCGCCCGTCCCGGCGGCAGCTGGCGGGAAGCTACAGCCCAGCCACACTGCCGGGACAGCCTCGGGGGAGCCGCTCCCGCCTCGCCGGGGGCGCAGCCGTAGGGCTGCCCCCACACAGCAACTACAGCTCCCGGCGTGCCCCGCGCCACACACAGGACTACAGTTCCCACCGTGGATTTGGCGGCCCAGCTACTTTCTTTTCCCGAAGGACTACACTTCCCAGCATGCACCGGGGTGCCGAGGCGGCCTGAACGCCGGGTGTGCAGACGCGGCGTGGCGCAGCGTATGCAGGAGACCGTCGTTTTCCTCTCAGAAGGCCCGCCTTCCCCCTCAGCACCGCGCATGCCGGTGCGGGCGGTGGCCGGGCACAGTACCTGCGTGCCGCACAGGGGGGAGCCGCTATGCCAGAGGGGAAGGCCGCGTTCCGGGAGGTGCTGCCCAAGCAAGGTACCGGCGGCGGGCGCGCCCCGGCAGCCTGCCCGGCTCGGCCTCGATTGCTCACGTACGGCGCTTTTCTCCCCTCGCAGGGCAGCTGTCGGTGGAGGACGCAGCCGCGATGGTGCTGTGCAAACCCAAGGTGCTGCCTCTCAAATCGGTGTCCCTGGAGAAGCTGGAGAAGCTGCAACGGGCGATGATGGAGGCGGCACGACCACCCGAGGGGGCACCGCCGTCCCAGCCGTAGCCCCGGGGAGGGTTGGTGGGGCCCGTGCCCAGCGAAGGCCGCACCCGCGACGCGCAAGTACAGCTCTGTAACGATTGCGGATTAAAGGCTGGCCGAGAACGCTGGCGGTGCTGCTGGGCTGGGAGGGGGTGGGTGGGAGGCTCCTTTTCTGCTTTTTCTTGTAGAAGTTCCATTCTATGGAACATTCATGCTTTCAAGGCGACGTTTTAACTAGATCTCTAGGCTTGCCAAGCCCGACAGGTAGAACCCCGGTAGCCGCAGGTCTGGGGCCAGGCCATTTACACAACGCGCCGGTCCAACAGCCGCTTAGCAGACTCACTTGTCTCCCGGAGCAGGTCGTGTTCACGGCCCTGTAACGGCTGTTCCCACCCGAAACCTTGACACCGGAGGGGAGGAAGGTGGGGCTCCACCGAGCTGCTGTCAGAGAGTCTTCCCTAGATCCATCCTCTTCTTGAGAGCTTAGCCAAGCTGCTCTGCCCAGACACGTTCAGAGTATCTCCCTGCCAGCCTGGCTCTCCTACGCAAGTCACTTGTTTTCAAAAACATATTTGGTAAATACTTGCCATGAGTTTAACTACTCAACGCTTTTGTGCAGATTGTCACAGAGAAGGGCAATGTTAGCTGTACAGCCAAATTGCACAAGCTTCAGAGATTTGAACAGTTTGTTCTGTTTTTAAAGAAGAGGCAGAAAGGAGAGCTTCACAAAAAATATTTTTAATATGCTTTACCAGAACTTTTCACTTTTCCAGTTACATAGGAAAAAAAAAAGACAAATTTGGTACATGGGGACTAGAGCCAACCAGTGTTCTCCCCTAAACAGATCAATTAGTCTCGTGACCCAACTCCATTTTCCTGGGCTCTTTAAAACAAAGAAACAGCTATTTTTCTTCCCCAAGCACAGTATTTCTTCAGCAGCAATGGTAATGTAATCACAGCAGCTTAACTTGACCCTTCTATAAAGCCTGTATAAACCAGTGATTTTATGATGACAACACTGTCCTTGAAAGAAAGAGCGGCAGTCAGACATCAATGCGAACATGGAATGTCAGAAACAATGTGGCACTTGAAAAGATAGCTTATTTGAAGGCACCACCACAGCAGTGGCCAGTTGTTCTACTATATGCCCAAAGTTTTCTTTCTGAAATTTATAAAACTATTAAAAAAAAAAGTATTTGTACCCAAAACATGTGCTTTTAAAAAAATATGGACTGTGCTAAGCAACTCTCAAAATTTTGGTATATTATATATGTGTATACATATATACATACACACACCAAAAAAAGCACGTGTGTTTGTATATATGTATAGGTATCTTATATTTTCCCTTTAAACTTGTAAGGCTTCAGGAGCTAGTTTCCACATTCAGTAGCTTTCTAGCTTCAGACGACCTCCATCTCCTTCACTCACAAAACGCTTTCTGCCCCTGTAAGAAAGTATAAAATATCTTTTCAATCATTCAGATTAACATTACTTGTTTTTTCTTACCTATCACCGGGAAGAATCTTTTCATGAAGTCAAATACAAAGTGTGAAACTTCAGCAAGATCAGCTGACATTCTTGATCACTGATAAATTGCTTTAAATCCATCTAATCTCACATGCAGGCTTATTTGCAAGGAGCTTTTCAAAATTTGTGTTGTCAAGTGCTTTCTACTTTGCTCACCTTTTCACATTCACACTTTATGTTAATTTGAAATCCTAGGAATAGTGTTTTTCTACCTAAAACTAAAGTACATAAGCCAAAAATGCCTCTCAACATATTCATGGTAACTGAAGTATAATCAAGCTTTTGTTGCAGTGATGACATTCAACCTTCCCACACCCCAAACCTACAAAATATTTGATACCAAGAAACACAAAAACTCAGTATTAAGTCTAAAGTCTACAAATGGAGGCGGTTTTTGACAAAGATTAATTTCAAAACCCACATTTATTGCAAGCTGTCAAGATGGTGTAAGAAGCCTTACAAGACACCCAAACTGGGAAACACCTGTAGCAAGCAGTATCCTGATGCATAGAATTGCAAGTAATAGTTTTAACATAATATTTTAAATATTACATGTATTCCTCACAGGAAATGAAACTTACAAATAGTATTGTGACCAGTCAGGAGAGAACAGAATACTCCTTAGCTACAGTTCAAACAGCATTATTTATGCTATAAGTAAGTAAACAGTACCAAAACAAAAAGCACTATACAAACCACATGACAGATACAAAGGGATTGGGTTTGTAGACACCTATGTGTCTATTACCTTTTGCCACAAAGATGAGAACTGGTTGTCTCATCTTCAAACTCTATTCATGCAGTTTTATATGTTTAAACGTTTTTAAGCAGGTTTTTTTTTTCCACTGTAGCTGACAGTTTTCCACTGCCACATGGCTGGATCATTGTTTGGCCTGGCACTCACTCCTTGGTACTGCACTGCTCTCTACCAAGCTAAGGAGCAGAACACACCAGGGGCAGGCCCTCGTCCTCTAGAGAGCAGGTAGGTGTGCTGCCTGGGGCTCTGAGCAACCTGGTCTAGTGGGAGGTGTCCCTGCCCATGCAGGGGGTTTGGATCTAGATGAGATCTTTAAGGTTCCTTCCAACCCAGACCATTCTATGATTCTACGATTTGTCTCAGCCTACTTGTAACAGGCAGCTTCTTAATGAACGTTCTACCCGACCACCCATCTGTTCCTCCACCCTCCACAGTATCCAGCTCCAGTCTGTAGATCCTGCTTTCTGTTACCTACAATGAAGAAAAAAGCAGTGCCTTCACCTATCTATGATAAAACAAGTACCTTGAAGGACAGAGGTCTCTCAGTGGTTTGGAGATTATTCCAGCCTGAAAGCATTCCTCTACAAACCGCTCAAGCACAGAATAGGAGTGTGGCACATCCAGATTAATATCTGGTATTTCACTGTAAACTCGTTCATAGCCCTGCAATATAAGGATTCAAAGAATGACCTGGTTATTCTATGATTTTATTACAATTTTTTTAAATACCCTTTTTCACTCAGAGGATTTATTTTTCAATATAATTTAATGTATACTATGGACAGTTTCAACAAAGCAGAACAGCTGCAAGTCAGTGGAAAAGAAAGGTGTAACACCAGTCAGTAACATGGTATTACACAACTACCTATCTACATCAAAACACCAGCTGGATTTTTAACTGCTTTAGAAGCCAGGAATCCAGACAGTACAGAATGCGTATGTTAGCCTGGCTGCTACCACATGGGTAGTAACGCAAAGAAGAAAAGTTAATTTTTCTTCCACAGAAATGAATAAAATGTGGCCATAGATCTCCATCACAACAGTTTATGCATTAAGGGAAACACAGGTGACAACCAGAGATGACTTCATCACTGTCTGCCGGCAGTATGGCTGGGTAAATTTTGACACAAGTCTTTGTGTGGTGCCTGTTTTGCCCTTGGACAGAACAGCTATCCTATATTCATACCTAGCAGCAAAACCATGAAAGATTCCAACTGTCTAAAAATACTAGCTTCTATCTACTGTTCTGATTGACATTTATAATTAAGTGGGCTCTTACTGTTCTTCAATTATGAAGAACTACTGGATAGAAAGAAAAAATTGTACTTATGAAAAATGAAGCTACACTGCAGCATTTTAAATAATTAGTTTTAACCATTTAATTGCATAAAAGCAGAAATCTTTGAACATTCAAATACTCTGTACCTCACAGTTCCACAGAGAACCACCACTCAGAATTAATTTGTGCTTCCTGCAGTACATGACAAGTACTGCACAAACATCAGGCACAGCATACTTGTATGGGATACAGAATGACCATGGAGAATTTTAAGAAGAGGAGCAGTCAGCAACAGACTACAAACAGCACCTAAGAAGATAAAACCTACACACATTTTGGAAGACGTTACCCAAAATTGTCTCAATGCCACACTTACTCTTTTCATTTGGTCCATAGTAATGACAGAAGAGCTCCAGAGAGATTTCAACAAATCCAGTATCATTTTAAAGGTCTTTTCTCCAGTTGACTCCAGAACCATCACAACAGCCTAAAACAAATCATGCATATGGTTCAAGTACATGTCGTGTAAGCATATGAGGTGTGAAAACAAGTGCATTACCATGCATTTTCTGGGGAGACAACTCCCTTTGTTACCATCCACTCACCATTTCACAGTGTATAATTTGATAAGAAAAACTGAATATTTGAATAAAAATAAGTTATGAAAAACCAGAAAGAACTAAACAGAGTGAAAAGCACTGCCTTTCTGGCTCTGGTTTGAGAGATTCACGACTACATCCATATGGTTGCTGCAGTACAAATGGCAATTAATTTCGTTCAATTTTCTATCTATGATTTTTTCAAGCTATGATTTTAGACTAACTTAGAAGTTAAAAATCTAAAAGTCTCCACAACCCCCATTTTTCTATTGTGAAGGAGTCATGTAAAAGGAGTCAATTTACTGAAAATAAAATGTTGTAGATTGTGTGTCTTCAGCTTCATTGGTAAACAACCATTTCCCCATTTGGCAGACTTTTAAAAGAATACAAATGGGAACAGTCTTCCAAATACAGCAAATATGATCTTTCTGTTCTATTGTCTGGTTCTGAAATATCTCAGAGCTTTTACTAATGTGCTAGATGGAACAGTTCCACCCTGAAAAGGAAGCCCTGTAATTGAACAAAAGAGGTAACACCCATTAGAATACCCATATATATGAAACTAAAAGGAAATAAACAGCAAAACAAAGCAATTTTTTTTTTTGCTGCTATTTCTCAGCAGAAAATAAACTGAGCTTTTCTTTTTCAGGAATCTGTAATAAACCAAATTCAGCTATTTACCCAAGAGAGAAAAATTAATTCTGGCTCTTCCCAGAGTTAGCAGCAGCTTACTCATTGCACAATGTGAACAGGAACAAGCACACAAACCACTAACTTTACATGAAACAATTAGTTATTCAAATAAATCAGAACTCACAACCTGAGCTTCAGATTCCAGTTATAATATTTGTATGCCCACATCAAAACAAAACCAAACCTGTTGGTATTACTGACAGTTATTAAAGGGACTCTGATTTCTCCTTACTTCGTATACGAGTTCATGGTGAAAATGGGGTACTTCCAGTTCCTGAAGGCAGCGTTCAGCTTCCAGGACATCTCCAGAAAGCAAATACTCTTTCAGCAACATATCGATCTGTTGAATTGCAAAACAAACAAAAAGCCCAGCACTAATTAGATATAAATTTTAAAAGCTGTCAACTGTTTTGATAATCTGTGATCAACCCAGAAGTTCAGTTGGTTCCTGAAACTTGCTAATTTTTTTATAAATATATCTGCAACCTGAAACACAGTATAAGCCAAATACGTATTGAGAACATTAATACAGGCACACAAGCATGAAAAACATTGCTTTATGGGATGTGTATAAAGGTTATTATGGGTATGATTAAGTTTATCTTCTCCTTTGAACTCCTCCTCCTGTCATCTGTTACACTCACAACCTAGAAATTGTAACATGACCATTTCCTTTAAACCTGCCTACTTCATAGCATGGATCTCTCAACACTCCTGTTTCTTCCTCTCTTTCTCCAGTTATTACTGTGCTTTTAATCAGTGATACAAAAAAAAAAATAGTTTACTAGTTTAGCCAGTTTCATCTTGGCTCTTCTAATTACTTCACTTCTTATATTGTAAGCTCTTAAAAAGCTAAGTGCTTGAAGTTTTGCTTAAAGCAAAAGTGTATGTATACTTGCAATACAGAATATTGTGCTAGCATGTTCCCACCACCGACAAATTATTTAAAAAAAATCAACAAAATTATCTACATAGATTTAAAAAAATCTATTTTGCATCCATAAATTATTTAAAAAACCCCACAAACCAAAACCAACACTCAAGACATCATTTTGCTACAGGATGTATGTATCTCTTCACTATGTCCCATACAATATAAGCTTAGACAAACAGTAGACTCTAGAGAGAAGAGTTTTGTGGAGGTCAGTTACCTCTTTAACAAGGTGTTTCACAGACTGCTGGCCACCTCCTGACCCCCACACGTTGTCTATACGCTTTCCACCCTTTGTCATACTCAGCAACACAGTAGCTCGGTCCAGTGCAGCTCTAGAAAGCAAAGTTAATGTGTTAAAAAGTTATTACAGAACTTTATTAAAAGGTACCTGTACCTTCCCTTACTGCCATTCCTCTTAGGGCAAACGGATACCTGGGGAGAGGTCAGGGTTAACAACTCCACGGGGAAATCTCAATCAAGAAGCCAGCTAACTAGGTTCCCACATTCTCCTTCTGCCACCTTTGCACTTTTGGTTATACCATGCTTAGGACACCTAACAATCTGTGATGGCAGCACATCTGAATCATTAATGCAGAATCTGAAACATCCTCACAAGAACTTAGTATTTTCTTACGCAGAGATGGATTGTATCTGGGCTGCTTCACGAATGCAGTTTGGCATGTGTATCTCAAACAAAAGGGGCTTGATTTGCTTCCCCACTGAAGAACAACTTTTCTACTGAAATATTTTTTGTTTGGGTCTAAAAGGATTATGAAAACTTGAGAATTTAAATGAAAACAGCACTTCAGATGGCAAATATGTAGTTGCAAAAAGGTGGTGTGAACTAAGAGGTTTGCCAGTTCGTTGGGAAGATAATGAAAAAGTAAGTAAGGTGAAAAAAAAGGAAGTCTCAGATCCAGTTAAGCAGTATCCAGCTAGAAAAAGAACAGTTATCCCAATCCTCATACTGGGAGCTAGCCAGTACCAGTAACTATTCACCAAGATTTCACGAGCAGAAAAGGCTGGCCAAGAAATAACAAAGGCAGCAAAGCATCCCAGATGTGCAGTGTGCAGACTACAGTCCTTCAGATCACAGGAGACACCTGTGTAACTGACAGACAATTTTCACAATTTGAATCTCAAGTTAGGCAGCTAAGCATTTGCCTTCCTTCTGAAAGTACCCAACTATAATAATTATAAATGAAACTTTCAGAAGCTACAAGAGTTCATCACCTCTCTATCAAGCCTGAAATAGACACTTATTGGGGAAAAATAGTAAAACATGACTAGTTATTAAAATGTTCCCCTTTGTCAGAGATTGTTCCTTCTAACTTCTCATCATGACATTGAAAACAATTATACTTGTTGATTAATATTAAAGCATTACAGAGAAAGTCTGGGAAAGCACTGCACAAGCTTCAAACCTTTGTAAGGCAAAGCAGTTAATCCCTTGTGTATTTCACAGCATATCTACAGCAGCTGTCCTGATGCTATATTTACTCATTAATCACATTAAAGCTTTTTCAAAAGACAAAACCTTCTATAATCACTTCTTGCTTCAGCTCGTTTTTTTTTTTCCACTCTCAAACATAAGCTGGACAACAAACCTGACAAACTGCACTCAAATGTATTAATACATTTTTTCAGGCACTTTCAGTATTTCTCCTCTGACCAGAGTAATTCTGGATTTTCTTGTTGTTTTCAATGCAGACTTGGTGGGTTTCTTTTTTTTATGATTTTAAATTAAAACAGGAGAAGTTAGAGAACCACATGATTTATCCTGACTCCTAAATTCCTGATCCTCATCTTTAGCATTTGGAATAGAAAACTGCAACTATAAAGAAAGCAAGATTACCGAGCTTGGACACAATCCACAGTGCCTTTGTAGCCATCTATGTAGGTACTGCTTAGAATCCCATCTCCAACAGCTCTAGCAATAAACTGGCCCACCAACTGCAACAAAAATAAGCATTTTTAATTAAATGTTGAATTTCAAAGTAGTTCTAAGTAGATAGTTACAACGTGCTTGGCTTTCAGATTTTATTTAAATGAGCCATCTCAAAGTAAAAACACAGCCTGGGAAACTGGTAGGGGATTACAGAAAGCAAGACAATCCATATTGTTTTAAAACACGAATTCTATTTCAGTTTACTTGATCAATTTTAGCCATATTTAAAAGAAAAAGCTTTTGACTACTAGCATAAAACTTTACAATTATACCTGTGGTGCCTTGGGAGAATCCAGCACTAACTCAGGTAGTTCTTTAAGCAGTCTATCAAACGATTTTTCCACATCAGTTTTGCTTACTACTGTCCCGCAAAGGTCAGAGATAAGCTTAGATGTCATTTCCCTGTGACTGGCTTTCCCTTCTAATGCCAAGGAAACAGCCAGCACTGGCACACTGTATTTCATTTCACCAAGGTTTAAATCCTTCAGCATCTCCTAAATAAGATTTGAAAAACAAAACCGATTAAAATTTAATAAATTGTATTATATAAATATATATTATACAAATATACTATAAATGTATCCATATTTATATGCTTAGATTTATATATTCACATATATGCTTCTGCTCATGTAATGAATATAACTGCTTAGAAAATCTTATAGCACATTTCTTGCCAACATCTCCATGCACTCATTTATAGCTGGCAGTTGGATCCCCTTGTATGTTACAGCTTTACCCCCTAAATTAAAGATGTAAAAAAGAATGCAACGTACCGAAACCTCGTTAGTATCTCCATGCTCAAAATACTCTTGTATGATTGGTGTTAACGTTTTTTCAAATGCTCTTTCATCCAGAGGTAAAACTACTGTTTCATAGACACAGTTCTCCTATTTTAAAACACAACAGAAGAATACACCCTGCTGTAAACAGTACTGTCTCTTCTTACATCTTATGCAGTGCTAACAGCATCAAAACATACCTTCTAAATCCTTAATGCTTTAGCCCTGGTAGTCAGTATTCCACCAGAAAACATCACATTATGTCTATACTGTTAAAGTGTGGACAATGCTGGCTAAATGTCACACCGCTCCTACTTTGAAATTCCTGTTAGCTAAATTGAACTGAAGGCTGAACTTACTGTTAAATGATGGTAAGCACTCCAAACTCTGTTCCTAGGATTCTGCTGACACCACATGAACACAAAGATCAGCTGCCTATGTACTATGTACTGAAGGGAGAGCAACACAAACTCTTGTCCCAGCCCAGCAGTTATCTGTGCCACAGCACAAGATTTAACTTTAAGCATCTTTCCCTGCAAGTGGCACTCTAGACCCTGCCTGTTTTCTCTATTCCTTAGTAACTGCGTCACACAGCCACCAAACAGGCAATTGCATGTTCAAATCTGAGAAAAGGCATTTTCAGAGTATTTGTGAGTGAAGATATTCCCTAAGGGAATAAACAATAACATAGCAAATGGCTCCTGTGTAACCTGGTCCTGCAGAGCTCCAGCACACACCCAGACCTCCCCGTATAATTCAGCTCCCTACTCCTTACAGGCTAGAGAAGTAACGTTCAGAGCAATGCTACAGATCACAGTAATCTGAACAAAGAAGTTTTCCAACTGATGCCTATTGGAAAGAAACTTTCCATGACCAAGAAGTATAGCAGAAGTCCAAAAGCCTGTCCTTCCATCACATCAGAAACGGTTTTCAAGATCAGAAAAGCTAAGCTTTCCATGCAATATTAATTCTTCATTTAAACTTGCTTCTATGCACTCATTGGCTTCATCTTTAATAGCTACCTCTGCTAATGGGAAGTGCTGAATTGCAGGTAAAATAATTATATTGGAAGAAGGTTTTGATATTCTCACGTACTATCCTCTCAGCAGCTATGGCTACAGCAAACAGCCTCTGCTCAAAGGACACCACCATCGCTCTGCTTATGTTATACTGAGCTTACTCATGGTCCTTCAATTCTATTCATCTCAGAGACTTTAGTAATCAGTGCTTCCTTTCCTCAGTGATTTCATGTTACAAAGCACCCTTTGCCCAATGAGCTTGACTTTGTTTTTCCTTCTGATAATAATGGCTGTAAGGTACAATCTTCCACAATATAACCTAAATTAATAGACAAACTAAATACCCAGGCTATCAAGTTGGCACTAGCCTGAAGTGTTTATATGAAGTAGATACAAGACATTGGGAGGGTTGTGGATATAGTGAAGACAAAATCCATACAGGATACTGTCCCAAACTAAATTCTCAACTTGAGAAAGTGTGTGTCGCATTTTTAACGTGGTGCTTGTTTGCAACATTGAGCAGCATTGCAACATTCACCTCTATGGGAACCAGAAGCAAAAGAAAACTCCTGGGAAAAAGGTGCCCCCTCTTCAGGCACAGAAAGAGGGTGTGTGGGGTAAGATTTGGGAGTGTTACACTGTGACCCTCCTACGGCGGAGGTCTTTAACTAGCCAATAATCCATTGTTGAACATAAAAATGAGCACTTGGTAGAGCCAGGCTGACATTCCCAGAACTCAGAGGGTCAAACTTTCATTAATGTAAGCACCACAGCAACTGAAATAAGTAAAAAACAACACTGCAAAGAAGTTATTTGCCTACCTGGTCATCATCGTAATTAGGATCCTTAACATCTACTTCTTCCACATCATACACTTGACCTGGTGTTCCCCAAACTCCTTTACCACCTGCTCCACCTGGCAAAATAAGGGACAGTAAGCAAAGGCCACCAGTTTACTAAGAATACTTTTGAGTTCAACCCAACATTCTTTTTACTTAAGAGTGTCATATCACTGCTCGTGCCCATCTCCTGACTCTAACAATATATGCTTAAAAGGGTGTGTTTGTATGACATGTTCCCACTTCAACAACCAGTCTTTTCACCACTCCCCACACAAGAATTACTGAAGGTTGAAACAACTGTACTTTCAAATAAAATCATGCTTTCAGTTTGTATTAGTTACAGTCCTATGAACCCCCAACAGTTCAAACTTGTGTATTAAATTTGCTAATAAAAGGTACTTCAAGACAGAGGTTAATTAATGATACACATAGAAAACTTTCTGATAAGAATGCCACCTACTATCTAACAAAGAACCAAATGCCTGCACAGAGACTGTGGCTTATGAAAATTATTCCCAGTGGAAAAAAGATAATGATGTTTTGGACAGCATCTTTACCACACTACTCTCTTCACTAAGCTACACCAACCTTTCTTTGGTAGACCCCTTCCCTTTCCAGACCGGGATCGCCTGTCCAGGAGTTTCCCCTTTGGACTCGTTGGTACAACAACTCCAATCTTCAGTGTCTCTCCATTGTCACTAACAGAGTCTCCTCTCCCAGAATCTCTAGAAGAATTTTTCCTCAACCGTCTCTTGGCTTTAGCATTTATTTTGGCTTCAGTAATTGAAGTTGCAGGAATCCAATTTCCATTGATTTCAGTTTTTCTCTCCTCAGACCCACCATTTTCTTCATCACCGGAAAATGGAGCATCACTTAGATTCTCAAATTCTTTAAAAGGAGAGAGAGGAAAAAAATGTTACAGTTTAAGAGGTTTATGTTAAAACACCAAAACACATTGCATTTTACAAGAATACAAGATTAAATAGAACTCCTGTTTCCAACAGTGTTAAGGTAAATGATGTTGGCATTAGAATATGTCTACACATCACAGCAATAAGGAGTTCCTTATTCCCCTGCACAAACTACCCACAATCTAAACACAGTGTATGTCAAGAGTTGGGAAGCAAATGAATAAACCATTTATAAACAGGTAAACCACAGAAAACCACACCCTTGTTAAACAAAAACTATCAGAACTCCTCAGTGTGTAATATTTAAGTGCTTAGTTCTCACTCCACCCACTCATCTCTTGATTTAGAAACAAACAAAACTGCCAATGCAGTAAATTCTGTAAGAACTCGCTCACTAATGTTAACAGACTAATCACCAAAGTGAAATTAATTTCCTAAATCATCAACCAACATTCCCCTCATTCAAGGAATTTCAAACAGCTCACCAGCTGGAAAAGCAATGATTTAGACTTAGAAGAATACAAAACCAACACGAATCTTATTTTTTCTTTTTAAATTTAGAGGGGAAAAAAAAAAAAAGAGCCATTCAATACAAAACCCTGGGACTTTGCTAAGGAAGACTCATAGAATAAAAAGTCTTTTGAAACAGTGTGATCTCCTTCTTCTTCTCTGTTGATTGCCCCTCACTGTAGCTTCTGTCAAGACCGTTTCTAAAATAGCCATGCTTCATTCCCCAGCATAATCACATACAATAGGTACTAACTTCTGTTTCATACCCAAGAAAGAAATCCTCTCACAGCTTAAGGACCTGCTGAGCACCAAGAAGTGCAGTAATTTCACTCTTTTGGGAAGTTAATTAATATTTACAATTTGGATCTAAAGTCTTTTATTTCACAAAGTCTGAATGTCCCCCACCTGAGCTGGATGGTTCAGCAGAATGTCTATTGAGAGCACTAAGAGCAAAAGTCTTCCTTATTTCTTCTTCTCACTCTTAGCCCACCAAGAAAAAAAGCACCTGGGGACCTACTTTACATTCCAGTTAGCACCCTGGAAGCCCTTGCCAATTGGAAAAAACACAAAGGGAAGAGCCTGAGCTCTCTTACACAGCCCTTCTTTTCCTAAGGATCCAGTGGAGTCTCAAAGATACAACCTGTAGCCCACACCCTAGGAAGTGCTCACAGAAGCTACTTTTCCAGCAGAAAAGTTCACTTCCCAGAATATGGACTGTATTTTAAATTTGTTTTTTAACTTAGCTGGATGTGTTACTTCACCATTCCAATACATCTAATTAATAATGTCTATTTGGCAATACCTCTCAGAACAGTATTTTTTCAATTCAAATCAGGTTAATGAAAAATTGCTCTGAAAGCGAAGTGCACTAATAAAACGTTTCCAACCTCAAAGTATCTGCCCATATCAAAGAGAATAAAACACCATTAAGTGAATAAAGTCAGATGCAACTGCCTCCTTCATGATCAAAGAAATAACATTTAGATACTGGTGTTCACAGATGTGAATGTGATGGCTTAACAATAATGCAGCCATTCCAGTCTAAGCATCATCTTTCCACTCGTTACTCCCACAAAAGCATTCCTTTTATGCTTGCAGCAAGCTAAAAAAGAAATGCCTGCATCACATCCAGGAAAAGATTCCCACAATGAGCTTTCTCAATTTGTCTAGTATTTTAATAAAACAATGAGAAATTTGCATAAAGCTGGCGCAGGGGGACAGGACAGCAAAAAAACAGAGCAGGTTTCCTTCCTCACATTTCCCAGGGAGACTCCATCAGCACAGTCATCTAAAGCAACTCAATTTAAATTCTTCTTCATGTCCACTTTTCCACAAATTTCTCCGGTTTAGACCTTGAATCTGGCTGTCCAGAAACTACACTCTTCAATGACCACTTACTCATTTCTCAGTTTCCAAAGAAAATTGCCAAGAACTAATTCAGACAAGTCAGTCCTGAATCTGACAACTCAGGACAAAAGGACCTGAGGCTGCAGTCCAACCTCCTTACACAGCCCTGATGTCAGGTTCAGGACTAAAGGAAAAACTCCACAGGAAGCATTCAACCTGTAAGACTTCATATTTCTCAGTGCATTACTAAATTGCTTTTTAAAATATATATAGAACACTACCACCTCCAGCTGCAATCTCTTTCTCCTTAATATTATGACCAACTACCACTCCACTATCAGTTACCTAGTTAGGCTGAAAAAAACAGGTTAAAGATATATACTAATTTTTAATAATTTTCTAAAATAGAATAGTTTAAAAAAAAAAACAGAAAAAATTACATGAATCTTCCTTTCAGCTTCTCAGTTTTCCATCATATAACATATACATACACATATGTAAGCAAAAACAGTATCCTATAAACTTCAAGGCTTTGTTTACTACGCATTAAGAAGTTAACCCAAATTGATCTTATTAACCTGCTAGTAAGCCTAGAGGGCACACTTAAAATCTGTGCTTCTATGGTGCTACCTTAAGGAACAAAATATACTGCAAGTACTTACCTACACAAAAATTTCATTTGACCAAATCGAGTTTATTTAGTTATCTACCTTTTCCCATCTACTATCCACATATAATTCTAAAATGCTGAGAGGCAACACATCTTCTACATTAACCTGATTTTGGTTTAAAATCAGAGGTCACAAGGAGCATGCTGCAACTTCCACTGCATTACATGCCATCTTAACACATATATGATCTTTTTCCAAAAAACATTTAAAACCTACAAAAATTCTTTAGTATACCAAAAGGTCAGTGCAGATCATCACCACCTTTGGAAGCCACAGAAAACAACATGTAACTGTGTTAACTTGTCAATATCAGGGCAGTCTATTTTTTCCCATGCCAGCCCACTTGCAGTCGAGCCTTTCATGATTTGCTTCCTCCAATTTTAAGCTGAGCAGCTACACAAACCCACAATTTGTACCTGTCAAATGTACCTACACACCTTACTTTTGAACTGATTATTTTCCTCACACCGGCACTAATGGAAGTCAGATGGTAAGGAGTCAGGAGTTACTATTATTTAGTAAGTTAAGGAAATGTTAACTTTATGATTTTAACAAATTTTGAAATAAATTTAATCAAGCAGGATACTATGATTTATACTTAAAAGAACTATTCTTAAATTTTTTATGAAGGTGTTTTTTTTCAAGCCAGTACTGTTAAAAAATTAACAGGTGACACAGTTTTGCTACACAGAACAATTCAGGTCAGATCAGTAATTTTAAGTAAAAAAAAATCTTGAATATGTTACTTACCTGTTGGGTTAACATACAGGTGTCCCTTTTCTATTTCCATAGCTGCTTAACAGAGCTGACCAATGTAAAGTCTGAATGTTTTCCCTTCCAAGGCCTAAACAGAAATGGACAAGCTTAGGGGAAGAAAAGCACTAGATCAAATCTTAAAGAAGTAAAAAGCTGCAAAGGCTTTACTCACAAAATACAGTGCAAAAATAGGGGGGTTTTTTAAGTTATAATTAACTATCAGTAGCCACTGAAAAGTTCCTAGGACGGTAAATGGTGTAACACGAGACAGCACCACCCTCAAACACATCTATCTAAGCCTCGATGTCTTGGCAGTTGTCAGTTCTGTTGCTTATAAAGGAGGCACCAGGATAACAGCCGTTATTTTAAGGGTAAAAACCCTCTCCATGCAGCTTTTTTTACTTGATAAAAGCTACCTCTATCAACCTAGACTGCCCTACTCTGCCAAGTGGTTATCTACATGAGGGTACGCTATTAATGTTATAATTGCATCCACAAGAGAAATGTTCTTCAGGTGAACTATACTGATAAAATGGTACCAATTTATCGAGTACAGACCAGCCTTAGAAGACAAGCTATTTTTTTGTTCCTCAAGGACACAGTGTTTGTTTTACTGCACATGTACGTACAGCTGTCAAGCTTTCACATCTGTGCTTCTGCACCCTTTAAACACTCTTTACAACCACCGTTCAACCTGCAAGTGATAAAACTGAACACTTCTCTTTTTCTGTTACTCCCTCTCCTCCCCTCTTCCTAGCAGCTGCTATTCTACAAACCACCTCATGTCACTGTGAAAGAGATGGCATCATCCAGCCTTCCTTTCTGTACACAACAAATTAAGCAGCCCCAGAATTCTCCAGACATTTTTTCACCAGCAAGATTTTCACGCATACTTTGTAGTTCTGTGAATATTACTGGTATTTGTGTCTGCCTCCTAAAAATTCAGTGGCTCCTTTTCCCCCACTTCTCATCCGTTGCTGCCCTGAAAACACGTTACGATTAAGTGGCAAGATTTTGACACCAAATGACAGCACTCCCTACCCCTTTTCTTCCCTTTCCTTGTTTTCCCCTTATGCCCACTTGCTTACCACAGACCTACTAACTGCCAATGATTCATCACAGACCGTTGGCAATAAAGAAACTCTGGTTTAGGGCACAGTTTCAAGCAGTCATGATCTTGCATTTCCTAAGTCAACCCAAACAGTTAACAGCTTTGTGTAAGAAGAAGTCCCCCAGGCCCACACAATTTTTTTTTTTTAACAGATAAACGTTTTTTTGAGTTACCTCAATCAATCATTCAGTTCTCAAGTGTTCCCAGGCACTGTCAGTTGAGAGCTTTCCTGTATGGATCTTAGTCTAAACCAAGCAAGCTACCTTGTAAGAACAGTTTTATCCTTCCCAGTGGAATGTTCCATCAGTTGTCCACCTCTTTGAAAAAGAATACAAAGGACAAAACCTGCATTAAATAACAATCATGACTTTCATCATTTGTAATCAAGACTTAAATTTCAAGCAGAAAAATACTTCTTCCACACAGGACCCTAGCTGGAATTCTCCACCTAAGGCAACATCACAAATAACAACACGACTTTCACATGCTCTCTTGCTGAGATTCAGCACCCTGTTTGGTTTTTAACGAGAATGATGGAATAAATGAGATTTACAATTCATGTTGTCATACCAATCAGCAGACATAGCCTCAATTTAGCAATCCACCCTCTCATTAACTCAAGCCAAAAGGTCTGCCAGAGCTTCAGGTTGCTGGTACTTTATAAAAAAAATTACTTTATATTTTGCAGAATTATACCACACAATATTACCGATCAACTACAGAAAACCTGCATTAAAAACACCAGAATAAGCAATCTCAAAATTTTATGTTAGAAGAAATAATACAGGAACAAAATGGGGAGAGGTAAATTTAAACATCTGCATAACAAGAACACTGCGAGAGATCTTAAGATAGATGAGTGATACGAACAGTACTTTTAAAGTAGTTCAGCAGACGAAGTTATTTCCCAAGTCACCGAAAATCACCAAAAAAATACGCTCAGCTACATGCAGACTCTGTCTCTGTACTCACTATAAAAGTAAGTAATTCTACCCCAGCAGATGAACAGCAGCATATTAACTTTTAGGAACAACGCATGCTGCAGAAGAAAGCCTCCAAAAACTTCTCAAGATCTTACATCTATGTAAAACACCCCTGGAGAACTTCTAAAGAGCTTACACTTATTTTTCTCTTCCCCTTAAGCGAACACTCCCCACCACCAGGGCTTTGGAGAGCTGCAAACGCCAGCTGCTATTGTGCAGCCACACGCAAAAACACTCAGCTAAGATTGAGCCACCCATACAAAACCCGTGCTGCTAGCAGAAATCAATGGCGGAGCAACTCCAGCCCTCGAGAAAAGGCGTGACTGAGGGCGAGTGGGAGCGCGGCTGGCGCAGGGCCCTGCCGCCTCAGGCCCGCTCGGCGGCACGGGCCTGGCAGCCGTCGAGCCGGCCGGGCTGCGGCCGAGGAGCACCCGCACCTCACGGGATGTGCCCTCACAACGCTGCCACCGCCGAGGGCGGCGACGCGGAGACAGCTGCGCAGCCAAGCCCGGCTGCCACCGCCGAGGCCCCGAACGCAGCGGGGCAGCGGGAGCGAGGCGGCCGCTCAGACTCGGTCAGGGGGATCAGCCCCTCACGGCGCCAGCCGCCTCTCAGCGATCGCCCCGCGGCCTGGACGCCTCCCACGCACCCTGTAGGGCCGGCCTGCCGCGCCCGCAGGGAGGAGGCAGGGCCGCCCGATCCGCGCCGTGCCAGTCTCCCCTCACAGGACGCCCCGGTACCGTTACCGGCAGCGTTCCCCGGGCCCGGCCGTTCCGCCCTGCTCCCGCCGCTCGGCCCCGCCCCCTTAGTCTCGCGCGCCCCTGCCTGTTTTTGTTTTCTTCCCCCTAGCGACTAGGCCGCCAGCGGCGCCGTGGATTGGCTGGCTGCCGCCCGCCGCCGCAGCCAATCGGCAGGCGGGAATGCCGATGGGTGGGGCCGGTGGGGCTGTGCAGCGCTCACGAAAAGGACGGGGGAGATGGGGAGGGCGAGACCATCTCGGGGGTGTCGGTGGGGAGGGAGCGGGAAGGAGCCATTGGTGCGGCGGGGGAGGTGTCGGTCGATTGGGCCCCTGACCCTCGGGAGCGTGGCCCGTGAGCAGGCAGCCTGACGTGCGGCGGCTGCGGCACCGCCGGCTGTGCATCTTTCACGGGGAGAGGGGCCGGGCATGACTCGGTGCATGACGGAGTCAGAGGGACTGCTCTATGCTGCTCCTCTACGCCTTGCTGCTGGTTGGCTCCCTCCTCCTCCAGCCGCGGCCTGAAAGCCCCTGGCACGTACAAGCCCACTTGGGACGTCTGGCCTGGTGGTTAACTAAGCTGTGCAGGGGCACGAAGAGGCATCATCTGGGGCTACTGCACATGCACGACACCAGCAACTTTCATTTCCCTAACATAAACGCAGCCCGCTCCGCAAAGTGCACCACACCATCATCTCCTGACTTCTTAGCATTTAGGAGGATCATTAGCATCAATTAGCAGTACCTTTAACAAACGACAAACCCTGGCATGTGGTTCAACAGTTGCACCCAGAGACCCTGCGAGGGGATGGAGCCGTGTTTGCCGGCCCAGGGACAGGGCCTGGCCAGAAGCAGAGAGCCTTGCAAGCACCAACAGCTGAGGAAACCTTGACAACTGTGCCTAGCTCCTCTTCAACATTGTGTTGTCCTGTTTTAATTAGAATTTTTTTTCTGAAGCAAAACCATCAGAAAAATGATGTATTACCTCTTTTTTTGTTGTGTGTTGCTCTTGGCTAACAGGAATTTCAGACCTTTTGCTCCCTCTTCACACAAGACCTCTCTACCTACACTTCAGCATTGAGTGTTACACGACAGGGGGACTGGGAAACACCACAACTGCCTCACAGTTGGCAGACAGGATTCCTACTGTTCAGGCAATCCAACAGGTAAAAGGTGCTGCAGCCACCTTCTCCCCTGCTGGGACTCAACGCAATGCACGTTTAGGACTCACTGCTAAACCATATCCATCCACATATATACCCTATTTTAGTTTACTTTTACTCTGCTTATTCTATACTCACTGCCTGAGGCCAGACACCTCATTAGAGACGATTGTCTCCTTTCATTGTCATGTATTTCGCCTCCATTTACAGTCTCTCCTGAAAACCCAGCTAACCCTTTGTTTTGTCTCTGTAATTTGTCACTCCAGAGAGCCCAAGCAATAGCAGTTCAGTGCTATGAGGAAAGAAAAATACAGATCCCTTCTGCTTTTTACATTGCAGGATTTTTCAGCTGCCAGGAAGAGAATCCTCTTCCGTTAATAGATTATTACTTGACTTTTGTAGTGTTTTTACATATTTTCCCAGTATAATCCTACTCCAAATCAGTGTACTTTTGACTGAAGTAAGAGCCAGATTTCCCTTGAATTTCTTTACTGGCCCAGCTCTGCACGAATCGTCAAAACTAGGTTTAAAACAACAATGACCTGTTAAAAGACCGTGCAGCACAATTGCTGTATTTTTAGTGATAAATATTTTTCCCATCAGACAAATGACAGAAAAAAAAAAAATCTTCCTTGTTCATGAAGGCACTAAATTGCAGACATTTTCAAGTCAGGACAGTTCAGCATGCTCCCACAAGACTGTTTTTCACACACAACCTAGAGGTAGCATCAAAAGATGATGTTTCCCCATCAATCAAAAAATAATTTCTAGTTTGCTCTTTGCACCTCAGCTGACTAGCACATACCAAACAGACCGCTAGTGTCATCACCAAGATTTGGAAAATAAATCCTAGCTTTTAGCAAAGATCGTGGAATTCAGTTGCCCCTGCAAGACAGAAGAGGGACTTTGAAGAGACTTTGCAGTGAGGAGGAAGGAGATGGCAGAGAAACCAGACTGAAACAGTAACCAGAACCTGCACACCAGAAGATACCACAAAATACCACGTCAGTGCACCACGCCAATTACACATTTTAAAGCACCGTGGAAAAGTGCTAGAGGATTTTCTGATAAAATTTAGGACTGGATCATTTCCAAGAGGCCAAAAAGCTGGGTCAGTAATCAAAAGAAGATGAAAACCCCTGAACTGCTCCAGGCAAGAAAAAGGCAGTTGTCTTCTTTATTCTGAACACTTCTATTAGCAGCTGGTTTATCAATCACTAAAAATCTCTTCTAGATTCCACCTAGCTTTCTGATTTCTAAAACGCCGTGACCTGAAAAGGGCTGATGTGCATGACTATTTGCATTTTTCAATTGTCTCAACCGGCCTGCTAAAAGATATCACCTCTTTTTGCCTTTCTAACCTCAAAACCACCTGCAATATTTAAAAGACCTCCGGATCACATGCTGATTTCTGATCTGTACAGACCTGCCGGCTCCCTCCCGGCCTCCCTCCCCCATCTGTATGAACAGCAAACATACCACCATGAAAACAAATGAGCCGAATTTCTCCCCCCGTAGAAAAAAATCCCTCCTTTTGACCGTTTCTGGCCAATCTGCAGCTGGAGGCAATCGGTGCGGGCCCCGCAGCTCCACGCCCGCTTCCCGGCACCTGCGCCCCGGCGTTACCTGCGCCCCGCACGCTTCCCGCTGCGCCCACCCACGCTCGGTGGGGACCTGCCAGCAGCTACCGGTGCCCCTCTGCGCTTTCCCCACGAACGCCGCCGATCACCTGGAGCGAAATGCTTGCAAGAAGGCGAGCAGGCCACTTTCTATCTGCCTTCCTTCCTTAGAGCCTGCTGGGTTGTTTTCAAACTCTCCCCTCCCTTTCTCACATGCTGGCCAAGCCCTCCCGTAACACCCAGGGGAGGAATCCATTGGCTGAAGTTCCCCAAAACGCTGGAGCAGCCCTTCCCCCCCTGTTCCATGTCCAGTGCACAATAGGAACCGCGTGTCTCGAGGCTGCCCTGGCCAGCTCGCTGCCGGCCTTCGCTTTTCATCAAGGTTTATCTTGAGCTGTAGCGGGGGTGATTCATGTAGGTCATCCGGCCTCCAGCACCAGAGAGAGCAGGGAAAAACAGAATTTGTGTTGGGTTGGAGCATTTTCCTTGTGATCCCCACGGTGGGTTTGTCAAAGTTTTACTTTCTGTTTTAAATATTTTTGAAAGGCAGCATCTGTGCTCCTGACACCTCAGCAGTTCTGTTTGATTACAATCGAGTCTGTTACTATGTCACTTGGAATATAAATTCCCACACATAATGCAGACAGCAAAAATGTAGCGTATCTGTTAAATCAATCTGCTCTGTTCAGTTGCCTGTCTCTTGGCCTTCTGTTTTCTTTTCCTTCAGCCTACATTTATTTTTTGTATCTTCTGCAAAGGTGCCTTCATAAAACGAACTGCAAGCACAGCAATCCCGTTCTTCACCAGGCAGCATCGGCTCCAGGTTGAAAGGATACTAAAACACGCCTTTGCTTTTTTTAATGCTCAGTAATTAAGGGTTGCTTTTGAACATCCTCAGTCCGTGAGCTGGGAACGGGGCTGCGTTGCAGACCTGTGTATGCAGCGCCTCTCCAGGACCCTTGGGAGGTGGAGGGGGGATCCAGCTTACGCTTCCCTGAGCCTGGAAACTGAAGTGTCACCCACTGCGGTGGCTTTGGATAAACACTTTCCTGAACCACAGCTTCCCTATCTCTATCGTGGCTTTCCAGGGCTTGCTCCTCGTATTGCACAAACAGCCTTCCCTCTTAACATGTCTGAGTACGGTCTCATGGCAGAAGGGTTAGAATCGGGTTTGCTTTTTAAAACTGTTCTGGGCATGTCTCCTCTGTGCTGCAGTTGTCATCTGTTCATTCTTGCCTTAACAAAAGGCAATCACGCATCTGATTAGGAAGGGCTGAACTTGTGAAATGTGCAAAAAAATAGGAGTACTTTAAGAGTTCTAGACAGTGAGTTCATTTAAAAGCTAACAACCAGAAACATTAAATGCCACCTTTACCTCAGAATAATTGTCCTTTTTTACTGGTTTACTGTGGGAGAAAATCTTAGGGAGCCATTTATTAAAACAAGGTGTGTTATTGCCTTGTAATTATTATTTGACAAGCTGAGTTCCTGTGATTAATAAATCATGTGCCTGCTTTGTGTGTGTGTATAATCCCATGCTCCATATTTATATTGACAGAGGGTTACAGAACATTTACCTTTGTGCATAGGACTGGCTGTGCTACCACATCTCCTATCACATGCACCATATGATATAATCCTTTTCATAAACTTATCAAGTTTCGTCCTCAAAGTGATTTAATATTTTGCATGCATGACTGCAATGGGGAGGTTATTGCAGAACCACATTGTCAAATGGCTAGTAATGACCTTCTAACCAAAACGTCTGAGCCTCTTTTTGATCATTTATTCTGTACCAGCACTGGCCAGCACCAGCAGCTCTTCCTCTCCCTTCCTGGGAGTATTTATGTAGAGAAGTACTCCTACTCCTGACATTCACTTTGCAAAATGAAGTGAGATAGCCTCTCCTCGAGCACACCCCCAGCCTTTGCAGCAGCTTGGGCTGCACCTTTCCTGCTGCCTTCCAGGACTGCATTTCTCGCTTCATGTTTCCACCACATTGGCAAGTTATTAGATGATAGAAGAGTGAGCTGCCAGCTAGCTTGTAGGGAAGGGTTTGGTCATTTGTGCCCCTGACTGCTACTTTTTGCTGCTGACTCCTTTTTTCTGTGTGGTATCTCAAGCCTCCTTTGTCCTGACGTTGCTTCACATTGTCTGTCATCAGCATTTTCACCCATTCTCTGCTAACATCAGTGCCAAGCTCATTTACAAAAGCACTTTGCCAGATCTCCAGGAGTGATGTTGAACACTCCCTTGGTAACTGCCCTCCAGCCTGACAGCCATGTGCTGCTCTCACAGCAGGGTTTTATGTGGCTTATACCTTGTGCTAAATCACTTCTCCCTTTTCTTAAGAACTCTCCACATGGCAGTGTATGAAATGTGCAATTTAAGTCCAGATAGGCAAGATCCACCCCATTTCCATCACAGAGCAAATGGCCTGCAGCTCACCTTCCCCAAGAAAGATAAATAGGTTTGATAAACCCATTTCATCTCATGCCATTTAACTCCTTCTCTTTTGCTAGCCTTTCCTTCACCATTTTTTCTGAAGCTTTCCGTATACTATTAAACCTTCATGCCTGTTCTTGTCCAGATCAGTTCACTTCTTCTGTACAGGCTCATTGTGCTCCTGTCCCTGACTGAGGGACCTGTTAAAGACATCAGGCCAGTTCTTCCAGAGCTCTGGCATGTGGATTAGCCTGTTCCTCTGCCTCCAGTGCAGGAAGGAGCCCTAAGATTTGCTTCTATCCTGGCCATGAACATTTTCATACCCCATTCTTCTTCTCATCTGCAGCCACATGATTAACATCCTCATCCTCAGTGAAAGTTAAAATATGAGTTTGGGTTTTGGACATACCTACTATACCTCTACCCCATGTAATCTCTTTTTCCTCCCCTGTTTTCTTCAGATCCATGGAACCGGGAAATACATTTTCCCATTTTTATAAATATCCTGTAAAATAAAAATCTGACTCACTAGCTTTTTGGATTAATTTGCTTTTTGAAATAATTCCTTGTAATGAATTCTTATTCTTAGTATCATTTCTGAGGTTGAAATTCATTCAACTCCAGCCTCTTCCTTCAAGTTTTTCCCCTTGCCTGGGTTTTATCTCGACTGAAGTTATGCTTAATTTATTGGAGTTTTATCCCCAGTCCTGGAGTCTTATCCCAGTAAAGTTTAGACATGTAAATCCCCAAGATCCTAAGGAAAGCTGACTCTATGGATTAGTTCCTGTTATTTCTTTAAATACACCCCTTGGAAGTCTGAAGCTGTATCAGTCATGCGTGCCTTGATCACAGAGATAGAATATTTTCAGTGTGGTACTGTTTATCATTAAAAAACCTGAAGCATCTCAAGTGTTCTAGGAAAAAAAAAAACAAAAAACAACTCAATTTAAGTGGCTTTTCCTCATATTCCTGGGGTAAAAATAAGAAGACTGAATGGAAGAGCAGAAGTAGATTAGTTGTCTTTTTAGAAATAAATTTTTCACCTTAAAATTACGACTGTGCAAATCATCTTTGGTGGTAAATGCCAAAAAGGTATTTTACCTCAGCAGAGCCTGCCTTCTCTTGGCCAGTGAGGTCTGGAGGCCTACTAGCCCCTCTTCACCCTGTCTAACATCTGCTTTTTTCTTTGCCCTCTCCCATGTCTCTTCCTCTTCAGTCCCTCCTTCTGGCTTTCCTCCCTGTCCTGGACACACTGTCCCGAAGTTCCAGCACTGCACTGAAGTCAGTGAAGTGATGGTGTAGAAAGGCTGGATGTTCTCAGCTCTCTTGCTGCAAGGCACGTGGATTTGGCACCCAGTGCATCCCGCAGCACAGCGGGGGGGGAGCCAGCCAAAGAACATAACATCTTAGAAATCTATTTCTGATCTCCTGGCAGGTGTCTGCATGTATATTCATGCTCTTTGGCAGACTTGGACCACTGGGTCTGGAGGGAAGCAGTGTTGTCTCACCTTTGCTGTAGCCAGGGCTTGGCCAGCAGGCGAGTAGCAGCCTAGCAGCAGTGCTGATATAAGCAAAACCGCCCCTGGTCCTCACCAGTTCCTGTGCATCGTGTTCTGAGGTATCAAGGCTGAAGTGTGTCTAAAGATGTTCCCTGTCAATGAAGGTCCCTGTAGTCTTCCTGTGGACATACGGCCAGTGGGCTGGAGGAAGTGTGCTGGAGACGGGCTGCAGCAATGATGCTCAGCCTAGGAACACACCACACCACACCTTGGCCTCCCGGCCCTCCGGGTTGCTGGCTGCCATGGACTTGGCCACACTGTGCTGTGGCAAGTTGGGCTGCAGCCCCAGGCACAATAGATCCCACAACAGCCCCTCTGTGGAGTGCTCAGGACTCCTGGCAGGAGCAGGGCTAGGGAATGGTGGGTGCTGCTCCCAGCCAGGGCACCTCCTGAGCACTGCCCAGGCTGTGATGACCTTCTGGGTGGGCCGAGGGCTTCCCCCATCTCTGCACTCCTCCAAGGAACTGGCCTGGCACAGGAAAGGCCAAGGTGTGTCCTCACGTTGGGGCATGAGCAGTGGAGTCAGCACTTAAGGCCGAGTTCCCACCTCTGACGCCGACTTACTGCATGACCTAAGGCGAGTCACTTAGCTGCTCTCCTTCATTTCCTGACGCTGCTGAACGCTGGGGATAATAAGTAACTTTGTGTGAGTGCTACGAAGCTTTGAAATCTTTAGATGAAAAGACACTGTATAATTGCAAAGCATTTTTAATAATGCTAATAATTCACTCAGCATTGCCCATCAGTCTCAGGCTAGAGTGCTGCAGCAGCCACCAGTGAGCACCAAGCTTTGCTGAAGTGGAGGATTTTCCTGAGTTTGTCTCCATTAAAATCCCCACAAGAGATTTACTACAGTGCAAAATGAGCTCCTGGAGCAAAAAGACACTCCTTTTTTAAGGGGATCATGCTCGTCCAAACAGGAATCTGAGCTCACCTGACAAAAAGCCACAAACTCAGAATAGTGCCTGGTCCTTGCAGGCAGGAAAGCAAGGGTATCTGGGAGGAGGGATTCAAACAGCTGTGTTGACAACACAGACAATAGGGATCTGATTCAAGCCGAGAGGGGCCTTCCTGAAAGGCAGCACCAAGCTGAAATTAAAGCAACAGGGAAGAGGAACGAGAGGCAAGAAAAGAAGATCACTTGGGCTGAAATGCTCCTGGTTTGGAAGCAGCCACAGCCACGTGTCCCAGGAGCTGCCTGGCTGGCACCAGCATCCGCTGCATCCCAGGGAGGGTTTTATATTTTTAAATGCATTCTGCTGGGGTGCAGGGGCTTTCTGGGGCAGAGCACTTGAATGTGAACATTGATCCAAATTACAAAAGCAGCACTTTCACGAAGCACCACAGCTAGAAAGAGATGAGGTTATCTTCTTCAGTTAGGCCTGCAGAGCTGACATTTAACCACAATGTTATTTTTATTTGACTGACTAGCACGACAGTAGCTAGTGATGCCTGCAGCTCACTGCAGTCCAACACCTCCTCTTCCAAAGTGAGGAGACTGTGCACTGCTGGCAACTCCTGTGATTTCATTACAACTTTTATGCTTTGGGAAATATATCCTAAAATCCCAGCTCCTTGAAACAAGGGAATTGTAGCTTTCATTTATAAACAAAGTATGTTCCTAGCCCTCAAGGTTGTAGATGAAATATTTCAAAACGTGAAACTAGTGCAACTTAAATGCTCAAAAAACTGGGAAGTGAATAAAGAGATCCTAAAGTTTGCTGGATAATAATAGTAAAAAAACTTGGGAAAAGGAATAGCTGGCAAACAACTTCTTGGGAAATGGGGCAGGGCTTGGGCTGACTCCTGGCTTCTGGGACTTGGGGTTGCCTATATGCCTTTGAACTTTGCAGCCATTCAGAACTCCTTACATAACAACTGCAGCCACAACACACCGGAGCTCTAGAAGTGCTGACATGAGGAAAGTGGTGGGAAAAGATTATTTTAGCAACATATGACAACTCACCTTGAAGCATTAAAGACGGAAGACCTGAGAGCCTCAACAACTCATATCCCCATAAAGAGGAGTGTCTTTTTGCTCCAGGAGCTCATTTTGCACTGTAGTAAACCTCTTGTAGGCAAAGAGAAATTCAAAAGCTCTACAAGATCATAGAAGAGCATTGAACAAAGTTGAATAAGTCTTGGTCTCTGGAAAGTGATTCTTTCTTTCAGTGGGTGGTCTTTGCTGAAAGCCTCCAGGACCAAGTTAAGAGCAGATGTGTGCTTCAAAAACCTCATAAGCTTTACACTGTCTGCATCTTCAGGCATGTTTACACAATCACAAGCAATCAAGATACCACAGTGGTGCTCCTTATCTTGTGTCAGCTGACCCACACTAACTCCCAGGGCACGTACCTCCCCTACTCCTTCTGAGTTAACATCCACTCACTTAGACCACCTGCATGGTGGTTTAAGCCAACCTAATTTACTTCCCACTTTGCTTGGCTGACAAGAAGTAATACACGAAAAGTGAGTTCACACCATTCCTTGCCATGGTGTGAACATGCCCTGAGTGCAGACAGATGGAGCAGCTCCTAGGAGGAATCTACCCAAACCATATTTCTGAAGGGTTTCTTTCACTTCAGGTTTTTTCTCATTTCACTGGGCTGGCAGGGCCCAGGGCTTTCGCACACTGCTAGGCACTGCTTGCATTTGATGCTGCTGTAAACAGGTACTTATCTTAAGGCTCAAGTAGCCCTCAATTCAACCAGACAGTCACCACTGGTTTTGGGATCAGACCCCATGGAGTGGGTTTGGGAAGAGACATGTGGATGGCTGAAGAGCAGCAGCTAGTTAATCAGCATCTGCCTTTGCAAGAAGAGAAAATCAGAAGAGCAAGTAACACAGCTGACGAGTGTGCAGTCACAGGGACTTCAGCTTGCTGGTGGGAAATACCCGTGAACACAGCTATTTCAAACCTCTTGGGTCCGTTTCATACACAGCCTGGCATCAGTCACAACAGGCACTGTCTCCATGTACCCCTGTGGCAGCTGGCCTTCCTTCTGTGCCTGGCAGATCCCTACCCTGCCCCACTAAAATATCCCCATCCCCACCACAACCCCAAACAGGCTAATTTGTGAGAGAAAAGGAAGGAGAAGGCTTCTGGGATCTTTTACAGCATCCTGGCTGCCTTGTTGATCTCTTGGCAGACTAATTTTTAGCATGTCCTGCCTAACTGAGTTAATCTTTCCCAATTGCAGTCAGAGGGAAAGAGGCACAGGACTAGCTGACTCTGCTATGAGCTTGCCTGTTTAAGGTCTGCCTTGTTTCCAGAGCCCCTGCACTTTGTGGCAAGGGCACCCAGGGGAGCAAAGGTACCAGTCCCTGTGTGAGTCTCAGTGCACTCAGTGGCTCAGCAAGCTCACCAGCACAACTTGTACCTACCCATAGTGTTACGGGAAGTATTAGCAAACAGGGTAAGTAAGCAGGGTAGAAACTCAACTTGGGCACACACCAAAACAGTATTACTTGTGCTTGTAATGTTAGCAAAGTGGGTCCAATCACCAGCTGCTTAGTGCTAAAGTCCATGCAAGGCAGCACAAGTCTTGCTCATGCACACACACGTACACACACATGCTGCCCTCCAGCATGCACAGGTCTTGGGAGCTGGGACCTCCTCAAAGCACTAACAACACTGCGGTGAAACTGGTTTTAACATCTCAGCCATGATGCAAACAGGCAAATTTTTCCTAGTTCCCCACCACAGGTGTGCAAAACATGGTGTGGCTACACCCCCTGAGCTCAAGGTGAAAATTCGCTGCCAAGAACACGTTGCTATCTGTCAGAGATAAACTACCTGCAATGCAAACACAGCCCAGCCAGAGACGAATCCCACAAACAGAACAGGCTTCCTGTGTCCTCTAAAGACACCAAGACTGTGTTTAAGGAAGGTGGAACTAATATGCACGTCCTCAAACAAGGCTCAGGAATAAGGGGAGGACAGCTTATAAACAGGAACCTTGGTTTCTAAGGCACTGGGAAGAAATCAGGCTAGAAGTGCTGCCTGCTGACCCAGGGCTGTGTTGCTGGTACTTAGGGTCTTACCTTGAGGAATAGTGGCCAAGACTCTGTCTGGCAGTTATTTAAACATTTAGTAGGCTGGATTCAGCCTGCCCTACGCAGCTTTCTAGTTCACAGAAACCTTTTGGACATGCTCACTCATTCAGATCTGACTCAGTTAATTAAAAATTGACATATGCTCCTGTTTCAGTTTAAATGAAGCTACTTCAGGTAGCTAAACACGGCTCCTGACAGATGGCTGTTTAACCAGAATAAGCCAAATTTGAACTGAGAGAGCTCACAGCCTTTAATCAACTTGGGCATCTCATTAAAGATCTCACCCTGCAGTAGGCTGATGCATTTGTGTGCAGATGAGGCCCAAGAAAACCAACTTCACAGCATGGACACAGCATGGGTCTTGGTGGCCCCACCACTCCCGTGCCCAAATCCAAGCCCCCGGGACATCCAGCAGGGACCTCGTGAGCCTCATATCAGCAGTAAAAGGGGACCACTAGGAAGGAAGAGATGGAAACTACCTCTGCTTCTTTCACTTCAGCATCTGGGGAGTTATGTTTCCATGGTACTGAGAATATATTAGGTTGGTACGAGACTGTGTTTCATAAAGATTGGGGCCAGAGTGCCAGTGCTGTAACGCTCCAATGAAGGCAAGCAAAGGGGAGGTGTGACATGCCAGGAGAGGTGAAGGGGATTCCTGCCACCAGGTCAGTAAGGCCAGCCCGGGCCCTGCTATAAGAAGGCTGATCCATATGGATATCTCTTTTTGTGCAAGGGAAAACAGTATGTTATTTTTTTTTCCCTACTACATTACCCAGTTCCACTGTAGGAAGAATACCTGGTCCTTGCCTGGTCCCCCTACTCTCCAAAACAGGGGTAACTTTTCCTCCAGGAATACATACTGCATACTCCCATGGCTTCACCGTGTGGCATTGCATCAGGCAAGCTTAGCACAAGAGACCTGCTCAAAATATTGACATAGATAAGCAGAGATTGGCGGAGTCAGATGTAGAAGAGTAAGCAAAGGCAAACCTGTTCTCTCAGCCTGCCCTGGATGCCACCTGCACAAACACAGCAGAGTCCCAGGCTACACCAGGGCTGCAAAGCAGGAGGAGGGACACTGCTTCGCTCGACACCAGCACGCACTGCAGCACTGCCCATCAGTCTGGCCCTGCTTGTGTCAGGGCAGCGTGTCCCCTGGCTGGGCACCCTGATCCAGAGCAGGCAGCACCATCCCTGGCTCCCCACACACCCCTGCACCTCCCAGCCAGCTTCCCAGGGAGGGCTCCTGGTTTGGGGCAGCCTTGACCTGGTGGGCTTGGCTGGCCATGCAAGATGGCAGGGTTACAGCCTGGCTGTCCAAGTGAGGTCAGTCATAGCTTTGTGTCAAAAGGCCAAGCTGGTATTTGGGTGCAGGCTGGTGTTCGCTTTCATACCTGAGTTCCCCTTTACACCAGGAAAATTAAATATGTCAGAATTTGGACTGGAAACTCTTTATATTTTGAAAAACACAGTTTGGCATTTTTTTGTTACAGATATATGATGCCAAGGTAACACAAAATTGATTTGCCTGATTTCTAGAGCAATACAGATTCATAGCTGCGATGAGATGGTATCAAAATCACATGTACGAAGGTTTCAGTACATCCAGGACAGAAGAACTGAAACCATTTGTGCTTAAAATACATTAAATGTGTGTCTCACCTGCAAAACAGTTATTTAAAAGCTGCTAATGCACTGATTTAATGAACTAGGAGTGAGAAAACCTGAGTGCCAGTCTTTTTGCCCATGACCCATTTCCCTAGCTGTTCATGGGGCAGACAGGCCCGTTCCCCTCCCTCAGCAGGTGATGGGAAGCACAGCTCATGCCTTGATGGTGCCCCATGCCCTGCCTGGAACATGGACTGGACATTGCCTTGTCTCACTTTTCCTCCTAGTGTTTTCTGCTGAGTGAATGCACCAAAGCTGGAGGTGAAGTTTCCCCTTGGCTTTTGTCCTCATTGCATTCTTTAAATATTTAGTACAAGCATATCTTTATGTCACTCTGACTGAGGTTGAGTATTTCCTCCCAGGAGTTCCAGTTGCTGGTGATGGAGGTGAGCCAGGGAGAAAGCTGGGGAGTGGGAAAGGTCCTTGTGGAGCTTGGGAGGGCGCCAGGGAGCACGGACTGCCGAAAAGAAGAAAAATCAGCAAAGGCAGAGGGACAGCACAAGGGAAACAGGAGAAACAGTTGAACTGGGGGACTTAGGTTGAGATGAGGTGGAGAAAATGCTTGACTGGGGATGATTTTATATGGTGCTTTCAGAAGGATGAGAAGACAACCTGAATGGAGACAGAGAAAAGCCAATGGGGGCAGATAGCTTGCCAAGTTCATTTGAAAATAAAGAGAAAAAGGGAAGTGAGGACCTATCTAGAGAGACAGAAGTGGGTAGTAACTAATAATAATTACAGAGTGAACCACTGAGATGTGTTCACTTTAACTTCAGCACCAGATGACAGCAATCACTTGTGATCTGTACAGCAGGAGCTGCCTGGCAAGAATCACAGTTTCTAGAAAGTATATTTAAAAGCAAATGTTTTGGCCTCCCGTAAAAATGTTAAAAAATTAAAAAATGTTTTTACCCCCCCCCCCCAACTATCTTTTATTTGTTTTGATTTTTAATAGATACCCTGGGAAGGTAGAAGTGTGTTTGCTGGGACAATTTCCCACAAATGTATAAGCTTTATAATTCTCTTTATTAAAATCTTTCTTTTTTAAGAAACACAAAGTGAAACACTTTGCAATTAGTTACACAGATCAGTTAATATTGGTGACAGTTCCTACATAATTAAACAAATACTAACAAATTCCAACTGTTTACAAGCCAAAACTTAAATTAACAAGATTATATAAGCTCAATAAATAGTACATCTGGTCCAGTTCAAGTATAATTCAACAAATCACAGCCTTAATCCTTAGAGAATAGAAAACCCCTGAATATAACCAGCCCAACACTAATTTAGTGTTAAAGCCAATGTGAAACTTTGTCTAATCTTATGGGGCAAATGTTTAATTATTTTATTTTTTACTTCAAAGAATGTAAGTTGCAGATTGACATTAAAGACTATTTGAGATCAATGCAGAATTCATAAAGATGAAAAACATAGTCCCTATTAAAAAAGTGCAATCTTTGGTTGAGATGTGTTTAAATTATTTGTATATATTAAGGAAGCTCCTTTTTAAATACCAATATTTGTTTGGCTAGACCTGAGCCTGCTTTGTGCTATATATATATATATATTTATATGTATTAATACACTGCGTGGATTATAGTGATGAAGAATTATGCCAACTAAAAAAAAGTCAAGATTTTAAATATAATAAACCAAAAGAAACAAAACATTTTGTACACAAGCTGAGAAAGGTAAGCTGCTGCCTACAGTGGCCTTCTTTCTCAACAGAATAGGTAGAAGAGAGAAGTTGAGGAGCTGAGTGCCTGTCAGCATTGCATGATGGCCTGTTGGAGAGGGAAGGAGATTATCTCTGAGTTCTCAAAGTGCATCAGGCTGAAAACTGATCATAGAGATTGTTAGGAGCTAGTTGAGACCTGGCATTGCTTTTAACTGCTTTCAATTTGATTTTTAGGGGGAGAAAGGACCTTCTCAGTAGGGGAATTGCCCATTCGGCTGTATCTGGGATTTTGCAGATTGCTGTTTTGTCAGGACAGAGCCCAAAGGGATGGGGTGTCCAAACAACCTCAACAAATGTGTGGGTCTGATCACGTCTGTGGGGCTGGGCACTGCACCTGCATCACCTGAGTCATCTACCTCCAGAAGAGGAAACTGCATAGGGCAGAGATACCATCTGGAGCCTCCTCCTTCCTCAGTGGCAAGTAAGGGCCTGTACCCACGACCCCAACGAAGTATCTGGAGCCAGGACAGCTCCTGGTGAGACTCGGCCAAGACTCCAGCTTTTGAAGCCCTGGATGGAGACTGAAACTTACGTGACCTGAGACTGAAGGATACCAAGGCCCACTCTTTCAAGAAGGGATTTTTTTTTTGTGTTTCTAATGCAACTGGCCAGGGAAAAAAAAGGAGGTTAAATATGAAAACTGTGAATAATGGGAGTGAACCTGGTTCAGAACCAGAGGAGGGGAAAAGTAGTTTGAATCATCTCCCATAAATTCAAAAATAAGCCCCTGGGTAAACACTCATTTTAATTATTCTGCTGCTGCCAGTCAAAATCTCATGGTTACCTACTTCTTTCCCTGCCTGCCTGTATCCACCTGTTGTCTGTTTTTGGAAAGTCTGATTTAAAGCTCTTTGGCCTGGGAAAGTCTTTGTTGTGGATTTGTGCCATGCCTTAAATAAAGGCAGTGGACCTGTAGCTTCTACTGCAATACAAATAAAGAATAATAACAGTGATACTTTTCTCATTTGAGGTTACCTGGGGATAAAGTTGCTGGAGGCATGTGACTTTGATATACAGTCAGCTATGTCTCACATCCAATTAAGCTTAACCACATGGTCTAACAAGCTCCCATTAGGCCGGTGAGAGCCTCAGTTTGATAACAGGGTTAGCTTCAAAGATTTGATGCTTGTATTTGTAGTGATTTCCTTCCCTTGTGCTCAGATTGTGCTGAAGGGCATGAAGGGAACTTCATATTCAGATGCTACATGACCAGCTTGAGAGCTGTGCTTCAGAAGGCAATTGCACAATCTTTACTGCCATTTTCGTAATCTTACAGCTTGCAGTGCAAGCTCTCGCCCTAACAGCCCTGTGCTCCAATTGCATTGCAATCTGAAAAACAAACAGTCAAGGAAAAACCCAACCCTTGAAGGAAAAATACCTCGTTTGCTATATATTTTTTTTTGGGGGGGAAACAAAACAAAACTAAAAAACCACCAAAACAGTTGTTTAAAATCATAGATGGACCCAAATCTTAACATACTTCGAGTCAGGACAAAGGAGGATTTAGGCTGTAATGTTTTTCATTTCCCCTTGTCTTTTGGATAGGCCACATCTGAATCTGGGATGCAAAGAATCCTTCAACTTGCAAGAAGCAGGAATTCCAAATATGAAACCTGAAGCCACCTCTAGTAAAAATTAGTGGAAAGCCCAGGCCATTAAATGGAGCAGGGCTTCAGGAAACACCACCAGGCACCTCTGAGACGCACTGTGTGGCTACAGGGTATTTCAGAGAATGAGCAGGGCTGCTGGCACTAGACATAATGGAACAAATACTTTGTTGGAAGCAGTTTGGGCCATTTAGCCACTCTGCAATGTTTTGTGACATCTGTGTGATTCTTAGGGATAGCTAGAACCTTTGGCAAAACTATTTCCTCTGCACAACATCTACACAGGACATCAGCACCAGCAATTTTTACAGAACATACTGTGATACATATTAGAGTCAGGCAAAGAATGGAAATAAAATCCCCATCTGTCTAGATTGCGTAGGGCATTTTATAAAAGCATAACTCTGGGATCAATTCTGGCAATGGTTTGCATACGTGTTCACTTTACTACACAAAGCCCTATTGAAATGAACCAGAAACTTGTCCAGTGCATTTCAAAGGGACTTTGCAAAATACTAAGCGACAAACTGTGCAGAAACAATAGCTCGTAATAATGCCAGAGCTGCTGGTGCATCCTGTGTTCTCAGTGCAGCACTCTGTGAGCTATCAGTTGTTGTATTCACCTTAAAAAATTCAGGGAAATAAAATACAAAAACAATATTAGAAGTCTGGCCTCTTTCCATGGAAACCAGGAAAATTCAACGTTGCCAAGCTGAGGAAAAGCAAGCTTGAAAGAAAACAAAAAGACCCCAAAAGCAAGGATCTTGAATGAAATGTCTAAAAGAGACATGGTCCAAACATGTGGCACTTTAAAAAGCCTCTCATGAGAGTTTCAAGTCTGTAAGACTCAAAGTTGGCACCCTTTAGAATTATCAAAAAGAAGAGTTTCAAACACAACGATACCTGGAGAACATCCTGATCACACCACAGAAAATGCTGCAAACCAGAGCAGCTGAGCTGTCAGCACAGGCACTCGAGCTGCTCTCGCTGAGCTGGGTTCAGGCTATAAGGTCCCTGGGACAGGCTGTGGCTCCCTCTGCATTCACACAACACAGTCAGGGTACAGTTGGTGCTTGACAACACAAACGTTTGATCATTTCACCAAGCTCTAAGACACATGGAGGTGGATCCTGATGGGGTTTATATTATGCCATCTACTGACTACTTTTAGCACAATGGCTTTAGATGTCCTATGCAAATCCTACTTCTCACTGGGGCAAATAGTTAAATGGCTGAAGATATTTTAAGCAACATGAAAGCCTATTTATAGTCACATCTCCTTTCCTTCCAGCGTCCACTGGAGGATGCTGAGTGCTTCTAAATACTCCGCCTGACCTGATGTGTCACAGCAGAATTAAAACTTTAAGAATCCCTGAGAATTCTGATTTAATCTAGGAAACCACTCCCAGCACACAGAGTGTGAGAAAGAATTGCTCCACTTCTTACAGATATGCCAGCATTGCTTCACCGTGGGAAACAGTTTCAGGCATTTTTGGTTTTTAATGGCACTCTGGGCATAGATGCATGGAACATGCTCTTTATTTCCCCTCCTCTGTACAGTGCAAATTGACAGTTATATCATAGAAATTAAAAAAATAAAGTATCAGCATTCACTCATTATAGTTCTTCCAGTTCATCCGCATCATAGTTTTTTCTTCGCAAAGTGAGGAACAATGCCAGTTTCATCCTGAGGCAGATGGCTGCCTTCTTTCTTCATTTTCAGGCTCTCCTCTGCAAGCTGGGATAGATACTTCTGGAATCACATCAAAAACAAAGCTTCGTTACCAAAATTAAAAATGTTCAACATGGGTTGCTTTATGCCTTTTTAAAGCTGTCACACTCTATCAGCATCTCAAATGGGAAGAAAACACATAGAAGCCCCACTTTGGTTAAAGTTCACTTTTCTCCTTGCAAACCCTCTACTCACATATGCTGTTGGGCAGGAACTAACTCCACTGAGTGAACTGAATTACACTAGTGTAAGACTGGAGTGTCAGAAAATAGATGAGTTTCTGAGTCACAATTTAAAGCATATATATTACATTTCCAGCATGTCCAGTTCAGAGATAAACCTTTTGCACAAGAACATTTGTTTTAAGGGAATAATCAAACTCAGTAATAATTAACACAATTTAGCAGTCTGCCTAGAGTGTTTACATTTATTCTGTTTCTCCAAGATAAAGCCTTTCAGTACTTTAAGTACTAAGTGTGATTTAAAAATACAGACATGGCCACTTTTGGCAGTGTTCTTAGTTGGCAGAGCTGCACACAAAATCGATGATGAACTGGTGTGGGTCTGAAAATGGGACTCAAAGTATTTATTCACAGTCAACAGACCTAAAAATGGATGGAAAGAAGCTTCTTCAGCAGCAGTGAGTGCAGAGACATACATGGGAAATTCCTACATAATAATGTAGAGAAGGGCTTATTGATGACTTGCACATACACCACAAGAATAACTGACCTGCACATTATTAGGATCATAAACCTTTCTCTTCTTGCTGTTACTCATTCTGATCTGTTTTGAAAGATCATCTCACATCTCTGCAAAATTTTATCTACTTGCAGGATTCCCCCAGAGTACAGTTTACTCTTTGGCATCCATGGAGAAGAGTTGAAAGGAGAAATGGATGTAAAAGAACTAAGGGCCATGTTAGGACTGCCATGTTGTCTCACATAAACACAAGTTTTGGATGCAAGAGGTTAATCTGAAAGGAACTCAGTAATGGTAACGAATGGGCATATCTGTGACAAAATGATGACCATACCCTTTTTACTCTGAATATACAAATTTGGCTGTGGAAACAACACAACTCTCAGTCTTGATCCCCGGGTACAAATTTCCGTGTGGCAGAAAGCCAGAGTAAATGTTACAGTAGTATACAGAGATATAGGGTCCATAAAGACTGGGAGAAGTGTTCTGTACACCATGAACTGTAACAAAGCACTAACATTTGCCATTGGATCCGATAACCCACACTTTTTTATTATTATTATTACCTACCAATATAAGACTAAGGTTTATCTACTACCTTTAGCTGACTTTGTCAGCTATCGTGAGTACCACAAACATCAGTTTTGAAGATCACAAACCACTCAGATTAATTTATAGCAAAATGACAGTCAAGGAAAAAATATTTTTTCATTTAAGTACAAGTTCTGATGAATACTGCATAAAACCAGTGGAAAACAGGATGAAATGGTGCTCTCAGTTGCCAAGGTAGCTTACACCAGATGAATCTGACAGCTTTTTGTGGTAGTGGTGGGAGGGATGGTCAAATGAAGGATTTTATTTTTTTGGATATGGAATATGCAGTGGATCTGTAAATATAAATACCACTTGGGAAAATAATTAAGCTGAAGAGAATGGAAAAAATCACAAAAAGTCTGCAAGGCTGACAAAAAAAAAAGTTGAATATTTTTGCAGTGATTGCTGTTCTTTAAGGGGCACCATACTCAGCTGAAATTTACTGTTTTATTTTAAGACAAAATCTTCATCACCTAAGCAAGGCTTTTTGCAGTAAACTGGTAAGCAGTTTGGTTTGGCATTCAGATCCAAACACTGAACATATATTTTTGGATGCGACTCCAAGAAGATCACATGAAAGACAAGTAGCAAATCAACTATAAAACATGAGAGCATTTGGGACAATGTCGTTTATCATGTGGGCAAAACACCTGAAAGACAGTCTGCAGCAGCAGTCCCATAGCTTCACATACAGTAAATGTTAGAGTCCATAGTTCTTAGGTTGGTGGATACACTCATTAAATTCCATCACCATAGAAAACTGACATTTCTTGCAGAGTGCATAAATAAGCATCATTGCAACTAAAAGGGTTCTACAACACAGAACAATTATTTAAAATTTGCTGAGTTTCCACTTGAGTGGGGAAAAGTTGGCTAAGACATTTACTTCCTCCATTTAGTAAGGTGGGAGGTATGGCTCAACACCACAGTCTGTTTCATTACCATATTTGACAGATTTAATTTTAAAAGCTTTTGTGGTCTTTGTTATTTTATCTCAAGTCAGTGTTAGGTATGTATGCAGTGCTCATGGGAAATGTCTTAACTGGGAAAAGAAGAGGGTTTTTTTGCTGACTCAGTTTTAGCTGGACCTTTTTTTCTGAGTGTAACAAAATAACTTAGAAAATCAAACCCCCCCCCCTCTTCTTCCCATGGGATCAGTTACCAGGGGCAGGGGCCAGAACTACAATCTCTGCTTTAGATTGAGTTTCTTTGAGCCAGACTCACACGGGATACACAGCCTGCACTGAGTGGTGCAACCTCTGGTGAATGCCTCTGGATTTTTTTGTATGAAGCAAAAAAAGGCATGCAAACTAGGCACCTATTTTTCAAGCTTACACTTGGAAGATCCATTACTGCAGGCACAGTCTTTGAAAGCCAGAGGCCCTCGTATGATTACAGCTATGTAACATCAGGAAAGTCGAGAAGAAAATTCTCACAGAAAAATCACTTGCCTCTGAGTGTCACTGGAAAAGCCAATGCCTACTAGCCAGCTAAGGACAGGTGGGTATTACTTGAAGAGAAGCAGAGCTCCAGCATTCACTACGGGCAGAGGGAAGGAACAGAGAAAGAAGGAGCAGCCTTCCTCTTTCATGCCTTTTGCTAGGAGTGCCAACAATTGCTAATAAAAGTGTCTTCTGCAGCGTACACACCCTGCACTCTGGCAGGGACTCAAGGAGATGAGAGGCAAGGCCACCTCCTCCAAGGAGTCCTCAGCACAGGGTAGTTAATGCTCATGCTGTCATGACTGTTGCTATCAACTGTGCATCTGAAAAGCAGTAGAGGTGGGGTCTTTGGGCTGAACTGCAAGCACTTGTGGTCTCCATGGGCTGTTATCAAGTGTTGATGTGCTTATGGTATATGCTTGTGGAAACCATACAAGTAATTACATGCTTCTGCATATCCTTATAGAAGTCATTCAGCCATGGTGTTCTGCATGGCTGGACCTCCGCGCGGTTCTGTAGCACAGGGAGGTGATTTCAGAGGGTCACAGGAAATGCCTCGGAGAGCCCGTGCGTCACCAAGCTCTGCGTGCTGAGACACGTGCAGAAATTCACAGTAATGCAAAAATAAGTCTGGCAACGTTATTAGACTCCTGAAATGAAGAAATAAGAAAGGCTGCTGCTGGGCTCACTCCCAGTGATACAAATGTCCAGGACCTGCTGTGCTAGTGACAAGGAATACAGATGAGAAAATAAAATTATCACCTGGCCCCATTTTATTTAGGATCCAGAAGTTGATTTCAAGGACCCGGGAGTGAGAAATTAGTGTGCTAGCATTTGGAACTGCTGAAAGGTTTTGCTTACCTAAATTTCACTTTGTCTGAATCCTGTCCAAAGCATAAAAACTAATTTTTTGGTAGCATCATCTTTCTCATGCACAGTTCACCCCATAAGCTAGTAGTTAGCTAGCTTCAAGTGTGTTTTTACCTGAAGATTTTTGTAGTGAACAGTGCTTCTGCAGTGACTTGTCTTTGCTGTCTCTTCATTTGTGTAGAAGAGTCCACAGAGCTTGCAGTAAAACCCAGTTCTAGGCACCACAAATTCGACACCTATTGGGAAATTCTGAATTACATTAAAATGTCAGTTGAAACCCTTCCCCTCCACAATAAACTTGTTTTCAAAGAAAAAAGGAAGGTGCTGTTTAGTTAAATGACAGATATGAGAAGGCTGAAGCCTGAATTCACTTCTCTAATTTCCCTAATTTTGCAGTATTGAGCTGCAGTTTAAAATCCTGTGCATTGCAAATACAGCTTCCCCTTCTCTCTCAGACATTATACATATTTTAAAATATACCTTTTCACACATAATACTGAGTAGGAACGTCACTGTGTAACATCAAGGGCTAGAATAGCAAAGGTACTTACTAGCAGTAAGTTCATGCTTAAGTTACACAGTTTGCTTTTTAGGATGTGCTTCTTCCAGGTGTTTTACTCATGATCACTGTTTACACAGTAAAACCAATACTTTTGTTTATGCTGAAAGTATAGTCAATACTTTTAAGACATAAGCTTTTAAACGACTAAGTATTTTTCATATATATTTCATAGATCATTCAAAGGATCTTATTTCATCTCATCAGCAACATTAACAGCAATCTTGTGCCATTCACCTGGAGTGAAATTAGCAATGATCTGTAATTAAAAGCGGGTTTCTTTCAACAGCTACCCCTCTGTCGTATACCCTGTTCCTCCACTCTCCTCACATCTGTTGTGGAAAATATCTATAGCAAGTAGCCTTCAAGTGACATCTTGTTGTAAGCTCTAGGTATTGCAGTGGGCGGCGCGGCAGGCCAAGGGCGGCCGGGGCATCCCAACCTACCCAGGGGAATGCTGAGCTCGGTGAAGACATCCTCTTGTTCCCAGCCTGGTGGAGAGTGCCTTCTTTTGGACTCCACCTCCGGGTATTCCAGAGATCTCATTTCCAGGTACCTAGAATTTGCTTAACAAATGAATAAATGTATTGAAGGAAAGCAGTTTATTAGTTTAAAGAAACATTTGTAAACTTCTTGGGAACACTTTCTGGGTGGATGTATAAATGAAGTAAAATCCAGAAAATAATGCTTTTCCATTCAAACCAGAGGGCCTACTCAATGCAACTCCAACAGCTATACTACTACACTGTGCCATCACCTCTATTTCTCCCAGTAGACCATTTTTCTCTTTCTAATTTAAATTTCACTATGTTTTTTCTTTTCATATTATAACCTCTAAATAAATCTATAACATTGTATGTGCCTCTGGCACAAGTATGGTCCAACTGCAGCTCCATAACCACATATGATATTGCATGACCAGTGGTGGAGCTGGGGAAACACATGGCTTCTGAGAAAAGGGGGGCAGCAGGACCTGCAGAGAGCAAATCCCCAAACTGCCTAAGAAGCTGCACTGGCAGAGCAAAACCTTCCTCTGGTAGGATCCCTGCAGCACCATTGTCATCTTCTCCCTGGAGCTACTCTTCTCCCATCCTCAGCTCTCCAAGGGATGGCTTCTGTTTTAAGGCTCTTGGCCACTTTAAGATTTTGTTTCCTGGCCAGTAGGGATGAGATGGTTGGTCCCTGCTGACCAACAATAATGGACACAGGCAGGCAATTCAAGGTGTGAAAAACAGTGGATTGATTTGCTGAGTCAAAAGAACAGATGCTCTCCCTTCCCAACATGTGAATTGTTTTTATTTTTAAAAAAGGTTTTTGTTTTAATCACAGAGCAACAGAATTACAGATAACTGGTCTGATTCCTATTATTCAGTTCTTACATCAAAGAACTAATTCCCTTACCCTGGCAAAATTTCCATTGCATTGCAAATTTCACCTAGATAAGGGATATATTTTCTCATAAAGCAAACATATTTTTGCCCAAACCAAACCCTTCCTGTCTTTCAAGTCTGTGGTTCAAAGATCTGCAATTTCTGGCTATGAGAATGAATTTTTCTTCATTGTTTTAAATGCATCTATTACATAATTTAAAATAAAATAATGTAAAATCCTGACTGGTTGGCTTTCAAGTTAACTATGAGACCGTCCCAGGCTTCCAAATCTGCAGCAGAGATCCTGGAAAACCAGCAAGTTTCAGCTAGCTCTTCTTAAGACACTCGGGGCCTTTGTGGCAACTTAAGTCAAACTTAAGTTGATTTCTGGGCTTCTGAGCTGGCAGCTGCATTTGCAGAGAGCTTAGAGCTGTGCAGTGCAGATCTCAGATACCAAGCCAATGGCAGAAACCTGGGAAGAACAAGCTCCCCTGGAGCTTCCAGGCTCCCTGCTGGCAAGCTGGAAGCCGAGATGCTGAAAACACCAAAGTAACTACACTCTTGGGATACCCAACTCTTTCGTCAGCTGCCTGTCTGTGAAGTGGGCAGCCCAGGGGAGCCCACCTTGCTGTTCCCAGTCCCAAGGAGTCTGGATGACAGTGTAATCTCCAAATAGGCAAAGCCTGGCAAGGTGCCTTCAACCCAAAGGGATAAGTATTGGAAACTGAGCGTGTTTCAAATCTGTCCTGGAGGAAGAAGTTGGTTCAAAACCAGACATTCACATTGAATGTTCAAGGATTTCCTGGTGGAAATTGCACCCTCAAAAAATGTTCCAGGAACACCTGTTCACAAACCCTTCTCCATCACATGGATCCTGATAGCAATAAAAAAGAGCATTCCTGGCCAACATGCTCCATGTTGTTTTCCACTTCCCCTCATTATACACAGCCCATTCACTCAAGTTTCATTTGAAAGTGTGACAAGGAACTGAACTCACTTTCAGACACTCAAGATCCTTTTCTTCTGACAGATAAAGTATTAATAGGCAGCTATGATTACATTTATCAGCATTATCTCACAGCATGTCCTATCAGTTATATTAAAGGCAGCATGTGGTAGATAACAGGAGATGATAAAGCGAGTCCTGACAGAAGGCACATATTTGCCTGAACAGGGACTCAGAAGTAACAACCTACAGATTATTTCCATCTTACTAACACTTCAGGACAGTGTGTAAGAATACCCACCTTGTCCAGGAGCCAGCCAGACATTACAGATACCTTTCTGTTGACCTTCAGAGACTGTCACTCATTTCATTGACAATTCAGAATAAATTTAGCAAGGCACTGAAAGATTTCAGCTAAACTCATGTGAACCTTGACATGACAATTATAGCAGCTTATGCCTTTCAGAAAGCTTGCAAGCTGCTTATCATATTTCCTTTACACTATTCAGCTAAGAGCCTCTAATGGTTTAGCTTGGCGAAAGGCACTGGGGTTCTTTTACTGAGCTGCTCCAAGGACAAGTCTTTATACTATTAGCAACATTTATTCTTGTTAGCAATAAATTTCAGTCTACTGTCAGAGAAAACGTGCAAGGCTCTCTGTGGGCCGAAAAGAAAAAAAACAACAGTAGTTACCCTTGGCCTCTGGACACTCTTGGCTTCCATGTCTTGTTTCTTCACTAGCGTTTTTAATAAGCATTTCTGTAACTTCTTTGCTCTCAGTTCCTTGTGATCCCATCTGTTTGTAATCATCTATAAATGTATCAGGGAGCTGGAGAGTCTCTTCTTTCAGATGAACAGAAGGTATATGGTGATCTTCAGGCTCCAAGTGAGTGTCAGAGCTCTTATCAATTTTTTGTTCCTTCTGCTGGGGATCAGACTGCTTTGCAGATTGGTCTTCTTGCAATTCTTCTGGCTTTTGCTCAGGGTCCAGATTTAGGCTTGATGCTTCAGTTACAGCATCATCATTATCATCATCCTCCTCATCATCCTGACAGCCACCTGAAGCTACACTGCTCTTTGCTGATCTGAAGTTTGTTTCTAAAGCTTTATGAGCAAATTTGTCTTCACTCCTCATTAAGCGACTGTGATCATTTTTCAGTTCTAACATGGTTGACACACAGGGACACATTTCTGAACCTGTTTTATTTTTTTGATCAACTGGTACTATTTCTTCAAGCTCAGTTATATCCGGCTCCATAATTAAATCATCTTCTCCTACTTCATCTACTGTCACTAATTCCTCCATGTTAGCAGGATACCAGGTCTCACCTTCTATCTCACTTCCACTCTCCCAGTCTCGGTCCTGTCACAGAGATGTAAAACATTTGAGAGATCAGTGATTATGGATCAGCACTGTTAAAACATGGGCTTTGAACATCAGTAACCAGGAAAAACTTTGATCTGGCCATGCCTAACCTCCCTTGTATCTTAGTTTCAAAGACAAAGATGTCTTGGTGTTGCTATTTTAAACCTTATGCACAAGGACAAGAAATCTCTTTAATTATCACATAAACTTCACTTCATGGAGATCCTTTAACTGCCTTGGGGATTTCAGTTTCTCCAGTCTCCTGCTCCTTACTTTTCTGTAAGCAGTGAAAAGAGGCACAACCTGCTATATTTAATTATGCAACTGACTCTCCTGTGTGATCCCCAAGGAAATTAACCTCTCCCGTTCCTCTACCTCGATTCCAGGGTGGTGAGAATTAGGCAGCACAATAATACACTGAACCCCAGTTTAGCCCCTGTGGCTTTCACTGAGAAAGTGTGGCTACCTTCTGTAGTCATTTCCTTCCACCACCAAGAGCTCTCTGGCAGGGACTCTTGGTAGAGACTGGCCTAGACCTTAGGAAAAATCGGTTTTACAGTTATATTACAAGGTACATAATCTGAAATACCTCATACTTGCAGTTATAGACTTACAGGACTCAGACACGAATATTGGACTTCAGAAGTATTAGAATTATAAGGTATATGTCACTTTTAAAACACACCTGCAGCTTAGGTTTCAACTCTCAGACACATCTCATACACATAATCTATTAATAATCTGCATTCTCCTCCTGTTTGGCCATTCCCACATTTCCCCCCCTAGAATCCTAAAACAGCACGAAAACTCTGGGAGTTGACACTGTTCTTGCCAGGAGATCAGTTTTCTACAGCAACAGATATCAATAGCTTCCATATCTGACCATCAACCCATGACCCTACAGATATGAAGCTGGAGGAGTTCCAAGGACATTGCTGTTCCCAACAGAGATGCTGCACTAAGGGTGCTGTAAAGACATTATTTAATTAAAACCAGAAACAAGCAGAAGAGGCTACTATCCATAGTCCACCTAAGGACAATGTTCTGAAAAGTTTTCATCATTACACCCCTCCTTCTCCACCAGCTGACCACATCTCCTATTTTTGGGCATGGTTCACAAAGTTACACGGTTCACTTGGGCATATGTTACTTACAGTTGCCAGAGCCAAGGACTATGCATGTGAAGAAACGTACATGGGCAAAGAGCAACTAAAAACAGAGTTCTGGAGACTTTAGGAAAAGCTACCCCTTAAAGCAGAGGTCAAGATAAAGCAAGTTAATTTAGACAACCCCCTTCTATAACCCCTTTACCAGCCTTTCCAGGGAGGAGAAATATTTCAGTTGAAAGAACGTGCTACCAAACCTGAGTTTTCACTCATTTTGCTGTGGAAGCTGCACCAACAACAATGTCACCAACCTTCTCTTTTCTTGTGTTTTCCAGAATCTCTCCAGATTCCTTTCCTTGTTTATTAGCTGAAGGTGAGCTCTTCTCTGAAACTTGCTCCTCTTTTCCAAGCTAAAATAAATACAACATATACACATATGGCAACACATAGTGGTGCTCTATTATGTTTCTACTCTGGGTTTAGGGAAGCAAAGTCACCACAAGGTCACATTCTTTATTTCTAAACTTTATGCAAGTCAACTGGGCTGTGAGAAAAGACCCAAGAATTGGATTCTATTAGCAAGGCTGCACAAATGTGAATTAAGAAACAGAAATATAAACAAAATTAGAGAAATGTAATTTACTTCATAGGATTGGTTAGAAGATGGGGGGGAAATAGTAACTCATTAAAATTTCCATTCCTCTGTTCTCCACCCACATCTGTTATGTTGGCTTAGACGTGGTAAGGAGAGCAGCAGTGTTAAAACTCTGCAAAAGACCTCAACTGTTTTGTTCATTGATGTAGGATCAGTCAAGAACACAACTTCTTGCACAGGTCAGGAAGACTAAAACCATAGTACTACATGGAACTTAGTAAAAGAGAGGCAAAACAAAAGTGTGAGTTCAAGACATTAAAACCTATTTCTTCCTTTTAAAGTAAATTATTAGCAGTTGTCCCTGGAGAGGTCTGCCTTTAACAAAACCACTTTAAAATAACTTGAAAAAAAATGCAGAGGAATGTGCAACACTGGTGATTTAGAATGCTGTCTGACATTTCTCTCTGACTTCTCCTCCCAAGGAACCATCCATCACAGTGAAATACCAGCCAAAGGAGAAAGATGACAAAAGGTGGTACAGACACACATATCTGTGGCATGAGGTAGTGCTGTTACTGCCTGTTACTGAAACTAGCCAAGTTACAAGATCTAGAGATCTCCACCAACATTGCCCCCACATGAGAAGAATGAACACAAGGTCAACTAAAAACAACCGAGAAGGCCCTGACAGCACAGAGTCACAAGCTAGAGATGGGCCCCTGGTCAGCAAAGCAGCTCTGCAGCCTCCTGTGCCAGCATCCCCAGGGGTGGATGGCAGCAGTGTATCACCAGGGGGGACTGGGGGAGGCAAGGTGGCCAAGAGCCAGTAACAAGATCCCCATAGCATGGGGACATGTGAATGGTCTGTTCTGGGACTGAGCAAATGAGGCATCGTCATCTGTTCCCTCTCCACTTTTTCCCAGTGGAGAATCAAACCCACAAACACTGCTACCTTACCAACTAGGAGTATTTCTCCAGAGATCCCATAATTTTACATGAGCTGATTTCAGCAGTTCTGCCACAGGAAGAGATAGATTCCTGAGAGCACATTGAAGAGAGTGGTTTGAATTACCCCTGCCACAGCTGGGGGTAGGGACATATGCTTAATAGAAACCAATTGCTCTGCTGAGTTGACAAAAAAGAAAATGTTCCTCATTAAAAATTCATTCCCCATTTTAGCAGTATAACAATCCGTTCCCTGTATCTTCCTACAAATATTGTGCATCTGTGCAGGAGGTGATGGATGCAGAGAGAGCAGCTATGGGGTATTCTGCACAGGCTTAGAAGAGAGAGCAGTAGGGCAACTGAGCCTCCACACACAACCTGCGTGCAAGCAGCAGATTGTCACTTGGTTTTGTTGTGAGATGTCTGTCCCATTTCCCCCACTGGTTATCCAGAGGTTCTGTGCTTGGCACGGAAAGACAATGTCCATCTACCCAACACTACAACAGTGTAATGGACTTGCACAGTCTGGGCAAAGACATGGACAAGATGACCTCCCAAGATCTCTTCAAGGACTATATTCCTTGATTTTATCATGGCAAAAAATCGCACGTCAGCAGCACCACACCCATAACAACTGATCTGAAACATTTCAGAAACTATATTACTTCAGCATTTACCTTCTTACATATAGTTTGAGATCTTTACCTCATTCTCGGGAAGTTTGGTTTCCTTCACATCACTGCCTTCAGCAGCAGCAGCAGCATCTTCCTCATGGTCTTTCTCAGCTTTCTTCAGCTTATTCTTATCACTTTGTTTTTGCCTGGAGCTCTCAGACCCTTTGCTGTGCTTCTGTTCAGCTGCCTCCTCCCTGGCAGCATCCTCGCTGTAAGAATGCCTGCGTTCCCTTAACTTTGCCTCTTCCTTTCTCTTAGATCTCCCAGGTAAATCCTGCAGCTGCCTCTGAAACTTGTCAGATTTTGACTTAGAGGTTTTTCGGTAATAGTCATCTTCCCTGCTTTTGTAGCCTGATAAAGGGTGAAGAGAGCCAGGGGAACCGCTCCTTAAATATTTTTCTCTGTGCCCTCTGCCTCCTTCAATCCGTTCATCCAAATCAAACTTGTCCAGCTGTCGGGAATAATGTTTCCTCTCATGTACCCACATGTCAGTCCTGTCTCTCTTCTCGTCCCCATTCTCTCGCCATTCTCTACTGTCTCTTTCCTCTTCCCGTCGAGAATATGGGGACTGATCCCATGACTCTCTGCCATTTCCCCAGTCAGTCCTGCCCGTCCCCATCGGGCTGTGGGGTGAACTGCAAGAAGTAAAGCTGGGAGTGTGAGATCGGGGCGACAGGGAGCGGCTGATGGGGCTGCGAGAGCGGGGCCTCTCCGTGCCATACCTGCTGCAAAAGGAAAAGCAGCTGTAACTGGCTGACCCACTGTGGCCCACCAAGTTCTTGTACACTGGAAACACATGGGGCCTGCCGTGCTGCCTGTGAGCCTGAGACACCAGGCCTTTCACAGACATGCACTGCACAGCTGCAAACACAGTGAACAGCAGAGGAGGCAGTATCATATCCACAGAGCTTAATGAAATCCCCACAGATCTGTCAAGGATATATTAATTTACTCTTAGAAGTGTCTCACAGAGGTTTAGCATTAAAAGCTTGTAATACATTAATACCTTTACAATGACCCTAATGTCTGTACCCTTAATACTTACTCACCTGGGGCATGTCTGAGACAAAAGTGACAAAGGTCACCTGTTTAAGAGAGACGTTTTAGGACTGTGCTCCTCTCAATTTTTGCTGGAAGGTCCAGAAGTCAGGCAGATCAGAAATATACCCAAATACATTTTAATCTGAACCATCTCCTTCCAGCTAGGTCTTACAGCATCCCCAGCCTTTACGCTTTTCTCTCAAGGGGAAGGAAAATGGAACAGCTTCATTTGTGTCTTCTTCACATGCCAGGCATATTTTCTGAGTCATCATTATTATCAGCAGGAAAGAGTTGATTTATTTTCATCACATGCACAATCTCAATCTGATCTCATTACACAGGCCCTATACCAACCATTGTACTCACTTATACTTTTAGAGGCATTGGAAGTGAAATCCAAATTAAGGAAGCAAATGAGATAAGAGAGGGAAGCACACAAATAATACATTTTCTACCTATAGGTTTACAGACTTATCCAGGTCCCAATTCCAAACTATGGAGAAACTTTACCTGTCCACTTCACGCAGCAGGTCCCTCTCCCTCTGTGAGTGGATATCCTGGATGATAGCAGCCACATTCTTACCTGGTTTCTGAATAAGACAAAGACTGTTAAGCCTGCTGCACTACTCTCCAAGCTAATATAGGTGATTTGTCCCTTAAGAAACAGCATCCATGCATCATTTAATTATACTTCTACCAAGAAATATTTGGTTTTGGTGTTGTGGTTACAGTCTTTGCTGCACCTGGCATCTCAATAACACCTTCAAAGCAGTAAAACAATACAAATGGAAAATTTGCTCCCTCATGCTGTAGCACTGTATTCTCATACTTGGCTGCTACAAGAGGCTTTGAAAACTAGCTTGTCCTTCCCTGGTACACATTCACTACAGAGTATTTTCTAGGAATTGGATGTAAGAGGAAACAAACCAGATTTTTTTAATAATATCTGAATCAACACATCTGGCAGCCTATCTCTGACCCTCTAGGGATGAACTGCCTTCTCTTCATCTCAGAGTTTAGCTCATTCTGGAGTGTAGTTCTAAAAGACTATGTTTAAACACAAGAGTTTCAGCAAAGCTAGGTGCAAGAAAGATGCACACAGGAAGTGCTGCTTACTTGAGATTCAGGATCACTTACAAAAGATGCAGTACTCCAGGATGGAGTGCATGCAGTTCAAACACTTGGAGCATGCACAGCTGAGCAACATAATCATGCAGGAACTCAGAGCAGTTTGTAGTGGTAAATAGTTCATGCATATTCCCCCTTCCATGTTGCACTTTTGTTTGTGTGTTTGTTTTTAACAAAGAGAAAGGGCTGTTGCTTGTGCAGAGAAGAATAATTTCATGACCTGAAAAACTGCCATAGGAAAGGCTGAAAATGTCTTGATTTCTTTTTCCATAGTATTAAAGCATTAATGAGAAATCAGCAATCAGCAAAGATTTTTAGATCTATTCTTCAGGACATGCCACGGAAACTCAGGAAATCTGATCAGGAATGACTCTTACCTTTAGCTGTAATTCTTTGTATCTTTTGGACATCCTAATAAGTAACTTGTCATCATTTATCATAGCAGGTTTTTCTTTGTAGTACTGCACCATGGCTTGTGCTGCTTCACTGTAAGCCATTTCCAGAAAGGCCTAGCACAAATGGGGAGAGCTTTAAAATCTACTGCATACTTAAAATACAAAGTATAAGAGAGAAAAGGCAGCAAAATAATTTTAATTTGGATTCTTCTCATGCAAAATGTCTCAATAGTACAGAACTGGGTAGCTTTCCTGCCCTGGAGTTGAAATAGTAACACTCAGTCCATTGCACAGCCTCCTTTTAACTGCAAAGAATGGTTTCAACACAACTCTTAAAGCTGATATGCAACTTTAGAAGCCAGTTTAGTTAAAAACTGAATGATTGCAATCTAATCTTTCTTGATATGTGAAAGCACCATCTTTCCCTCACTTTCTCACTGGTGTTCGTACACCACGGTCAGCTGCTGACAGGATGCAGAACTGCAATGATGCAGTGTGAAGGGCTCCTGAGACTGTCAGCTGCCTAGCAGAACTCAGTAAGAGCAGAACATCAGAGCATGGGCAGCCAGAACAAAGCTTAAACAGAGTTAAAAAAACCTGAACGATGTTAATTAGCACTTTTAGTTACATTAAAATTACATTTGTCATGATTGCAGTTTAACTGGTCACGGAGTCTACTCAGAGCTGTGCATTTTGAAACATTACAATCTCAAAACATTGCCCACTGGTGAGGATTTTACATCCATCTGTACTGTCTGCTACAGGGTATGTGAGAAGACCTTTTATAATCTTCCCTGCCTACCACCACTGGTAGACTTAAGCTACTTAAACTACCTTGAAGACAGAGCTCCACTACAATGTGGTGCAGAATGAAAGGGAATGAAGTGTCAGTGCCCCCACAGCCTTTCTGCAGCATGTGTCTGCCAGATCACCCAGCACAGCCATGGCCTGGGGGCTCTGCCACCAGCCTGTGCCTGTTTATGTCATCAACTCATTCAAACACCAATTTATTTTTTTCACTTTAAGAGCAGATTTCATATATTTAAATTTCTATTATAAAAAAAAAATTCTCAAAAACGCTGTCTCCATGTCAATGGGTCTTTATGCCTCTAGATGTTAATACCAGTGACCCCAAATGCACAGTACCTGATTAGTGGATTTCATGAGGATATAGTTGGTGACCTTCCCAAATGGGAGGCCGAGGTTAATGACATCATTCTCTGTGCAGCTTCCCTCGGGGAGGTTGCAGATGTGTACAACTCGACCCACTGTAGATTTCCTCTGGGGAAACTGGGGAAAAAAACAACTCAAAACAATGTTTTTATCTTAGATACTCCATCCACTACATAAGACCTTACTTTTCTGCAAAAAATTAAACGTTCTGTTTTGCATACCTCTTACTGGCTATAAATATACTTCTTTAAAACCTTGTATTTTAAGATCCTGGTTTAGAAATACAAATGGGAAGGGAAATGTTTAACTGCAATGCAGCTTGCAATGGAATCTCCATCCCTGGGCACTACCAAGTCCAGAGAGGATTTCTAGAAGAGATGCTCTACTTCAAACTGGATTAATGATATTGCTGCAAAAGCTAAGTTGCCACTTCAAACCTTACAGACTCCAGGCCTTCACATCCCTGGCAGGTCAGAGCAGATGGCTGGGTTGCCATAGGTAGAGGCCACTGCACTGCACCCAGCACCAGCCAGAGTTCAGAGGCCTCTCGGTAGAAGGTGAGAAGGTGCCTCTGACATGGGGAGGTCTCAGCCCCTCCTGACAAGCTCCCTGTGGGGCTGGTACCTATCAGATAGGCCAGCAGAACCCCTGCAGCTCCTCTGCCAAATCAGATAGCCTTCCTCAGCCCACCTGCATCTGGGGGACTCTGCACCTTCCCCACACATGAAGGCATCATGCACTATTGCTGAGTAAGAGGCCCTTAGCAGATAATTTGCAAACTAAGCACAAAAACATTATTATGTTCAACTATTTTACAAATGCCCATTTATGTGGTGCTGGTGGTGGCTGAAAATTGCAACAGATGCTTATTGCACTTTCTACTGAATTTAGGAATATTAGAAACCAGTTTAGGTGACTACAGAGGTGTTCAGGATAACAGGTGCTGAATTTAAATCTTCTTTCTGCCCTGGTGGAACAGACTGGGCCAGTGGTAAAAGTGACCCCATTTAAATTGTGAGAAGACACACAGTGTACCTCAGCTTGGAAAACCTGCTGCTTTCACTGCAACAACACACAGGAGGAGGGAATTTTCCCCTGGGGGTACAGTGACCAGTGGACATGCAGAGAGGCAGAGCTCCCGAATTGGGCTGGCACAGGCACATGGCACCAGTATAGTAGCTTCCCAAGGGTGGAAGTCTATTTTGGAGTGTTGGGGCAGTTCCCAATGCTGGGGCAGTTCCCAAAGAGCTGCTCATCTCCCTGACATGGAAAGCAAGCTCTACACTTCTTGTGCAAAGAGGAAAATCAGGATATACTCAAAGAGGAACATAACTTACCCCAGCTAAGGACACACAAAACATTGCTTACACAAGATTAAGTCTTCCCAGACTACTTTCCTATTTATGACCTCTGCTGTTAGAATGTTACTGAATAAGTAACTCAACCTTCAGTTAAAATTGTGCCATTCAAGGGGAGATGCAAATCAAGTAATCTTGTGGGATCAAGTTCACCAGAGCCATCACAAATGTTTGGCTTGTCACCAAGTTCACAAGTTACAGAGCTAATGTTATCTTATTTACGCCTTCATCTACACCCTCCCTCCAGGCTTCACCACGTAACCATTTGTCTATTTTGGCTGCAGCAAGACCTCACAGTGGTCTGCTGTTTAGCTTGCATCTTACAGAACCTGCCCAGCTGCAGAAGGCAAGTTAAAGAAGGGCCGAAGTCCAAAAGTAAGATATTTTCTTTAGCAGAAAAATAACAAAGACCTGATCCTGAAAAAAGGTGAAGCAACTCGACTCCAATTGAGTAGAAAAGCAAGTGGTGCCTGCATCTGGCAAGGCAGCATGGAGTGCACAACAGAAGAATACAACTACAGCTAGCAGAGGAACAGGAAACTTTCCTGACAGTCAATGCACTGCCAGTGTAGGAACACCCCAGGTCACCTGGCACCTCTGTTTTGATAGATCTGTTAGGAGATGATATTTTAAGAGTGTATGGGACTAGAAAGCCTTAGCTGTTCCCTACGTAGACTCCAGAGCCCGTGTACAGACACGTACTCAGCAGTACATTAAATTAAACAACTGTAAGACATTGCCACCTCCCCACCATTGGCAATGGCTTAAATTAAAATGCTGTGCCATAAATCTAGTGTAATTTGTGATTAAGAAGTAGTCACATACTCATACCAGAAGTTGATGGGCTGTACCAAGCAATCATGTTGTCAGCTGACTGAAGTTAAATGGGATCCATTCATTAAGCAGAGCTGTAAATCACAGCCAGAAAAGGAATATACACCTTCTATAACCACTGTCAGGAAGTTGGAGGAGGCTTGTCTGTGTCAAGTGTTGAATGTAATTTTCAATAAGACTCTAAGTTATCTTTCTTTGCAACCAACGCCTACAGGGGTTTACCAATGCAGTTTGACAACTATCACAAAAATAGTTTGATGCACAGCAGTGAAATGCACGTCACACCATTTGCCATATTATTTCACCAATCCAATGTGTTGGGTTTTTTTTTATTACAGCTTTTTTTTTTCTTCAATTTTTTGTTTCTTCCTTTTCAAATTTATTACCCTGTTCTTGAGTTTCACGTGAATCTTTTCTAAAGATCAGAAGAAACTGACAGTCCCATCCCTCCAGTGCTAATGACTCTCCATGCCTGAGTGAAGACTTGAACCAGTGTATTTGCCTTTTGAAGAGGGATCGAGTTATTTGCAGATGAAAAGCACAGAGCAAGCTCTTCCAGAAATCTGAACACTTTGTTTATGATTACATGCAGGGTCAAGTATAATCTCCTACTGCTCAAATAAATGGCAGCAGCTTAGCTGAAAGTGAATACTACCACACCAAGGCGTAATAAATTATAAGCCACCTGGGTTGTGGGGTGAATGACAGCTGGCAAACTCAATCTTAACACCTCTGACATAGCTCCCTATTCACCCAATGAACTTCTGAAGAAAAAGAGGATTTATGGTGTTCCGGAACACCAAAGTTACTGTTTCTTTTATCTCTCATAGTACTGCAGGTCATTCAGAAGAAGAGCTTCTGCAGGCAGCTTATATGATAAATAGTGACAGATTCTAAGGAGAAATGATACTGGCATTAGCAGTAATTTCATTTGTTCCGAGGTTGACAGACATGATGAAAAGGAACATTCCTCTGCACCCGCTGCTACTCCACCTCTGACCTTGGAGGCAGCCGTGATGAGCAGCTCTGCTCTTTACTCTCCTGCACACACAGTGTCTGTGACAGGCAGAAGCTAAAACTCCTTCAAATGACCTCTGTCACAGCAAAACCACAATGCAGAAAATTGGATGGATTAAACAAATCCGGGTGGTGTTCCTGTAAGCAATGCCTGATGCAAACTGCAGTGGCACAGGGACACAACTCAGCCTGGCCTTCCAGACCATCTGAGACCACATCAGGGTATACACACAAAAGCTAACAAGGTGAAAACTTGAACCCCTGGATTACTGCTGCTATTCCATGAACGCCCTAACATGAGTTCTCGATGCCTCCAGCTTTAATTGCAGCTTTCTGACATATATTGAGCTTCATTTAAATCCTAAGAACTTTGTGTTTCTGTTCTATGTATATGGTTTGCTTTAATTTGTCTTTGTTCTTGTTTTTCTTTTAAAACTATATAGAGAGAATATATAATTTTTGTATATAAATGCACATATAAAATAATACACTAAAATAAGCTAAGAAAAAGCTAGTCCAGTATAATGAATTGATCTGGGACACCCAGATGAGTAATGGTTACAAAAGCTGCTGCCACTATCTTTGCCACTCTTGCTACCTGGGAGAAGGACCTCAGCACTTGAGGGCAGAGAGCAATTGCTACAAATAAATAACTGGAGAGATGGGAGGCTGCTTGCTGGGATCAATATATGGTTTAAGTAAAAAACTAATTCAAATATTCATTTCAAGCTGAAGCTGACCTTCCTGTGTTGAAAAGACTCAGAAAATGGAGGAAAAAAGTCAATGGGATACACACAAAACCATTCACCCTCCCCCACAGATCTCTCTAACAAGCAAACAACTTCTAGCACTGGAAAAAACAAAAACACAAAACAGCAAACTACAAACAGGTTTTGATTTGGCCAAAAACAAAAGCATAGAAGAGCTGCACGGAAGCTGAAATAACAGACTGAATATTCAGATTATCGTCTAAAAAGAAGCCTCCATGGTTTCAATTCCAGCAAGTGGAAGTGGCTTCTACAAGAATCTCAACAGAGAGATCAGTTTGCTTAGGTACTCACACTTACCCCTGATGAAGGAGAAGAAAATGTAGGACCTGGCTGGCCAAAGGATCTTGCTGATGAAGTGATAAAAGATGAGCCGACATTTGGTGGATAATCTAAATAATGGATTTCACACATTTAATTAAAATCTTGACTCATTAATTGCATTAGTGTGCTCAGTAAGCAATGTCCCACTTACATAATAATCACAGAATCACAGAACTACCAAGGCTGGAAAAGACCTCTAAGATCACCAAGTCCAGCCTATGACCAACACCACCACACCATCTAGACCATGGCACTAAGTGCCACATCCAGCCTTTCCTTGAACACATCCAGGGACGGTGCCTCCACCACTTCCCTGGGAAGTCTATTCCAATGTCTAATCACCCTCTCCGTGAGGAAGTGCTTCCTAATATCCAACCTAAACCTCCCCTGGAGCAGCTTCAGGCTGTGCCTTCTTGTCCTGTCACTGGTTGCCTGGAAAAAGAGCCCAACTCCCCAATTTCATAGTCTCTACACCAAATTATGCACTGTTTAGTTGTACTGTGAAAACACGTCATTATCTGAAAGAAAAAGAAATGCATACTTTGAAAGACACAGTATTGGGTTTTAGCCCTTCTGTGCATAACCTCTAAGAAGTTTTCCTTGGAAACCTGTATCAAATTTCATTTAAAATGTCCACTTTTCCCCAGAGACCGACTTCCCTTTCAATTAAAAAAGTGTTTTAAGCTATTGCACATACAACGATTCACCTTCGATACTAGTTGTATTGAAAACTGCTGCATTATTTGGTGATAAATGCAATGTTCCATCTGCTGAGCTTAACACACACCGGATACCAGTGCTGGAAAAGAAAGAAAAGAACTTTAGAAGCATGCATAACATGCCATAAATATTACAGCATTATTATTAGACAGTAAATTCCTGGTGTAAACCCACTGAAGTAAGAGATGCTCTGTTAGAAAATCAGTTGGAAGAGTGTCTCTAAAATAATACTTACTTATCTGAAAAAGCCATACATTTTTGGATGTGAAGACTTCCCTTAATGTGCTGATCCCAGTCCTACGTTGAAACAAAGAGATAATGAGCATAGGAGAAATCCTGAGACAAATTTACAAGAGATTGCTTCTCCATTCAGTTTTTCTTATTCTAAAAACAATACAGAGATGCTGAAGATGAAATTGTGTGACGCTGGAGCCAAATGCACCTTCATCCAATGCATTTACTGATTTGTTATTTGGACATTACATTATCCATTATTTTACAAAAGGGGAGCTTCTCTGTATTAGTTTTTAAATCCAGTAGATTTCTATTAATCCAATTACTTCGCTCTAGCTGAAGAGCTCATCCTGCAAGGCCCTGAGCACCCTCAGCTCCTGCAATCTCCATAACAAGGTGCTCAGCGCACAGGGCAGCCAGGACAGATCTTATTACATTTCAGTAGATTGGCAAAATTTGTCAAAATACATTTAGCTATTTACATTTCTATGATCCAAACGAGGCAGTGGACCAACAAAACAACAGAAAGATCAACCGAAACTCCCCATAACGACGTTTTCTCTGCCCTTTTAAAATATTTAATGCAAAAAAAGGAAATGCTCAGCATGCCCTAGACCAGTCCTGTAGCTGCAGCAAACACAGCAAACCCTTTTGCAAGCAGCTACTGAAGGAGCACATATATTAAAATATCTCAAAACTCCAGGGTGTGTAGGTATTGGGTACTATTGCATTTGCTGGCCATCTTCCTTCCTATATATATGGTGTTGTGATGTTTTTGTCAGGCTAACTTGAGTGTGAAAACAGATGCCTCTGCAGTTAGGTGCCAGTCCTGCAATGCAATCGAAAAGGCTGTGAGGACTTGTTGAGCAGGGCTCACCAGGAGGCCAGAATAATGCCAGCCAGTGCCCATGTATGGCTGCAGGGCTCAAAGGCTTCTCCAGACCTGACCTATACAACAAGATCTAGCACACGGGCTCTCTGGGCAACCGGGAAACTTCTTCTTTAGGGTGAGGTTGAATTTGGAGTTCCCTTGGCAGTATGAGCAGACGTGCAGTTACAATACTAGCTTGAGAAGCAGGGGATCAGCTTCAAGCTCCTCCTCCCCTCGCTTTGGGCCCATGAGATGAGCCATGACCCCAGCCTGGACCTCGCATTTCTCACACTGGTGCCATAATCTCACTGCCTATCACAGTGAGATGTGAAACAAAACCAGATCTTGAAACCCCAGTAATTGCCATGAAACAGATGTACAACCACCTAAGCGAAACTATGGCCCTTTGTTCCCACTTCTCTCAGGACAAAGGACGCTGGTGGCAAGGGGTGACAGCAGCTGGTGGCCAGAAAAATCACCAGGCAGCCTGTTCAAGGGTCCGAAGCATGCCCCAGGGGTACCTTAAAACCACTCACCTTCAGATCGAAGATCTTCTTGTCACACAGGGTGCAGACGTGGGGGAAGTGTAGGGGGGCCACACCGCGAAGGTCACCCAGCTGGTGTGGTGGCAGGGAGCGGGCAGGCAGGTCAGGCACACCACCACTCCGCTCCTCCTTCTGCCTCATGCGAGGGCTGCCGAAGCTCTGCTTGCTGTGGTTGAGGCGGCCGAAGGCAGAGGGGGCAGCCGTGCTGAACTTTGTGTCAGGTGTCGGCTCTTCGGGGTTGTAGAGCTCGTTTCTTATTTCATACTGCTGCTGACTTGCTGACGGCCACAGGCTGTCGCCAGGCACAAGGTCAGGCTTGTTTTGGCTGGAGAAATTAGGGATATTTTCCCACTGGTTGCTTGTACCGCTGCCGTGTAAGACGGTGCTGGGATCTCCCTTGGGATGGGAGCCAGCGTGCGGGTCGCTGGGGAAAGCCCGAGCCACCCCATGCGGTGCTGAAGCCGCTGCCCCATAGGCCTCCTTGGGAAAGGCGGCTGCTGCCTCGTGCTGCAGATGGCTGGGAGCCCCAAAGTGACCCTCGTAGCATGGTCCTGCTGCCGAGGAGGCTGCATGGGGACCACCAGCAAGGAAGCTATGCTGGCTGGGCTGGTCCCCCTCCGAGGTGTACGCCTGAGGGCCAGCAGTGCTGGCATTTTGTTTGTTGTACTCATAAAAGCCCCCAGCGGCAGTGGTGGAGGCACCTGCCTTGTTGAGACCCATCACCATGGGTTGCTGGCCGGAGGTGGGAGCCATGACGCCTCCAAAAGGACTCATGACGATGGCGTTGGGAGTCTGGGCCTGGACAGGCCCCAGGCCACCCCCCTGTGCAGCCAAGGCCGGGCTTTGGGCAGTAAAGGCAATCCCACCAGAGGGGAACCTTGTGCCTGCGATACCAGGCCCCTGAGGCGGCCCTGTGGAATGGCCCTGTGGGGCGTTCATCACGGTGGGATGCCTCAGCTGGTTGAAGAGTGGCTGGGACATGGCAACTTTGGAGAGCACCTGGTTAAGGACAGTGGCAGCGGCTGGGTTGTTGGTGACAGCAGTCTGAGCCAACTTCAGCCTGTGGAGCGTGAGCTGTGCCTGGAGCTGTGCCAGCTGCAGGCTTGCCGGCGAGGGGAGCAGGGGGTTTGGGGCGCCCACGGAGAACGGACTCTTCTCCAGGAGTTTGGCAGCGCTGCAAAGAATCAGGGTCTGGGTTAGCTGAATTCACCTGACATCTACCTGTGCTTGCCTCCTGCTAAAGCCTGACGTGGGATACATAGCCACTTCTGGAGATACAGCTTATCTAAACCCAAGGAATGCAGCCATAACCCACCATCTTCCCTTCAACATCTGCTGCCGCACCCTTTTCAATCAAAAAGTTACTAGTGAGACAACTATGCCAAAGACCTTGCTTTAAAACCCCCACTGCATCTCTCACAAACCCTCCCAATCAGCCCTTCAGCTCATTTTAAGTATCCATAGGATTCTAATGCAGACCAGGAACAGAAGCAACACAAGCCCTCCCATGCCATCCCCAAGCCTACTTTTTTCTCCTTTTCTCTGCACTTCATGCAACCTCCTGGCTCCTTTCTGAGACAGCAGTGTTCCTGGCTGATTTTGTGACACTACCATTACTCCCTTTTCCAACAGAGCAGAGAGATATGAAGAAAAGGACATCAAATGAGACTGTAAAGCCAGCCACATAGGTACTTCACACCTAGCACATCTGGCCACATAAAGTGAGATGAAATACACTGCATGTATTTAATTGTTTACAGTTCTCATTTAATTAATCTGCGTGATAGACTGGTCTGTAATAAAGTACATAGTGCCCCTGTTGTGCAGATGCAAATACAGAGGAGGGGAAAACGTGAATTATTTGCCAGAAACTGTAGCAACTAAGAACAAACAGTCCTGAAGAGTTTTCCCAGTTCAGCTGGAATGTAAGGCAAAATTTCTGCAGTGCCAGCTGCTAAAAATTGAGGTCTTCATTCTTTCTAGAAATTAGAGGTGCATTGAGTGTTCTCCTTCGAGTCTTGAACATCGGATGAATAGATGATGACTAAATTGCCTGCTTGAATTGCAGAGCTGGGAAAATAGGAAAATATATTTTCAAACATATGGTTCCTGGCTTTAGGAAGCATCTTTGGGACATCTCACCTGTTCACAGCACCACCACCAACCCTTCCACCCCATCAAACCTTGCAAACATAAACCAGGAAAAAGTAAATAAAAATTGGTAAAGTCTAGCAAAGTTTAAAGCAAGATAAAAGTAATAATAGAAACTACTAGGCAGCACTAGCTTCCAGGCAGCTTTACCTACCCTGCCTGCACTGCTCCCTCTGCACCCTTCCAGGATGCCTCCTGAATCATCTGTGGCAGAGCTGGCCTGATCTGTGTGTAGATACACAGTCCTATGGCCCCACTCCCTCCCTATGTCATGGTCCCTCCACTTGGATACCATCAGCCATTTTCATGCCCCTACTAGAAAAATGTTAGCCATCACTTTTTCTATCACCAGGAGCCTCCACTCACAGACAGCCTAGATACTCAGATACACATGGCTGTTCATTCTGAAAATGAGAGCAGGGAGCACTAGAACAGCAGGGATGTGGTCCACAGCTCAATTAATTTATATTGTAAAAATGTATAGAATTTCAATTTAGGCCTTTCAAAGCAGCAGGAGCTATGCATCAACTGCCATGCAACCCTCACTGTTAATAATTGGCCAATTTGCTAAACTGCATGGATGAAGTGTAGTTAATGATAAATGTCTTGTCAGCATGCTACATTTGAAAACCACAAATTAGGAAAACATCTGCTTAAATCCAAAGTATGACTAAGAGAAAATGAATGGGTTTCATATTTAACGTTTAACTTCCACTAGCAACTGCACGGCACATCTGTCTCCCAAAATACAAAACGCCGTTTGGATAAGTGCGTCATTATGTAATGACGAGCCTCCCTGCCAGCACAAGCTGACACTAGCACGCTTCAGAGCTGAGGTGCCTTTTGTTTTCCTGTGTGGCTTCCACTCCTTACTCTCTCACTTGCACTTACAGCTCAGTTTGCTGTAAATTTGGTTATGGATGACAGCCAGGCCACAGGTGCAGTCAAAATAACACGGAGGCTCTCAGAAACTTTCGCCTGTGAGATGCTGAGGACCCACAAAAGCTACTGAAGAGCCCCATGGGGTGCAAGGGGCTCAGCGAGCAGAGGAGCCCAGCTGCTGCACACACTGTTGTCACCACGAGGTGACGTAGCACGAACCTGTGCCCAGGCTGTGTCGTGCCATTAGGATCTGGAAAGCATGCTGGCTTATAATGTGCTGCATGGGACTTGCCACAGCCCTGACAATTGTTTCGTTCTACAGCTGGTTATACCTTTTGTGTGCTAAGATATAAAACTCTTCTTAGAAGTTTTATAGAGCGCGCAAATAAGAACAGCCTGGTGGTCTTAAAATAAAAAGGAAAGCCAGAAGCCAGCATATTGTTTTCAGGCTCAGGAGCCACAGATTCCTCCTGCTCTCAGCAACCTAATTCCACCATATTGCAAGCCTACATAGAACTGTGCACATCCCAACAGCTGCAGCTGTTTCCCAACTCCGGTGGCTACCTGCTGGACTCGGGCACTGGCTCCCTCTCTCCAATGCAACCATCTCACTCAACACTGCCACGAGCCCTGCAGCTCCCTCAGCCTCCTCATACTTTGACCAAAGTCTCTAAGGAATCCCCTAGCACAGACACAAAGCCCTGCCAGAGCACCCCTGGCTGGGCATGCGTGGGGCTCTTGCTGCCCCCCAGCTCTGCAATAATTTCTGGGCTTCACAGCTGGGCCTGGGGAAGACAACAGCAGGAGTGTCCTGCACAGGCAGGTTGCCTCCTACCAGCTCCGGCCAACAGCTTTTGGGCCCTGCTGCGGAGCAGGTCAGCACTCTGCTCCCTGTGACTGCCAGTTTCATCCCTGGGCTGCAAGCCAGCAGTGGGAGAACTGGGGAACTGCTGGGAGCTGCTTTACCTGCAGAAAAACAAATGCCATATGGAGAAGCTGCAGCCTCCAAGCCACTCGGAGGAATAGAATTAGTGAGAAGGTCACTACCCTGCACTAGTAGGTCAGGGAATGGCCGCAGCCTCGCAATCCAGCTGGCTGGTATGAATTTCCAGATTTCAGGGTGTTTCGGGTTGCATGCTTTATTCCCCCACAGCAGAAACAGAATATTTTATCATCTAATTAGGGCAAAGAAGGAAGGGCGTGTTCATGGGTCAGTGGGAAAAGCAGATATGCAGATGCGAGGTTGGGGAAGAGCTGTGTATGAAGCATATTTTAGAGTGACAACCAAATCTGAGGATTTCTGTTCCGTTACGAAATACAGGACGTTAGGAGACACACGGGGCCAATCCACACAGCTTTGAAAATTTCTTTCCCTCTTTCTGTTCTACAATCATATATTTATGTACTTGATAACGTAATTTTGCAAATAACCCTGCTACAGATTTACTAAACAATTGGAAACTGCAAACACCAAGTGATGATAGCACTCAGCTGAGACATTTTGTGGGGGCTCCTCACCACTCGTAGGCACACACCTCCCACCCCAGCTTATCCTCAGGTTACCAAAGCATGGCCCCCACCTGCTCGTGGGGGGTCTCTGCCACAAGATGATTCAAAGCAGCTGAATGAAGCCCTCGTTCTCCACTGAGCACCCAGGGAATAATTAGCCTGTGTCAGCCAAAGTTAGCTCTATTCCATGCAAAACATTCCCGATCATAACGTCAGCAATGTAAAAAGTACAGGGGAGTTGTCTGCTTCATTTATTTATATAACTTTAGCTGTACAGCTGGGCTAGAGCAGCAGTTCCTCTGCACAACTAGGAAAGCCAGAAATGGTCTTTCTTTACCAAAATAAGGACAAGGAGGAGCTCTGCTGTACAGTTTCCATAAAGAAAGCCATAAACCAGGCAAGCTTTCACACAGCCCTGAAAGACAGAAGTTGAAGATATGCATCAACCATCACAATACCCACAATGAGATTGCAAACACTGACAAGGCTATATTGCTATAAATCAATTCAGCACATCTGCTACCCCTGTAATCTTTATTATGCTTTTAGCATTCAAGAACAGCCAGCAACACACAGTGTTGGAGGTAAAGTATCTAGATAGCTGGTTTATTTGAGTAATCCTGTCTACAAGAGTGATGAAAAGGCTGAACACAGAATATGTATTAGCTTCATCCTGGCTCAAACCAGGACAATGTCTATTAGAACAGACCAACGGCCTGGGGCTTAATTTTCAGATAACAAAATGAAGGATTTTAATGTGCTGCCTAGCACCTTTCAAAATCAAGCGGTAAGTAAAAAAATCTGAACTAATAAATGTATGATCTTAGCTGCAACTATTTATTTAGGAAGCATTTATACTCGAATATTTTAAATGCTGCATAGGGCAGGAATTTGAATACCTTAAAGAAAAGAAGGCTAATTTATAGCAGTGCAGAATTTTTCTTGCTTTTTCCACGAATCTTGCAGTTTCTAAGATTTTTGCATTCCCTCCCCTATGACACATCTGTCTTTACATATAATTACATCTACCTATCAAAATTTTGTTCCAAAAAGTGTGCACTTTTTTTCCAAGCTGTCTGTATTACTGTGTTGATTTCAGAACTAAAATGGCCAAGGCTATTAAGACACCCAAGACATCCTAGATGTATGACTACTTGGCATTAGCACAGTATATTACATGTGAGAACTTATTTCCAATAGCATGCTGGGTTTTTATCCACTCAAGTTGTTTCTGAATAAAGTTTTTTCTAACAGTTAGCAAACTTTACATTTTTAATTCAGGACTCTCAGACAAAAAGAGAACCATTTCCTAACTCATTATCAATTATATTCTGTTGTGCAGAAGTGTGAACATCCCTTCCCTGTAATGTATTTATTTGAAACACCTGGGGTTGCCATCTCCAAACTCATCCAAAACAATTGCCACTGGACTAAAAGAGCAAATAAAAAAACCCTTAAAAATAAACAAAAATTATTATATAGATTAAGTTAATAACATATTTATAGTAAACCTAGTTTTCAAATAAAAATGCACCATTTGACAGTACTTCAGTGAGATTACATGTTTGTATATGAGGAAAGAATTCAGCCTCTTGAATCATGGGAACTGCAAAGCTGTATTCCAAATACTGGTAGAAATAAAGACAAACTTCAGCAATCTCAACAACAACATACATTAATTATTCAAATAATTAATTATTATAATGATACTTTGTGTTATGCTGTTTTGTTGATCCCATTAAGAATACAGGCTTTATGTTTATTTTTGCTTGTTGAAAAAAGCTGGCACGTATGTCAAGAAAGACTGGAGTATTGGTTAAAAAATGGACACAGTCTATACCTTAGACTTCATGCAGCTAATACTAAATGACTGTTTTCTTTCTCTTCAGCTCCACAATAAGTATTTTCTTCGGGTTTTATTGAAATTACTTTCTTGGTCAGAAAAGCTTGGAAAGTCTGCTGAAAGGAGAAAAACCCTCCAACCTTTATGATTTAAGCTCTGAAATCATCTGTTGCCCAACCTATTTTTTGCTGAGTTCTCATTAAAAATTATATAAAAAAGAGATCATGTTTCACAGTAAGTTCAGCCAATGATGAGGAGCAATAAAATCCTTAAGCTACTTTAATACATTTATAAGCAGCAAGTAAAACCTTTCTTATCCCAAATAACGATTTCTAAAGCCCTCCACGATACTATTGGGGGAGTAAAATAAAACATCAGCCAATGTATACACGTGCCTTGCCAAGTGAGTTTTGCATATGTTTGGGAGTGGTAAACTCTATTATATGGACAATCCTCCAACCTAACAGTTAGCTAGAAAACCAAATGTAAAATGTTACCACAGAGCTGCTAAACCCAAGGCTTACAAAGCCGACAGGACTCAAATGCCTGCTTCCTACCGAGAGACCTTTTTGCTCATTTGAACCTGTCTGCCAAAATGTTCTCTGCCTTGGTTTATATGCAGAGAAGTCAGGCAATGCCCCCTGGTAAAGGGACAAACACAGTGGATAATGGTTGTGGTCACAGAAATAAAATGGGAAGTTATCTTAGGAGAAGGGTCAGGCCAGCTCCTCAGGTGGGATCATATTTAATCTGCTCTTCGGAACTTTCTTTCGTGGAGATTTCACAACCTCCAGGGACAATTAATTGTTAACTCCCCTTATTCTTATAAATTTCTTCTTAAAGCCTATGGTGGTTCTCTGCTGACAGCACTGAGAAGGCTTACCTTCCTGCAGCTGCTAGCAAACCTTCTCTATGACCATCTGTGCTCCTTTCTCTGCACATTGTGTGTGATACATCAGTTTGTAATGCCCAGTGTGGTCACTTTTCTTCATAACAGCACAGCCCCATGGTTCCCTGTTACACCCAACCCCTTTCCTGAAGACCTGTTGCCCAGAGACATTGGTTGGGAGGGATCTACGGAGGGGAAACTAGGTCTGTCCTTTTTCCTAGTGAGTGTCTAAAGGATTTATCCTATCACCATTTCATATTGTCCTCATCAATATTGCATCCAGGTTATGACAGATCTGGTTTGTCAGGATTACTCTGGATTCCCATGCTGCCTCCAGAGCACTTGTAAATCCTCTCCTCTTGGCACTAGCTGCAGATTTAATGGATGTTTCGTTCACACAAGTCATCAATGAAGTGTCAAATAGACTAAAGACTGTTCCTGTGAAGGGAACCACGATGCCACCACCTTTCCATTTTTTCTCCAACTGCCAGTAATTCAAGGATATCTCATCTACCTTGCAGCTCTGCTCTGCATGCTGAAGGGACCATGTTCTTTCCTTCCTGAGTTACTTCTGCTAAAAATAATAAAAATCAACTGTCCTATTTGCAGCAAGAATAAAAGGGTAGATCTCCCTGGTAATACTGATTTCTTATTAACAACTCTTGCTTTACAGTTCTGCAAGAGTTTTGGATTGTTGTTTAAATCAACAATATGTCCTGTTTTCTTTACTGCAACATTTGCTTCTATTTGATTAAGCTGCTTTCAAATGCAGAATCCAGAGCCATAGTAAACAATCCACACTCAACAGTGGAACAAAAAACCAGGTACCACCAAAGTCTGCACTGGCCTTCACGCTTCCTTTCCTGTTATTCAGTATACATTTTACCCTGGAAATATGTTTCTTGTATTATGTGGAACTCCAGATTGTATACTGGGCTTATTTCTGCTTTCCCTCATGCAACACAACTCTCCATAAATATTTAATAAGGTGAAATTCAACTCCTTACAATTAAGGGATGTGGTCTAGTGAATGTACTACCCAAAACCAAAGTTGTAGGTAACAATTTCCAGAAGTTGGGAAAGTTACTTTTTTCTGTGACATTTAACTGTTATTTAACTGTTTGACGATGTGCTACAGTATGTCAAGGATGCTCTGAGGATTAGTGTGCACACAGGAACACTGGTCTACACTTTAAATTTCAATAGGCAGCCACACAAATTCCTTCAGCTATACTGCAACCATCTATCTACAACTGCTTCCCAATGACACGTAATTCTTTATTTACTGAAGTTAAAGACACTTATTTTTAAAATTGTATTTTAAATGTATGCTAAGAACTGTCAGAAATAGCTATAGCATCAGATCAGTGCCCTCGTAACACGTTGCAAAGATCTAAATTAGCAGAGAAATCGTGTCACAGATTTACACAGCTTTCAGGGCGTGCTGCGACAGTCTGGCAGTGCCACGCTGCCCGCGCCTGCCTCCCCAGCACACTTCCTGCAACAGCTCTTACCATCTAGGCTTCAAATACCCATTATGGTGCTAAATCCCCCAGCCAGATTATCCCTGCCATCCAGCATCCCAGCAGGGCTCCTGAAAGAAGGGGTGTTTGGGGTCCCCCAATAGCCTTGTCACCCCAACAGCCGTGGACCTCATGTGGATGACAGCGCTGGGGTGCTGTGCGGCCATGCACCAAGCCCTCTCCTGCTCCCACCCCAAGCAGCAAACAGCACAGCCTCCAGGGCTGGCCTGGAGGCCAGGTATGGCCAGTAATGGAAAGCCATAGGGTAAGCAAAAAGGCCAGGAAAGGGATTAGCCTTGGCAGAACTAGGTAACCCCTTTGGCAATGGGGCGAGCAGCTCCAGCAAACGCTCCCCTGCTTGGGGAACCGTCTCTGCTGCTCCGCCGCATGGCTCAGTGCTCACAGCTCTGCTCCCAGCCTCCCCTCAAAAATAAGAGATCTGGGGAGAAATGATCTGGAAAGCTTATTTTAGCTTAAGGAAAAGTGCAGCTTTTAAAAAGAACCCAACAAGCCAGAAACTCTTCAAACGCTTTTTATGCAAGCACATAGACAAATGCCCAACTGAAAAATAGTCCTCAGCATATAGTACTTACTAGAAAAGATATTACAGTAAGATCTCATCACACCTTCTGCTAATACTTTGGCTGCGTGGTATTGTTAAACACTACAGAAATCATAAGTATATAAGTGTATAAATATCTTGCACTGCCTGGAGGCACAGCCATTTTCATTTGAGTGTCGAAAGTAGGAAACAATGTGATAATTCCTCATTTGAATACAACATTTCTATTTCACAGTAATATAAGACAATATAAAAGCCCTTTTACAAAGGTAATATCTTCAGTTTGTAGACAGGAAAACGACATGTAACTGTGAAAATGGTAAAGTGATAAGAAGGATTTTTATTTCTAAGTGGCTTAATTTGTGCTCAAAGCAAGGTTTGCCAGTTGTGGGGAAAAAACCAAAAATATTAAACTCACCTTTTTATCCTTTTATTTTAAAATATCAGCCCCAATACCGTATTTGAAAATCTTAATGAAAAACCATATTTGTAAATTAAGTCTCTAGGAGAGCACTAGTCAGCATTCATAACAGTAATGGCACAGGCTACAAAAATTGCTCTCAGACCTGAGCTCTTCTGTTTGCACCCTAGGCCAGCCGAAAAGCAACAGCTTGCAATTCAAAGTCACCCAGAAGCATCACAGTAATTTTGTCATGAACGTAGTATCACCACCTCCTCTAAAAGCTGTTCATATGCTACATGTTAACAACCACCATAGGACAAGAACGCATGAAGGGAAACTCTGGAATAGCTCTTATCTAAAGTGGCCAACACGATTTACTTTCTCTTTACCACTAATATTTAAAAGCAGGAAATGTAAAGTAATTTAAAAAAAAAAAAAAAAGAAGAAAAAAAAAAGCAAAAAAAAGAAAGCAAAGCTTTACTTTTTTTTTTGAATCAGATTTCTGGTCAGAAAACCAGAACCTCTGCAGATTTCCTGAGATACATATATTACCTAACTATATACTTAGGCCCATTTTTCAAATTTTTTAATGTATATTTAAAAAGTACATTCACGTTCTAAATTCCTATTGTTTACCTATCCACACACGTTACTGGTATACATAAATTATATATGAATCTTATGAAGCCCAGATCTAACTCAGCTGTTACTGAAGCATGCTGCAAAGTCTTTCCTGATTTCAGTGTAGAAGAGCAATGCTCCTGTATCCCTTTTCAGTTATATTTAATTTAAACAGAAAACATCAAAGAAGATTGTTGTCTTTTCATGATCTCTTTGAAATTAGCCTTTAATACTAGGCCATAATATTCATACTGTTACGTGGAAGTAACACGTCGTATATTTTGGCCTAGAAACTTCCAGTATCTATTTTGCAAACAATGTTCCTCACTTTTTCTTTAATGCATCCCAATTTCTATGCTAATGAATTTTTAATGTATATAAGAGGTTTTATTTATTTTTCTTACGTTAAAGGGCAACAGTTGGTATGAATCAGACCTGAGCACGTTCCTTCTGGCAGAAAAGAGCCTGAGCCAGAACTGCTGGAACTCTTTGGCTTTGAGAAGTTTAATTTATTGTCTCGAATAATAAACTGCCATTCAATCAACCTCGTGAAACAGAACATGAAACAGGCCAGTCCTTAAATCTTGAACAGGCACCAAAAGAGTTTTCCACAAAGGAAATAAAATTGGGAGAGGCATTTTATATTAAATAACTTCAATTATTTTATTCTCCTTTTTTGTCTGCCTTCAGTATTAATTAGGAGTAACTGGCAGTTAATATGCTCCAAGCCCTGCATGGTGAAATTGATTAGTATACTAAGACAGAAAATAGGAATCAGTTTTTGATGAAAAATATCAGGTTTCAGAGCACTGCATGTGGCAGCTGTGAGGAAGGAAAAAGTGTGAAGATATTAACCCATCCATGACACTCAGCTGGGCATTTGCCCAGTCCTGCTGACAACACTGTCAATGCAGACGGCCGGCCACTGCTTTTTGGTTAAGCAGTGCATTATTTCCTTTTAATTTTTGCTTGCTGATTTTGTCCATTTCTACTATAACACACACACTCTGCCAAGTAGCTGTAGTCTGTACATCGAAGTAGCTTATATGACCAGGGAAAATTAGGTTTTAATTCATTCTGCTGGCCTGCACAGCAGATGCTACACCTTGTGTTATTCATGTGCATTTTAATCACAAAACACTCTGGGACTCAGATTCAGTTTTCTGTATGAAAAGATGTTTAAGAAAGTTGTGACCACTATTGTTTTAAATATATAATTATTTTCTTTAAAATTATCTTATTTGTTTCCCAGGGTTTACTTCTGAAAATAAAAAGCTGTCTTAAAGCTTAAAGTATCAGTTGTCAAAAAAAATCAAAACAAAAACAATTTAAAAAAATGAAAAAAATTAATAATCTTCCTCTTGTTCGTGTTTTTTTTTCCCAAGGAATTCTATTCATAGACAATGATAGCCATTCTGAATTCCAATGTCTTTGAAATATTTTGGTATTTTGACCTCTTTTATGTTTTTAAAATAACTATTTGCCCACTGGTCGTAAAGCAGAATTAGTGTAATTCTGCTGTGCGTCTACTCACACAGGCTACGAGGCTTATTACAGGGTGGTTAACCATGGCAAATCAATAGGATACAATTTGGTGTGGAACGTCTTTTAAAGTATAAAAGCCCTGGTATTACAAAAAGCTAAGCACTGTAAGAAGCTACTGCACAATCAAGATCTTATCGTTAATCTGAAATCCCAGTTAGCTTTTACTGCCAGAGCTCGCACGCCTGCCTCCTCCCTTTGCTACGGAAAGAGCTGTATTTCAAAATTAAATTTTAGAGATCGCTAAGATCCTCTGCTTGGCAGATTCACTCCCCTCCTTGCTGGATACAGGGGGGACAGGGCACAGCAGTGGGAGGACACGGGTGGCACGACGCGATCCTACCTTCTTGCGACATGGAGTGCCGCCGGGAGCAGCGAGCTGGTGCGGAGGGAGCGCGGCCAGCAGCCGATGTCAGCGTTGCGCACATGCCTCCCGGGAACATCCCGCTGACATTCTACCTGATCTGGGAGCCCCGACTATTTCCAAGCTTTCTTCCAGAAAGTCACAACTTTAGGAATGAAAAAAAAAAACAAAAAAAAACAACCAACCCCAGCCCAGCCCAAATGGAGGACTGGAAGGTGGATCACGTGGCCGCCGGGAGCCGGTCTTGTTGCATTACACGCAGCAAGTGTGGATGGCAAACAATATCGGTTGATGTTTATGCCATATGTTTTCGGTCTCTTCACGTATCAGAACCAAAATCCTGTTTCTGCACAGTGTAATGCCATGGGATCCTTCCAGGGACGGGGTCACAGTCTAATTAGGCAAACTGTGGAAAAAATGCAGCACACTAACGAAGACCAAGAGGGGCTTTTATAGAGCGAGTCCTCTCTCTGGAAGGAAACAAGCATTACCCAGCTAAAGTTTTAACAATTTCTTAGAACATGCATTTAAATTAACCCTGGAGCAACTTGTCTGCGATCAGACTTGCTGCCTCCCTAGGACAGTTGAGGTTTTGAGGAAAGAGACTGCTGTTATTTGGGTTAATGTCATTGCTAAAATCAGACACCTTCTCAGAAATGGTCTGAAGAAAGGAAATTCCTCATCCAGCACTAATCCACTGGCCCAATTGCATTCGATTGCTGACCTGTGCCACGGGCTCTGCTGGCACTCTAAAGCCAGGGCAAGAGGCAATGCAAAACCTGCACATCCTTAATGTGGTATTTGATGAGTTATCTCAGCGGGTCTTCCCTGGCTGATGATCCATCCCCATTAAACCAAAGCTTTTCAAGACCAAGTCTTACACCTTCCTAGACCAAAATATTTTATACTTTACATCTGGATGTCAACAAAATTGATCTTTCCTGTATGTCACATTATTTAAGAATTGACATAGACACAAAAAATGCTATTTTCCTGTCCCTGCTTCTAACATACTACAGTGTATAAGGCAATTAAGTAACAAATGAACTGTTCTCCCATATCCAAAGAACAAAACAAGCCAAATGTTCCTATTTTTGCCTAGAGTACATTAGCTCCTTCAGCCCATCAGACAACTCTCCTTAGAGCTGTTTAGCCGGCCACTCTACTAACCTCCTGGGACACAGCAAGAGCTTGTTTAACTTTCTTTTTGCAATTAACAGCATTAGTCTGGAAAATTTCTGCAGTAGCATTCTATAAATGACATGATCCTTCTATGGAAGATGCTGTTTCCAAAATTACTTTGCACTGAGACAAACCACAAACTAAATCAGCCTGTGAATATGCTCCTCTTACCTTCAAGAAAAACATAATTCTGCAATACTTCACACAAAGTGGAGCCTGGAAGGTCTCCATCCAAGTTTTCTAATTTTCTTTCTTGCCTTCTTTCTTCCTTCCTGTGGCACATCAGAGAGCTCTCCCCACCTCTCCAATGTGGAGAACTACTGTTCAGGTTTCTGGCTTTTCTCCAAATAAAAAAGCCCTATCTTTAAAGGATGGCAAAGACTGTGACTGAAAGGGGAAAGATGCCTAACAGGTGGTCCAAGGGTGTTCCTTCACACATGCAACTCTCATCAGGAAACAGCGGAAAATTCTGGGGAAGAAGGAATGAGTAAAACCTAGAGGGCTTTCCTAAAGCCTGTCACATCTCCCCCAGCACAGATGCCCTCAAGCTCTTCTCTGCATCTGCATTACATTAAACAGGATAAAGAAACACAAACCAACTTTCACTTGAATCTGAACTCTCCATTTCACGTCAGCCTCAGCACAGTCACGTGAAACACACATGGTGAGTTCAGCCTGGGAACCGCGTTGGGACCTTTCTGGCCAGGAGCAGAGCTAATCCTCCCCACTGCCCGCATATGGCTTGTGACTGAGCGCTGCAGGTTCCTCCCTGCCTGCAGCTGCCGGCCCAATGGGCAGCACGGGCAGGGCCAGCCAACTGGACTGTGTCAGCAGATGGACTTGCATTTTTTCCACCGAGCCAGAGCAGGCCAATGACGAAGGAAAGTGAGGCGAGTAACAGGGGTGATTTGATTTCAGAAAACACTACCTAGCATGCAGACTGAACGCTCGCTGGTCTCTCCAGAGAGCAAACAGAGTCACTCTCTCAGCTCTGTGGTTTTCCCTAACCTGCATTTTCATCTGTCAGCAGAGACTCGTGTTTCGCTTCACACCCAGGGAAAGAACTTGCCCCAAAACAACAGCGTCCCAGGCAGTCTGACAAATCTCATCCCTGTGGCATGTGCTCGCCTCATCTATCTGCTGAGCTGGGGAGAAAGGAAAAAAAATAAAATAAAAGAAAGAAACCAGCATCTAATCCTTTTCCATACGCCACCCAGGGAAGACCTGCCATTGAGAGTAAACCCGTTAACATTCACTCTAATGTGCTTTTTTTGCTACCTTAATTAAAAATGAACAAAAATAAACATTACTCATCACTTCAGAGAGAGACAGTGAAGCCTCCCAACTGGTAATTTCAGCTGGGAGCCTCTTCATTGTTTTCAGATAGGAACGTGTTAGTCTCAACACCCACCTTGTAGGCACACCAAGGTCTCCCAGCCAGCCACCTGACACCCTCTGCTAAGGTAATATGATGCTTCCAAGGGCTGGTGAAACTAGAAAGGCTCACTGGCGGTCTTGGAGTATTAGTGGGGATAAAGAAGAAGAAAAAAAAAAAAATCATTCAGACCACTTGTATCCCACACACACAAAAGAAAAAGCCAAGATGAAGTAATGCAGCTGAGAACAAATTTTAACTGAGCAGTTGGCTCTTGCAGAGAGAAATCCTTGAGTCAAAGGCAAGAATATATCTGATGAGGAGCTGTAAATCCTGTGGTGCAGCTTTTCAGGACATTTTGCTCTCTAACACTCTAGTTGGGGATTGTTTAGGCATAAATATCTAATTCAGAAATCTATCTTTTCATATAAATTCCCTAGCATAATCCTCGACTCTGATATCTTTTAATGCATTTGAAAATCTCTTTTTATTACAGCAAGCACAAAAAAATTCAGGTTCTGCCCCTATCTCTGGAGCTTCTGGATCATAGTATTACATCAATACGTCATTTGGAAAACATCCTGAAAAGTCAGATGCATCATTGCAAGCCAAGCAGTGATGTGACGGATCAATTTGAATATTTAAGCAGCAGAATTAAAAAACAAACGGTCAGAGATCTCCAGATATGGGAGCATCCCCAGTCAGAGAAGATTACTGAATAAATGACACATCCTGATGTCTGGATGGAGCATGAGCCTGAAAACATCCTAGCGTAAACCACCATCTACAGGGTGGGTTTTGGAAGAAACTTATCTCCATATTACACAAAAATCAGCTTTATAATCATGCTTTCTATAATACCCTAAGTAATGAGATATTGGCAGACAGAATCACATGTGGTTGAATCTGCTGTAAAAATGTCCATCTTTCTGTAACGATCAAATATGTTATTTTAAAGGAGTTGGCCACATCCATCTCAACTTACAATGATATATGCAGTTAAACAGGCCACTGTTTTCTCTCCTCAAGAAAGAAGAGATAAAGAAGCTTCACAGTTCATGCAGAAAACTTCACGAGTATTTTTTCTGCTTTTACTTGCAACCAGTCACTCCTCCTGAGCTCTCACCCTGCTCCGTATAGTAATACTCAAATAAATTATTTTTAAAAATCCAGCTATAATTCTTCTTGCAGCCAGCATTACAGTCTGATTTGGCCAGGACAGCAAAACCGCTTCCTTACTGGGACTGAAATCGCTCAACTTAATCAATAGCTTCTTTATGACAGACAGGAAAACTGAACATCTGTATTACATGTCTGTACCTCAACTAATAAATTAAAGACCAGAAATACTCTACGGAACTGCTATTCCAAGTTTTTGGGTGCCTGGACATTGACATTTCTGGAGCACCACTAGCAAACCCATTCGAAGTTTGAAAATACTTCTAACATGACACCAAGAAACAATGACAAAACTTACCATAGTCTCCTAAGTTTATGAGAGCAACTGCTGCTAGATATTAAAATGGGCCCATATCAGCTTTTCTAACCTTTATTTTAGTGATTCCTACTGGGTTTTGTATTATTGTCCACAGTGGATGCAGTGGGTCATTATCACACAGGGAAACAATCTGATGGATGGAGCAGCAGCTGAAAATAGTCTAAGCATTAAGCAAAATTCCAAAGATATCTTGAGCAGTTTCCATAGGTACCTTGCTTTTGAATTACCAACTTGGGTTACCTAAGATCCTTGAGTACAACAGATCAGTCTTGAAGTCTCTCTCTCATCAGATTTAGTAAGCCTTCAGTCTGGTCTTCTGGCTGTGATCTAGCCTGTTGTCTCACTGTCAGTAATACTTTCAGATGCTTTCACCCCCTGATCTGTCTACTGAAGGCAAAGCCTCAATTCATCATTGGAGTTTGCAAGAGAATAGTACACACGATAAGCTCTGCTGCCCAATCCAGCATTAGCATACAGATAACTTAAAGAGGGCTACCTAGAAGTCATCAATGAAAACTCAGTAACAAAGCATATAGTTGGGTTTTGTCCCATTTGGCCATCCATCTGGAAAAGAACGACATGGTCAGCTAGGCTTTCAACAATACAGGATGGTGTTTACTGCAAGACTTCTTGTTCTGCTCAGCTGTTTTCACCTAACACAACACACAGATTTTGTACAAATCAAAAGTATTGCAGAGCTGACATTAATGTGCAGCGTAAGAAAGTTTAATTCAATTTTCTCCTCTAGGAATGAGTGTGGCTCAACACACATGGCTACCACAGCCCAGCTCTTTGGTAGCTTTGTCAGGAGCAGGCAGAGGTACGCAAAAAACCTCTTTTCCTGCCTTGTATGTCGGTCTTGGGGGGTGTGATGGAGACAGCCAGTCCCAAGTGGCATCTGCCACACTACATGTGAGCATCACACTCTGCTGTCCCTGTGCGTGCCTGGCTGGATTAGTCAATGCCAACAAGACAGTGACACCCTTCCCTATATGGGCACACGCGGGGCGTCCAACTCCTCATGCACTACGGGGGAGGGACTGGGGGCATGGGACGGACAAAGCATACGCTGGAGGCCTTGGGAAGCAATGCCAGTCAACCTCTCACTCTTGAGACAGGATCAGAGTCCCTGGGAATGGAGCCAGGGCCTTCCCCTGGGGCACAGTCAGACACGCTGAGCAGATTTTATCCTGAATAAAAGTCTCCCAATGGCAAGGCATAAGACAGGCCAGCGCTTCAGTGCTGCCAGCCTTCTTGGTTCCTCACCTCTCATTCTCTATAGGGTTTGCACAGCTTGCATGGTGAGTACAGTGGTGCTTGAGCATCCAAAAGTGATACTAAGAAGTGATGCTCAACTATCTACCCAGTTTGGAGCATCTCGAGGTTCTGTATATGGTGCATTTATCACCAGCACCATGAGGGCAGGAGACAGTAGGGAACAAAGCCAGATGATATCGGGCTCTTCCCCTGTCCATCGTATGGTATTTTTCCTCTGCAGAAGGCTGCTGACCCCAGAAACCAGCAAGGATACACCAACTCTTGGCCTCCTGATCCCCAAGGAGGGAAGGAGGACAAGCAACAGCAGGTCTATAAACAGATTAGGCAGTGGAGAGGATAGAAGTGTTTAAAATTAAGTTAAAGGCAGGTTCAAAACTGCCCCAAGGTGGTAAGTCTTGGCACTGAGCAGGAAATTAAAATACTGACAAGAACACAAGCACCGTGGTTGTTTGAATATTTGTTCTTCCATCTGATACATACACCTTATGAAAAGAAAGATACTAAAGTATTTTCACATAAAGCAGCTGGATATAAATGTGAAATGCTGCATGAAAATCACAGGAATAAGCCTGAGAATTAAATATCAGTACTAACGTATAGGATGAGTAATTTTAATAACAACTCCATACTGCTTCTCCCCAGGAAGACATGCCAATATGGGCTGGGAAATCTGAGGAGCAGCTCATGTGATCCAGACTGCTGCCATTCCCCCAGACGTGACTAAGCTTAAACAAGTGGCATTATCTGGTGCATTTGAAAGCAAGATGTGAACAACATGATCGCGGGGCTTTTTTTTTTGGTACCACACAAAATGTTCCTCTTTGGATGGAGCTTGTGAAGTGAAGGATCTTACGAAGCTAAAATTTCCCTGTGGTTTTCTTAGCCTTGCCAGCCTGAACTTAGAAGGGAGTGCTGAGAGTTAACAACATGAACATAAAGAACAGTAGCTGTGTGAAAAAGCCTATAATTGAGCTGACACCATATACCACAATAAAAATAACGATTCCTATTGCAGAAAACACAACCTTATCTAGAAATAGAGCCTAAAGTGGGCACTCTTAGTCAGTTTTGCAAGTTTTACATCATTACGAATGCATTGATATTTAAAGTCTGCTGCTTCCAAATGTAGAATTAAATAGTGCATAATCACAAACTATTTACCAGCCATGAAGCTGAACACATAAGCGAGCTTTGTATTAACTGAAAAGTGAATAGAAGGAAAAGGAAAATAAATGTGTGATGTGAAGCCTAGATGCTGTTACCCTGATGTGTGTGCACAGCTCAAGAACACCAAGCTCAAACAGCACTTAAGCCCCTGTGCAAGCTCACTCTAAAGGCACCCAGAGCTGCTGCATGGCAGTTCCTCTTACCCTTACCGTGTGATTAATTTTGTTCTACATTCATAGGGACTTAAAAAAAAAATAAATTCTTTGAGATTAGAAATTAAGACTTCTGCTTTTGAAGAAACCAGAGCAAAAAGGTCACCATCCTGGTTAAAAACAGACCGGGTCTGAGCTGGTCAGAATAACTCCTTTAATAACAATGAAGCAATGACACTAGCTGACTCTTTATTGTCAAGTCCTTCAAAAAAACTCACCTGTCTTGGCAGCAATTGCAGAGGTACAACTACCTTCCTAGAGCTGATATAATCAGAAAGTTCATTATTTTCGTATTGGTGGGGTTTTTGTTCTGTGTTTTGGTTTTGGCATTTCACTGCATTTAGACCATAAAAATCAGAGGGAGCCCTCTCACTTTCTAGTTGAACTAAGGCACAGAAAAGAACTGTAGGTCCAAAAGTCTTCGCAACTACAAATCTATTTTAACCCATTATATGTTTTCATTAGTTATCATTGTTTTTTAAAATATTTTCAAAACTTATATGATATGGTGTTAAACACAGCCCCTTCAAATACAAATCGACACATTTTTTTCCATCTAAAGAAACTTGACATTTCTAATCTTTCCTACCTAGACTTCTGCATTTAGCTCAGAAATTAATTGAGATGCTCGCTGGCTGATGCTGCCACCCAATGGCTTTTTGGTCATTAACAGCTTCAAAAAAAACCAAAGCAAAACAAAACGGATGTCACGTGGAACCAGTTCTGCTTCTGCTATGAGAACAGAAAGTGCCTGAACAGGACACTTCCACTAAAGTGATCTTATGAAAAATGACTATATAAAATGGAGAATAAAATAAAATAAAATAAAATAAAATAAAATAAAATAAAATAAAATAAAATAAAATAAAATAAAATAAAATAAAATAAAATAAAATAAAATAAAATAAAATAAAATAAAATAAAATAAAATAAAATAAAATAAAATAAAATAAAATAAAATAAAATAAAATAAAATAAAATAAAATAAAATAAAATAAAATAAAATAAAATAAAATAAAATAAAATAAAATAAAATAAAATAAAATATGTTCCCCACTGCAGAAGAAGGGATAAACAGCTGCTTTCTCCTTCCCTGTGCACCCCAGTCCCTGATCATGCCCTTTGGGCATTTTTTTCCCCATACATTTAAGAAACAACCCAGATTTTCAGAGGGAGAAATTCAGTGCTCAGTCCTCACAGCAAGAAAATACTTATTCCCAGATGCTGTGACAAGTTCTGGGTAGGGATGGAGGAAGCTGTGTGGATAGTACCCCCAAAAAACTCTGCAGGCAGCTGTAAGCCTGGCTACACTTTAGTAATAAAACACTGACATAAAGCAAATACCAACTTGCCTTCAAGAGTTTTTAATTCGGGGGAGGGAAAAGGATCTTGTGAACTCTGAGTATGTGCCTTTGTAGAGAAATCAAGAGGGCCTTCAAGAAGAGAAGCAAAAGGAATTAGAAAGCCAAGACTGAGGAGAAATAGAAAACTCTGGCTCCATTGCTGCAGTTAAGCCCATGAAAGATTTCTTTGCCCATGGGTGGAGCACACTCTGCAGCAGAGAAAGTGCTATAAAGCCTCCTCAGAGGAACGACTGGTCATTGCCAACCCGGCACGTGCCTTGAGTTTGCCTTTGAGTAATGGGGAGTACCTAAGGGCAGCCTAGAAGCATATAAAAATGTGTGTATTAGTTCAATACATCGGACATTTTGCTCGCATCAAGCTGTGTCCCCGTCTCTCAATCGCGGCAGGTGGTGGTGTTTCTCTTCTTGTTTCCCTCTCCAGTCTCAAGTGGTCCTAAAAACGTCTCCTCACCTTAGGTCGTGACAGCCTGACCGCATTTGTTGGCACGATTTCCCTCGCAGCCAAGGAGGGCTGTACAGCTGAGGACAAATCTCAGAAAAACACCAGCCTTGAAGTGCCCCCAACTCACAGCCAAACACCGACACCCAACAGCAACATGGGACAAAACCCAGAGAGCAATGCGAAACCTACAGGGAACAGGACTCCAACAACAAAAACAAGTGATTACGTTTTTCTCTGAAAGGCCACAAAGGGCTGCGTGCAGCAGAAATATGATTCTGCATTATTATATATACATGGTACAAAGTCCCAATGATTTTACTTTAATGTAATAATTAAGTACTGTTTAGCAACCAATTATTTTTGTCATTTTGTTGTTAACAAACTCAATCCTGTTTTATTTTTTTCACTTCACTTACGGTCATGACGACAAAGATTTTCACCCGCATTTGCTGCATCAGAAGCAGTAGTAAAATGATTCCTTTCAACGGAGCAGCAAATTATTTTCCACATGCAAATTCTAAGTAGTAAAAACAATTTCCTTTTGGAAAAAAAAGATTGCGAGTACTTTATTCTGTACTCACAGCACTGCGATAACAAGGGGGCTACAACTGGTCTAACTGCTGTGCGTGTGTGCGAGGCGTCCTTCTGCCCAGGCTAGTACTCCGTGAGTGAAGGTGGAACAACCACTAGATGGGGATGTCTCGATTCAGAAAGTAACAAACCCAAGAGAAGCTTCGGTCACCCCCCCGAGATAAAGCTTTTTCAGACTATTAAGAAGAAAAAGAAAAAAAAAAAAAAAAAAGGAAAGAGGAGAAGGAAGGGAAGAAGGAAGCAGAGAAAGAGGAAAGTGCCCATGCACTTGCCTTCTTGTTTTTCTCTGGATTGAAAAAATGACCAATGAATTGATTCATATTGTGCAAGGAATAGATAAACAGCACGAAAGAAAACAGGTAGAAAACGGTCAATGGTGTAATCCCAAAAGGGAAATGGGTCAACGTGTGTATTCCCAAACGGACCTATACATAGTTTCAGCAAACTAATGCTGCATCTCCCCCTACCTCCTGGCAGAGTAACACTTCTGACCAGGGTACCTTCTGTGGATTCACCTGCTCTTGGTCCTCCTCTTGTCTGCTTTTCCTCTTTTCCACCCTGCTAACCTTAAGGGTCCTCTCCTCTCCCCTCCAACACCTGGTGGTCAAATTTTGCTGCTTCTCTATCCACGAGTTTTTCCTTTCAGGTTACAGCTATAATTTCAACATGCATCTCCTGTCTCAACAAATGGGACACCCATCCCTCCATAACATTTGCATAGCCCCTACCCCTTCAGTCCATGACAGAGTTTCTGTGCATATGTTCTCCCTCTTCAAATGGTTCTGTATGTCCCAGGGCATGAAGGCTATGTTCTTGGTTCTCACCTTCAAACTCTTCACAGCACTGACAGTGCCCTTTTCCTTCTTGCTTTCTCAGCTTTGGGATCTACTTGAGCACTTGTCCCTCTTCCTCCTCATGAGTGCAATGACCTCTGCATTGAAATCCAAGGCCCTACTGTCTCCATCTTCAAATCCCCTCTTCTAATATTTCCTTTCTCCCCAGTGCCTAAAAGCAAGCGGCCAAATATTCACAAGAAGTAGAGCAGCAGGGAACTACTCAGAGACACTTATAATATTTTGTATCTCATCTAAAAATTCCAGTATATGTCAAGAGAAGGATGCACACCGAAGTCAGACACCTTTACATATAGCTGGTCTGAGCTTGTAATTGCAAGAGAATCTGATTACACCTTTCCTTAGCTGCAGACAATTGTATGCAGGAACAAGACATATCTGAACATAATTACTTTCTTTGAAAGAGCACATGAGAAGTTCACAACTTAAGAACAAACACTTAAGAACAAACCCACAGAAGATACCTGGGGAACCCTGTTAGAAATACAGATTTGGGGGTATTTGAAATAAACTGGAGCTTCCTTTTTTCCCCTGCTGAAAACTATCTACTCACATGAACACTTTCTGATATCTGCATGCACTAAAAAAAAAAGACATCACATCTTTTAAATTTTTCATTGATTGCTTTTCTTTGTCCCAAGGTAAAAGATTACAAACAAAACACCACTGTTTATTGCTTTGAAAGTAGCTTGGCTTCTCCTGTTAAAACACCATTGTGTAAAAGTGAAAAATGGTAAAAAACTAAGAAAAATGGTAAAAAAACCCCAAAAACAAAACATAAGAAAAAGCTTCCCTCGACCTAATCTGCAAAATCTTGGATTTATTTCTAAAACCATGTTTCAGAGATGACACATATTTGGTCAGGTTTTGAAACTCTGAGAAAACAAACAAAAATGTATAACGTCTAATATTTTGTCATGGCTTTCAACTTACTGGAAAGTAAAGGTAACTACAGAAAGCACTGCAGGATGCATTCTTGATCTACCATTCAACCCAGCCAAAGAGAAAATACTTATTGATTTCAGTAGAACAGACCCAGCCTCCACTGGGAACTTGCTGGAACATATTTGAGATCTGAGAAGATGCTGTTAATGTTCACATGGGAGCCTCAGTGCTTTTGCAGTACAAGATTTAGGCCAAAATTTGCACATCAACATGTCACACCACGTGGACAGATTAAAAATATATTTATGTAAAGAAAGACCTCATTTTAATCCGCTTCTCAGACACATACTCAAAACAAACTGCAAGACAAGATTACTGCGTAAACTGATCAAAACCCAGCTGGGATGCCTTAAATTGCTCCCCTGGCTTCCTACAGGCACTGGCTGCAACTCTAAAACTTCCATACACTGGCACTGGTGAATGTTCAGCCAGGCTCACTACAGACCCTCACACACTGTGCATCTGACTGTGAAGGGGCATTTTGTCATTTGCGAGGCTCAGTGTCTCCCCACGCTCTCTGGTCCTGCTCAGTGCTCTCTGCAGCCAATTACACTGTGGAATTCCCTCCCATCAGGCATGAAGAAAATAATTCAGTGCATTATGTGTGAGCATGCTAGTATCTGGGTGGGCACTCAGATTTATTCCAAGAATAACTATATGCGAATACCAGAAAAAAAACTTCAACTACAGCTCCATGAAAGATCCTGTGCAGAGATCTCTTGAGGAGCTGTGGACAATGCTCCCAAAAGGAAACCCGAGACCATCCTTGAAATTACAACATCATCCACTACAGCAAGGAAGCATAAAACAGCTCATTAGCAGCCCTATCGAATGACAGACCTAAAGCCAGCTCCAAAGTTGCTCACACCTGTCTGCCTATAGCACCTGCCAAAAAGCCAGATTCCATTGGGAAAAGAATCCTTGTCCCTCTTCTACATCTGGATCTTGCAACCCCAATATGCTCAGGGGAACCACAGGTTTTAGAGCAGCAGGGTGCACAGCCAGGGAGAAGAGACGAGCAGATGCTGCAAGATCCCTCCCCAAATTAATGAATTCCACATTACTGTGTTTCAAATGTGAGAAACCAAATTGCCATTAAAAATATCCATCAATTTTAAGTAGCACAAGTTTAAGTAGTCCAGCAAAAAAACAAACAAACAAAACAAAAAAAAAACAACAACAAAAACAAAGAACAAAACAAAAAAACCCACAATGATATTTCTAGTGCATCTTGTTCAGTTATAACCTGAAAATGCACATGGAACTCATGTGCAGTAGGCACCCTGAGATGTTCCTCTGACAGACAAGGGCAAATTGTATTTATCACGTAATAGTTACTGAGCAGTGAGTTTCACATTGAACTCCAATACTGCAGTGAAAAGCCTCAGGTATGATAAAGCTGAGCAGAACTTCTAAAAGCAAGCCAGAAAATCTAACTTTCCACACCATCCTTCATGACGATCAGAATACTTCATTGGTCTCCCAGGATCTGTTTTCTGGAAACAGTGGGGTGGTTTTTTTTTAACATACTTTTTATACAGGTCTCAGGAGTGATCTATCAAGAAATCTGATAATGAATTAGGAGAAATTAAACTAACAACTGATACACACACACACAATTATTCATCTGAGCTTCAGTGACTGATTTTTCCCAGGCTTCCAAGAGCACATCCACATCATACCACACTGTAGAAGATGGTAACAGCCTCAGTTAGAAACCAGACATTTTTACCCTTCTGGAAATTTTTCCCACTTGTAGCAAACTGCTAGATAAATGATGATGAATAGATGATGACACAACACAGTAGAAAGGACAATAGGAGAGAGATGCAATTTTTTTCAGACAATTTAGTAAAAGATTTCACCTCTCTGTTATGTCATCCTGGAAGTGTGAGAAAGGACTCCTCTGTAATGCCAGCACTGATTATTCCCCTTCCTGATATAATTAGCATTATCACATTTGCTGCACATTTACAGTAAAAGACACAAAACTAGATACCATAGAGCTCTAGTAGTACACAGCTGTATTAAGACCAGTAGCATGGATCCTATACAGAAGAAGAATAATAAATAGCAGTAAATTAAAACTCCTTACTCTGCCAAAACTCTGCAAGGCACCACACCGAGTCATTTGTGAGCCTATGTATGAGAATGTATGATGTATGAGAATGAAATTACAGTCCTGCAACAAGCAAAAGGTAGAAGAATCCTTGCTTCTTCCCTAAATGATTCTGGCCTTTCCACTGCAAGAATATAAATGGAGTTATTTTCTACATATTAAACTAGGCTTTAAGTTTTGATCCCAAATAACATTGCACCTAAACAGGTGAAGACATGTGAGAAGAAGACTGGGGGTTTCTGTGCTTGGGAGACTAAAGGATTTCACAACAGCCTGATTCCTTGATCAATTCATTGCAACTTCCCTATTGCCTGGAATTGCCTTAAAGCCAATTCTAGGCCTAATTCATTCTTACAAGAAATGCATGGCTTTGATGTAAAGAAAAGACGCATTAATACTGGAGGACCATTTCTTCTCTCTTTTAGATTACAAAAAAAGGTCTAGCAAAAGTTTGAAGCACAATAAAGATCCTGAGAGGAAAGTCTGGATGGCAGCACCTGCATCCAAACACCCGCTTGTTCCTCTCCACCTGCTGCTGCAGCGAGATGGTGTGGATTGAGCAGCTGGAACAGGCACCCGGCGGCCCCTGCATCTTCCAGATTTTGGAACAAGCCTGCATTGACAGGAGGAAGGGCAGAGCCTGAAGCAGGTGTGAGGAGGGAGGCAGCTGGCCTGGGAGCAGCACAGCAATTCAGTAATCCACAGGGCTGTGCTGCTGGCCCACGTGAAGGGACCTGCAGCCCCAGTTGGAGGATGCAAGTGCTCAGAAGCTCATTCACTTATGTACTAACTAGAGATTTATGTTGCAGTAACAAGTCATGTATCATGGCAAAACGTGTGTGAACGAAGTTCAAAAGGCTCCTCATTACACGTAGGAGGGCAGTAACTAGCAAGAAGCTACTTTCTAGGATTCCTCTTCCTGCTGTGGCATTGAGACACTTTTTAACTATTTCCCACTCAGCATTTTCTCTTTTACCTTAACAAACATGCAGAATTTTAGGGAATCCCAACCTCTGGGAAAGAGTCTAGTAACAAATGTGCTAAGAGATATCACCCACAGTAGGTTTTTTAAGATTAATTACTTACCTTATGAAGATAAAAGCTACATCCATTAGAAATGCCTGCGGGTTCTTCCAGCACTTGAAGGTCAACATCTTTAAAGAAACCCCTGTGACCCTGTGTGGGAGAGCCCAGGGTTGCACCCAGCTGCCTGGTCACACATATGGTCTGAAAGTTGATGCTCCGTGCCATGGCTCTGCCATGGCTGAGGCTGAACTTCAAACCCCACTGTCTGTTTGGGATAATAAACCCTAACCCGTATCGCCCTTCAAAAAACCATACACGAACCCTTTTTTTTTTTTTTTTTTTTAATGTGTTGTGCACAACCAGTGTTGAGCTGCACAGTAGATGGCAGTAAATCTTCACTTGTCATGTTAGAGACCCTCCAGCCTCCCTCCAGAATTGAAAGAATTTGTGAATACATTTATGGCATTTTTCAACATCCTGTAGGAGTAAACTCCTGCTCAGCTATGCTCATATTCAGCTTTCTCATCAACCTTTTCCCTAGGTGTGGACTTCTAGGAGTCTATTATTTTACACATGGTTCATTCTCAAGGCTCTTTTATTATGGAAAAGCAATGGGATGCACATGTAATTTAGCACTGTCAGATGAAGACTGGGTTATTTCAGTGTAATAGAATCCAAAAACGTATGAAACGTAAAACAGAAGATTCTTAATCACAGCTGTAAATGTGTTGACACATACAGGGTGAGGAAGGGAAAAAACATACTTGGTGTTGCTGACAGTATGTCAAAAAGTATTACCAGAAAGAGAAGCAAGCTGCAGCATGTGATTTGGATGACACTTTGGGACACAGAATTTTATCTCTATTTAGATTTTCTGTCACAGAAAAGCATCCTTCTGCTGCCAAGTATTTGCAAAGCTCTGAATCTCATGTAGGTTCTCAAATGCTCATAATTTAACCATTTCTACCAAAGATGCCACTTTAAAACATTCCACGTCCCAGTTCTCAAGAGGTACATTTGCTAAATAATTTTATACCTACAGATGTCAGTTCCTAGTAATTCACAGGACACATGAACCCATAAAAATTGAGATAAGAAAACGGTTTTCATAGAGCAATTGACGCAGAACACTGATTGGTAAAGTATTCTCAGTTCCCTGCCTGGTCCTTGGATCAGACCCAAAATGACTGAAGGTTTGCTAGACCAGCTTTTTGATCAAGCTTACTGTCAGTTCAGTAGCCATAATTCCAGTGAAATGGTACATGCACATCAGTGAGGAAGGCAGCCCTTTAAGCTCCTTCTCTTCACACACTATCCAGAGGACGAATGAAGCTCATCTCCAAACATACTGTTACGCCTTGTTGTGTTTCAGAGACTTTAATAAAAAGCAGTAAGAAACCACAAAACAACCTCTCTTTATATTAGATGATACTAATTAAACCAGATTAATATTGTACTAGCTTGTAACAGCACACAGAAATCTGTTTTATATCACATCTTTCTGACAGACTGCATTCCAAAATAATTTTGATGCCAGCTCTCACATTCCCAAAAGTGCCTTAAAAACCACCTTGCAACCATCTGTAAAAACCTCGTAACTTGCATCCAGCACTTGAGCACTAGAAATTTTGGGCTAACATTCCACATCCCTGACATCTGCACAGGGCGGTGTGAAATCATCAGGACTCAAAAACCCCACCAGAAATGTCCTCTGAACATGCTTCATTTATACAAAAGTCAGTCAAACTGCTACTGCAGTTGTGTTTTCATGAGCAGCAAGCAGCAGTTGAATTGCTCACAATAAAGCAAGTTTCCTGCAGCATTGCAATTGCCTCTGCATTGCTCCAGGGTTTTGGGGCAGCAAAGATGGAGATTTAAGCCAAGACCCACAAACGATACTGCCCTTGCGCCCTCTCTGTTCCAGCATGGGACTTGCATGCAGTGAGTAAAAGTTCTTACAAACAAAACAACTTCTCTTCAATGGAAAAACTCATTTCTCTTTCAATTTTGAAGTACTCTGTACATATCTTTGACCTGGCCTACTTTTAAAAAGATCCATCAGAGACACCTAACAGCCATTTACTGCAGAAACAGACGGGAAAAAGAAAAGCTCTCTATTAACACTAGAATATTAGCTGCCATGCAGATGAGCTGGATGCAATGTAGTATCTGGTCAAATTTCATTTGCTTGAACCCAGGAAAAAAGTTAAGAGGAATTTAGTGAGTGACAGGGAAAAACTGTACATTTTGACCACCAACTTGGTATCAGCCAGAGCAACAACTGCTGAAGTTCTCCTAACAGTAAGTCTATCTTTGGAGTGGTGAAAGGGCTGAGCTCACTTAAAGTTGATATCAGTAGTTTGCATGCAGATAAAGTAAACTCTAGAAAAGTTCTATGTAGACAAAGTTTTAAATACTGGTAGTTATTTTGAGGAGGGTGGGTTCTTGATACTTTTCAATGTACACAAAAATGAGTAACTGAAATTAGGAAAAACACTTCTTAGAGACTGTAGAAACAGAACAGAAATGAAAAGGCCCTGTGATGAAATATGGACACCTACATGGATGTCTTTGTGCAAATATAAACTATAAATACAATACACACATGAAGAGATGCATACACAAAATAGATTAAGAAGTCTACATTTTCAAAATTATTTTTGTGACCTGGTGTAGCTGCAGACCACAAATCACTGGCTGCCTCGGTCCTCCTAGGTAGCTTCACCCGTTTTGAAGGGCAATGCTTCGTAAAACTGTGATGTTCTCTGAAGGCCAGGGGACTTGCCCCTTCACCATCGAAGCCCACCAAGGTTACACTCTAAGCCACTCATAAACCTGTGGTAAATACCCATGCCTTCTTTTCTTCCTTTAGGTGTTCATAGCATCATCAAAAGAAGAAAAAGGAAGAGTTTTCTTGGAGCCTACAAATTAAATCCTTATTAAGAACTGGGGTGTGCAGAATATCTCAGTGTTTGCAAGAAGCCTAACAAGTACACGAAGGCTCTACCTGTGAAAGGTCTCAGAGCTCTGAATTAAAACTTACCTATTTGGTCTACCAATAGCAAATGTGTCACCTCATGGACCCTGGGCAAAGCCCACTGGCTTCACACTGCTTCAAACCATCTACATAAAATCACAGAATCATCAAGGTTGGAAAAGACCTTCAAGATCATTAAGTTCAACTGTCCTCCTTACAACCCGTAACCACTAAACCATCTTGTGAAACACCATGTCTACCCCTTTTTTTAACACCTCCATGGATGGTGCCTCCACCACGTCCCTGGGCAGCCTGTTCCAATGCCTCACCACTCTTCCTATGAAGAAATTTTTTCTCATATCCAGCCTGAACCTGAACCTCTCCTGGCACAACTTGACCCCATTTCCTCTTGTCCTATTGCTGGTCACCAGGGAGAAGAGGCCAACACCCACCTCACTACAACCTCCTTTCAGGCAGTTGTAGAGGGCGGTGAGATCTCCCCTCAGCCTCCTCTTCTTCAGGCTGAACAGCCCCAGCTCCCTCAGCCTCTCCTTGTAAGGCCAGTTCTCCCGACCCCTAATCAGCTTAGTTGCCCTTCTCTGCACCCTCTCCAGCACCTCAACGTCCTTCTTATACTGCGGTGACCAAAACTGCACACAGTGCTCAAGGTGGGGTGTCCTCTACACCACTGGAGAAATTTCAACCTAAGACTCCCATTCAGCTCAACGCAACTTGCTTTCGGTGAAGAACAGAGGAACCTTGCTAATTGTGATCTGCTGTTTCACAGTTTACAGACACAAATCTCCCTTCCCAAATGCTGAATTGAACAGCCTAATAGGCCCACAAACTTAAGATTTTATTACCAAATATTTAGAAAATCCCCTCACAAGACATTCCAGGATCTTTGAAGTGGCATTACCACCCATGGTTAGAGCTGAAAACTTGCCAAAGAAAAAGCTGTAGCATACTTTAATTAAAACACTTTAAAAATAATGGGGTTATTTGCTTACCCACTAATTCTTCCAGGCCCCAGAAGCATGTGTTTAACATTCAGTGGGCTACTGACGGGTTTAAGCCAGTGGAATAACTCAAATAACCACTTCTGGTGCTTCCAGAATAAGCAGTACTGAAATTCTTCGGTGGATTTAGGCCACAGTCACTACAAGTTAGTGAACCTCTGTAGTATGGTATTGCATTTACATGTTTACTCCAGAGCAGCCTTTGCTCCACCCTTACTGTAGGATAAAGTGTTCAGGAAAAGAAAGCAAAAACCCTAGCAGTGACATGTACACAGTCTCACTTTAGAGAAGCTAATATTTCAGTATGAACAAAATTAGCTAGATAAGCATCTCTTCACTCTCCATTAAGTTGTGAGCCTCCTCCATATCAAAGACAACATATGACAGCTGAGTTGTATACAGTATTTATGTGATGTCTACTTGTCCAATACAAATGCCCTTGCAGAACCTATAGTTCTTCAGCCCAAGAGGAAACTATCAACAAGTCTCCAACACTGCGACAGTGAACACACAAGATGCAGTCAGACTGACAAGACTTGTGACCTTTGTAATTACACCCCATGGCGGGCAGCTAGCTAGCGTGTGGACAACCCTATTTATGGCAACAACAAATCACTTCAGGTTAGCCTCTGTCTGAGAGCCTGGAGACTGCCATACCTGAACCATCAAATATCTCAGCATTCCTCACCCGATGCTTGTTTCGCTCTAGCAAAATAGAAATATTGGGGTCATCCCCAAAATGTCTTGGTTTTAATTCTGACCTGGCTGTGTGCAACACAAAAGAATACTACACCACAGCAAGAGGAGCCAGTACTTGGGGCTGACTACTGACAATCAAACCATTCCCATGACTCTACAAGGAACAGAAACAGGATTTTAGCAAAAATCTTTGCTCATGAGCCAGAAATCAAAGGAGGAAGCAAAGAAGTCGGGGACGATGAGAAATTTATACCGCTTTTTCCCACTGCTCCCTTTCTAATCCTTTCACTGCATCCCTTCTGGATAAATGCAATTCAAGTCCCCTGTCTCAACCTAGAAACTGTTTGTTCAAGCTTTTCCTCATTTTGCAGACTTTGGTTAAATCCTGACCTTCTGCTTCATCTGCCTTTTCCACTCCTATCAAAATGCTGCACGAAGTCACAGTTCTGTAAAGTCCGAAGCCAGACCCTGCATTACCCTGTGTGCCACAGCCTGGGATGCTTCACCCAGCTATCCCAGCAACACATGTGTGCTGAAAGCAAGAATTCCCACCAAACAACCACAGTCAAAATCTACGTTAATCCAAAGAGGGAGAATGTTTTTAGTTCATCTCCTTTTGGTTTGTTGCAGTGGCTAATTACTCTTACTATTAAAATGGCATTTTATTCCAATTTAAATATCCGTTTCTGCACGTACTACTTTGGATTTGGCATTGAAGTGTGTTGTGTTAACAAGAGCCCATCTCGCTACATGCACTGAAGTTAGTCCTACTGTTATTTAAAACTGCAGTAATCTTTCTGCCTCTAGTAAACAGCATCTAGGTTTACTCCAAACTGTTGGCAAAAATTATGAATAAGACTGTTTTCAAGTCTCTACACCATCAAACTGAAAAGACCCCTATTTGAAGGAAGTTCACGACTGTCAGTGGTTCTCAGACAATTCTTTAAGTTTTGAGGATTTTTTTTAGTCGTTAGGAGTTGCTGCACTGATAATGTGGGGTTTTTTTCCTAAAAATCAAAAGAGGTGTGAAGCAAAATACCTCAGCAAACATGAAATCTTATTATCTATTTATCTACCTTAGTAAACAAGACTAAAAAGCTTAAAGAAAAAAATATTCGGCCAACTCCCTTTAACAGAGGATTATGCTGAGTGAAATCCTGTAATACCCTCTAAGCTTTTGTTGTTTTATTCTTTGTCAGTTGTATTGACCTTAAAAAAATCCTGTAATATTGTACCTTACCTGTATCAGAGTAACCACGCTACAATTACACAGACCACCCCACTCATCATTTTTCAATGGTTAGTCCTTCTTAACCAGTCTAAATGTATTCCCATACTCTATGATTAAACTTTCTGGACAAAAATCTCAGGGAACTTCCAGAGCCAACTCTTTGGATTCTTTGGTGCAGCTAACCAGATAGGTTGATTTTCAGTGCAGTGCTACTAGGATAAACTTTACCACATCCTCATTAAATATTGACTTCAGAGTACTGTATCAGCCTAATTCAATACAACTAGGTTATCGTGCTCCTTTCCAAATAGAAAATGAAGCATTTATTAGAAAGTGAGGTATTTATTGAACAGTCCTACTTTTTGGGGGGACATAAATTCTATCCCCTTTGCAGTCTTTATCTGGTACTGGGTCTCCCTCATTTCTAGCATCATTCTCCTGAAACATTTAAATTCTTCCACTGACCATGGATTTTATTCCTTTATTTTTGACTTCTCAGCCAGAACATCCCTGTTGTTTTTTCAGTTATTGAGTGGGAGGAATGCAGTAGATACTTCAATAGTGTTTCTTAACTAAAATTTAATTTATACATTTTTCATTCTCAATCAACTTTTCTCTAAGATTTTTCCCAGAGTGATGAAATTCAGCCTTTCCAAAACACCAAATTAGCATGTTGCTCATACAAACCAGCATATGCCCCTTCATTGGGAAGCAGGAAGTAGGTCATGCTCACTGGTCCCTAGGCAACCACCAAATCTCTCTGCCTTGATCAATTCCTCTGCATTCCCTGTTTGTGATGTCTGAAATGGATTCAGCTGGTATTGTGTGCTGGGGTTTTTTTTGTATTAGAAGATTAATATCTGTTTTTAGCAGTGCTAAGCATGCTGTTATTGGCTGCATCAGATCTCTGGTATATTGAATGGCCCATTTTTAAATATTCCATATCTGTTTTCCTTCCCCTCCCACACATTGCCATACAACAGACTAGTTCCCACTTGTCTCTGGTTTAATTTAATGGCATTTTTTCCAGAACTTGGTTATCAAATTAATCCTTATGCAGTCAAAATTCAGTGGATATGAGTTACTCATCAGTTCTTTATAACATGCAGCACCATTTCTTTCTTTATGCTCGTCCTTTCTAAGATTATTGACAACCACATGAGCAGAAATAGAAGTTACAGAGTATACCCCATAGCAAACTGCACTGGACACACATAAGCTAGCAGTGCATATGAAAGGATGAGAAAGGAATGGGCACCATACAGCAAGGCAAGGACCAGAAAGCCTGATGACAGAGCCTTAGCTTAGGCAAATGTAAATTTGCTTCCATGGGGGCTTCTGTGCAAGAGCTGCACCTAGTGCTCAAAGTCACTGTTCATCGAGATAACCTGCCTTGGCATTGGTTCAACCATTGAAGGATCCCATGAGTTTTAAGACCCTAGGCATACAAATAGTTCCCCAAGGTTTCAGCAATACACGTTTCCTAAAATTGCTGAAGAAGATCAGTTCTCTCCGCTGGTCTTCCACAGCCCATCAGTGCTATGTCAGCAGTTTCTCTCTCATGTATTTTGTAATAGGGGATCAATTTGTTCACAGCAAGCTGAGCTCAGTTTGCACATTTGAAAACACACAATCTTGTAAATTAAATGTTAATTCAATGCCTTCATATTTGCTTCTTATGATGTCCAGACAAGCTCTTCCTGCTATTTTCTAAGGTACAGGCTGCCACATGCAGAGAGCTCTCCAGCTCCTTGGAACATGGCCCAGAGTTGTGCTTGGGCTCTACTATCAGGATGAATTTAGTTTGCTTACAAGGAAACAGTTTACAAGCTGCTGCATATTTTTATTCCTTTCTCCTGCCAATTATCTTTTGTGTAGATCAGAACTATAGATCAGACCTAAGAAGAACAGGATTTTTTTCTTGGCTACACCTACAGACATGTTCTGCAGCTATGAGTAGAAGACTGGGAAGGTCCAGTCTGCAAACCTAAAATGATATGATGATGGAGAGACTAAAGACAGCTACCAGAACTAAGGGATGGATGTCAATGTGTAAAGGTAAATAACTTCATTGTCTCACACTGTCACATATTTAGAGTGACTGCATCTATATGTTAAAATAAAAAGAGGTAAATATAAAGAAATTAAACACCTGTTTTCTCATTGACATGGTCCATAGTTTGATTTTAAATTGGCGAAAAGGAAAAATCAAACAAAATATGTGAAATGTAATGGAAAAGGAGAAGAATGTTTTGGGTTTTTTTTAATATTCTTGCAGATGAGATATGGGTATGAAACTGAAGTTTTCCTATTCTTAACCAGGAAAAAAATGTTACTTCTGGTTATCTGTCTTAAAAAACACACAAGAATAAGGGAAACTTTCCTCATATTGATTACAATTGACTCATGGGTCCCAGTGCTTCAGAAGAGACAACCATGATACATCACCAAATACAACCACAGACTAATCCTGGCCATCACTGGCCCCAGCCCAGCACATGGGAGGAGGTAACCATCATTCCAGACAACCAATTTTTCCTGACATGTACTCAGCAAATGCACCAACAACAGAAGTAGATGTAGGTTAGATCTTCACCAGGTAAAGAATGAGAAATATCTCTAGACTTCACTCCTCACCTCAATATGATTGCTTCATTAATTGCGGCTTGTCTTAATATCCGCATCTTACATTTCCTCTCCAGAGCAGCAAGCCAAGAAGCCTAACAATAAAAGGCATTAAGGGAAAGCTGTTTTCATTCCTCCATATCCCTCCAGTTCCGGGGACCAGGGTTTTGGGGGCTTGACTTCGCTGTGTGATTGGTGTTCACATAACTGCAGCCTTAAAACCTGCTGGGCATGACTGCCTGCAGACACAGCACATTTCCATCTGTCTTCATCATCAAGCTGTGGCTGTCAATCCCATCAGCTTCCCAGGAAACCCTGGTGTTACCAATCAGCTTAGCCTACTGTGCACACGCCACACAGCTATAAACCATAAAATTATTGTTTTTACAAGGGCAGTGGATTTAAAATTGCCTGACCCCGCCAATTCGAGAAATGCAAGGCTTTTGAACTGGGAGAAATACATATGTAAACAGATCAAACTATGTGCACCAGCATCTTGGGATGTATCCCAACACTGAGACTACAAGATATACATAAGCACAAAAGAGAAAAGGTGTTTTGTATTCCTTACAGGCTGATAGATACAAGAATTATCCTTGGAGGAGCAGTTTGCCATGTGATCTCTAAAGCCAGCAATGGCAGCAGCATCGTCTTTGGGTACAGCGAGACGACAGGTGGGAGAAGCAGACGAGACAAGTTTTCTTTTAGGTGTATGAAGTTTGTATTTCATTCATGCTATTTGTGAAATGGAATAGCATCAGCAAGTAGTCATGAGGCCACAAGTTAGGAAATTACATCATAGATTTGGCAATAACTGCAGGATATAAATAACCTGGAACATCAAACCTTTCACAGAAACAGATGCAAAAAAGGGATTCACTTGCCCCTGGGCAAATGGCTGTATGTGACATCTACGTGTGGATGGGCAAGCTGTTTTTAGCTTCCCAAGAATCAAGACAGACCTAGCATGACTGGATTGCACATTCCCACAAGAAGGGCAGCAGGTGATTGTTACAAGCTGCAGAGCATAGCAAAGAATTCAGTACACTGAAAAAGCATAATCCAAGAAAGAATGTAAGGAACCTTTTTCTTTCTCTCCACTCCTCTATTCAAAGTAGTTACAGGAAGATAAATTATTCTGAGCATCATAATTTAGTATAAGTAACCCTTGCCAAACATTCTCTGTAGACAACCTTACAACAGAACCCGTATATCTTCCCTCTTCCTTTTGGGTTATTTTAAACCCATTTGTGAGTAGTTCAATACCAAGAGCCTGATCCTGCAGAGATACAAGCACAGGAATAATTTTATTCCCACAATCTGTCTTACAGGTCCTTGTTGGAGCAGATGTGCATACATGCTTTCAGACCAGGGCATAGTGAGGCTTATGTGACCCAAATTCAATTAAATTAACTATACAAACTAACTTTTATTTTGTCTTCTGCTTTTATAATCTAATGATTTAGCTCTGTGGTTGAAGGCAGGCATGGATTACTGAGATCCACAGGGCACTGGCACACACACTTGTCAACAACTACTGGCATCGTATACCATTCATTAAAAGGAACAGCATGGATGAACTTCTCAGCACTGAAATGAACACAATGTCAACCTAGCAGCTACAGAGTCTTCAGAATAAGGAACCGTGAGTAGACAAACCTGTCTGTTAGGCCAAACACTTTGGTACATTTCAATTCATGTGGGAGAATGCAAACAAAACAAAAACACTCTGCAGAAATACTCTCGGCACTTCCCGACACTAAGTTTTAGAAATTGTCCTTATTCCTTCCCACTTCCAGCATGGAATAAGCAATTGACTCAGTGTGTTACTGAAGAAAGATGCAATTGAATCTCACCCATTCCACAAACACCCTTGCTGACATGGGGATAGGACTTTCCAGTGAACGAATAAAACAGATTCCAGGCAAAATACTTCATCCTGCCTTTGTTGCTAGCAACCGCAGCAAAATGTAGAGGGTTTGGTAGGTACTATGCAAACACATACAGAACTAACTTCTCGTGGTCCCACAACATCATAAGAGGTTGAGTAATCACTTCAATCTGGATTAACTATTTTAAATTTTGTATTGCTGGTCTTGCCTCCCCAAAATTAACCTTTGGTGTTCCAGTCATCTGCATCATCATTTTTTCTTTATTCAATAACTCCAAGGTGCTTTACTATTTTTGCTAAATTATGGTTTATAGTTTTGAATTGTTGACTATTGTGTGTAGAGTACATTTTACAAGTGAGCAAAGAGAGGGAAGTCAGAGAAAACAAGCGAACCCACCATCAGCAGGACCATGACACTGTCATTTTCTTAAACAAATCAGGTTAGCATGCATGCTTGACTAGCAGGAGGTGCATCCATGTGACTTCAGGAAGTCTTCCACAAGTTCAGTAAATAGTGCTCTGAAGCAAGGTGTTCATCCCTCATTTAAGCTTATCTAGAGAAGGACTGAAACAATGCACAAGGCAAATAACTGCCACTTCTGGAAACGTCCCAAGGAAAGAGGATTGCTTGTCTATTCTAAGGCTTGCTGTGTTTCTTTGTCTTGCAACTAGAATGAATAACTATATGCAGAAGTTTTAAGATTTCTAATAGTTAATTGGAATCATGATCACATAAAAATAACTATTCTGTGGCATAAAAATATCCTAAATACTAAGAAACAACTTAAAGCAAATGACAGTCTTGCTGATAGAGATTTTACAGATGTTGCAGGGAAATTGCTTTCTTGCTTCTAGCACTGCCATAATTTAAATCCACAAATGTAAACAAATTTTTATAGTGTTACCCATCAGCCTTCACACAAGACTGCTGTAATCACTCCTCTCCTCAACTTCTCTTATTTTCCATAATGATTTTACCTATTTTGGTCTTCCCCTCTTACTCATTCTCTCTTGCAGCACAGACACAAATGTTATTTAAGTGCAGAAATCCTTAAAGCAGATTTCACTGGGGTTAGGGGCTATTTTTAGCCCAGCTAGCCCAGAGATGCACTGAAGTGTTTACTAACTTGAATACAAGTCATAAAGTTTGAATTTGCCATTACCAAAGACCACCTGCAGTTTAGATCATAAATTATCAGTGACAACTGTTTAATACTCTCCAACAGACAAATAACTTTAACTCTTTTCTCTCAGTCATAAAACTTCTGAGTGAAAACTACAGCAGTGACCTTTGTGGTGTTTCTCAAATGTATCTCTTAATCCCTGTGCCTACAGAAACATACAGGGTAATTGCTGACCTCAGAGTTACAAGCTTTCCATGCTGCTCAGGTCTTCAAGTGGGAAGTGCCAATTACACATGCAGAGCCAAAATCCCCCAGGAAACCTCCCAGAGACAGCAGGTAAGTTATCTGGAAAACAAAACAAGCCCATCTGCAGAAGGCAGTGGAAAGAAGTTAGGACCCAGTCCTGAGAACTAGAAATATTACTCAATATCCACCACTGCACATTTTATCAAATTCAGTATTGTTTCAAATAACGTATCACATTAACCCTGCAGGTGATTGTAAATCCCTGTGAAATATTCAAATATGAAATGCAAAGCCATGTATTTAAAATAGTGACTCTACTGCCTTTATTACATATTACGTTTGTATTTGTTTCCTGTTGTCTGTCATCATCTACTTCCTTACTGCAAACTCATCAAGAGCTTCCTAAAGAAGCCTCCCAGCCAACCTCTCCCTTGCTAACTGCTTTGGGTAGGAACTGAGGGAAGCTGTAAAAGGCAAGAAGATCTTAATTCAACAGGTTTGGCCAAACACAATAATTTGATCATAGGTAGTGATTTACAGGATCAGGTCTTTCCAGCTCTTAAGCAGTGACAGCATTTCAGCCCAGAAAAGCTGCTCTACTGTTCAGTCTAGTAACAATGCAAAGGATGGGGGGATGGGATGGGCTCTTCTCCCAGGCAACTGGTGACAGGACAAGAGGGCACAGCCTGAAGTTGCTCCAAGGGAGGTTTAGGTTGGATATTAGGAAGTACTTCCTCACGGAGAGGGTGATTAGACATTGGAATGGACTTCCCAGGGAAGTGGTGGAGGCACCGTCCCTGGATGTGTTCAAGGCAAGGCTGGATGTGGCACTTAGTGCCATGGTCTAGATGGTGTGGTGGTGTTGGTCATAGGCTGGACTTGATGATCTTAAAGGTCTTTTCCAGCCTTGGTGATTCTGTGATTCTGTGATGGAGGAAGGAATTGCACATTTTTGCAAATCAAGGTAATTCCCTTTGGGAATACTGTATTATTGTATTCACCCACCACACTACAAATATGATAAGCCTAGATTCATTATCACCTTTGGTTTCCTTTATAGTCAAGAGATAAAGCTGATGGTCAACAAATAAAGACACATGAAGGTTATAAATTGGATTTTGGATTGTCTAGATTGGGAAGAACATAACATTCATCTATGACCAATTAACACAAGAAACAAAACCAAGTTTGGCCTTTTCTTTATAAGCCTAATGAACAGAATTTGAGCTTCTGAAGACAAAACATTTAGATTCCTGTTTTTCTTCAGTTCTTAATGAATTCATGTTAAATAAAGCATAGGTCATCTTGCATCTAAACCAGGTACACAGTCTCACCTGGAAGCCATTCTCTAAGCTCAGAAAACAAACTTAAATTCTAACTTCCAAAACACTACCATCACCTCATTCCTCACCAACTCCAGTTCACAACAAAAAATATTTTTTAGGAATTGTCATTTCTTATAGGGTGGATGCAATTCTTCAGCAATTAATGTCCAGAGAACCCAAGCTTAGTCTGTATCACTTGTCATGCTTAGATCAATACTAATGGAAATATCACAGAATCACAGAATTACCTGGGCTGCAAAAGACCTTTGAGACAACTGAGTCCAACCTTTAACTGTTAATTTTACACAGTGAATTAATATCTACTATGTAATTAATGACCATTAACCCCTCAACTTCATTCCTTAAGATACTGATCTCTTGAGCAAAGAGCTGGGCAACACAAGACAGAGTCTTATGCTTGTGGAGGCAGGAACCTGCAGCACTGGCAGAGAGCCCCTCCACCCTCAGCCTCCTGAGCCAAAGGGCCAAAGCAAATCAAAGAGCTCAGCTGCAGCGCAGCAATGGATGCAGGGGCAGTGCCTCTCTCAAGCAGAGAGCTGCTGCTTGGATCATTTGAAAGGAAAAAATGTCAAGTGAGTAATTTTATATCTTAAATGCTTGCAAGAGAAAGACCATTAGTTCAAATCACACAATACAGGCTGTGTTTTTTCACTTGCTTTAAAAAGCAAGCTGATGCTTTCTGCACTGGCTTTATCTTGTAAAAGATTTCATGTTCTGTGCCAAATTCAGCACATTATAATAATCTTGTCCTGGAATGGAACATGGGAGAAATTACTTACTACATACATTCACGTACATAAGTACGTCTCAAAATAATCTGATGTTTGCACATATTAGTAGCTGGGGCAATAAATACATTAACAGCTTACTGTTTCCCTCTTCTTGCACTCCTTGGCAAGTGCATGGGATTGTGCAACACCCTAATTACCCATTATTCTCACATAGTTTTGTGCTATGGAGGTCTTGTGCCAAGTGTCAAGCTTGTCAAAAAAATCTTAAGTAAATTAAGTTTTAGGCTGTTTTATTCAATTGCTTATTGACACAGTTAAATGCCTACAAAATCTGTGTTCCAGCTTGAACTGAAGAACCTTTCAAAAAATAAGACTTGTTCATAATTCTAGAATTAACTTAGACTTTTGAGCCACATGGAGCCCAAACTTTAGCCTGTTTGCACAACTGATTTAGAAAAATACATTAAGGATGCCAGATTTACTGCTGGGATATGCTGCTGCATTTCCACTGATCTCCATAGCATTAGTTAAGAGTGAATATCACTTTGCATTCCAGCGTGCTTGAACAACCAGCTGAAGAGCAATGCCATGGGCTCTGGAGAGCTTCTGGACACTAAGAGAGCACAGGAGAGGTGAACAAGGGCAAGAGGTGAACAAGGTGTCACTGATGCCTCCAAGTATGTCTTTATAAAAAAGCAGGGGAACTCCTATGAAAGTGATGGAGTGCCAGCAGGCTTTCAGAGATCAGATTCATCAAGAGAAACTCGGTGTAACTTTGTTAGAACTTACTGATTGCTATAACTATTTTATTAGAATAATTAATTTCATACATTTCAATGAATAACCACTTACTGATGAACAAACCTGTCATATTCGTCAACAACAGTCAGCTCTTCAGAGGAAGGCTAAAAGCCTCACAGCCCTCTCTCTGATGGGCTAAAACAAATCAAGACAACCAATAGTAAGGAACTGAAACTGACTTGTTAAAAATACTGTTCAATTGGCTGCTGTACATCTCCTCAGGCTATCCTGATAGCTCTGATGATATCTCAGAGACTTAAAGTCCTTCTGGCAGTATGATCTTTGCACACCTAGGGTAATCTGTATGTCCTGCACATCAGACTCCTGGCTCTGTTGTCCCCCAAACTAATTTTCAAGCTTTCAGCTTTGCTCTGCTAAAGCTGAAGGGAGTCCCATGCTACACAGGAGATCATGCAGAGCCCCTACTGATTCTGAAGTGTGATCGTAACAGTAGAGATGTTCCCACATGTTTGTATTAAAAAAGAGGTGAAATCTGCTGAAATAAAAGCTTCTATGTTGAAGAAATGCTGTGTTTTGGGATGCACAACAGAAGATCCCCAAACTTACAAGATTTATCCTGTCATGCAACAAGGCCCCAAACTTCAGGACAGCCTAAGAAAAGCTACTGATTTTAGAGTCCTCAGAAAACTGAACACCCAGCAGAATGGACTTCTCCAGCTCAAGTGCAGCAGAGCTAGGGCTCTGAGATATACAGGGACTAAGCAGTGGGCTTACAATACTCTTTCTGAAGATTAGTATAAGATTTCCTTCTTAGATAATGTAATCATGTCATTAGTCAGTCCCATTTCTTCAAGTCATCAGTATCTTTCTGCACTGCCATTAATATACTCCTAATTTTCAAATTCCTAGGAAAGACATCCCATTAAGTTTTGCTGTAACCCCTTTTTCCCACACAGGCTTGTTGTACAATTCACTGGCTAATGTATCCACCAGGGAATGAAACACGGAATTTATCTGACGTTCCTATGTTACTATCCTGGAGCAGATGTTCCAGCACAGAAAATTTTCAGATTATCAAGAGGGGCTAAGAAGAATGTCACAGCCTCTGCTAGTCTATGTAGGGACATTTATCAAAAAGACAGCTGGTGTAAGATTGCTGTATTCTCTTCCCCTGATGCAACAAAAGGTACTTGAAAAATGTTTTTAAGTAATTAAGTTGAAGCTTGTTTTCCAAAATACAACATAATGAGGATTTCACTCCCCCAGCCAATGAAGTTGTTCCCTTGATGCTGAAATAACCTCAAAAACATATGAGTATCTTTCCTCTCAGTCTCCACATACACTAACAGATATTTCCACCAGGTACACTGCTCACAGAGCACTCAGACAAGAGGCCAGAATCATGGTTTATCACCCCAACAAAACATCAGGCTGTTTCTTGAGAGAAACAGGAGTCTGTTTTCCTGAGGTCAAGGAAGCTTCTCCCCTACTGAGGTAGGGGGGAGACATCTGGGGTATCTCACTTTGACAAACAAAAGAACAATTAAACGCTTCCAAAGAAAAGTGACCTGTCAGCTTGTGGAGTAGAGAAGATTCAAGTTTGGTATCTCAAAGTGCAATGGGGGCAGAAGATTGTACAAACGTTCATGAAGCTTCAGATTGCAGTCCCTTAGCAGCTGTGAACAGGACATTGCACCTTTAATCTAACAACAAACAGATACAACCCACTCAAGAAAAAGGAATAAAATCCACATAAGAAAATAAGCAGCATGGGAAATTAGTTTGTAAAAGCTTAATTCCTGAGATATTGATGTATCTGGCATGAGTCAAGCAGCAGAAAAGATGCATGAAGGAGAAAGGTTGTGATGGGCATCCATGTCACCACAGCTCTGGAATGCTGCAGCATATGTTGAAAGAAAGCCCTCCTGAGAATTGCAGGATCCACATGGCACAGTGCACACATGGTGCACAGCACAGCGTTATCTGAGCAGCGGATCTGAACAAGGAAAACATCTGCATCTCTTCCTATTTACACGGCTACAATTTCTCCTTCACAAGGGAATTAGGTGCCCCATCCACAGTAGAGCTAGCACTAACTAGTGTCCAGTTTTCCTTTGGAAGGGATTCATTTTTAAGGACAAAAGCTGCTTTGAGAGTTGAACTTGAAGCTATTCTGCTCACAATGTACTTCAGTGACAATAAAAAAATATGAAAAAGAACAAAATGAGCTCTCCTACAGTTTTGCAGAATCTTAGCTTATTAGGGCAATATTTACACATTTTCAATGTGTTTTCAATATTAGAGAGCCACCAGAAGGTGAACAAAACTGATCATGCATATACAAGTACCAGACCTGACAAAAATAACATTTAACCAAGGAGGAGGCGCCCCCAGGACAAATGCACGTGGGCTTACCCATTTCGCTGTGCGTGACTTGGCTGTGTAATACATATTTTACATCAGCTTCTGCCCTGATTTTGTTCACATCAAACCCTTGTAAGAAGATCAACAAGCTCTTAGGGGGATATGAAATTACTGGCAGAACAGAACCCACATAAGCCATTGCTTAATTCAGCCAAGTGTCCTTAGCTGGCCACCTTTTCCTAGAGTATTTCCAGCTTCAACAAAATTTCTGGAAAGCAAGAGACCAATATTTAAGAGTCAGCAACAGATTAGCTAGAGTTTTACACTACTTATTTTCATTTGTCGTTTTTTTCCCTGTAAGGTTTCCATGTGACAGAAGAGTAATATGCAACTGATACCAGTGAAATACTTTGCATACATTATCTACTGTGGTGCAGCACAGAGATGTTTCAAGCAAGCTTAAAATAAACTGACTTGAGCACAAGAAATGTCTCTAAATGTAACAACACAGAGCTCTGTCATGGCTTCATCTATCCAAACAAGTACCAAAAGCCACTGGCACAGCTTGCAGATACATTAGGCTTGGATCAGTGCCACCTCTGAGCTCAGCTTTGAGTGCAGGCTCTGTTGCTCTTACCCCATCTTTGAGCAGCCATTTTATTCCATTTTAGCAGCACTTCTGCAGAGAAAGTTTATATAGATTCCTGCTACCCATGTCCTCTGGGCACAGCCCCTTCTCACCAGCCCTTGCAGCAACACCCACGTCAACATCCAACAGGCAAATTATCTGAGCCACATAAGGCAACAGCAGCTGTGGCATCTGCAGGGAGAGGGACCCTCCCTTGTAACCCTATGGAGACACTCTGGAGCTGATGGAGATCCTGCACTGGAACAGCACACGTCCCACATCACTTCCACGCTGAGCAGGGGCCACAGCTTTTCTAAAAGTAAGGATAAAGTTTTCATGCACCTCAGAGATGATTTACGACTTAGGAAGCTGGGGAAATGGGAGAGAAAAATACATTATCCTTCTCCCCATCTGTATGCCAGAGAAATTGCTTTCTTGTATCTGGTCCTTCTAGTGCATAAAAATTGAAATGACTGGAAAAACAGCAAAATGATGGCACAAGAATAAAAATCGGACATCTGAGAAACAAAAGGATTTTCAAAATTATACTAATAGTTCTGAATTTGAAATATGTTTTGTAAAATATTCAACACCCTCTCCTTTTTAGCCATAGTAAATGTTCTTAAAACTGAAAAAAACAAAGATGACCAGACATGAAATTTTTTATTATGTAGGAAGAAAGCATCTGAGGTCCAAAGACTTAAAAGACCAAATGTTTAGTATACTTTCAAAGAGCAAGCCCACACACAATCATTCATCAAGTTTACCTCTTCCTAAATTTGGGGATTCATTTTTTTCTGTCTTTAAAGCATTTTCCAAACATTGCCTCCACAACATCACCTAGACAAACGATGCACTTGCAAGCATAGTGCATTTGTTCTGATGTACTAGACCAGGATTTCCTGAAGTGTGTGCACAAAAGAGACCGTATGGAACAGATTTCTTTCCACATGCACAACCTAATTTAATTTTTAGTTGCTTCTGTATTTTGGTATTTTTTTAATGCTTCAGTTGAACTTCTATTCCACTCCCTCCTTCACTCAAGAAAGGAATCTAGAAATATAAGGGGTAAGTCCAGGAAAAACTCACCATTTATTACAGAGACTTACTTAAAAGAAAAAACAGCCGCAATGGATTAATGTATTTCCTTTCCCACAGCTCTTTCACTTAAACCATAACTGTGGTTATTGCAGCACTTCCATCTGCCAGCAGCATTGTGCTGACACATCCACTGCACAGGCTGGGGGACTGACAGTGAGGAGTCAGGTCCCACCACTGCTCTCTGACTTTGTGATTAATATGGCATGAAGCCTGGTGAAAGGCCACACTTTGGGACATTGCTGACTATCAACTGTGACCCAAATCCTTGTTATTCCAGCCATTTATCCCAATCGTGAGTCAAGCCTTTAACAACAGAAACTGCTTAGGAACAGAAACCAAACCAGATTGTTGTCAAAGCTTAAGTCAAGAGCTATCTATAATCTGACGTGTTCCTTTTTCTTACAGGTCCTCCATAGCCTGCATGGTGGAAGAAGAAATGGCTAATGGAGGCATTTGCTTTCTCTTTTATGAAAAAAAGTACAACAAAGGAGGAGGTACCTTTTTCAAGGTCAGATTGAGTCCACATCACTGTCAGAGTTTATCCTTTGAACCCGATCCTTTCAGCAGGTGTATATATAAACACATGCACGTTTGACAACATGGGAAGTGATACTGATAGGTAAGTTATGTAAATGATACAACATACTATAATCACCTTTAAGCTTATTCTTGGAGTCCAGAGGTTTCTGGAAGAGATCAACCAGCCACATCATCACTCCAGTGCCCCGAAGTGACAAACACTAACTGCAGGGATGCCACAGTAACCCTTCCAACAGCTTACAAATACCTGAAAGGAGGCTGTAGTGAGAGTGGGGTTGGTCTCTTCTCACTGGTGACTGATGACAGGACAAGAGGAAATGGGCTCAGGTTGTGTCAGGGGAGATTTAGGTTGGGTATCAGAAAAAACTTCTTTACAGAAAGGGTTGTTACGCACTGGAACAGGCTCCCCAGGGAGGTGGTGGGGTGACCATCCCTAAATGTGTTTAAAAGTTGTCTGGATGTGCTGTTTGGGGACATGGTTTAGTGGTGGGTCACCAGAAATAGGGTGATAGGGTTAGGATAAGGTTGGACACGATCTTAAAGGTCTTTTCCAACCAGAACAATTCTATGATTCTTCAATTGGTGACCTCTTTGCAAACCTCTCTCCAGCCTAACACTGGCCTGAATAAACCAAGCTCCTCCCCAAATTGAAAAAAAGTATGTAAGAGCCTGTAAATTGCTTCCACCTAGTGAACTTCCAGAAAAGGTGATGTTTATCTTGTTTGACATGGCAGGTCTGTTTTGGTGGGGTTATTTCTCAAACGTGACTCTTAATTACTAACAAGCAAGTTGACTGCAATTCTGACTCTGAGTTCAGAAGTCCACTGGTTTCAACAGGAATTTCATCCATCTTTCCTATTTTCTTTTCCTCTAACACTTTCTACATGAGCTATGGAAAACCCCCGATTGCTACTGGCTGAGACAGGCAATCGTAGAACAAAATGTGGCCATTTTAGCATCTTGAGAAGGCCATGGAAACCCACATGTAAATCCTGCTTGTCTAGAAGGTTGAAGTAGAGGCATCCTGAGTTTACTGGGAAATACATCCAGCCTGGCCACCAGGAACCCACTGATGCACAAAACAGAAGCAACACAGCCAGGAATGGATAAAGTAAACTCAAGTAGCTCCCACACAATGGAGAATGTTGACTCCTTCCAGAGGTTAAAGTGATGCAGTATCCCTTTGCTGAGACCAATAGCTAGGCTTTGTGATACAGATGCTTATTCACTCAGAATCCAAATCCGACCTATCAGTTTTCTGTGCAAGAGTCACCAAAAACACCCAAACTCAGATAATTCCAGCCAGGCTTTACACTCAAAATCATGGCCTGAACATAGACTGCCTTTCCCTATCCCCATGAAGCTTTCAGTCAGGTGCCTTTTTCTCAATGACCCACATAAATGCTCTTCATGCTCATTAAAAATAAATAAATAAAAAAAAAGGCACAAGCCTTCTTAACTCTCTGCTATAAAACTCAATCATGTACAGATTAGCACAAAGAAGATTCCCATGTGCAGCACACTAGTCTCATCTGTCATCAAGCTGTGAAAAAAAAAAAAAAGTCTACTGATCTTGAGAGGCTAGGAGGTAAGAAAATTACTTTTGGTCAAGAGTGTCAGATGATATGGCGAGCTCATCAAGGAATCTCAAAAGAAACATCACCCATTGCTGTTCATAAACACAAGCCTGGTTTGGCTATATTCAGTTACAAGCAAAGAAGTATAATTAAGCAGTTTATAATATGGAATGGCTAAAACATGTGCAATCTTATTTATGTTCTCTGCACCTGTGTTTTTTATGGTTTAAATTATAATACTGATCTTTTAAAGTGCACTCAGGGAGTATCCCAGTTCATTCACATGAGAGAGAGCAATATGTTCTATTTTTAATCAATATGTAAAAGAAAAAGGACGCAACATATCATAGGGCCTTATCAGTAGCCAAATATATATTGGCAATTTAATATTAAATTGGTTATTATTGTCTCAAGGCAACAAAACTACTCCCAGAACTAGCCCATGTGCTCAGTCCACTTATCGGTGTTATTCCTCTCCTTTGTTCTCTCCATGTTTATTATGTTCTCTGTTGTGCTACAATTCACATTATTTAATTCACGGTATTAAGGGAACCTCCCGTAGCTCATCTTTCAAACCCAACTGTAACCTCTACCCGCATAAGCCACGACTGCATTTTCCAACGCTCAGAGCAATGAAACCACACAATCCTTGCTAAAGCCCTCTAATCCTTAACAAAGTCTTTGATGTAGAGGCAACCTCTCCCGTTAGATGTGCACATTGCCTACGGGAACAGCACCGAGACCTCTCAGCCCCGGCACAATCCAACACGTAGCGACACGGGGGGCGAGGGCTCCGGCTGCCGCCGCAGCCCAGCGCGGTGGGACGGGCACCCACCCGGCTGCAGCGCCACCAGAGCTGCCACCAGAGCTGCCACCAGAGCTGCCACCAGAGCTGCCACCACCCCGCCAGGGGCCAGCACTCCCGGGGCCCGGAGCCTCCCGCTGCACACCGGTGGCCAGGTGGGTAACTTTACTGCAACTGCCCACTCTTTTCCTAGCACCAACAGACTGCTCCTGCCCTGAATATTGCGGGAAAGACAATGTCCTCATGCTTTTACTTAGTTATTACATTTTTAGTTAAGTTATTGCAATGTTATGGTAGATTATTGCCTTGTCTGTAATTTCATCCTCTATATATTCCAGTCATTAGCCTTCACAGATCTCATAGGAGTTACCAGATATTTCCCAGGTAGTTTTGTTCTGCGTATCCCTTAAAGGTACTTGAAAAGAAAGCATTGATAATCAGTTTGGATCTAAAAACCAAAAGGAATCTAATACAAACTCTATTTTTCAGAAAAGCCAGCTAGGTTCAAGCCTCCTAAATTCATCTATAAAAATAAATAATAATTATAATAAAAAAACCCACCATGTACAGAAGAAAGAAGTGATAGTACGAGGTGTGTTTTGTCTGGACAGGGAATCCATAATTCTCTGTATTTCCAAGGTTTGATAGGATTTGGGGAACACACTATGGCACTTTCGTACGGCAAACACTTTTCCCTGAGGTAGAAGAAAAAAAATGGCTCCCACAAAGGAAAAGCTCTGCTACACAATTGAAAGAAAATTAAACTCCTTTCAAGATACTCAAATACATGCAAAGGAAAACAAAGTTTCTATCCTTTACAATTTTAAATAATAACATGAAAAACACTGCAATAGTTAAACGCGATCATTAGCTGACTTCTGTATTTTAATATGTGCACTGATGGTAACTAAAAATATTTATGTAATATATCATTTATATATTCCCTCAAAAAACCTACTGCCAAACACATCAAAGAATTGTCTGACTGACATTAAAAGCTCATATTGCTCCACCGTTGTAGTAGACTGACATTTCATTAAAACATTAAAATGGTTTTGCATTCGTCCCCCCTACCCTCTGGACAGTACAGAACTCTACTTACTGAGCTCAGTGAGGATTTCAAGAAAATGTATTTAGGCCAGCATTAATATGAATATATTAACTTCAACGAAACAGAAATTATGTAACATTTTAACTACTCTCACATACTGATGAAATGCTTTGTTCGAGAGACTGTTTTTCCTTACCACCATTCAATGGTCCTTCATCTTTGCTATATTTCTGTTATACTGTGCCTCTTAGAAATACACAGCAATATAATGAAAAATCACTTCTAAAATTACTTGGAAAATATTTGACTGAAAAGGATAAAATTCAAGCCAGGTGTTACCATTTCTTTTAAAACAAGTTTCTAACATAAAAGATTTCCTTCCAGTGCATTCACAGAGAAGGAGATGGCTTTTAAATGGAATATTTCTCCCGTAACAGCCAGTGTCTAGGGAAATTTTCATTGTACTTTTTTCCAACAAGCCAAAAGTGCAGCAGCTTCTGGCTCTACATGCAGCCCAAACCTCTTAGAACAGCAACACAGACACATGTATTTCTTCCATGTTTAATAGATTGCCAGCAGTAATAGAAAATTATTCTAAAAGTTATAGCAACTATGACACTTTCTCCCAAGTAATTAGAAAAACCTCTGATATATGCAGCATGGGGTTATTTTTTTTTAATTTATTTTAACAGTTACTCTTTCTTATTTTTTTTCCCTCTAGCTGATATTTTATTTCACAAAGTGCACACCCAGTTTTAGATTATGGAGCATTGCACAGTACCAAGACTGCCAGAAGAAAGAGTGAAGACAAACTGTGACCGTGAGCCAGATTAACACAAAAGTTCTGTCACCAGAATTTTCCTCCTACCACCTAATTTCATATTTTTTTTCCATTTACAATATTCTCTATTTCTTAATTTTAAAATTAATCCTTCAAACAATCTTATTGTTACCTTTATTTGAACTTCTGAATTAAAATCATCCAGTGCTATAGTTTCAGTATGTTGCAGGCTTTGCTGTTAAGAAGGATGTAACCAACCCAGCTCACACTAACTTGTAGTTTGTGGCAATTTAAATATTTTCTTTTAAGAAGAAAATTATACAAGAGATGAAATTGAACATTCATTCTTAGTAACGAAAGCTGACTTCCAAAACAATTAACTTTTAAAAGTCTGAGCACATCATTCAGACTTGTACTCGAGAAAACCAGCAGAAACTCAGCTGACTGAAAAAGCCGTGAGTATTCTTAATATCTGGGATTTATCATAAAAATGAAACAACAATAATTAATTCACTCGGTTGCATCTCAATCCATACTGCACATCCTCCTTAACAGGCAGGGGATTTTTTTAATATTAAAAGCATCAAACGCAAGTTGATGAACTTTTAAGATTATGTGCCATCATAAATGATGAGTAGTGAATACAAAAAGCAGCCATTAACATACTCACCCTCCAGTTTCAAGAACACATAATTACAATTAACGCTGCCAATCTTTCCGTTTCAGGGTTTTCCTGCAAACTTTAAAATTCCAGAAATAAAGATGACTATGACCACATTTTTTTATTGTGACTACTTTCTAAAATACATTGTCATTTGTATTCTGAACCACATTATTTTTATGTTAAGAGATTCTACATGTATTAATATGCAGCTAGTTAGGCCACTGATTCAAACAAGCAATCTTTGAAACAGAAAGCAGAGCTTTCATAAATTGCTCAGCCAAGTTTTACTGTTGCTATTCCTGAAAGCTAGAACTGTTGGAGTCAGGACTCGGAAGCCCATTATTGCTTCTCCATTGCAAATGAAACAAAGAAAATAATAGAAACCAAACAAATCTTCTTGACATGATACACTGAGACCAAAACAACTCTAATCAGATTAAACATCACTATCTGAAGTCATTAACAGAATTCACCAACAGCATCTTTAGTTGAAAAGAGAGACAGATGAATAATTAATATGATGAAGTCCAGAAACAATTTTCCTTTCACAAATATATTTCACCAAAAGGTTTCTTCTTATTATTAGCTAGCAAATTATCTGAGTAACTGTTGAATTCCATTCTGTTTAAAGCTGACTGATAATACGACATACTTGAGCTGTTTTCATGGCACATCAGAGTTTCACTGATCACACTTTCAGGCTCTACTGAAAATACACAGGTTTTTTAATACTCTTTTGAGCACAGAAGGAACTTCCCTTGAACAACCTGTTTGTGTGATTAATATTCTCTGTTTTCTTGGACATTCACACAAGTGAAAATAACTTAAACCGAAAGCAAATACCAAAAATAAAGGCATACATTTGATGCATTTGCTTAAGAAATTGAGTGGATAGTGAAATGCACAAAAAATTACTCAAAGGAGTTTTTGTTGTTATTTTGGTTAAAAAATAATAATTAAAAAAAAGCTAAAACCAGGCTAAACAGTCTCCCAGAAGTTAATTGTTGAAATTATTGTATAACTTTCCAAAGGAGGACTAGGTTTAGGTTTTAGGATCCAGATCCTCCAGTGGAAAATCTGCCCTAACACTAAGCTCAGAAGCATGGAAACTCAGCCCTAAAAACAGTTAGTCCATCAGAAATCAGCTCCAGTGATAAGCTTCAAATGCCAGGTCTAGTAATTCCAGGTGTTCTCAAAGCTGTGTTAGCGTCACGGACGGAGAGGATTTTTCCCCTTCCCCACATCCTGTTTTAAAAAGCAGATGTGGGGGCTCCCGGGACCATGACAGACAACTCTTTGTTCCCACTCGATTGGAGGGCGTCCAAGCATTCTCGCTAAAGAAAATAGGGTTTCTGTGTCCCAGTTGTGCTACCAAGGAAGAAAAAAATCACCAATTCTACAGGCTATTTAAGGGGCCAAGGTTACCAACACATCCACGGGTTCATCCGTTGGCTTGTTTCAAGGTGATTTTTGTTTTGTTTTTCTCTCAAGCCAAAGAATATAAGCGAATTTCCGTTAATGTAACAGCTCTAGGATTTTAGATCCATCAATGTGAATTAATTTGGCTTGGGCTTCAAATTGTCCCACTTCAGTTACTCATAAAGGAGTATTTGAAATCACTAACTGAACACAATGAGATTATATCCCTGCTCAACAAATTCAAGATTCCCATTCTTTCTTTCATCATTTTATTGAGAAATTCAGTATTTATTCACTCTGTGGGCTGTTTAATAAGGCTTAATACTGGACATTAACTCTATTTTGCTTAGACAGCAGAGAGAATGTAGAGGATTCTCTGGCGTGTTTCCTCAAGCAAAAATGCAGAAAATTATCTACTAATTCCAAAAAGGAAATTTTCAAGCTCCAGTAGGATAACGAAGGGAAAACTCCAAATCAACTGTCATTGGCAACTTTGCATGCAAGTGCAATTCTGAGAGAGTTCAACAGAGTCCCCAAAATATTAATTTTTGGTATAAGGTCACTGTGATATATGCTGAAGAGACAGAAAGGAACAGAAAATGTATTTGTATGTTCCTGAAAGGAAGAGTTTGTGCTTCCTGCTGCTCTTTGGGGATAATAAGACCGAATATAATTTTTTGTATTATAGGCTTTCTAAAACTGCACAATTTGCTTAGTTATATGCACATAATGTATACACACTCAGTACAAAGATATATGGAAAGAACTGCTCCAGAGCCAATTATTCCTAAGGAATGTAATTCCCTCCTCATTTTATTAGTGTACCTACCTTAACAATAGCCTCAGAGTATTTTTTTAAAAGATAAAAAAATCTCATGTTCTATCAAGGTGATATTTGATATATTGTGCAAATGAGTAGTTTGCAGCTTAAACTCCTTCATGGGTTTGCTTACAGTGCTGTGTGCAGCAGGTCACTGCCAGCACTGAAAAGTTCAACTCACAGTTGAGCAACTGCAGTCTTCAGACATACAACCTGTATCAGCAATAGGATTATTAGATTTTCTTTGCCACTCTGTTTCTGGGAAACATTGGGCTCAAACCACAGTGAAGATCAGCAGTAAGACCCACTAAAAAGAAACTTCTATAGTTTTCAGTCCAGCTAAAATAAAAGTAGAAATCAGCAGTCATTGCTTTAGAAAACACACTCAGAGCGAAAGGGCAGCAAAATACTATTGAAAGAACCTATTATATTCAGCATGGTTCTAATACTCTGCTGACCTCTGTATCTGTTTGATACAGAAGAGCCTGGAAGTTTTGGTTTGAGGAATTTAAAAAGTCACCATGACAAACTTTAACATAGAAAATACCAATACATTGAGGATGTTAAACCATTTCTACTACCCAAATAGAACGTTTTTGCTGTTTAAATCCTTGAGGACAGGTAGCTTAAATAAGAGATCCCAACTGCAGAGGTAGAGAGGGATCTGGCTGGAATCAAAGCAGCTCACTCTTTACTATAATTATTTTTTCTTTTTTTTTCCCCCCTCTCTAAGTTTTTTGTATTTTTTTTGGTGACAGCTTCAAGGCAGATGAATGACGCTAAAAAAGAGAAATAATTCCATATTACAACTCTACAACTCTAATCAGAAACAACCACAAGCAATCCAGTAAAAAACAGATTGTACAGTTTTCAACAGGTAAATGTTTTTGTGTCTACTCATCTATTCCTGCGAGTCACTGGGGATTCATCTAAACTTAAAATCCCTAGGATCAGAGAATGCTTTGGAGCAATCTACGCCGCTCAGCTTACGTTTTCTATGAGAACATTTAACAAATTGATGTAGCTGGAATTACCAACTCCCAGGATAAGGACAGACTGAACTGTGTGATTTGGATTTTTTAGTTAACACAACTAGGAGTGTTGGTAGTTAATACAGGAGTGGCACTTATGGGACTGCTGCAAGAGAAATAATTTATCATAATAGTAACTGATAAGATACACTATGATTTTCCTAAAGGATAGAAAGATCTTTGGCACTACAGAAAAAGCAGGGGCATAATTAAGCTATGATTTATTCTGTGGTTTTAACTAAAATTCCTGTTTTTCACCTGAGACTGTAACTGAGAAATTATCTACATTGATATAAATAAGACGTAGAACATCAGGGAATATCTGTTCAGCCTTTGTAACTACTTTTAAATCTTACTCAATTCCAACATGTAGCACTTGTTTTCATTCACTACAGAAAAAATCCGAGTCAGATTATCATTGGTCAGATTTCAGAAAACTCTTTTCAACTATTTAAAACCAGTTCACACAAAACCCCAACAAGACTAATATTGCAGAATGAAAACTTAGACATACAGCAGCTAAAATATTGAAGATGTGCAGGGAAATCCTAATAAATGAGTCACTGGACTGTGTAACTACTGCTGCGATGATGCTGTTTTCTCCAATTAAGAATTTATATTGAAAGACAAAAGAATTTCAGTTTTCCTTGGTTCAAAGCAGTATTTCCTCCTCATACACAGATCTGCACCTATTGCCTAATAAGATTATATAGATACATGTATTAAGTATTAGCTTCTGCCAGGCTTTGCTAACACAAGTTCAAGTACATATTATTTGTCATGTAATTTTGCTTTTCAGGTATAATTCACCACTACTGCTGACTACACAATGACTGTTCATGTCAGTAGGCATTCCAGAAAATGGCATGAAAACCTCTCAGTAACCACTGAACAAAAAGAAAATTCCAGTTTCCATAAGGAAAAAAAAAATATATATCTTCCATGGTGCGATTAAGTTGAAGAGACAGATGCAACTCATAGATTATTAACAATTACATTTTTGTAACATCTGAATACACTAAAGAGCATTCATTTTTCAGTTAACTCATAAATACATGCATTTTCACTTCCTCTTTCAAGGTCCTGTTTAAATTTTGCCTACGTCTTTAGATAGGGAACCATTTACCAGTTAAGTGCCTATACCAAATAAATTGTTTATTCTCTTTCCCTTTGCCCCCTCCCCTCCAGTAAAGGAAGATATGAAAGAGATTGAAAACAGAGGAAAAACTACCATTTTTTACCAAAACTGCTAATATTTATCTGCAATGATACTGTAAAAATAAGAAGCTATACACAAGCTCTTACAATATTTTTTTTCTTCTGAGTCAATACTCATTATTTCTTCTGGAAAACTGCATTATTTATAGCTGGAGATTTTGTTAATATTCCCAGAATTACAGTTTGCTTACATTATTTTGTTCTAGTTTTAATTCCCAATATAAATAAAGCCAATTAAAACATACATTTTCTTAGTTATGTAATTCTTTATTATTAATCCACAGAGACAGAGTAGTAACTCTGCACTTTAACTGCTTTGGCCTTACAAGACTGCAGGGACCAAGAACTTGGGTCAGGAAAGCAATGTTGAGCCAAGACACTAAATAGTTAATAAAAAAAAATTAATTTAACATAATGTGAGTGAATCTGGCTACTGCCAGACTGCAACACAAACCAAGCACTCATTTACATGCTCTAAGGTTTTGCACAGAATGTGATGTGCTCCTTCTAGTCACTATTTTGAAGCTTCCTTCAATTCTTTGCCCATATGAAGATAATTGAGAGTTTTTGCTGTTTATCTAACAGTAAATCTGATTTTTAAAACTTTTCCTTAAATAAAACACTATGTAACTGCAGTGATCCTCCCTAAAAAGCCAACATACAAAATAACTGTTTCATTTAAAACTTCCCAGATGCACCAGAAAATTATCACTTTTCCTTAATGTACAGTTATTAAATAAAAACAATAAATAAATGAAGATGTGTCTAAAATATTTAATACAAGCAAATGTTTTATGCTTATGTAACACTAATTTATGGTTTTAATACATGTGTGTTTAACAAAGCCCAGTTGAAGGCAGCTCCCTGCTGTCACTAGCAGTGCTCTCCCCAAGTCTCGTCTCACACCTCTGTGGCTCACTGACCCTTGCGAGCAACTTGAATGAGCATCTTTAAAAATAGAAAAAAAGAACTTTGTAACTTCTCCTATTTAGGTGTTTTAAATACCAGCACTACCACGCAGTGACCCCAGGACCCAAGAAGGATAAGGATATGTTGTCAACAAAGGGGAAAAATAAAACAACAAAAGAGATAAGGTCTTCAGTGCCCACCCCCTGACCTGACAAAATCCAGGGCTTGATATTGGTCTCCTGGTCAAAAATAGACTGTCTGCATCTGAAAGCGGCAGCGAACATTTCCACGCTTATCTCACTGTTAGTTGTTTTGCAAACTTCATATAATAGCACCCGTATCTGCTGTAACTCATTTGGGAGCAACAATGCTGAATCATGTTTGGGAAAAAACAAACAAACAAACAAACAAAAAAAAAACCCGTGTTGGTCAAGGGCAGCGGGAACGATTAAGAAAAATAAATCCTACCTTGAAGTCCTTTCTCTTGCGTCAGTACGTTACACTTTCAGTAGATGTCTTCATTACAAATGCCACCACCATGCCATTCACAATAAGAATTCAAATGAAACACAGACTTTCATCTGCCTTTGCTAATCAACACAATTATATTAGACATTGGAGGCACAAACGCCCCTAGCACAAGAAGGAAAAGCCACACACAACAATAAGACACCCTGTGTTCTCTTCCTTTAAACAGACATCGGAAATAAATACCATGAACTATTAAATGTTATTCTAAGTAATTATAACAAACCACTAGCATCAAGTTAAATGAATACGCTACCTTTTCTGATTCATTATGTTGCATTTGAGCTTTTCCTTTTACTGATAACAGCTCAGTAATTCCCCATCATCTTCCTAGGCACTCACATAAGTTAGCAAGGTTCAACTGCACGCGTTGCCCAGGCCTGTATAGCTTAAATCTCAGCCCGCTGGGGAGTCAGGCAGATAAGCACTGGCCTATGGGAAGTTCATCTTTTGAAAGGGAACAGGGTGCTTGAAACAGAGCTTAAGGCCAGGACAGTCTGTACATTAATGTTATGTTAGAGTTTGTAGATTAACAATCAAGTAAATGCCTTGACAAGATTGTCTGCCACTAGATGTTACCGATTACTAACAGATTCATTTGATCGCTTTCAAACAGGCAGGCGTTGGACCCACACCTTCTCCACCAGAGTTTTATAATTTCACAGCAAAATTAAATAAAACAGTTTTGGAGATATGCAGTTAAATCAATAAAATGATGGTGTGCGTTTTTAGCTAAGATGCAGATTTCTTCTCACAACAGCAGAACAAAGCTTTTTCCATTGCAAGGCTGTCTTGCATTAAAAACATTTTTTTTTTTAAAGAACATTTTTTGCTCTTATTTAAAAAGAAAATATTACAGATTCTATAAACTGATAGATTTTTTTCAAGACTACACACGAACATACATTTCTATAAAGTTTTTTGAATTCAGTATCAGAAACCAAGTTTTAAAAAAAACCTTTGAAAGTTGTAATAGTTTAGGAATTCTGCACTGTGACTAGACTGCATTGTTGCATAAAGACATTTTCACTGTAAAAAGTATTAAAGGATTCTTTTTAATGCGTAGAAGTACAAAATCATTTGCATTTTACTTAGAATTTTTGCTGAAAGAAAATTCTACTGATAACCTTGATATTTAACCAAAAGCTTTGGAAAATAATTATACTATTTTCGAAACCTTCAGGTATAAGGGGATTCTAAGATACTGAACAGCTGCAGAGGGGAAAAAAATGTCATTAAATCAAAGGGGGAAAATAATCTATACATATTAACCAACAGGACAGCTATTATTTGGTATTAAACCAGATGAAATTACCATTATTCTGTGAAATTTGTTCCTGAATATGCATTTCCTCTTATTTAAAAGATTCAGAAATTTAAATAAGTTATTTCCATGTCTGATTTTAAATATATATATATTTCAAAAAATCATTGAATATAAAAAAAATTTTCAAGTTGTTTTTGCTCTGAAAATTAATTCAAAATATCACCACAGGGACTCAGACATGCCCAAATAGCTTTCACATTATTTATGTTTAGTTTAAAAGTGATAAAGAATTTGACCTGCCAGTCTGGGATTCTAACCCCAAAGGGACTTCCTTTTCCAGAAAAATAAACTCCTGCTATTGGAAGAGGGTTTTTTCAGTGACACATTAGAATTGATGAGATGCAAACAAAACCATTTTCCTTCTGCACTAGATATAGATACAAGAATGTGAAAAAATTTAAAATAAGAATAAGCCAGTATCTCTCAGAAAATAACTGCTTCTTGAGTTAATGATTTAAATTTCTGCGCTCAACATATCTAGAGAATAAGCACAAAAATGGGACATTTTTGCAGCAGAAATACACTACTATGTTAGGAAAGAATGAATTATAATATGAACAAATGTGAGACACTATTTTGTTTAATGTATCTGGATAGAAAATATTTAATTACTGTAAAATTGTCTGATGTGCCACAGTATGTTTTTGTTGACTGATGGACAAACATGAGTGATTATCCATTTTGCTTGTCCCAGCCACATTGCAGTGCCCCATCACTCCCTCTAACCTACTCAAAAGAGTCTTGTCAGAGAACAAGACTTCTAAATGGTTATCAGTTTGATCTGATGGATCAGATCAAAAAACAGGGAATACAGTGGGGAAAAAACAGGCAATACAGTTTGATAGCCTGTTCTGTGATTTCTGCAAAAATTATTCTTTTTTTTTTCTGTAAGTAGAACAAAAGTCTGAACAGACCATGCCACATGACTGGTTCATAAAAACCTCCACCCTTAAACAGAAAAAGGGTGAGGTTAATATGCACAACCTCATGTTTAAAGACTAAAATAAGTGATTTATGTAGGACAAGTGGTTTATGGTTTGCTCTGTAGCTTTCCTAGAAAAGTTACAGTTTTGCATAACTGATTTAGATAAACACAGCTACCAGGAAACAATAACAAAATATCGCACTACACAACTGATCAACAAAAATTGCCTAATTGGGATTAATTAGAAATTGGGGCCTGAGGTGGGAAGAAAAACGTATTTAAGAATTTTAAAGGAACGTTTGCAACATTAAAAAAAAAATCTTACTTGTATCTGAATATTTTTTAACCCATTGCTGCTAAAATGACGTTGTACTACTCCTGCCACTGAAAACTTACATGAAAGCATTTAAACCATATTATGCATAAAAAGTTTACATCTAGACAGACAGTTTTTACACTTACACATAACTTTTTTGTCTTAGTCCTAGTGGATGACAGTAAATTCACACAAAGCATAAGAGGAGTAAAATCTTTTAAAAACACCGTATTTCAATCAACTGACTTTCCTGCTGGCATTACCACTTCAAACTGTGACAGAATTTCAAAAGCTCTCCCAATATATCAAAATCAAGCTCTGAATATCTTCACAAATTTCTCAAGTTTCTATGACTAATAGTGTATCACAGTGCTGGTGGTTATGGGCTAAATGCAATCCTGCCCTTCTGCTCTTACGGCTACGAGACCTGCGGTCTGTGCGCTGAGCCAACACAAAATCTGTGCTTACAGCAGAGCTCTGCACGCCAAATATCCTTCAAGGCAGGATTTCAAACTGTTTTATAGTCTCTAAAATAAAGAAACAGGCTCCCTACTCCTCCGCAGGAAGGTAATGTCTTTTACAGTTGTTCCACCTTTCATCGACAAAGTAATTTTTTAATTTTTTTTTTTTAGTAGAGAGCCTAACAGTAGCTTTCTAGCACTATAATAGAGCATTTTGAGGCCTTTCATAAATGCTAACATTCCAGAACATAAAGTTTCCTCTTTCTATCAACTCTGAAAATCTCTGGCTGCTCTCAAGACAAATGCTGAATTTCCATTCCCATCATCTTCAACCAAGTCAGTGGGCTGGAACTCTGAGCAAAAACCTTGCCAGGTGTCAAATCTGCTGTGATTCCCTGGGACATTTTTTGCAAACAGGAAAAAGCAATGGATGTTTCTCCTTTCTGCTTTATACACAAGGCTGAGCTGTTAAGGAAGAAGCAAGCAATTCTTACCCAAATAAAGTTAAAACCAAAGAAAGTTTTGTAGATGAGAAACCAGGGATCTTGCAGATGAGGACGTGACAGGGCATCAGGAAGACAAGAAAGATTTTTGTGGGGGAGAAAACCTGAAGGAAAAGTTGTTAAAGGAGCAGGGAAGGAAAGGGAGAAGGGCTGTGGAGGAAGGGCATGAAAACGCTATCCTTTCAGGACTCTCCCCTCCTCTATCCCCTCTCCTAGCCCTTATTTTATTGGAAAGCCCATTTTCCACATATTCTTTTCAAAAGATGCAGAGAAAGAGGCAAAGAGACTGTGTAAAACTGAGCACCATAGCCCTTCCCCTGGGAGGAATATTTAATGAAAAGTGTAATAAAGCACTCTGCTACTCTCCCATTTCCAAAAGCCACTGTCATTAATTTTGTTTCCCAGGACAAGCTGTAGAAATTAGAAGGGCAAAGCCCATCAATCACCAGCAATAGTGCAGTGAGCTAAGACAGCCTGAGTCACTAAACGAGCCCAAAGTGAGTGGCTACGACCAGCAAATGCTCCTTACAAGCAGCCAAACTGAAGATCATTGGGAAACTGTAAAATGAGACATGCATCACGTAAACCTGCCCTCTTTCCCTCCTCCCCTACAAGGGGATGTTTTGACACTGAACTATGGAATTCCCCAGAGACATGATAAAGGAAAAATAAAAACAGCTACCAGCCAAGCAATGCCATACACGGCAAAAACCAGATGAGGAAAGTCACCGGGTGAAACAGTAACAAAAGCAAACATGGCACAACAATCAAAACTACAAATGGGTTAGATATTGCTCTTCTTTTCAATGTTTCTCAGTTCCTGTTCCAACTCTCCTTGCCTGAAAACATACAGACAGGGCAGTAAGTGTCATGCCAGATCAGATCAACCAGCCCAACCATCTGTGTCTTACCAATGGCAACCTATAGGCAGCCGCTCCATAGAAGATGAAACAATCACAAGATACTAAACCCACTTCAGAAAATTTTCTCCTCCTTTCCAGAAGCTAGTTAATACCATGTATTTATGTCTCTTTTGTTATTCTTTTCTCTACCCCATTTTTCTGGGCTTAACCAAAGGATCAGACAGCCTAAAGTAGTGACTACAAAACTCACTCTTACAAGTTAACTGCCAGTAGATTGAAACCCAGCCCTAATCTCCCTTGAAGACTTCTTGAACATGGGTTCAAGTGGGAAACCCTACACAGCTGGATGTCAGGATGCATAGGGAGCTTTCCTTCCCCATGTACTCCTCAAATCCTGCCTGTGCACAGCAAGACTGCACCTGTCCCAGCACAGTACTCCTGGCGCCTTCAATTAATGCTGAGAAAATCCTGAGCTAAGTACCTACTTAATTTTGATGGGTTTGCCATTCAAATGATGGTCTCTCAGCCTAATAAAAGCACCAGTTAGTAAACAACATTATTGCATGGACACTGGCAGAATTATGAGCAACTACAAGCTGCAATGATCTTAGCCACCATACCCACACAACCAGTGATGCTAGTGCCCTGGTTTTATTTTGGATCAATACAAACGATAACAAAGAAATATTCCCATCACTTCTCCAAAGAAGAGGAATCAAAATTACCCAGTGCTGCTAGAGAAATTTACAATTGAACAGATGTAAACTACTTCATAGCCCTGAGGAAAATGGAATTCATTCACCAAAGTGTGGCTTGATCTAAGCTAATCCGAGTTGCATATCTTGTTCTCGCAGAGCTTTGAGTAGCAATCAATCTTCCTGCATTCACCAACAAGTGATTTGCTAATCTGTAGTTTTCATAACGCAATAAAGCACATTTGGATTAACCAGCTACCATCAGAACAGCCTGATGAGCTTCTTAAAGTTTCTTGGTTACTTATTGGGTATGACAAAGTATACAGTGCAGTGAAACAAACTGGGCAGCATGGATTACATCATGTTCTGCCATCTGGAAAACATTACAAGATAATCACTAATACTGTGAAGCCTTCTGAATCTGTTCTTCATTTATAATGTAACCGTTAGAGCTCCAGAAAAAGCATCTGAAGAGTGATTTGTAAAATATGTTTCTGAAATCCTAAGTAGCATATTGTTTTAAATAAAACCCATATCTAAATACAAATTTAAATTTCAGCTTCTATCCTTAGCCAATCCTATACTGATGCAAATCTCCACTGATAAATTGTCTTGCTAAATCCATTCTTGCAGTGCATTAGTTAGCTCAGAGAAACCATACTGGGATGGAGCTCTCCAGGACCAGCAAGGTGATTCGAAGATTCCCCAGTGACTGGTTAGCAACTTTAATGAAGTATGCAGTGAGATTTGAAAGTGTGGTGGCATTTGACAGCACCACAGAAATTTAAGGTCAGTGCCCCAAACAGCTCAGTGAGTAGGTGGGACAGGCTGGTGGTGGACAGAGCCACTGCAGTCATGGGGGCTATATGTTATTCCTGTGCTATACATTATTCCTGTGCTGGTAGGGGCAGAAAAAAAAAAAAAAAATTGCTCATGGTCAGTTGCAGAAGAGAAATGCTGCCCAGCAATGCACCAGAGAGCAACTCAGCAGCCAAACATTGTGTTTTATGTAGTCAGAGTTACCCTTAGTATCACCCACTTTTCCCACCAGGGCTGCCCAGCACCCCATGTCATTTCTGGCTGGCGATGGGCGTGCTGCAGGACTCGGTCTCGCTGCAGGAGAAGCTGGACTCACTCCTTGCCAGCAAGGGACTAGCACCACTTCTGACATGTGCAGCAAAGTTTATACAACAGCATTTAGAACCATTTGTACGAAACTTGCACCATGGCTGAAAGCCAACAAGGGTCAACAACACGCAGCAGTTTAATTTCACAGTGGATCCCCTTTAGTGATAGCCCTAGGCTGACACATCCCACCATGCTCCTTCAGATATTTTTTTTCCAGAAAAACAAAGCCAAGCCCTTGACAGTGCAACCTGCAGAGAGCTCAGCAAATGAAACATCTGGACTGGCTTTCCCAGGCAGCCACCCCCATTTTACTTTCAAGACTACACTATCCCTGAGGAGATATGCAACAGGGTTATTATCCACAGCTCAAGAAAACTTATTTATGTATGTGCATCTATACAAAAATCTGTATAAATACATAAACACACTCACTCTATACAAAGTCATGTTCATACAGCATTCTCAACTCTTCCCTAATCGCCAACGCTCCGAACAATCACTTTGGGCTAACCTCATAGAGATTGAAATGTGGTAAAACCTATAGGAGTACCTGACAAAAGTTGCTGTACAAGCTAGGTCATGCCACAGGCCATGCAATAATCTGAAATCTCAACTGACGGAAAATTCAAAGTGTTGGGGGGAATTTGGAATGGTTCAGGGCTGTTTGTTTTTAAAATCATCCCCTGACAATATAAAGACAGTTTCCATTGCATCAGTGCTTTGACTCAGAATGCCCCAGAAATGTGGTAAGAAACCAATGGACCTTTTGGACAGTATAGTTTATCATATACATCATTGTGCTAAAGTCATTTTTACACAGTTCTGTGGTTAAAGGAGCACAAGTCTGTCTGGAGGACAAAACAGCTGTGTGGGAGACCACTATGAAGTATTTATATGTTGAGAAAGGTTAGCGATATTAATAGCTAAAATTGTGAATGATCTTTAAAATAGATATATAAAATATATAAATACATAAACTATATATAAGTGCACAAACACACACGTACCGAAAAACACATGGGCACATAAAAATGTTGAAATATTACATACATCTTTATTACTAATGTTGAGATGTTTTCTATTCCACCTGCATAAAATGCTACACAAGAGAGTTATTTCCTCTCGTTTTGTTATCAGATCACATAACAGGAATCTTTGTATTATTTTTTGCATGTTTTAGTGAACAAGACTTTGTCACTTGGCTCTTTAATTTTATGACCCACTTAAATAAATACATTTCATGTCCCTTTTTTGGAAATAAAAACAAGGATGCTTCAAACTCTTCTAATAAAGTCTACTATTAAAACTATTTAAAGCCACAATATGAAAAAAACCTAAGAACTTTTATAGCTTAGTTTTAAAACTATATGTTTATCTCAACTAATCTGTTCATGTAGACTCTGCAACATTCAAACAAATGTTTAAATGCTCAAGCTGCTAAAAACCAGATAAAGTTTCTAGTACTCCAGTTATTTAGAGCAATCTATTGAAGAGGACATTAGATAATTTGAAGTGTCTGCTTTAAAATTAGACAAAATTGGTAAGATATTTTTAAACAGGCATAGCAATTACAAAACAGTTCCTTTGGCCACCTTGAGAAATGAGCTTTTAAGATCAACTAGAAGCACAATTAGCAGTTCTACGATTCTCCTTTCCCTTTCAGTACTCTTCAATCAATTTTAAAGGTAGCTACTGTGCTGATCTCCAGCTTATACTGAACAGATGAGCACTAGTAAATCAAAAGCTGTTCAGATCTCCTACTGTGGATTAACGTATACATAATGGCTGCTTGCCCATGACTGGAAATCCTTCTGATAGCTTAATGCTGTCAGGTGCTTCATTTCCAATGGCCAAAACATAATGTGAGATTCCAGAGGACAAATTCTTCAGGCTCCATTTCAAGCACAGAAGTACATGAACACCGTCAAAACCCACTGATTTTGTCAAGATGTTTTTGTCAAGCATGTGTTTCGCTACTGCACAAAAACAATGTTCATTTACAAAGCAAACAAAACCAATCAGTTTTGAAAGGTGAACAGCAGCAGAAGATGCAGACAAAGATGACAATACCAGAAGGTCTGTGGATACTGTTAGTGCAGAATTTCCAATATTGGACTACAGTCTACAGCTGGAGAAAAGAAATCTGTAAATATAATTAGCTTTATAAAAAATCCCATTGTCTAGGTGAACATCATGAGTGTATTTAAGTCTTAAAATGCAACTTTTCATCACAGAAAGGAGTCTGTATTTCTTTACAAGACATAAAATGCTCACATAAATCTTTGTGCTGACAGATGCACAACAGGACAGAACAGCATGAGCAGAAGGGAGGTGGCCAGCCGGGGCAGGAGGACTTACAGAAGAGATGGTTTGCCAAGGGTTTTCTGGAGAGTGCAGGGAGGCAGTGGAAGCTTGGAACAAATTAATGGGCAAACTGTTCTAAGCACCAATACTGGCATGGCAAGATGCGTCCAAAAGACTGGGACTCCAGATTTATGCTACTTAACATCACTGTCTAGCCATCTAACTATACTGCCCCTAAACACCACAAATAGCAACACGTTTCTCGCCAGCAACACAAATGTGCTGTCATCTAACACCCAAGCCTATGAAATCTCCAGTACTTCTGGTAAGTAGGAGAGAGAGGTGTGTGGAAGTATATCGGTCAGAACAACAGCACGTGGGATTTGCCTTGGGAGATGTAACCACACTTACTGCCACCCCAGGCACCAGTCACCCTAAAGCCAGTTTGCAGCAGGCAGTTCACTCATGTAGCTGTCAAATGTGGGACTACATGTGGACTCCCATATCACGCTCCTGGGGTATGTGGATGTTGAAGGCAATGCCTTTTGAAACTAACCACTTTGCCCAGCCTCAGGTACCCAACAAAACACACACGAGCCAACACAGTGGAGCCTGGTCACTGCTTGACAGGCATGGGAAACTGCAGGGAAAAGACTCCCAAGATGTCTGACACCACAGCTGCTCCCCCTGACAAAAAACAAGGAATCAGGAAGGCACTGAGAAGGAAAGCGCATGTATCTCCATTTTATACCATGTTTAAGCTCAATAGCCATCCCAAAGAGGCTGCAAAGAAACAGTGTTCTCTCAGGAGTGTCCTTTTTCACTGTGAAAGGGGCCAGTGGGAGGAAGTCCCACAGCCTGTGCTGCAAACAGCTGATAGTCAAAGAAATCGAGGGACAGGCATCACAAGGGACAGAGACGGACAGATCCTACCTCTGGGTGCAACGCCGCGTTCTCGGGGCAGCGTTGGGGGGATGGTGTGTAGGGCACAGTGCTGGGAGATGGTGGTTTGGAGGAGGGAAGCACACCCTCTGCCGGCTGACACTGAGAGACTGGAAAACATTATTTCTATAGGCAAGCGAAGAGGATGCAATTTAATTTCCTAAGTGGTTGACAGGGATTTTTTTACAGATTCCCTGAAACGCAGGAAGAAGAATTCAGTATATCCAAATCAGCAGAAAAAAGGGACAAATTTACCGCTTATAAGCAGTTCCACTGCATCTCCTGTGCTGGGGGCACATCACCCCTTCCACCCAAACAGAAGAAAAGGCATATGAACACAACAAAGGAGGAATAAACTTGCACAGAACAAAAGGTATGAAGAAATGAAAGTGTTACAAAACATTTTCAGTTATTACATCATTTTCTATTATTAAGGTCAAATGAAAATTATTTGTTTGAAATCTTTCTACTGTTTTGTTTTGTTGTTTTTGTCTAAAATGGGCTTCCCCATTATATTTTCCAGAAGGAGAAGGTGGAACAGATATACAAAAACAACATCTACTTGCTAATTTTTTAACAGATCAAAATAGATTTTAAACACTTGCTACAAGGCTTCCATCACTGTAAATAACTACAGAACTACAAATTAAGCATAAAACTAATTAAACAAACATCGAGTAGCTACAGTGTGTCCACAGAAAAAAAATATAATTATAGCTCAGCAATTGGAGAAGAGAATATTTTGAATAAGTAGGTAATTAAGTTAAGAGAGGCCTAAAGGAAGATTTCACACTCACATTCATATGCTGAAGCAGTTTAAAAATAGAGAGCAAGAACTGCCTGACTTCACCTTTTAATTTTAGCTGGGTGATGAACTGGTCCCAAAGACAGAAAGGCACAGCAGGATTTTTTTCTCAGCAAAGTGCCCTTCGTATTTTTATGTGAAGGAAATGCAGTATGTTCTATTAATATCCTGCTGTAGCCCTAGATAAGTTTAGGCACCCTTTCAATCAGGAAAAAGTTCTGGCTTGTTTCTTCAAATCAGTTGGACTCTCAAAGACATAAACAAAAGTTGGAGAACATCCTGACTGCCCCAGCCACTTCACAGGTAAATAACATCCACACAGGAAAAGGCACTTACTTCATTTTCCCATCAGTCACCTCCTGCAATTACTAAAGCTGTAATGATGCCACTTTTCCTCTCATGACGAGGGAAGAGCAAACAACTGAGTTTGCACCTTGAGATAAGCTTAACTTCATTCTGATTTTTTAACAGCTGGAAAAGAAAATGTTGATACCAGCTAGACCAAGACTACATTGCAGAAAGAAGGGGGGGGGGGGGGCAATAGTTGCTTGACTTAATGCCAGCGTAATGCCGAGGCTCTCCCAAAGAAGCTGGGGGGGAAGGAGAAGGACACTTTTCCTCACATAAAGAAAGTTTGATTCTTCTTCTGGCTATAGCTCCCTCACACACTTCACCTTCCTGACATACCTCTGATTGACCTAACCCAAGCAAAAGCTTCCCCATAGCAGGCCCCAGCCCAGCCAACACTGCTTCAGTCTGGCAAACTATTGCAGAAGGGCAGGGCTGAAACCCTTCCTGGTCAATCGCATCACATGGAGAACTTTTGTCCTTCAGGGAATGGCAGAAATGGAGGACAGTCAGCATGCAGAGTCTTTTCCCAACATATTCTTCCCAAAGTGACAGCTATCCTAGTGAAAGTAAGATTCTCCCAAAAATCCTCAACTGTCTCAAAAGCACCTTTTTAACTAAGACTAATTTTGCTTGATAGATGATAATGGTTAAAACCTGGGCAGGAGTCTGAGTTAACCCTGCGGTGAAAACAAGCTCCCCCCTGGTCTTTCACAGTTGCATTTCCCTTGCTTGTATTTTAGAGCAAAAATCATCAGTGATGCACTAGATTCATGCACCCCCTCTTATGTTTAGCCTTTAATTATGGATTAATCTTAGGCTCCACCTGTAAGCTTCTTACATGTGTAACTACTGATCACTGATTCACTCCAGCTACTTCTCTGAATAAGCATTTGCAAATTTTATTTGCTAGGGAGATTAAATGCAAATTAGTGGAGGTTTGCATTAACAACCTGCTCGTCAACAATCACTAGGGGAGGATGCCCTTCCATTCTAATCTATAGCCTGCTATTTTAGTGAACTGTTTGCCAAAAAGGTCCATGCTGCCCTCTTAGTGACCTGCTGCCCATCTATTCAGTTCTTGAGGAAATAAAGCAGAGCACAACACTTATGCAGGTGAACCTAGGAAAACATATGTAGTTTGCCTGCGCTCATATACCTGATAACTTTTGGTTTTAATCTTAAAACCATTTTGCATTTTTAATTACTGCATTTTTTTCCACAATCCTACCCCAATTCAACTCCATGTTAGAAGTTCTGTGCTGTTCTGAAAACTTTTTTCCATTATGATATACAGATGAAGGGCATTATGTTTTCTTCCAGCTGAAGCGTGCTCTGCATTTCACTGGTACACATCTAACTAGCTCATTTTCTCTTATCACTCCTGGCATTTCTCGTTTAAGTGCCAGATACCAAAACTGCCCCAGGCATCAACAGCAGTTTACTCCCACCACAGAAATTACATCTTTCACTTGACTTCTTGCATCAAATGAAGTTAAAGCACTTGAAACTAAGGATTGAAAAGATGATAAATTTCATTTATTTTACTGAAGATCCTTCTATTTTATTCAGAGATGGCCTCCTTGCAAGAAGATTGTCAGCTGATATTTTTACCTTCTCCTGCTTATGTTCAACACAAAGTTTGTAGGATAAGATCATCACCCACTGTAGAATTATTTCTAGTTACTTACTCTATCAAGGCCCTTATCAACAAAGCTCCTGATCCACCTAAATGAAGATTTTATTGTGGAGGAAATTTTGTTTGAAGGAGCTTTTAGATACAAATGAAATTTCTCATTTTCTTGTTCTACAAAAAAAATTATTTGAAAATTCAGTTAAAATACCACCACCAATTTTTCTTCCTTTCCTTCTCATGAATAGTTCACATAAAGCTTGTCTGTCACCCTCCTGTGTAACTAAATCATTCATGGGTTACAGGTATGAGAGGCTGGTTTTATGTAGCAGAGGATAAAGAGATTAAATTCATCTTTCCTTCTTCTAGAATGGAAAAAAAAATCCCTTTGGAAGAGTTTACTGTGCAGAAACACCCCTCCCTTCTACAGAGTCCCCTTGTCCCTTCAGCAAGGTAATACACCAGACTCCACCAAGTGGAAAGTACATCCTTGGCAAAGCAGTTCAGATTTCAGAAGGAAACATACACAATATTAATTAATTGCTCAAACAAGCAGCTGAGTCTGAGTTTGCTTCCAGAGCCCATCCAGCAGGATCCAAATCCAGGGGAATTATAGGAATCTTTCCTCGGGCTTTATTAGGCTGCCTATTTGGGCCCTAGTACATAAGAAGCATTCTCCAGGGCTTATCAAAGGTGCAATATGGTCTCTATAGGACTGGTTTTACTGCGTGTACAGAGCAATGAGCCTAAAGGGGATGTGGTCTCCCAGCCAGGCTTCTAGCTGCTCCAGCAGCCTCGTTACCATCGAATCCTGGCTCCCCAAAGAAACTCCCACTGCTCTCACCTCTGCCACCCATGCAGGTCTGTTATTAGGGCGGTGGTCACTCCTGAAACTGGTCACTCAGCCAGCCTCACTGCAGATAAATAAGTACAATTACCTCAGGGAATTTAAATTAAGAGCCGTCTCTCTGTCTCACAGAGTTATATACAACTCTGTCATGTTCAAGCTTGAATTTTTCTGCCTCCTTTGATGATCCTGTTATTTCTTAAGAGCAGGGGCTGGACATGGGGGTGAGAAATTATGTACTCCAAGTCTCCTCGAGTTATTAAAATGTTTAACCCCAGATCTGAGGGTCTATTTGTCACAAGTCACACCCTTGGACTGTCTGCCTTGTCCACTGGGAGTGAACCAACAAGCCCTCCTCCCACGCTGTGCTATTTGTACAAACTGCCAACTTGCAGGAAAAAGCACAAAGTTGGTTTGCTTTTAGTGAGGTCTCCCTGGCATCCAGCTAAGAGGTGAGAAAACTAAATATATCAAACTTAAAACTACAATTATTGTAGGGGAGCTTGCCAGAGCCACTCTGAAGCTCCTAATGGTCTGTCGGGGATTTATGGATCAGCTGTGAAAATTTACTCACAGCTAAAACTTGCCAATCAAGTCCCCGGCTTGGGAACACTGCTACTAACTTCCACATAATACAGCTTGAAATTATAGATGTGCCAAAGCAAAACAGTAGGTTTTAATGCTTCAAAGGAGGACACACAAAAGAAAAATCTATCATAGTGAACAGATCAATACGAAATGTGTGGAGAGTCTCTCTTGCGTGTGTTTGTATCTTTGTGTAAAAGGTTCTTGGATTCCACACAGCAGGACAAGCAAAAAACAAACAGTGCTAAGCACTGCCAAAATGCACAGTAGGAGGCAGGATGTTGTACAGAAAAGGCTACAAAAAACTGTCTTGCAGTTTAGAGCAGATGCCCTCCAGAAAGTAGTCTTAGTTGCTGATATTTTATGTCCTTGCCAGAATAAAATGAAATAATAATAGAATTTATAATAAAAATTAGAATAAAATACAATTTAAAAATAATATTTAAATATAAAATTATAAAAATATAAGAATATTAATTTTTTATTAATCTTAAAATTTATAAAAGCTCCTTTGAATACAGAGGGAAATACCACAGAATTGTATCTGCTATTTTCATTTTACTCCATTTAAAAACCACAGTGAATGTATCAACAACAGCAAAGTCCAGAGAACTTACAGAGAAAACAAAGCAAGTAGCCAATTTAGATGAGAGATCTAAGAGCCCTTTTTCTCCCAAACGCTCAGCACAATCAGAAGACAGCAGTGATGGCCACCTCTAAGTGCAGTGCTGTGCAGAGGAGCTGACGGGCTCTTTGTAAACCCTTCTCCACCTCCAGCTCTACAAATCCCTATAGCTGGTGAGGCTTTAACACTCCAGGGTATTGATTTTAAAACATGTCAGACCACTAAGAAGCTACTAAGAAGCGCAAAGGAGCATGGGTGGATTCATACTGCTCTCTGCATAGCTCCATGCTCTCTTTCAAAACTGGAGTTTCAATGCTGGAACACAAGGTAATGGTCATTATTTTCATTGGCTTCTACTGTATGAGGTCTCTCCTGTCAGCAATTACTGTCCTTAACATGTCTATGCAGGATTCCTAGTGACTTGGGGGGGGTGGAAGAAAAGCCCAAGTAGTAAATAGTCATGAAGCTTTGCAGACTTAGATGATAGGATCATAGAATCATAGAATGGTTAAGGTTGGAAGGGACCTTAAAGATCATCAGGTTCCAACCCCCCTGCTGTGAGCAAGGACACCTCACACTAGACCAGGCTGCACAAGGCGTCATCCAACCTGGCCTTAAACACCTCCAGGGAGCAGGCATCAACAGCCTCCCTGGGCAACCTATTCCAGCACCTTACTACCCTCAGGATGAAGAATTTCTTCCTGATATCCAACCTAAATCTACCCTCCTTCAGTTTAAACCCATTACCCCTTGTCCTCTCACTACCCTCTCTGGTGAAAAGCCCCTCCCCAGCTTTCCTGTAGCCCCTTCAGGTACCGGAAGGCTACTATAAGGTCTCCCTGGAGCCTTCTCGTCTCCAGGCTCCCAACTCTCTCAGCCTGTCTTCATAGCAGAGGTGCTCCAGCCCTTTGATCTTCATGGCCCTTCTCTGAACCCTCTCCAACACCTCCATGTCTTTCCTGTGCAATCAGGATCAGAGGATCTGATCCTCTAAAGCTTTACACACATAAATAATCCTCATGTGTATGAATAAGGCTTTGCAAGATCAGTCTCAAAGTATATACACTATATCCAAAGAGGAATCTAAGTCTGATTTACCACTTACAAGCAAAACTGGCTTGGCCACCTAACATATTTATGTAATATATAAGATGTGTTGCTTTACTGTGCACAGATATAATTTAACCATCTAAAGAAAATGACTAAATCACTTCTAGCCCTTACAAATTTCTATTTTAGTATTTTTTTTTTAAGGAAATTCAATCCTTTAATACCTTGCAACACAGAAAGCCTACAAATTCTAGATTGAACAGTAATCATCCCTTGTCTTTTAGAAGCCTGATCTACTAAAGATACACTGATATGTGATTAACTTAAATTTTACTGTCAAATTTGAAGTAACTTGTTAGCACCTTTTTACTTCTCCAGGAGCTGGAAAAGAGAAGGCATGTTTAAATAATACCCAAAACAGTGCAGAAAATACAAGAGTTGACTTGGATTCAAGTAGCACAGAGCTTTTGTTGCTATTGTTTATATCACTTTACCTATAAACCTGTTTGCCCACGCTGCCAGCAGAGGTATCTATAAACACCATCCCAGTCAACCACTATTCTTCTGTATTAGTTACAAACATGTTCACCTCTAGACACATCAATGACACTTTCCTAAGTGTAATGCACACCAGAGTAACCCGAGGCAAACCTCTTGGGCTATCTCAAATGGAGTCAACAGAAAGATGCCAGCAAAAAGGTAAGCCCCGTCTGCACCATGAGGAGAAGGTGTTGCTGCAGGACAGAACAGTGACCTTGAATGAAGCAGTAAATAAAGAAAAGAGCCCAATGTTTGGTTGTTGGTTGGCAGGACAGTGGAAAGCCATAGGTGACCTTACAAGAATGTGCCATGAGTGGGGCACAAATGGATGGCGCAGAGCACATGGATAGCAGGAGTGTGAAAGCTAAGATGTGTTAATGGAAGAGTTTGGATGATAAGAGAAGCCTAGGGCTGAAAAAAAAAATCTCCTCCTAGTTTGTTAATATTTTTCGGTACGGTTCAGGAGACAAGAGTCATCTTTTCTGCAAGTCCCATCCTCAGTCTGAATTGTGCATTTTATGTGGGGGAGCAGAGAAAATCTCTGACAATCTCTGCAGCAGCACCCAGACTGAAAACTCTGCAACCACACAGAGCTACACACAGCTCTGCAGGGACTGGAGCAAACCCCTCTGCACCAGAAGTTAATTTGCTCTCCCTCTAGTTCCAGGCAGAGCAGAAAGCAGGGTGAAAAAGATATTAGAATCACAGAATTGTCAGGGTTGGAAGGGACCTTTAAGATCATCTAGTTCCAACCCCCCTCCCACTAGATCAGGTTGCTCATTATTATTATTATTGCTACATTACTAAAGCATTATACATTTTTTTTTTTGTTCTCAGTAAGTATTTTGCAATTTTATTTTAAAGATTTTTTTAAAAAACTGAGGCCAAAAAGGGAACAATAAACATTGGTCAGTGTAATTAAATGTATGTGTCATCAACCTAATAAAATTACTTAGCACATCTTCCCCTAAGAGAACGTGTTTATCAGCAGAGACAGAAATAATATTTCTTACTGCAGAAATAGACTGTGGTCAATTTACTGCTGCTTTTCAACTATACAATATGCAAAAGCCCACGGAAGAGTATTTGTTATCTCAGTAAAGGAAAAGTCAAGCCACTCATTGCAGAGGTACTTAAAGTCCATTTCTTAAAGCAAAGATTCAAATGTAAGTAAAAATGCAAGAACAATGCCTGCACAATTCCAAAGAAGTGGCCCTAGCTCACCAACACCATCAACTCACACATATCCCTCCTCCAGGAAAAAAGCCATGACACATGATACTGTAGCTTTTAACACTACCAAATTACAGACATTTTACAGTGACTGAATTATAGTACCCTGCAGTCTGCTGTACAGAAAATCACAAGATTTGGGGCAAGTTGAGGAAAGCCAAGACTGGATAATATCAGATGCTTTAGGTATCTCAAAAGCCAGTAAGCCAGGGAAGGACCAAGTGACCAGAAATCAGCCAGGGAAGGACCAAGTGACCAGAAATCAGCCAAGGGGCTTGCTCACAACCTGCCCACAATACCATTTTCTCTGTCCATCCTGGCCAGTAAAAGATACTACTCAAGGGGATAGGAGTTAAACACTTCCTTATCTTGTCCCTGTCTTTTCCTAATAAGATGTATATCCAAAGTGATGAAGCACAATATTCTCCCATCCCTCTTAATGCGATCACCTTCATTAATATTTCAGGTAACACAGGCTTTTAGAGTTAAAAACATGCAGGAGGTGGACTACATAGTATAGCTACAGATTGGTATCAATCCCAGAGTCAAGCAGGGCTCACGGCATCTTTGGAGCTTTCTGCAAAAGCTGGTGAGACAACTGCATGAGTTTAAACAATGGACATGGAGGACAAACCTGAACAGGGTCACTTAGTACAGCAGCCACACTGCACAACTCCACCCCAGTTGCACTCACTGCCCCTTCAGCTCATCTCCCAGCACGGATATGCAGAAAACTAACAACAAACCCATCCTTCTTGTAGCTCCTCAGATGTAAGAGATAAATACGCAGATTGTGGTACAATTAACATCAATTAAACTCACATTTCACAAGTTTACATACACAGACGCACAAAAAAAACCGCAGTAAGGCTGCAACAAAATAATTGCCCGTGCACTCATAAATACTGATCCTTTAGGAAAACAAGCCTTTGCCCTCTTCCTGCAACAGAATACCCAAAGCTTTTATTTGGCATTTTTTCTAAATAGGCAAGAGGCATTTGTAAAACAGGCTAGGCTTCAGTTGTCAGAACAGGGCAGATATTAAACGTTTCTAAAACCCAAAGGGGCAGGTTTTCTGGTTTCACTCAGCATGTCAAGTGACAGCTTCACTGTGATGGGTCATTAGTGTGACAAAGAGAAAGCAGCTGGACATAGAGGGGCAGAGGCTAACAGAGCAATTACATTCTTAAATCAACTATAAAATGTTACAAAGGATGAAGAGGAGGCAAAAAAGGGGGAAGTATATTCAGGGGAATAAAGTCAGTCTGATAAAGTGCCTAGCTGCAAATCAGATCTAAGGAATTTGTTTAAATAAAAAAATTATAATAAGCAAGACTGTTTACTCTTCAGAAAAAAAACACAAGCACAAAACCAACCATATTATATTTGGAGTATTTTTAAAGTTACCAAAGTTATTATTTTATGCAATCAATTTTTTTACTCTCCTAAATAAATTTCTGCAGTAACTTCCCAATTACAAGAAATATAAACATGTCTTTGAAGATCTAGCTCCTCCCATTTTGACAGCCCCCAGAAAGGATCAGAACTAAAAGGTATTGAGGTTTGTACCCATCTCCATTTTTCTTTCCTCCAGATGGGGTCAGAAAGATTCTAACATCATCACCACAGAGTAACAGCAGCTCAACAGGTCTCATGTAACTACTCACTGTTAGGTGCACACAGCTTTGAATAGACAAGGGCTGGATTAAGAGTAAAACCAAGAGAACACATTTCCCAGTCTTCCCATTGATGGGAACAGTAGTATTAAATTTCCCATAAAAGAGCAACATCCAGGCAACTTAGTTTCAGTAAAAAGGTCTCCATGGTCATGGTTTGTGGTCAAAAAAACACATATTACATTACTTCTTACAAAGTACATTTTACTAAAGTTAATATCACTGGTGTTATCTGTCTCTCCACTAAAATATGTGAAAGAATTTTGACATTTCTGGGCAACTAAAAATTGACTGATAACTGATAATACAAGCCAGATTACACGGAGATGTTTGCATGCAAGGCATTCCTTCTAAATTCTTTTTTCTGACCCCTTTGCACTTTGAAATTCTGTACTACCTCATCAAGCCTTAAAATAAATTTTATCGTGCTTTTCTTCCAATAAGCTGTTGGGTTTTAAATTAGAGGTTGTTTTGGTTTTTAAAAAAAAACAACAAAGAAACAAACAAACACAAAATACTTCAAGACGGGTAAATCCACACTTTGAGTCATTTCTTTGTTTAAAGCAGAGAACATCCCTATGATTAATTGATCTTTAAATTTTGGGTCATACTTGATATACGGGAGGGGTCACTGGTTTCCATTAAAAAAATAATAACATTTTAAAAAGTATTTTAAATGATGAATGTTAAGAAAAGGAAATGTTATGAGAAAAGAGAAGCTTTAACTACCTGACTTGAAGGCAATTCCCATCACTGATGCTACTTTTTGTAAGCAACATAACTTAAAAGCGAACCACCCTCCAGGTCTCACTGTCCCTGCCCCCCCTATCTCACTTGGTACACACATTTTAAGTCCTGATTTTAATATCAGGTGAGGTCTAAGAAAAAACTCAGTAATGGCACAGCAAGTAGCCAGACAATTCCACAAAAAATTAGGTTCTCTCACTGTGTGTTTCATAACAATGAATGAGAAACATGAGGAGAAGTTTAATAGCGTGGGTTTAGTTCCCACATTCTCTGGCGAGTCCCACACCATGCAGTCTGTTTTTTCAGCTCCTGTCCCTCCTTTTTGGTAAAGCTCCTCGGCTAAGTCAGCTACAGCACTTTCTGTTTTGTTTTAATGTCCATTCAGGGCTGTTACAGTTGTTACAACACAAACTCCATGAGTTTTCAAGGCTCTGTCAGGTAGAGAAGCAGCTCAGATTTTTGGAGATGTACTTTTAAAGGCAAATAAATATGGGAAGCCTGGATGAGTAACAGTAAGAAGAGAAACAGTAAAACCAGTGTTTCTGCTAATGTCCCCTTGTTAAGTGTCAGTTCAGCCTTTGCCATATATGCCAAACTATTTGCCATGACTAATGTACATAATGGGAGTACATTTCATATTTTATCTCTCCTGAGAGACCTTGAGTTGAGGAAAAAGAAAAGAAAAAAAAGAAAAAAAACACACTGCACTTTACACAAAATAAACACACAAGGAAGCAAATAAAAAAGCACATGCTTAAACATAACGGGTTTAAATTAAAAAAAAAGATTAAAGAAGTTAGAGTTTATTTTTCCCTATGAGTTTCCTCCTCACTTCTATAGGAAACAAAGAACTCAAAGTGTTCAGCACCAGCCTGCTTACTCCTGTTTGCCCCCAGAACTGGCACAAACTGATGACGACTTAGGCACAGATGTTGGAAATTCCATCTTCTTTCCAGAGGAGCTCAAAATCTCCAGGGCACAACCCCTTAGAAGAAAAAATATTGACTTTGGTTTTCTCCCCATTGTTTTAAGAAGTCTTTATTCAATTAGTAAAACAAACGTATACTCCTATATCAACACAGGGAGTTAAACTATTCCATTTCCACTGGACAGATATTACCCATGACAAATTGTTAGATATGGAAGCATGCAACCAGCCATTAAAATGTACAAAGAGATTGCATTTCAATACAATTTTGTCTCCTATAATTATGGAGTTTACTTGCAGCATGTTAAAGAGAGAACTTTCACAGAAAGCACTCTTCATGCAACATCTTTATAGTTAGCCCACAGCCAACACTTGGTCCTTTCTCCCAGTTATTTTCAGCTAGTTGCTCCATCAGACTGCAATGAATCACACACCTGGAATTACTAATAAAAGTCTCCACCCTCTCATGCTGCTTAGGCACTCCAGTCAATCTAACAGCAGGTGCTAAAATTTGTCACACACTGAGCTGTCATCTAAAGATTACATTTTGCAACACTACCTCCAAATTCTAAACAAAAACCTTCTCATAAGAGCACAGACTTACCTAAAGAGAGAAGAAAACAAAACCAAGTGAAAAAACAGCAGTTCCAAAAACACATTAAAACCTTTCTCTGCAGAAAGGGTCTTCCTAGTGATTTCCCAAATGTGTTTCACTAGCTGGCATTACAGGCCCTCCCCTGCTTTTCCACTCCTTCCCCACAACCACAGTAGAAACAGGTTATGAACACTAACCAAGACCATCACCACTGTCCTCCTCTTCCTCAGTCTTCGGCGTTATTTCATACAGAAGCGTATAGGCTGGCAAGTCATTCTCCGTCGTCTGTAAATTCAGGTTTCCCTTCCCCACCAGCTTTTCATCCTCAGCTCTACGAGCTAAGGACTTTGACTGCAATAAGGCCTTTACTTTTGGAAAAAACAAGAAGTATTTTCCTATCAAACACCACAACAACCTGCGCAAATAGAAAGCTTTAACTGCTCTGTAAATCTTACTATTGGACCTTTATTATCAACTGAAATGACGTTGTCACTCGGGGCGAAAAATACAACTTGTAGACAGCATATTTCAATTTATATCGTATTGTATTTGGGTACTATCAGCACGGAATGTTAAACGAGGGATTCAGTTATATTTTAGTATTAAAGTTACAATATATATTTTAAAGCAGAGGGACATTTAAGGATATGGTGCATGCTACCTGCATTGCATGAGTTCAGCCAACATAGCCGCTACCAAAAACATTTCAGATCTTCAGTTTAGCTAAATTTTAATCCTTGTTCAGTGCTCAGCACTCACAGTAAAAGTTTACCAGCTACCCACGTAGGAAGCCATTTTTTAAACTTACATGGGTCTTCACCTAACATCTGTGAAAATTTCTTACAAAAGTATAAGGAGGAAGAAAGAAGGACTCCAGCGACCTTTTCAAGTTTAAATGGTACAAGGAAAAACAAAAGTGTTGAAACAGGGAGATCTACTTAAACACCACACAATATTCTGACTTATGCTGCTCTGAATTAGCATTCTGCAACTGCACACTTGTTTACTGCAGCTCACAAAGCAAAAAGACTGCAATTGTTAAAAAGTCAAGAAAATAAAAATGCTGGAGGAAAAAGAGCTCAATGTTTTCTTTCCAAGTAAAGAAATCGTGACTTCATTTTGTAGATGAATTACTGCTTTCTTTTCCATCCTATTTTGCCAGTCGTAATATCTGTCCTAGCACATTAGAAAGAAATTCAAAAGAGCAATTTAAGATATTCCTTAACACCTTACTTCCTAACAATCACTGAATTTCCACTTCAGATTAAAAAACACCAAACTATTATCAGGAAAGCAAAATATAATTTGCCTGCTTTTCCAATGAAATGCAGTGGAGGTTTATTAATTACCAGGTAAACACAGAGGTGCACATCAAGTCATGCTGTATGGTTACAAAACTGTATGATCAAGTTGCAGGACCTTAGATGGAGACGTTTGACATTTGCCATTCTGAGTCACATTACCATGACAAAGAATGGTCAGAACATGGCACCTCTCTCAAATCTTTCCATTAAAGACAGGCTCAAAAAGAAACCATTTCAAGTTTTCCTACCTGTAATGTGCTAGCAGGCACGACTGAAAAACCACGATGCCTTTGTGTGTAATATTCACCGCAGCAGAAATACAACCATTAAGCAGTCTAGACAGCTTCACCAATCTAACTTGCAACACACATCCACATAAAGTCCTTATAAATGTGAGAAAGTAATGGCTGTCCTCAGAGATCATAGTTTAAAATTTAAGACCGATTTTGAGTAAGTGTAAAGTACCTTCTGGTTGCACAATGATTAACATGTAGCACTGCAGCTGCCCAGCGGATTTAGGAAGCAACCATTAACGTTTCTGTTTCAATGCAAACTCCCAAGTCTGTACTTCCAATTAGGAAGAAAATCGTGGGTAACAAACTGTCAATGTTTTCACAATTAAGTTACAACAAGCTATTTGAAAGCAAACACACAAAAAGAAAAACAAGCATCAAGAATGTATGGGCACACAACTTTAAAAGTTCAGTCTCATACATATTTATAAAAGATAAGACGATTCCCAACTTAAAATAACTTTCATACTGTAAGTTTGCTGTAGTTAAAGCCTGCCTGCACGTATGTATTAATTTACGTGTATGTAAATATTTTGAAAATACAAGTGAGAGGACTGAAACAATTTCCTCTGATAGTTACATTGTTGGATTTTGTTGACAAAAGGGATAAAGGAGATGCCTAAGCCAGCGCCCTTCAGAAAGGGCTTGCTGCAGGAAAGCGACCCAAGCCCAGCTGCGAGGCCGCCGCAGCCCGGCAGTGCTTTGTCATAGTCGCGATTTGTTTGAGGGCCCAGCACCGGCTCAGTCCACTTGGTGGCCTGGGGCATAATGTCAACAGCATTTCTCAACCTACGCCACCGCGCAGCGCCCGCCGTCCTGCTCGTCACCGCAAGCAGCAAATCTTAAAGTAATAGAAGGCAATTCTATCGGCTCCATAACCGGGCATTCGATAGTAGATTTACTGCTCTGTTAGAAGACCAATTCTTTTAGCACGTTACAACTCTGGAAAAATCAGATACAGTGCATGCAACCATCTTGAGTCAGCACAGAGCAACTTCTGTGTTACCCATGATTCACGTCCTAACTACGGACCACTCGGTTTGTCTTCAAGCTTCTCCTTCAACCAGAAAAGTATCGCTCACATCAATGCATCTGTGTCGCAAAAGTACTTTTCCTCCTCTCTTCCCGGATGGAAAACGAAACAGCAGAACACCGTTAGCATCGTTGCCCTCATTAACACGCTTTCCACGCATGCACAGGTTACATTTTCTGTGACAGTTTTGCAGAGATGCGACCTCGACGAGCCCCCTCGCTCCAGGCCCGACGAAGGGACATCCCAGCCCGCAAGCAGAGGAGCGGCTGCCGGGCACGGCAGGCTGATGGCACGCACGGCAGCCACCACGGGAAGGCAAAGAAAACTTTCCCGACCGACCTCCCGGGCGGCCCGGACCCCTGCCCGGAGGAAATGCAGTGCCGGGGCGAGCCCTTAGAAAACCGACTCGAGCGGCTTTTTGGGCAGAAAATTTCGGCTGGGAAGCAGGACTGGTGCCGGTGTTTAGGGGGATAATGGCCCGGCATCAGCAGCCATCCACTCGGCTGCTGCGGCAGAGGGGAGGCTCGGCCCCGCGGGGCACCGCTCGGCTGAGCGGGGCTGGGGCCGGGGCCGGGGCCAGGCCGACCCTCCGCCCGCCCGCCCGGCTGTCAGTCTGGACGCGGGGGAGGGCAGGGCAGGGCTGGGGGCACCGCCACCGGGGAGGGAGAGCTACCGGCGGAACGCGGGGCGGCTCTTACTTGTGGAGGAGCTGGGGCAGGCTGGGCGGCTGCGGCATCCCTCGACTGGAGCCCCGGCTGGGGGCTCCGCTGCGGGCATCGCTCTCCGACGGGTCAGCGCCGCGGGGGGCCGGGGCCTGGCTCATGGCAGCGCCGGGGACCATGCGGGGAGGGCCCTGCGGCGGGAGCTGCGGGTCGCCGCGCAGCCCTCCGCCGCGGCGGAGGGAGGGGGCAGAGGACCAGCCCTGGAGGCAACCGCGCTCCCCCCGCCGCCCCCCCCGCCGGGCTGGCGGCGGCGGGACAGGCAGCCCCCGGCGGCTGAGCCCGCCCTGCGGGAGGGCTGCGGTTACGGGCCGGGGGCGGCCGGCGCCGCTCGGGATCCTCAGCGGGGCCGGAGGGGCGGGCGGCGGCGCCCCCGGCCCGGCCCGGCCCCCCCCCTGGCCGGCCCCACCTGGGCGCTGGGCCCGCTCCTCCCTCTGCCAGCACCTGCCGGGCGGGAGGGACCCCCGCCCCGAGGGCTGGCACAAGCGGTTTTGGTCAGTGTCCCGCGGCCGGGGTGTACCTGGCCGCACCGGGGGCTCGCCCAGGAGCTGTGCTTGGAAAAGCAAGAGCGGTGTGGTAAAGAGTGAACGGCACCGGCCTATTCACCCCTCGGCAGTGGTTTACAAACATAAAATCTTTCCCCTTCCCAAGGGCACGGGGAAAAAGTGTGCATATTATTTTAATCCCTTGCCAGTAACACCTCTGCAAAAATGTTATTAGTCATTTATCAGACATAGGCTCTGTCAGCTGATACAAAAGAGGAGAGGAGAGTATGCCCCAGCCAACAACGCAAACCTTCTCAAGTAACAGCCACCCCTAAAGTTGGGCCCAGTCTGGGCCCAACTGAAGAACCTGCTTTTAATAAACGATTGTCAGTCTTTGGCTGCCCTCTTCCAAACATAGACACATTACTGGGTTCAAGACCGACCCAGTGAGGCTTTACTCACTGCTGTAATAACACAGGATAAAGGATTGGAATTGCTGCTCAGTGGTGGAGTGTGACAAGAAGGTTTTACCTGCACATAATCTGGGAAGGCGTTTCAGAATTTCAGAAATTGTGCTGCTCATACCAAAGAAGTAACACTGAAAACATTCTTCCCAGGTCTTCTTGCTTCCTTTGTAACATGCTTTGTCTGTCAGGGAGGGCTGAGTCAAAGGCCATTGCACTACTTGCTCTTGTCCTGCCTTTCTATGTTGGGCATCCTCCCCCCAACACACACACACACACACTGAAGAAAGCAGAAACATCCCAGCTTCTTTGAAAAATTAATCCTTATTCAGGGGAAAGATTCATTTTGGAGGGGGTCAGGTTCTCCTCCCCTCTGCACCTGGCATGGTCATTTACAAGTATGTAGCCTTGTAAATGGGTACCAAACACTCCCACCAGCGACTGGAAAAATTTAAGTTATTTGCATTTATCACGTACTTTGCACTTTACAGATGGAAAGCACTAACCAGGTGCAGAGTAGTGGAGAATCAGGCTGTATTTCTGTTGCACAGTTACTTAGCAGTAATGTAACACTAAATGCACCTTCTAAAAATGAATGGCAGACAGTTTATACACGTCGACTTACACTGTATTCTGAGAAATGCAAACAACAGGGCCTCACATCCTTTCCCCCAAGGAAGAAGCTTTTGCAACATTATTTGTTTTCGGGTTTGGCAAGGGCCAAGGGGTGGTCAGGGCTGTGTAGCTAATAGATGGCTGATCTTCCAGCAAAGGAAAGGTAAGATCTGGCAGACAGGTGAGGAAAACAAGCTTATCAGGCAGTGCTATCTCTGCCTGAGCTTTAAAGTGAGTCTCAGGTGTCCACTGATCACCCACAGAAAAGTGGCTTTGCTTGAATTGCCTTCTTGACACAGCAGCAGAGGAAGCCCTTGAGAGACCAAGCGACAGCCACCTTCTGCTGCCTGTTATTATTTGAGGAAGTGAAAGATGGTGACTCATGGCTCAGCAAGAGCACAGCTATGACACTAATGCATGGCCCTGGATTAGAAGGTGGATAGTCACAAGAACGCGTTACTTTGCACAGTTACATTACATCACTTGTAAAAATGGATCAAGTGTGTTTTACTAGGCACTACTATTTCTGCATTTAATACACACAGTGTACAACTCAGCATTCAGACTCAGCACTGGGTCTTAACACTCCATTTGCTGTCTTTGAAGCTAGAGTCCTCATGCCCAAGTATGCTTTTTGCCGAGGATTTCTCTCTTTTTCTTGCATACTGTGGTGTTTGGCTTGGCACAATGTGGTATGGCAGGAGCACTGCCCCCTCACCCCCACTCTAAGCTGGTCCCTGCCCTACCAGAATACATTAGCACAAAGCTCCTTGGACACAGAGGTATTTTGCTGGTTGTCATACATGGAAATAAATGGGTGAATGTATGATTGCTTGTGAACAAGCACAGGCTGACTAAGGTTCATGGATGTTTCTTGTTCAAGAAATCAACATGAACAGTTTTCTGTCCAAGCCTTGCCGTATTTCTGGAGCACTGCCATAAGAGAGAGGAAGAACAAGAGCTGGGCCAAACAACAGGGTTTTAGGGTCTGGATTTTACAGTAGAACAGAACAAGTGCAGACTGCTAAGCAAGTGATTCCTGTTCTCCTCATATGGAATGTGGTTACTTATGCACATGGATAAATTCTACCTGCAGCTTTTTTCCCTGGCTAGAGTGACATTGTTAGTGTAACTCTCAGCTAATGGTGATTTTGGCAATGAACTTGGCAAAACTTGACTTTCCTGTTGCTGATGTCCAATTTATTAAATGTCTATGAATTTAGGTTTAAACAGTTGATTTTTTTCAAACTATCTATGCCATGGGTGTTAATGAGCACTCATGCAAAAAAACCTCCTAGCTAATAATTTCAGCTGAGATTAATATGCCCACTGCATCCCCAAATATGATTAAAAACAACCCCCACCTTTTACAATGCCATTTTTGGTTTTTCAGTTGTAGGAGTCTGTATGATAAAACTGAAATCCTGATCTAACTTCTGTTCTAACTTGCATGAGTATAAATCAGAAGCAGCTCTCTGGTACACATGAAATCACTGCCAGAATATTTGATTGTTAGATTAACAAAACCACAGGCAGAACCCAGGAAAAAGAAAGGGATAACAAAGTAGAAAAATTATAGAGCCAGGCACATGCAGGATACTGTGTCCCCAAATATTTCTGCATCAAATAACAAAAATAGCTGTAACTTCATTGCTTTCAGAGCTCAATTAACCATAGAGTTACACGGTAGCAAGGAAGCACATCTCAGAATAAAAGATTGTATCAAGTCAATAGGCTTACTAGTTCAACTAAGAGCTTTCTTTGCTTCATGCCTGAACCTGTCTGTTTCTCTGAGACCTGAAATTTAACCTTTTGTGAATTCAGTAGCCTAAGTGTAACCCTCTATGAAATTAATATATAAGCAACCCTCCATTAGCAGGGGGAACAGGGATCTGAAAAAACTGAAAGGTGGAAAACCTAGATAACACAAGTACTTCTGGGCCGGGACTGGTGTGTTCATAAGCATTGTGTCTTAGCACAAATGTCCTGCTCAGTTAAGCTGCAAAGTGCAGAACCAGTTTAGGTACCACTGCATGCATAACATGGCTCATTCCCAGACTGGGTAAGGCACCCAGAAATAAGGAAAATAAACTCTGTTTTTTTCCTGTTACTACAGCCCACAGGAATTTTAATTCATGTTTATAAAATATTTGCTTTTATGAGCTTTTCCTATCAGCTTCCCCTGAAAGATATTTCAGTCAGCACCACTTTTAAATTGTTCCTTTTTGGTGATTTTCCTTTCACGGGATGTGAATGCAAACAGGTGGCCACAACTGGTAGGTTCTTTTGCAATTAATCCTGCTTTGCTTTTTCCCACACCTGCGCAGGCTCCGCTGCCCATGACTGCATGTCAGTGGAATGGTGATGTTCAGAAATACTCAGGGTACATTTACAAAGAACCAGGTAAAATTTAGCTCAAGGCCACAGGTTGCTTTATAATCAATCAATCAATCAATCAAACAAACCCTGCCATTTGAAAGTACCAGAAAGTTTCCTAATGGCTTGAAAGGAAAACACAGGGGAGATGTAGTTCTTTAAAAGTATTTAGCTACAAGAGCTGATGTTTTCACAGGGAAGAGCATCACCTGAAGAATTTGACTAAACACATTAGGTTGAAAGCAGAATAATTACCCTATGAAGAATCAGAAAATGAAGACCAAGAAAGGCAGCCTTGTTGCAGATCTGCAAAAGGAGAATGACAGAACTTGAGAGCTGGACTGACCGCTGCAGTGATGTTCGTGTGCCTTCAAGACTGGAGCAGATCAAGATACAAAAGGATAACCTTTGGAGACAAGCCAGCAGACACTCAACCACGGATAGCTGAGACTTTCAAATACGACAGGGCAGCCCTCTAATGAAAAGGAAATACTGCAAATTTTAGTCCTGATGCAGAACAATGTGGGATAAATGTGCTTTTGCATTTGCTGTGAAAAGCTGTACACTCCTTCAGCACCTCAAGCCAGTGACAGTATAATCCTCAATTCATATATTGTAAATTTAGAAAAGATTGGAATGTGCAACTGATCATACCTAGGATGTTTACACATGTTGTTTGATCCCAAAATACTGGCTTATGTCATTAATGGCTTGTGTCATGCTCCTTTCTAGCTTCAGAAATGGCAAATGTTTACCATTTAGCCATCTACTTAAAGATAAGCAAAAAGGAAGCAAAGCAAGCATAATGGGCACAGTAAAAAATTAATCTTAAATTACTCTGAGGCACAACTGTGCTTTTTAAAAAGTCCTTGATGTTACTTTTGGCTCTTGAGATAACCAAAACATGCATGCTAATAACCCAACTTATCTTTCCATGCCTTCACTATTACATACTTCAGCTCATATCATGGAATAACTGGTCTGTTTCCAGTCATCCTCACTTCTGGTTCTCATCCTTCATGACCCCAGAGGCACAAGAGAATTTAGAGTAATTGCTTATTTACTTGTTTACCCCACCCCTTTCAAATGCATGTGTACTTATATTTGGGGACTTTTCCATCTCATCCCCAAAATTGTGGATAATAACCAGTACCCCGTTACTATTAGTAAACATAGCCAAAATTAATATATTTAGTACAGACTCAGTAATTTTTACTTTTTAGGCCTATTACATTAGAAATAATAACTAGCCCTTAAAAAATATTTATTCAAGCCATTAAATACTAATTCTTCTTTCTGTGCATGCAAGTTCTATGGATATATGCACAGTTGGAGGCAAAGTCTAAGCCTTAATAGCCTTTTCCCCCATGGAAAAACTGATTTTTGCAAAACTGCTGGGTACCAGTTGATAGGGATGAATACTACTGATGCTCAAGGACAAACTGAACATAATTTAGAATGCAAAGTAAGACCTTTTTAAATTTTACATGAAGACAACTGTTTTTTAAAAGTATGCTTAAGTAATTCAGTACCAACCACTGCACATCTTATGAGCCTATAACTGGTGTTTGGCCATGAAGACTTTATCTTGTTGAATTGGGTCCTTATTAACCAACCAAAATACTAATTTAATCATAGAAGTGCTGGATTAATTTTGCTGCAAGTCATTTTAGTATAAAATCAAACCCTTCTTTGCTTAGAGATGCATTTGATTGTTGATAGCTCTTTTACTCTGCTACTGATGCTGAACCCCAGCAGGGACTAAGCTGAGTATCTGGGTTTTAAAACAAGAAAGAGGAGTGAGCAGCTATCAAGAAAACCTTGTATTTCCTTACGAAGTATGTCCACAAGGGTTTTGTGCTTGGCATGCTGTCTCCAACACAAACAAAATCAGATTTATTTATTTTTTTAATTAATATTTTTCTGGTGAAAATTTTCTCAGATCCACTTCTTGGAAACATGTGGAGACTAACGGACTTATCATGCCTAAGTTCTGCTGTGGTGTACTTCGAGCCCAGCATGTGATGGGCAATAGGAAAAAAATAAATATCACTGAAAGTAGGCAGAGATGAGAGACCTATCCCTGTCAGGAAGGCTGGTGTGGACTAAAATGAGTGACACACACTGTGCTGGGCTATGGCAAACAGCTCTATTCCTGGGACCTCTCACTTGCAAAAGATGTTCTGCAGGACCGAGTTTCTGACAGGCCACTTGCCTGAGGCCGGCCTGCCGGCGCGCCTTGCCTGGGTGCTGTGACTCCGGGAAGGTGCCAGGCTGGTGCAGCGCGGCCGCCAGGGCTGCACTGCCTCCCGACGGACCCCGGGGGAGCTCCTTCCCCCTCGTCTGCTGACAAATTGCACAGCTGTGGTGTTACATGTCAGCACTTGCATTGCGGATCTCCAGAGACAAACCAGGAATGTTCTGCATGCCAGAGAGTGGCACTGAGCCATTACATGGAGACAACCTTCTTGAGGGAGCCGTGGGCCCTGAGTGAACAGAAGAGTGGGGGATCCACTGACGTTCTGTCACGCAGCCACGTCATGAGGGGCAGCGATGCCAGTGCTACGGCTGAGAAAGTCTTGTAAAAATGTGCTAAACCCCTGCTATGTAGATACTACACTGATTTCAAACAACTCTAATGGCACTTACATAAGGTAGGTGAGACTATATGCCTCTGAAGACTGAGGTATGCTGCCATCTACATTCACGGTGAGCCTGAAGTTATTTGATGATGTTTATCATCATCTGGAATGCTTACAGTGGAAAACATGATCTTGCTGACCTGGAATGTACCTCAGCTCCCACGTCCTATATATTCAGAGTCAACAGACAAATTCACACTGACATTTAATGCAGAGAAGCAAAGGGACTCTGAAGTTACCTGATGATCTGCTCACCTGTTGAGGTTATCTTCTAAAATTAGCCCTTCCGTTCAGAACCTACAGTTCTTGCTTGTTCCTCTGAGCTAACACATTGCCAACCTTTCACCAGGTCCATCCCTTTTAGGAAAGTTAAAGAGCTTTTAAAGTCATATTCCTATTGGGAATCTGAAGAATCTCCATTCGATTCCAGACATAGATTTTTTTTAAAATAATTACCACAAGGACTGAAAAATAACAAATCACTCTTGAGAGACAGACAATTATGGAGGGGGAAAAAAATCCCCCCATTATTGTAATCACTGAGGAAAAAAGAAACTATCTGTGGTGACAGATTAGTTTATTGAAACATATGACATCTAGTATAGGAAAATAACAAGAATTTAAAAAACTTTGATTTAAACTCTGGAGGGCTTCTTTGTTATTTCCCACTTTAGCAGCAAGTTTCCCACTTTCTTTATCAGCATCTTGTGAGAACAGGCATAGAAAAGGAACAGCAAGGACAAATACTGGGATAAAAAGAAACATGAATTGAAGAGCAATAAGTCATGGTAACAGGTAACACAGCAAAACCTTCACTGTCTCAGAAAATATCCTTAAAAGAAAACCAGTGTCACACTGTAGATGAGGCTACAAGAAGCTGGATGCACAGCTTCCTGAAAAACTTCACTCATAGCTGGTATTAGTAGTTTACTGTCAAACTAGAAAAGTGTATCATTTGGGAATCTGCAAGGGTTAAGTCCTTTTCCTATATTGTTATTCAGTCGTCTGGGTAACAAAACAGATCACACATTTTAAATCTGCATGTGGGGTAAAGGTGCTGAAGGCAAAAACTGGAGCAGAGAAAGAGTTTTCAGAATGATTTGGAGAGATCAGAGAAATGGTCTGAAAAACACATGATTCAACTGAGCAAGGACAGGTGCTAAGTCCTGTACTTAGGAAGGGAAAATACTCTCTGAGAAAGTACAGAATGGGGAGTGACTAGACGGGTAACAGTTGTTCTGAACAGGACTTGGGGGGGTATTACAGAGGATCAAAGCTGAACATGAGTCAACAATATCATGCTGTTACAAAGAAGGCATCCATCAACCTGAGCTGTACAAATAGGAGGTTTTGTCTGACGCAATTCCCTTGTTTTCCTTGGTGGCAATAAGGCCTCAGTAAGAACACTACATCCAGTCCAGCAGTTGGAAGTGGGTTGAGCAGTTCAGAAGAAAGGATAGAACTAATCAAAAGGCTACAAAAGAAAAGTGACAAAAAAGGAATGATGGGAAGGGTATAATTCAGTCTAGAAAAGAGAGGACCGAGGGCAGAAAATAACCTTTAAAAAAGAATGGAATAAATTTGTTTTCATACCCAGAGTGGAGAAGATGGAAGAAAGCAGATTTAAATTACAGCAATAAAAGGTCAGATTAAACCTCCTCATGGCAAATGAGAGAGTATGCCAAATTTTGAAACCTCTTACAGGAGCAGTTTTAAAAATAGGTTGCACAAAACATCTGTCAGGGATGATTAAAACATGATCCACCTTTGGGGCAGGAGGAGGGATTAGATCACTCCTAGGTGTCACATTTTGCATGACTACAGGAGTGAGCAGACTCTGGGGTGGCAATGAAATACACAAAACACCTTGGAAAGCCAGAAGTGCAGAAGTTGATACAGCTTGTGTAGTTTGCAGGCTCCAGCAGTTCTTCACAGTCTTTACAAGTCCACAGTTCAAGAGGTTTTAAGATGGCCAACAGTTTATGTAGATGAACGGTAAAACCACACATCTAAAGAAGGACTTGAAGGTAATGAATAGACACAGTCAAAGCAGGGAAGAAGAAAAGGCCATTTTATTAGGGAGAGAGACAGAAGTGGAGATTGCACATTTTAAATATTTGTACCTAGTGAGATGGACCACCACCCTCTACCAGGCACAGGAGCCATTGCAGGCACAGGCCCTTAACAGACAGCAAGATTTCACACATGGGATATGTCTTAGCTTCAGCTCCATCCATGAAACCCTGAACCAGAGCCTAAGGAAAGCTTAGTTTAACTGACACTTGTCCAAATTATTAAATATTTTAGCTAATATTTTAGGTAATAGGCAGTATCTGTTTAAGCAAGAGCCCCGAAGAAGCCATGTCTGCACTTACAAGATACAAAATAATTACTGTTGTGTCGGGATACTCTGCACTTAAAAAGAACCCTGGCTGAACAGAGTCAGATGCTTTAATCCTCTCATAAATCCAGCCCCTTTTCCCTCCACTGTTAAAAAAAGATGTGTGATGAGAATGTGGCTAGTAATCCCACACTGAAAGAAGTGGCATAAACCCCTGCCATCAGTCACAGCCCACGAAGCTTTCACTTGGGCTGCCCTTGGCTGTGATAACACATCATTACTAATCTTCTAAACATTACACACATACAGTCTGGAATGCAAGAACTACCATACAGCCCATAAACAGAGTGAAGCAAAGCCAGTGGATTAGTTCAATCTCAGGATTCAAGGAAAAAACAAAACACAACACCCTTCAGGCAGAGAAAATCTTTACCTGAAATCACTTTTGGAATAAATTCTTATTTCCAGAAATACTCAGTTATAAAACTAGGAAAACACACAGTAACCTCCTTGAACCAAGCCACACACAATCTATCTAGGCACTGAAACCTCCCTTAGCTTCAGTAGCTTACAAAGAAATCAAACTGTAGTTACAACATACAGAATTTTCCATACTTTTTTCTTTAATTGGGCACCTGTACGACAAAAATCTCTAAAAAAGAAAAAGTAGATTTTCAAATCATATCTTTCCTCTTCTTTTTTTTTCCCCCCTTTTCACTTGTTTTTTTCATAGAGAACTTGACATTTCACATGGTCTTTTTTAGTAAGCAGATCAATTGCCAAAAAAATGCAGCCTCAGGCAAACTTATCAACCAGCTCATGTTGAACTCAGCCCATGAGAAAGGTAACACTCCTGAAAGAATTATATAATTCATCTTCAATTTTCTCCCAGTCACAGTTGTGTCCATTACCCTCTCAGTTGCAAAACAGACCCTAAAACTTTAAGTAGCATCACAAGCATTACAAGTGAGGTCACATGCTGGAGAGAAGCAAGGAAACTGCTCAGGACCTCTATGATATAAACAAAAGCCCAGTGATAAGTACACACAGAGGTAAGACAGATCCTGAAGGAAACATTTAACCCTGAATAGCTCCAGTTTGACAAAACTGTAAGTAACTAAACCCAGTTCTTAGTAAGGAGAAATGTCAGGAAAGTTCAAGCTCCTTCTCTGCCTTTTCAGAGCATGAATTTGACCTTCAGGCTCTTCATCTCTCCAAAGATACCAGTCTGCTAGGTTTCTGGGACTGGCCTCTTTTGTATTGAAGATACTTCAGCTAATACAAACACACAGAAGGCAAAGCAGCAGGAATTCATGTCGTGTGCACGTCTCTTCTCCCTAGGTCTGACTTCTGGTGAAGCTTCCACAAGATCAGAAATTATTTTTCTTCCTCTTTGTTTTGAAATTAATGTGCAAGTGTAAAACAACTTCCTTCAGTTCACAAAATACTCTCATACAAGTTATTTTTTAGGTCAAGCTAAACCAAAATGGAGCTGGGCTAATGACCAGCAGCAGTTCTTCAGCTGCACTGTTTGTTTCCAGCTGACCTTTTTAAAGGTCTTCAGCTAAAACATCTGTCCTTTCCTAGCCCATGATTACAGGACAATATATTATTTGGTTCACATTGTGAAAAACAACTTTCCAAACTTTTCATAAAGAAATTCGGCAGCTCCACACTGCGGAGAAGGGACATGATGAAGGCAGGAGATCCAACTGCTCTTCTTATATTTGCTTTTCCAGGGTATATTATGGAGTAGAAGTGATGGTAGAACAAAAGTTAGTCAGCATGGAACCAAGTGGCCCTCTTCAGTACAAATTGGTGAAAGGAGTTTGCTCAACATGGGTTATATTATACACCCTATCTGCCTCAGCATGTCCACCAAGCAGACAATTCAGCTGCAGGCCCTTCCTAGAAAGCCCTAATTGTAAAAGGTATATGGGACTTGTAGGCAGCAGGAACTAAGACTGCTCATCTTGCACTGGCTGCAGCACACAAAGCTGCAGGTATCTTGTATCCCAGGGAGCTGGGAACAATGTAAGGAGATACAATCACTCTCCATCTTTTTCCTGGCCTGGCTACCTGAGGCTCCGTGGACTTAACACCAGAGGCATGTCAGAATTAGGCAATAAGCCTGCTAGAAATTCTGCTTCACTGGCACAGATCATGGTGCTCAAACTGTCTATCAAACATTGCAGTTTGATAGCATACATTTATTTCCCCTGTATTTTCCAAGAAAACTATTCTGCTCTGTTCTTGATGTAGGAAGGAACAGCCAAAAGCCCTAATTAACTTTGGATTGAGCTTTCATTAACTTAAATATGTAGGGCTTGCAGCCATTATCATGGCCTGGAAGACAAAAGGTATTAGATATGTTAAAGTAAGCTGGCACCAACCTCCCTAGGTAGCCTCAGGCAACTCAGGAAAATGTTAGTAAACTTCTACCTAGCAACAAAATCCTCTCTAAAGAGGAGATCCAAAAATTTTCAGGAGTTGGCGGCTCCTTCTCCCTGTTCTCTGTGCCTCAAAAGTTGGAAAAAATTGCAATCTCTGTGTTTCATTTCCTTAGATCTCAGCTTTTTTCCTAGTAATTCTTCTGCCTTATTAGTGCTGTGTAAAAAAGTTTTTCTCAGTCATCTGAAAAATCTCCTGCTTTCTCTCATTGGACTTGGCTGAGCCATCAGTGACTTTAGCTGGTAGTGATCAGTACCCAGCTTGTGCTGGGTTCAGCCAAGAGCTGCTAACGCTCATCCTGGCTTCCCAAACCACAGCTGCTGCTGCTGGTTGAGGCAAACCAAGGCAGAGGGCCTGTGGGCCCATCTCCTGCTGCCAGGAGCAGCCTTTCTGCTGGGCCCTCTGCAGGAGAGAAGCGCTGCACCATGGGGGAAGGCGGTGGAAAGGTGCAGCTTTTGCACCTTATTGCCTGGAGTGCTGAAAGTAGGACTGGGAGCCAGAGGGGAGGCAGCTGTGGATAAAAATGGACAGAAGTTAGGAGGTGAAGGGTGGAGGGAGCCAAGGACTGGATGGACTTCTAGGATGGCCTCCCCTGGGTACCTCTCTTCAAAGCAGCAACCAACCAAGCAAACTGTAGGTAGGTGAACCTCAGTTCTGAGAGGCTAGAGAGGCATTCAAACGCTCACCCCCAGGGCCCCTGGGCTGAGCAGCGATGAATCATTGTAGCAGGAACATCACCCTGGATCTGGAACTCAGCACAAACAGGCAATTCCAACAAAAGACCCAAGAGAGACAGAGATACGTATATATTTACATTTTTTGAACCAGGACAGACAGCTAAGGCTCCATCCTGCAAAGCACTGCCCAGCTGCTATAGCTTGCAGAGCCTTCCTGACAGCACCAAAACCACTGCTGGAGTTTATGAGCAGGTAGAGCAGCCAGAAGAACCCAGCCCAGTGGGTCTGAGGGGTGCAGCACACACCAAGAACCTTCCTCATCCCAAGGAAATTGCTTCAGTCACATCAGTTATGGACAGCTCTGCCATTCCCCAGGCAGTGAGAACAGACCCCCTTTCCAAGGGAGCAGACACATAAAGGTATGGCTGGATGACAGCACTGTTAAGCAATTTAAGGCATCATTTACTATGTAACATATTGTTTCCTTGAGGTATTTGCTTCATTATTGCAGCTGGTGGTGACTTTATGCTCTGAAACACGAGGATTGGTGGCCCCTGACATTTTATCCAAGCTAATCTGACTACAGATGCTGTTCTTATAATCCTAGATGACTAAATCCTCATTTTCAAAATGTTTTAAAATTGTGTTGTGTTTTGTTTATTTTACATTAGCAGCTTCTTAACCCACTTCTGAAAAAAGCCCTAGAAGTGTGAGGCTGCATGGAGAACCTTTCCCACTCTCCTCCCTTTGAGCGTTCTATTACCATATCTGGCCCCCATGCTGGATATGGCCCCGAGTGACTTGCCCTGAGCCACTCAAGAAATTTGTGGTAAACCTGGATATTGAAACTACTTCTCCCTAGGGCTCATCCAGAGCTTATTTAAGTCAACAGAAGTCTTTCCAATTGATTTCAATTAACTTTTGAGCAGGTTCCAAGTCTCGGGGCACTGCCCTTGCTGTGACAGCATGCTTTTTATACTGCTCATTTTATACACCTATCAGATTTCTTCCAACAATTCTTTCCAAATTAAATTGCCTTAGGGTGTAAGGGAACATTTCAGAGAGATGAGGGACAGTAAGCTATGCTATTCTCATTGAAAATCAATATGACTGGGTTATCTATCTGCAATTTGTGCTGTTTTAAATTTTCCCCTTAATCAAGCCAGATCTTTCTGCAGCGCCTTTGCCCATTTTTATCTCTTTTCCTGTGGATCACTTTTGCCATCTTTTCTAAGGTGCATGATGGGAAGATGGCAGAAGATCCTAGCACAGCTGGACACTAGGCAGCGCTGAGAGACTGATGCACAAGAAATCTGTCTTGAAGAGTGCAGTCCCAGAAACAGGGTTTCCTAAAAATCGATTAAATTGTTTATTAATTTAGTTGAGATGTGCTCCTCCAGTTTTATGCTCTGATTCCAGTGGTACACCAAAAAAGCTGGAGTGCTGCCATGACAAATTAGGCCTATCGTTTTCCAGTGGCTTTAATATGGGTCAAAACATTTAATCAGCCAATATTAATTTATTTTAGTATTCCCTGGGGAAAACCAGAGTGACTTTAACACACAGCTCCTTCTAGCTATTTATCAAATAAGAAATGGAAGGACATCCGCTGTGATTTATTTTCTCTGGATGATCAGCAGAGAAATTGGATATGCATGACATACATTCATTTAGTCCTCACTTCCCTTTGATGATTAGGGCTGAATTTTCATTCTGGTGTATGGGGATTTGTGTGTGTCACTCCAAACAACAAGTGTCATACATCTAAGTCCAAATGTAACTTTCCAAGAGTGAAATTCAGAGACACAAAACTCCAGCATAAGTGGCCAAAATAGAGTATTGTGATTGCATGCAAGCAATATTTATGCTACAAAGCTGAAGCTTGAGCCTCACAGAGGTTTGACTGTGTAATTAAGATCCTTTCCCCAGCTTCAGTAAAAAAGGCCATTGGAAAGATGCGCAGGCATCAACTTAATTAAATCTATAACAATTGATTAACCATTTCAAAACATCCGTTACTTGGTCCTTTGTACAATATTGCAAATAACCTCAATAATGAGGTGTGACCAATTGTTTTATTGCACGAGCACTGCAGCCTCAGCAGAGGAAGGCTGAAGAGGCATAGCTGTAGCTCAAAATGATTGCAATTAAATGCTAGGACTGTGTAGCCAAGTGATGGAATTTGATTTGTTTATAACAATCATTTGTGTATTAATATAAACTTTTTACAAAGAATCAGATAGAAACATGAGCAACTGTTTCTCAGAAACTGTCCCCTTACCCTCTGGATTACCTGACATTCACTAGAAGAAAGGAGCTCTCCAAACAAAAGCTAATAGAAGGATGAAAAAAAAGCTTTATAATAGATTATAAAGCTTTGTAAGGGCTGCTGGCAAACCCAGGGGTGATTTGAAAGGCTACAACTGTGGTGTAATATTTTCCAGTTTTTATGCAGTCCCAATGTCAAGTGATACAAGCTATAAAGCTCTCCCTTCCCCTGTAAGACTATTCCATACATCACACTGTGAGCAAGTTTTATTTTTGGACTGTGATGAACACCTCACAGGATCAGGCCAGTTGCAAGGCACCAAGCACGTGGTGGTGATAGATCACACGGATTCAGAAACAACTGCCTTCCACCACTGGGTGCACTCAAAGAAATGATCACAGCATTAAAAAAAACCAAAAACCCAACACAATTGCACTGCTGTCTAAAACCTAAATAAATACAATCGTGACTAAATAATCACATTGCACTCAGTTTACTAAACATCTAGTGGATCTATTTTAAGATTAGACATGTGCCACCCCCTGCACAGGTCTCAGCACTGGAGTGGGGATTTGGTCCCAAGGAATCGGATGTGAACTCTCACAACCCAGATACACACACAGGAGAATGGGAAGGACTGACCTTGAACCCAAGCTGTATCCAGCAGAAGACAGGTGGCAACAGCAAGCAACTGACACTATACTTCGAGGAGAGAGGCTGCCTCTGCTTCATTTGCAGATAGCCATCCTTGACCCAGCTAAGGAGAGGGTGCTAATACACTCAGTATCTGAAACACCTCAGTCCTCTCTGTACATTTAATTTTATGCGTAAATCTAGAGCAAGATAAAAAAAATGGAAATAAAACTTTTTGATATCCCAGGTTGATGGCTGGCCATTTAAGAAAACAGAGCAATTCTACTAAATGCTGTGGCTCTGCTTCAGCTGGGAAGGTTAAAGCAAATTGCTTGAGGGAAGTGAGAGAAGAGCAAAGGTTTTTAATAGACATTGTCATGCAGAAGGAGTGAAACAGAAAAAACATTCTCTTCTGTTATTCCTCAGCAGAGTTCAGATTTTGTGATTTCAGGCAGTGTTTCAAAACCTTTGCAGTGGAAGCTCCAGAGGACTCCTGTGCCAGCAGGAGGCTCGGGCTGCAATGCACTGAGAAAATTTAAGTCTGATAATCCTCACACAAAATTTCCGTGCTGGAGCATTTAGTATTGTAATTTCGAGCACACATGGATAAACCCCTGCTGGAAGGATAACACAAAACAAATGCATTCCCACTGGACAGGCTGTTTCAGCTCTGATTCCACATAATATATTGCATAATACACTCAGGGAAGCTGTTTTTTCAGCATCTTCACTGAATATTCCAGAAGGATTTCAGTGGAAAAAACATCCTATACACAAAGGCAAGGGATGAGAAGGCCTAAAAACTCATGACAATCACACTGCCCAGCTAGAAGTCTTCCCCCAGGCTGTTCTGAACCCGTATTTGCCTTCCCACCTCCCAAACAGTTTTCCTGACAGGCTTAGCAGCAGGTGAGAGATCTTCGTCACCACTGCAGCACAAGGACTACAAGACAGGACTTGTGCTGTTACAAACTGTACTCCTTTAAATGAACAATAAATGACTAGTCTTAAAACTTTTTTTGAATCATCTATGATTAGATTTTTCATTAGGGCAGTTTCTGGTGCTTTTATAAGGATGTCAGTTTTGGTAGAAATAAAGTTAAAACTAACGGAGCACCCAAGTCCCCAACCCATAGGGCATCTCAGATACAGTCCAGCAGGGATCCCACTAATACACATGGATAATCTTAAAGTCTTACTGTAGAGAACTGTTAAAGCCCATGAGTTTTATTGGGCTTCAGAAGTATTTTTAAGGAGCTGTTCTTTTAGGTCATAGAGTATATGTGAAAATTTGAAAACAATTTAGCTTTTCAGACAAGTTATTGATACGCCCTACACAGTTTTGGCTTAGATTTCTTTCTCTCTCTGTAAATTCTACCATTAGATGAGCAAGATGGCACATTTTGTATGGATTGTTACACTGATAGGGGTTGAAAGCACTTGGCCTACAGCCTTGTATCTCACTGCATGCCCAAGGCTTCTGATAATCCTTCAGAAATACACTGTGCCTCAAATCTTGCTGCTTCATTAGAGGCATACTTTCTCAGTCTGCTTTCCAAAAGCCTTTAAGGCATGCAGTAGTGTGGTAAGCCACTCAAATCACAGGTGGCAAAGGACCAATAAACCAGGTAAATGTAGACTTTATTGGCAGAACTAGTGAGTGTTTGCCTATAGCTGATCTTTTACTGCAACTACTTTCCCTCTTTGGAGTTCCTTCCTCCAAAACCTGTGACCCAGATCAGTGTGTAGAAATTACAGGAGGGGTGAGCTTCCTATGGAGCATTTAGACACTTCCCCAATGTTCACAGTGTGCTCCTTCACCTTGTGTCTGTTCCTGATTCTGTGGAAATCATTTATTTTACCTTCTTAAATATTTTTAAGTAACCGCTAAAGTCTTTTTCTAGAGATCAATAGCAACTGTAGATCAAATCTGCAAAATATGTAATAGGTATGATGAATATAGTAAAAATTGTTATTTGGGTCCTCATTCCAGTTTGGACTCTAACTGGAAAATTACAGCTAAGTATCCTGGAAAATTTAACTCAAAATTGACTGCTTTAAAACATTTCACTTTTCTTACAAAAGCCACATCTCATCACTCTTCACATTTCAGTCTGGCTGAAAGAGACAGGCTGAGGAATCAGCTCATGAAGCAGAGTGAACCCACCATTGCAAAGGTCTTTGGAAGTGGAAATGCTTTAGTGATCTTTCACCCAACTTGGAGTAAGGTCTCATTTCTGAATGAGCACCTGTAGAATTGTCTTTTCTGCTTCTGTTCTCAAAAAAGGGCTGCATTTTTCTTAAAACCCAAGTTTGCACAGAGAAAGCTCAAACTGAATAGAGGTATTTTCAAAGTCTTCCAAAAAGAAGCCTGAAAGATAAGTATTTTTCCAACTCTTTGTTAGGACAGGATTGTTATTTGCATGTCTCATCTGAATGGTCTTTAAGTAAAATTATTTTAAGAATTGATTTAATTTATTGTAAGAGTACCACTATTAAAAAGATATCAAACTCCTGCAGTTCTGAGCCCTTAACACGTGTAGTACAGACAGTGGAGTTAATTGATTGTGTATCCCAGAAAGTTCCTCTTGCATCTCTATCACAGCTTCAGCTTTTATAGCCTTGTCCAGGCATAATGCCTTTCTCTTTTGTGGTAAAGTGACATGAAAGCAGTTTTTACCATTACAACCATGTGACAATTTCCAATACATTGCAAAATTAAACAAGCCCCTTTCTAATGATTCTTCGATGTCATCTAATTTTCTGTCAGTTGGTAAAGTCAGAGAGACAGAAGTCTCAAAGTAATTTGAATTTTATGGTTTCAAACTTTTATTCCCTACACGGAGCAAAACATTTCCTGCTTTGGTCTTTGAAGGATTAAGACAGAGGAACTATTATAAAAACAACGAAGGGAAGGTTCCATATCTATTCATAAGCCCATCTCTGTTCTTGAAACTGAGATCCCTTATGCTGCAATAGAGACTGAGATCTGATCAAAATTTGCCCAGTCTCAAAGGCTCATTAACATTTCAAGACTAATAAAAGCATCAAGAAAAAAGTCTCAGTAAACTTTTTATCAGTCACAGCACCACTACTGCCCCCTTCTCCTCACATTGAGTTTACATGCAGTCTATTCATTTTCTTTTCCTCTAGGCCACTACATAATGAGGAGTCCCAGTAAAGGCAAAAAGAAAGAGGCTTAAGGGTTTTTTAAGCTAAATCCCAGCAGGAAAAACTGAGGCTATGTCTGTGCTGGCCCCGATGGGAGGGCCAAGAAGGCTCCCGCACAGAATCACAGAATGTTAGGGGTTGCAAGGGACCTCTGAAGATCAAGTCCAACCCACCTGCCAAAGCAGGACCAAAGCTAGGGCAGATCACTCAGAAAGGCATCCAGACAGGTCTTGAAAGTCCCCAGAGAAGGAGACTTCACAATCTCTCTGGGGAGACTGTTCCAGTCCTCTGTATCCCTCTCAGTAAAGAAGTCCTTCCTCATGTTGAGGTAGAACTTCCTGTGCTTGAGTTTGAACTCTGTAGCCAAAACAGGTGCAAAAACAGACTTAAAATTAGCCAAGTGAAAAAAAGAGCTGAAAACCAACCCCTTGGAGCTGTCAGCCTAAATAATATTGTGCCTAGAATTTGCATAGCACAACTCATAAGTTTTCCTTGTCAGAGGTAATCCTGATCTAAAATCATAAGAGAGTTACTCTTTTCCAGGCATCCTACATCTGTCATCAGATGTTGTGTTTTGATTACTTTCCATGTGAAGGAAATTTCCCTTTCTTCCTCGTTGCTGGTCAACTCCATTAAATCTCATTCTATCATTCCCTCCACTAGCTCAGTACCACCTCTTCCAAAGATGTTAATGCAACTCTCACTCTACTCTGTATTGTCTTTTAGCCTTATGTGATGGAGTCCTATCGCTGCACAGGAATTTCAAAATTCAACTAAACAGAAATTCCAGGCCTTCCTAGGTACACACAGCCGCTTTGATGTATGGTGTGCATGCACAAAAGGGAAGCATCAAATGGAAAGAATCTATTACCTTCTGTTTAAAAACAATGCCCCATGATTTCCATACTCTCCCTTTTTTTTTATATTTGACTCATCATTTTGTACCACCACAGGCAATATCACAGAAGTCCCTTTCCTGCAGAGCTGCACAGGTGCTCACATATCCCTGTGATGAAGGCCGACAGCAGTAAGCAAGCCTTTCAGTCTTAAACTCATGCTAAATATCTAGCTATTTACAAAAAAGCTTCCCAAAGATTCCCCAAGTGCTTGCAGAGATCTTTACCACTGCCATCTACTAGGTAAAGTCTTTTGTATCTATGCACTTAGTCCAAAGCCAAATAAATTCAGTAGAAAAGTTCCTGTCAGTCTCAGAAAGATCATGCTCTACAGTTACTAATATGACCTTGGTTTACAGGGGTAAGCCTTTGTATCTGCTTGGCTGCTGCTACTTATGTCACTATCATATATTTTTATTTCAGGCAAAGGGCAAAATGGAATGAGACAAGACAAATTTACTTGGCTTTCTACTTCTGTTTTGCCAAAGCTTCTATCTGCCTCGGTGATGTCTAAGTGTGTCTGCATTTAACATTTTCACATCTGTGTTCAAATAATTTGATTTCAAGTGTCCTCTGCCATTTTTTGTGCAAATCAGGAAGTGTCCCATTTATGCTGTAACTAGCCACCAGTTAACTTCAGGCCTCCTCAAGTATTAGATACATGCATGAAGGAAGTTGCTATTATCGCATTCTTAATGTTACTGTAAATGGATCCCTCCTCCTTGCGTGGCATCTCAGACCTGTGGGTGCATTACATGCTGGAGAATTACCCTAGGAAATTGAGGACTGAGCCATCATGGTCTCAGCAGTGAAGGTCACAGACCTGGGCTCCAGACCTTGACCTTGGCTGACTGTTCAACAGTGCCAACATACCAGGAAAGAGGAGAGTGGGGGGGAAGGGTCAGCAGACATTGCAGACAGATGGCCTAATTCATCATCCACCAGAAATAAATAATAAAAAAAAAAGCTGTTCCAAGCATTACACACAGCAATGATTGTAAATTCCACAACTGTGGAGACCTGCCAAGCCATTATATACACATCCATACTGCAGTCACTGTGCACAGTTTCTGAAAGGTGAAGTCAGGAAAAACTACAAAGCATAAAGGGTGCTCAGCTCTCAGGAAATTGGTTCATAAAATGATTATCCAAGCCCTGGTGGAACGAAAAGCATGTAGAAGCTAGGGACTGACAGGATACTACAGTTTATTCATAAACAATGCAAGTATGCAATGCATAACCAAGTTATCTATGGACATGATTCTAGATATTATGTACATAATTAGCTTCTTTCAACACCATTTAAAAAAATTTTGCTCTTAATAGTTTCCCAATTGGAGCTGCCTGATTGCGTGTCCTGCTAAATAAAGTTCTCTAGTCACCATGCAGAGTACCTCATAGGAACTGTCAATGCTGGTGACACTGCTCGAGAGTGATGGCATGCAGACCAAATGGAGGCTTCCCCACACCATGTTTGTCAGTTTCTTTGCAAAGAGAATGAAGGAACAGGAGAGTCCTGCCTTGGATTTTTTGGCACCTAGAAATGGTCAGAGAGCAAGGAAATGGAGTGGCATCAGTAACGCTGTTTGTAGCACAGGCTGAGTGCTCCAAGCAGTTTTGTGAGCACAACTTCCCTACAAAGACAACAGCAGTCATTGAGTTGCTGAATGTCACAAAGCAAGTGCCAGAGCTTGATCACAGTCTTTGTCCAGCCCCTTAGCTCTTTCTATGCTGGCCACCAGCTATGCACTTACACAACAAAGAGTTATTAATACAACCTCCACTGTCAGCCAATGTAAAAACCCACACACAGATCCTAGGGGTCCATTTGGGGATTCCTTAGGAGCGTATGGTATTAATAACTGCAAATTCTTGTCACCAATCTGAAACTGCAGCCCACTGAGCAGTCCTCCCTTTTATTGCCAAGTGACCTCGGAAGGACCAGACAGGAGTAGGGACTTGTTCTGTGCAAGTAGGTTCAATAAGCAAACACACTTGACAGTCCAAGCATCCTTACTTGACTGCCAGTCTTCAAGTTCATGATTTTTGGTTGTTGCCCTAGAAGTTGGTGGTATGTCAGAGAACCAGCACAACACACCTTTCTGCTACCTCAGAGCCCCCATGGGCTCCCCACAGTGAAGCCACTTCTCTTGAACTCTTACACAGTGAAGATAATAACAACACCCTGAAAGCCAGGCTATCCTGGGAAACTCCTCTCCAGTTTTACTGTGCCAGCTGTATCCATCCATGCTTTGCCCTCGCCTCGCTGCACATTCCAGAAATCAGCCGAAGCTGCCTCACTCAGCAGCTCAAAAACAAGGAGGAATGAGACAACAAAGTGTAAGTGTACTGTGCTGAACATTGCTAGCCAATCCCTGTTCTGACAGGGAGCATTTTACTCATTTTACTCACTGTTTGAAGAACAACTCTACATCCAGAGAATGCTCCAGCCTCCTGAGGAAGGGGGGGGGAAGAGGAGGAACTAAAAGCAGAAAGTAAGCATTCTCCAATTTTCCCTGCTTACTCCAGCCACCCACCACACTATCAATTCACCAAAACAAGTTCTCTTGCTCCACCCAGTTTGTTGTCTCCTTGCTTTTCCTTTATGCTGAGGGAGTATTAACATGCTCTACCTTGAGCCCATAATCTAGGTGTGATTCTCTTACAGCTTGGACCCTTGATGTCTTGTGTAGTAGGCGGAAATGCCTCCCTCAAGAGACAACTCCAAATGCACATTAGGAGTTCAGGTGACTCACACTAGTACAGCCCCAGTTACTTTTCTTCCTCACCTCTTTTGAAGTAGCACAAATGTCTGAGTTCCCTTCTCTTATTAACCCTGAAATGTGCAAGACTTTTTACAGACTTAATCTAGATACGCAGGCCATTCTGCATTAAAGCTTTTACATATATTCTGTAAGTACAGTTGTGAACATACCTTTTAGAGTATCCCTTATTGAACAAGAGATTTGAATGCTGCCATGCTTCTGAGTTCTGCATCTACCTACCTACCTAGGTACCCATCTAAATCTTTCTTTAGAATCAGAGCCACCTTACAACTTCAGCATAATTATTTTTATGGCCTAAGAGAGGATTCATGAAGGAACAAAGAGGCTGAGTAATTTAAAACTTGGGCTCAGAAGCTCTGTCTGGTGCACCAGAGCATTTTTCTCTTGGAAGTTTGTTCTCTGAAGGAATCAAAGAATAGACCAAATAATGCCCAGGATCTGGCACCAATCAAGCAAGATCAGCTTGAACACCATCCCCAGTCTATCTCACCTTGAGAAAGTCCTGCAGAAAATTCATACTGGGGCAGTGAAAAGCAGTTAAATAACTGTCATGCATAAAACAGAGAAGCTTAGCAAAAAGACTGTTTTTTTTTGAAGGGGCTCTAACCATAACAATGATGAGTGACTTGTTATCTTTTCAAGACAAATCATCAACATCATAACCCATCAGATACCCCTGAACTCTGATCTTGTGGCAAATCTACATGATAGCTTTGTAGGCAAGTGCAGCCAGCAAAAACTGTGAGGACTCCAAAAGTGTCTGAGCACATTTTTTGAGTCTTTTGAAAAAAAATAAGAGAAAAAGGTGTTGTGTTTTTTTTTAATATGGTTTAGATACAACCATTTTAATACCTGTGTGTAAATATTTCCTTCACATTACAGTTTTATCATCTAAGCAAGCAAACCCCATGCTGCTCAGTTCCAATTCAGACAAAATACCAAATCTAGCACTAGGCTAAAGTGAAAAAGAGTATTTTCTTTTAAACGTCTTTATATATTCTAAATATATTTTGTAATATTATTATAATACCTTGTAATATATATTACATGTATGTTCTAAAATTTATAAATCTCTCCTAGCTGTTATGGTAGCTAAACAGAGGAACCCCAGTACAGTTTTGGTTTCTGAAGTATCCGTCAGTCTGTAGGTAACTAGAAAGCACTGGGATGCAATTTATTCCCAAGTAGCCAGGGTTGCAAACTACAGCTGTACTTGAGATACCCCAGGCTACTCAATATTTTTAAGTTTGAAATCTACAGCTGACCAGAAATTCATTTACAAGCTCAGACTTCCCCCATTTAAGCAAGAGGGTGAAGTGTTTTCCCCTGCACAGTGAGGGCCTGCATCCAGCTGGCTAGATGCTGTTAGGATGATCTGAACACTGAAGTTCATGGATGCATTTTTATTCTTAAAAGTAGAAGAACTCGAGCTCTTCTGGAGAGACAGAGGCAGATTTTCATTGTGCTCAAAGTCCCAGCAGCATCTACGTACCACCTGTAGTGGTACCAACAGCAATCAGATGTTGTACTTCTGATTCACATAACATTCTCTCTGGGATGCCTCCCACCTAAAGCAGAGTATACGCAGATGTTGTGTCACTGAGGTCCTGTAACCCAACAAACATCTTCCTGATACATCCTTTCGGGCACAGCTGCAAAGTGGATTCTACATGCTGATCCTACCTGAGGTAAATCTAATTTCTAGAATGGCGGGAACTGTCAGGCATCAGAACCTGAGAATGTGCATGTCATTTATCATCTTTACATTTCCACACAGAGTAACAAAGCTATCCCAAATGCAAGCCATGACTGCAGTAAGAAATCACAAGTTCTTCTTTGCCTTAGCAAATACAAGTTTGGAGATATTTCAGAAGAATAATGTAATTCTCCTAGAACTGAAGTGCAACTTGAAGCAGCTGCTGATTCAGTAGCACTGAAAACCGATGCTGGGCTCAGTGTCATTATAAAAATTCTCAGGCTAAACGTATCCTCTCTGAACACAGTTAACACTTAGCTCAAATTGCAGCAACAGAGGAATCCAAGGACAATTTGTCTGAGACCAAATACACAGGCAGAAAACTAAAATTTAAAAAGCTGACCTCGAGGCAATCAAGGTTAACAAAAACAAGAGATGCCCCCTCGTGGTTACAGCCAAAGGCAGCAAACGAAAGACAAATGGAGAAGAGCAAAAAACTACACTGAAGGAATAGTAAGACAGAAGAACTAAAAATAAGGATCTCAGCCTGACTGGCTTCTCTCTGCACTTCAGCTGGCTGTAAGAAGGAGAAGAGAGACATCATGAAAGGACCAAGGTGAAAAATGCCTCCAATTAAAACATGTAAAACTAAAAGGAAGTGTTATGTATTTGCTCTCCTATAAAACAAAATCTACTTTTTTATAATCCTCTTTGAGAAATAAGACAGTATCACTAGTGAAATTAACTTAAGTACAACTATAAAAAAAATTAGATTTTGTTACTGGGGATGCTTTTATTGACTATTAGGGAGGCAGTAAAAACATTCACTGTGCCTAATGAGGAATGAAGGCAGATGCTGGAAATACAGACCTCTCAGGGTCTGTGGTTACCTTTCCCTAGGAATCTATTTTGAAACAATATCTGAAGACTCTCAGCTTGTAAAATCCGCAGGAATCCACTAAAAGTCAATTAAAAAGTGCCATTCCCCCCAGGTGAAGAGCTGTGATCTATTAGAACCTGGTGCTCCAAAAGCAGAGCAGCTGTTCTTCAGCAGTGCTCGTGTGCCTATGGATAAACGCACTCCGATGGGAGTGGCTGAGGGGATCCCAGCAAGCTGTGAACTGCAGCAGTCAGGGAACTCCCTTCATACCTCCAACGTGAGGGAAGAATTCTAACAGAAGCAGCTCACCCCCTCTGCTCATCCCTGCCTTGGGAATCACCACCTCCCATGCCTACAGGTTCAGCTGCCAGGAGAGAATGACTTCATTCACTAGAAAGAATTCTTAGTCATTCTTCATAAAAGAACCAGATTCTTATACTTTTGTGACAATTTTTCAGATTTTTTTTACTTTACCTGTACAGTGCTTATTTTTACATAAACATATGCATATATTTTTCTCGAATAGCACAGTTCTACCCAATAAGAATATTTTAGCATATTATTAAAATCCTAAAGACTTTAATAAATTTCTGAAATAATTTTTAAACTATTTATTCCCATTTACTTACATTCTTGTCCATGTAAAACGATTTTTAATTTGCATCACTCTGTTTGTTCAGGATCCTTGTGACCATTTTAAGTCTCTGGAATCCCAGAAACCTCATGAAATAGCTTTGATTTTACCCTCCACTTTAACAATAAAGCAAATTTCATTTTTTGCATTTAGTCCAGTTTGGCCCCATCTGCTGCCCAAAGTTACCAACTACACCTCATAACATTTACACGAGATTAAAACCCACGTAATTCAAATACTTCAATCTTACAAAGTATTTGAAAAACGTTTGCTAGGGATTAAAACTATCCTAAAATATAAAAAAAAATTATCATCAGTTCAGCTAATAAGTTTTATATATTGATAACGAACAGTTGAACACTTATAATGGAGACCTTGAGCAGTTACAACATTGGTATTTTCCCAAGTGACATTCAAACTACAGTAGGAAATGCAGCCCCAATTAGACATCCAGAAAACAATTGAATTGTTTTACTGAAAGGACAAGTATAACCAGAAAAATTACAATAAAATTGTAACATTCTCAAGTTTTATGTTTTTGATCATGCCACTAGTGATGTTCTCCCAGTGCACTTTGGCAGCAGAAGCTGTGCTGATGGTGACTCAGAATACAACCACCAGCCCCGTGTTGCCATGTTTTGAGAAGCATCTCCCAAAGCCACTACACAGATCCTGCAGTCAGTACATCTAAACCTAGGCTCCCTGGGCATAAAAAGCTGGAGTACCAGGGGACACTCATGATGTCTACAATTTCTGGGATGTCCTACAGTTCCGAGTAAGTGTATAGTTTCACTGAATCCTGCCTTAAACTTCCAGGTGGAACCAACAGGACACTCGTGAAGAAACTCAAGGACACAGTAACTCTCAAAGCTCATTTTTAAGGAAGAACTTAAAACACCAGCAGACAGAGAAGGCAGATGGACCTGGTATGAACCATCACAACCATAACATAACACCTTGTAAACCTATCACTCTAATCACTTCATTTTGCAATAGCTGTATCAGATCTTCAGATTTATACAGCAATCTGAAGCAAGTCATTAGGGGGCAAGATAGCAAATAAAACTCTTCTGCCACTCCTGACCTTAACCATGGCAGAAACCAGGCTGGGAAAACCAAAACCCTCTTTTAGGTTGTACGTAGTGACAATTCATCATGACAATTATTTCTCTTTTGTACCAGGACCTTCCTTAAAACATACAACAAGGGATGAGGTTTCTGGTTTTCCTACTTTCACGCAGTTGTCACATGCAGTTTATTTTCCAACACTGTGAGCTGGTATGGATTTTGCTGAATACCCTACCTTACTACATATCCTTGCTTGAGGCCCTCTCTAATGCTAACTGAAGCTCCTAACTAGCTTTAAACTTAGCAACCCCAAGCTTACTCTAGGGCATCAGTCTCACCTGCAGCACCACTCCAAGGCTGTGCAAGTTCTTTCAGCATTTCCCACTCCGGTCCCATGCACACCAGCGTTACTGGTAGCACACTCACTAAGCCAAATGAAGGAACTGATGCCATGACGTTTTTTCCCTCTTGCAGTATATGTGGCTGCACAGCAGAGGCATCACAGCACTGAGAACAAGCATCTGAGAAGGGGTATGGAAAACAAGGTACCAATGTCAAGGTTTGACTAACCAACTAAGAAGGTAGCCTCTCTAGAATGCCACTTTTACAGGATAAAGCTTAGTACTCACTTCAGTTTAAACAACAAAAAAAAATAACCACCATTCTCCAAACTTACCTTGAAAAGGGATTCAGAGTGTCTTGATAATCTCTCAAGTTTTATGCAAATAGTTCTAAACCTTGGTCTTTAGCAGACAAGAAATCCAAGTGATAGTTAAAGGCTCGTCTACTCGCACCCTGCATATTGACCCAATGTTCAGTTGTTTTCACCAGCTTGCTAGTTACCCACTTCCCTACTGTGCTTGATAACAAACTCAATGCTAGACTCAACCCAGAAGAAAATTCCTAACACAGCTGAAATGGCTAGTTATTCAGCTGCACTTAGGCTTTATTATACTGTACAAAAAAATCTGCTCTACTAAACTACTTCCACTTTAATTAGATTATTTGATTCCATTCATGATCACTTAAGATGGATTAAGTATGACACTTAATAAGCACAGTAATTTGCTTCATGGCCTATGAACTGCTTCTCTCTTCCAAAATTCAAACAACTGTCAAGCTGAAGCCCTAGCACTGGCAATCCTAACATGTTAGCTGGGACTGCAGCCTGCTATTACCACAGGCAAGGTCTGCATTCCATGGTCACAGACTACAGGCACTTCAAGTGTGTCCTTACATGCACTGGATCAAACAGCATGAAATCAGTAACCTCAGGGATTAATCTGTGCCTATGTTCTTTAGGTCCTTCTCTGGATTTGGAACTCACTTGTTTCACCTGTGAGTAATTCAGGAATGCTTTGCTCTGTAGCCACCCTAAATGCATGCTTGGAGCTCTGCACACAGAGGACAAATTTCAAACTCTTCACGGTTCTCACATATAAAGTCTAGTTACATCCTACAAATTTTGGGGACAACTGGGTCACTTTGGTTCAAGAGTTTGTTTTATGTTTTGTACCCTACCCTCTTCTTCACTGTGAGAACCCTACCACGTAGCTACGGACTCCCCAGAACTCCAAAAAGCTTTATTATGTCAGGTATGTCGTCACCCTTCTTCTAGCTTAAGTCTTCCTGCTGGTGGTCATTTCCTACAAGATTATCAGTCCCTAGGGAAGCTATTCCATACCAACTTTAGAATTCTCCTCTTACCCGACCTTGTATGGCAACTATATACACTCCTCAGCTCAGGAGACTTGCAATCCAGTTCACACTCTTTTTTCCTGCACTTCCTGAAGTTCTCGGTGGGGAGAAAGGATGCTTGCAGATGAAAGCCTATCAGACAGCTTTATTCTTCTGCCTTGTTGAAAGCATCCTACAGAGTAATGCAGTATACAATTTCATTGTTTCTCACACTGTACTATTTAAAGTTACATAAGGTACTGTTTAAGGTTATTTTATTTTTATATGTACACATGCTATTGCAACACCAACTGATTTTGTTTTTACAACTGTGCTTTGCTATCTAAGAAATATATAGTTCATGGTAAAACCTTAACACATCAAATTATTTTATACCCCTTTGCCAAAAGCCTAGACAGCAGGAAGAGATTCACATTTTGACTGGTGACTGTCACTTGGCTCAAGTTATGCTGGTCCCTCGGGCCCAAGGGATATGATGTTACACTGGCCAGGGTGCAAGAAAAAAAAAAAGTGTGCTGTGATCTGTCTTGGTACAGTTCAATGGTTTTTTCAGACTTCTCAGTACCTTCCAATAGTTACATTTTTTTCAGTTCAATAACCAGAACACTATGAATCTGGACAAACAGATTTGGGGCAGTTTTCTGTTGGCACTGGCAATGTGCAAAAAAGGGGAAAAAGAGAGGAGTGGCTTAAAAGAACTGCTTTGTCTTATACTTCTGAAATATGTAGCTCCAATATGACCAAACAGTACTTAGTCCATCTCAGTGGAATCCTCTACAGAAAGACAATATAAACCAATAACTTAATGTAAACAAGCTACAACAATAAAACCAATCATTTTAATTGAAGACATTAAAAAAACATGTAAGGCAATATAAACGATAAAATTATACTTAAAAGGACTCGCTAGTGCTTTCTAAAAAGCTTTAAAACAGCAACAGACACTTTACAAAAGATTTGAGGGAAGAGAATAAAATTTCCAAACTACAGGTACTATATAAAGATAAGATTAACAATTATCTTATAAAATACAGCAACAGAGACAAAATGGATACTCAAGCTCCTTTTAAACTAAGCCTTCTGGAGGTCTTCGTTAAAATGCAATTTAAAAACTATTTTAAGCAAGGACTAAATACTTAATCTTTTAAATTTACAGGTCCCTGGCATCAACATAGCACTATACACATATTTCAAACAAGCAGAAGGTACAACTTCATTTAACCATGCGTGGTATCATCTTCTACAAAGTCTTTGGCCATTTCTGCTGTGATGACATCAATATGACTAACCTGGTGGAACAAAAAGTAGTACACAGTTATTACAGTATCTCCTGCAGAGCACGGCAGACATTTCTGAAGGCTCTGGGACTCACAGGCCAATAATTCATTTCTGATTTCCTTTAAAGAACATGACAAAGGACTTGTGTGGATATTTAAATTCCTTTTCAGGAAGAAGTTTTAAACAAGACTGCAATATAACTATAAGTCTATCAACGACATAAAACTCAAACTCTTCAGTCTCAAATCCAGATAAGATTCTCAGTAAGCATCACAAATAAAACGTATTGTATTATTTACCTTGTTTCTGAATTTTACACCATAGAACTTGTCAGCTGACTCAAGCAGTTCAGGTCTAAAAGTTGTTGTAATAAACTGAGCATGCTCAGCTAGTTCCATAATCATATCTGAAAAAGAACACACAAATTATTTATTAACGTGATCTTTTCAATAAAATGGGACAGGTCTTAACATGAGACAGGCAAAAAGTTTGCTATTCCTTATTCGAAATGAGAAAAACAAGAAATAACAAAACAAGCAAGAAAAAAAAACAAACCAAACCCATCCAACCACAACAACAAACCCCCAAGACAAGAATGTATCCATACCAGATTTTTAAGTACATTAATTACAATATCAACTCTAACAAATCCAGCCACTCTGCAAAATCAGTGGAGTATTAAACCACCTACGATGAAAAAAGAGTTAACACTTTTCCAACAGTCAAGTGAGCTAAAAGTTTGTTTTTAAAATAAAACTACACTTCAAAACAGGACTGTTTCCACCACACTGAAGCGTAGTAAGGAAACCCTTTAGACAGAGAAGAGAACACAGAGGTTCAGTCTAAAACCAAGTTCACGAAAGCTTCAGGAGGCACAAAGTTAAATTCCAACACACATACCGGGATATTAAAAAAATGCGCTTTTATGATTAAAACGTTTGATCTTAAGCATCAGTGGTGACAAGACAGACTATCACCTTCAACCACAATGAAGAGGAATAAAGGTAGACAGTTACCTGAAACAGCTTTTCTGTGCTGAGCATCCAAAGCTTGGTCGATTTCATCAAACAAGTAAAATGGAGCTGGATCACATTTCTGGATGGCAAATATCAGGGCTAAGGCCACTAAGGATTTCTGTCCACCTGAAAGTTGCTGCATTTCTCTCATTTCACCCTGCTTCCCTGTGAATGATACCTAAGAAAACAATGCAACAGCAAGATTGCTTCAAAATATTAAACCACCACACCCCTTCCTATTATAGTCAATAAATAACCAATCAGACACTGCCCTTTAAAAATATAGTTAAAAGGATACCTAACAAATATTTTGAGCATTGAAACACAAGTATTTTTCTTTACCCTTATGCCAACTCCAGTGAACTGGTCTACGGATGGAACGCTGCTCTGAGATCCAGATCCCCTTTCACTCTCAGTGCTGCCTTCACCTTCATCCTGGGACTGACTGCCCTCCACATCTCCTTTCTTCATCACTAACGTGGCCTTGCCACCAGGGACTAACTTCTGGAACACTTCACTGAAATTTTTTGACACCTGAAAGAGAGAAAGTCAATACACTAGGTCATTTTTATATAATGAAATCAAATGCAGACAATAGCTGGTTTTACATGATCACACTAAGCATCTGCTTCAAAGCAGAGATCCACATTCATTCTGTACAGAGCTTGGCTTAAAAATCACCTAAGCTAACTGTTCTTGCAGTATGAGAATCTTCAAATTTTTTTTCAAGAAAATGGTAGAATTAAAACATAAAACAGCAGCAAAAGCAAGTGTGATTTGTTTCCATAAACTTCAGATGAGGTATCAGTTAAGCAGATGACCTTTTAAGAGACTTCACACACTTAGTAGTCAAGATTCTTTGTTAACATTAGGAATTTATTTAACCAAATCTGGAGGATGGATTTGGTGCAGGTTTTTTTCACTAGACATTCCCCAGAATGGTTTGTATGTAGTACAAAGACATTCATCAGGAAGGGAGTATTTAAGAGGTTGAAAGCAAAGTTAGAGCTGTAACACAACCAAGACGAATACATATTTAAATGCTAGCCTATTTCTTTTTCAGTATTTAAAAACCTCACAAACTTCAAGTTACATGATACTGCCTTGCACTATTATAGAACAGACGTACTTAATGTCTGTTTCTCCCCATATAGCTGCTACATAATGGGACAATTTGATTTCAGCACCAGTCTTTACTATTGTTGCCATTTTGTTACCTGTTTGAAAGTCAGCTGAATAGCCTCATATTTCCTGAGCTCAAGGACATTCATCAGCTCCATGATGGATTTGTAGCCCCTGTCCAGCTCCTCTTGTCTTTTTATCAATTTTTCCTTCTGCTCCGAGAAATTCACAAACTGATCTAAAGCTTTTTTATTAACATGGCTGTATTTCTTCAGTTCTGTGTTACACTGCTCCAGTTTGCGGAATAACTGTAAGTGAAAAATATTAATATATCAAAGTGACTTGCAATTCTAGCCACATTTGACACTCCAGATGTAGGTGACACCAATACTTCAAGTCATGAAGCCAAGCACGCTTATTACCTGCTTTAAACTTAAAGTCTGATACTTTTCAAAAGCCTCCTGTGGAAGTGAACCCAACTCTCGGATTTTCTTCATGCATTCCTCCTTCTTCTTGAGGAGCATGCCTTGCCTGTTAGTCATTTTTTCGAGTTCTTTTGTATCATGGTTAATGGCATCCATATGCTCCTTTTCCATATTCTTCCAGCGTTCCATGCTCTTTTGAAGCTCCTTAATTCCTGCTTCTGTCTTGTCAATAGAATTATCCAGATCTAAGATATTGGGTGAAAGCAAAAAAACCCAAAGTTGTAAGTATTACATGCCTATATAAAATCAGCAATTACCCAGTCAAGTGTTTATGAAACAAAAAAAGTCTAACCAAAAAGATCTATTAAAGAGTAGAAAGTTAATTTTAAGACAAAAAGCTGAAAATTCCTCTCTTTTCTTCCGCTTGAGTATATGGCTAACAAACTTACTAAGGTCATATTTTTAAAGTCTAGAAACAAATGCAAAAATAATTGAGCCATACAGATGCTATTTCCTATTTGATAACAACTTAGACAAAACTCAACAACTACACAAGATCAAGCTTGTATGAAGGTGGCTTCAAAAGTACTATGCCTCGAAGCCAGAAATCTTACCACCAACACATACTTACTAGTATCAGAGTGTGCAACTGCAGACACTTTCTTTTGTGTATGACATGCACAAAATCTTGTTTCACTTACCTTTGGAGTAAGTTCCAGAAGTGTTACATGCTATGTAACTACTACAGCACATTTGAAGTTAATGAGTACTTCTCATATGATGGTCTATTTCTAAACCAAAATATGGTATGTCTAAACTTTCAGAAATCCTGGAGAATTTTATTTAAAAAAAATAAAAATGATGCCACCAACCATCTGACCGTGCCAGTGTGTCTTTCACTCGTTTGTTGATAGCCTCAAGTTCTGATGTTGTGGCAGTAAGAACTGTGCCACCTTCTGTTTCTCGAAGCTCATTCAGTTCCTGTGGGACAAAATACATGTCACCAAGCTTCAGCTTAAAGGTAAACTGAAGTATAAGTCAGACGAGTTACCTTCTGCTACTCTACATGTAGCTGTACTAAATATTTAGTGAAGTTTTAGAGAATAGTGACAATTTTCAAACAAATCTGTCATTATGATTGCCCTATTTATACATAAGCTGTGTATTTAGAGTAGGATTTATGTCAAAAATTCACTTGCCTAAAATACAGTGCGGAAATTTAAGTACAACACTTAATTCAGCTTGTATATAGGGAAGCAAAACTCATCACAGATAATGCAGGGTAATGAATGAGTATTTATCAAATGGTTAATATGTTAAAGCCCTGGAAATAGACTAAAAACAGGTTGGAAAAGTACATTTAAGAAGATCCTTACTTGTTCCACTTGGTCTAAGCGTTTTCTCAGATTCTCATTGAGATATGTTTCAACTCTTGTGATAATGCCTTCTAGTTTAATCCTCTCATTCAAAAGCTGTCTGTTTTCCTGAAAAAATAAGTCACATTAATTGCCTTAACTGACTTCTAAACAACTGGTTTTTTTTTCTGTGAAAAAAACTGAGACACAGAAACACTCTTCACACAATTCTGTGTATTAAAATATTACACAATTCTTGAGACGGTTGCTCTAATTTTAACATGTTTAAAGAACCAAAGGATAAGTATTTTTGCAGCTGTCTAGTGTAAAAGCCAACCACCAGAAATCACCGGGTTTCTTAACCTGTATTAGCATCTGACTTCAACTACTAAACCAGAGCTCTAGAGAGAATACTTAAGAATTAGTATTTTTTCCTACAACATGGGTGTCGGACAAAACCTTAATTTTAATCTCATCCACCACATGCTTAAAAGCATTGTTTTATTTTCCCCCACTATGCATCACTCCCTTCAGATGATACCTATGTGTATGTATTGTTGTAACACCCAAGAGCAGGAGCTGTGATGATTCCAACACAAATAGCCGTAATTCTCACACAATAAAGCAAGTAAAATTAAACCAGCATTTGAGAAGAACACAAATACACTCTGCAGATGAGAAAATTCCAAACATGCCTACCTACTACTGATGAAACACTACTTTAATTGCACTGTATTAAGTGACATTTCATCCAAAAGGACAAAAATAAGTTTATTAATAGGAGAGATACCACACTTAATGGCAAGATATTTTCATTTTCTTACTTGTTGTAGTTGTCGAATTTCATCGTTAAGAGCATCCACACGTTTCTGATCTTCAAGACTGAGCTGCGACAACAAATCAGTCCCCAGTTCTGCTTTTAATGATTCTCTGGTTGACTCCATAGCATGTAAACTTGCCTCCAAGCTCTGCAAACTGCGTTGCTATCAAACAGATATTAAACAGAGTAATTTCTCAAAGTTACCCGTAGATTTATATGAACTTCACTTTTCTATTTAAATAAACATATTTTTGTGATGTATCTCTAGTCATCTCTACATATTCCATATTATGATGTTAAGCAGAAAGGAATGCAAGTTTATAAGTAATATTAATGAAACGATTAATATAAAACAAGTAACAGCTTTCAAAATCCCCATACTTTACCTTAGGCATAAATGTCTTTTCAGACTGCTGCCTCTTCTCCTTTAACATTTTCATCTCTGACAAAATACTGTCTCGAGAGGCTTTGAACTTTCTTTGCTGTGTCTCAATTTGCTGCATCTGGTTCATTAGCTGGTCAATCTCATTATTAATCCATACTGTGGGCTAAGGAAAACTCTGTCCTTGTTTTAAAAGGCATTTTATACTTATTAGTACATTAAATTTTTATTCTGTTTGGCATATTGAGTTGCCATTAAAATAAACAAAAAATCACCACAAAATCAGAACATTAAGTTGTACAGGAAAAATCAAGAACTATCAACAAAAGTAACTCAAGTATCCTCATCAAAGCAAAGGAGAAACAAGAAAAACTTAATTTAGCTGTTAATTTTACAACATGGCACTCGGAAGAGTGTAAGTATACATTTGAACTTGTAAGGAAAACTAAGATCTTATAAAATACAGAAGGGCATATGCCTACATTTAACAAATGTTACAACAATACAATTATCCCTTAGTCATTTCTGAGGCAAGAAAGTGTCATTTGTTCATGTTTATTTGTATATAGTGGGTCAAGTCATGGTGCAGAGATTGCAGAAGATTGTTTTAATTTATCTTGACTCATTAACATCATGTTACTCCTATGACACTATATATTTTAACACGACATCAACTTACATGCCCTAAAAACTACATACTTAAATAATTTGGGAAAACTGAATGAGCTAGATAGAGAAAAGGAAGATCTGAAGTCTGTGTCAGCAGTAACAGCTCTTATTAGTGTTACTGCTCTACCCACCACAACTGAAGGGTACCCCACAGAGCACCATCCCTACATCCCTTACAGATCCCTCCTCAAAAAGAAATCCAGTCCTAAAGGTTTTTAGTTAAATGATAGCAAAAAGACATTTCAATTCCAAAATAGCAGTCCTGGTTAAAAGTTTAATTATACTGAAACCAAAGGGTCAAACAGGTAACTAGGGACTTTAACTTCAAGCAGCAGGAATTCAAGCTCTCATTCCTAGTTACAAAAAGCAAGTTACTTGCACAATGCACACTGTGCATAGTGCTAAAATTATTTTCTGCACAAACCCTTTTAAAATGATACGCCTACGTATCTGTAGTTTTAAAAAGGTCAAAGGAAGAAGAAAACGCTACACTAAATAAATACTTAATTGTAAATAAACATATTGGGTCCTGCACATTCCTTACAGGTAACAATGGGAAAGACTCTTCATTACTGGTGCATGCAAAGTCAGTTGGCAAATTCAGCCTATTTAAGACATGTTTAACAGACCATTTTAATATTCTTTCACTGACTTTACAAGACATATGTACATACTTTTAAAATTTTGCTAATCAGCTGTGGATCTAATCACCGACTTCAATGTTCTGCTTATCTGCTGCAACAAAAATGTCTCTAATGCACTACTGCAGGTCAAAAAACAAAGGAGTTCAGTTCAAAGGACAGAATGACCTGAATTACAGAGAAAAAATTGTATAAACCTCCCTCACCCCTAAATTCTAGATACTGGATCTCAAAAGGACACTGTAGCAGTAAGGGGTTAGAGAAAAAGGTGAGATACTTGAATTTTTGTACAAAGAGACTGAAAAGACCAAGACTACCAAGCAACTCAGAGCTTAATTATAATAGAATTCTGTCAATCTCCCCTCCACAGCAGAAGTGGGCTGTGTAACACACCAGTTCAAGGACACAAGTACTAAAAATACTGCGTAAGTCAGAAGGAGCAGTGAAGATTAACACAGATAACAAGAATATCTGGTTATGTCAGTTACTGCAACAACCTCTAGAAGGAACAGAAAGCCTCATAATTTAGGGTTTAACCTCATCACTGAGTTTTAAAAATCAACATCAAATTTTAACAGGGACAGAGTTCTAAAGTTCCTTTGTCCTGAAGCCTACAGTGCCAGCTACTCTCTGAGGCAAAAGATTGGTCGAGATGTGCTTCAATTACTGTTTTTCATTGAAGTTTCCCCAGTACGGGAGTTCTACTAAAAATTTACCAGCAGTGGTATAGGTACTATTTCTTAACTTAGCTGCATTAATCTAAAAATGATTTTCCAAAAAGAAAGCAATTCAGGCAGATAAATATTGGATATATTTTAAGATCAGTAATTTTTACTGGTTGTGTACCAATTTTTACATGCAGAGTTCTTTGTTTTCTGTTTTACTATTGATTTCTTTGTTACAAAAGTTCCTACAGTAACATATAGAACCGGGCTGCACAAGCAACAGTCAAAACAAATGGGACAGCTAATACCTAACACTAATGGAAGTCGGTCTCCCACTTTTCATCTATTACTGTAACTACAAGGGCTTTGTCATTACAGAACCTTTCCCAAAGAACAACAAAAGGATATTTTCAATGTTTCTGCGTAAGTTTTCATTGAGTTTTGCTTCGAGTTCACCAAGTTCTTCTTCTGCCTTTCTAACATCTTTTTGCAATTCAAGCCGGGACTTCCTTGTGTCATAGTAACCTCCAGTCAAAGCACCACGATGGCTGACTTGATCACCTGAGAGCATAACAGAGCAAGACTACAAACTGCACACTATGTGCTCTCCAGAATGTCTAGAGCAATTTCCTCAAAACAACTTAGCAGATTAACTAGATAATTTCAACTAACCTACAGAAGTACAGTGTCAGTATCAGGAATCACTTATGTATGTCTGCAGTAACCAGAGAACTGTTTATTTCTGTATTCCGTTTAACTGTCCTTCCTCTCTCAAGACCAACACACACTGCTATGATCTCCTTTAGGAACTAGTTAAATTTTTCTGGTTTTAATTAACTTTTGACACTATGCAGCTTGAATAAAAAACAAACAAAACTTACATTAAGGGAAAAAATGCAAATACCTGGCACTACAAGTTTAAAAAAAAAATCTCAGATCTTTTGTGAGGAAGAAAAGAAAAAAAAGAGTAATTAGCAGCATTTGTGGCTTTTAGAATATGCTGCTACTGAAAAATTAATAATTTCCTCCTCAGACATCCTTAGGAATTTTTCCAAGTTTAGTTTAAGAGACAAAAAGATAGCAATAAGACGGCAGGGAATCTGCCGTCCAAGATCAAGAGATAAAGATTATTACAGAGAATGTAACACATAAATGTGTCTGGCACACAGAAGAATTCACCTTGCACTTATCAGTAATTAAGGCTGCAGATTTGCACCTTGAACACTGGTTTAAGTTTGTGGAAAATGCCACAAATACTTCAGGAAAATAAACACTTGCTAAATCGGATTAAGAAATTGAATTAATATAAAGCTAATATGCTTTACAATTCTCAGTATGGTAATACATAGCTACTAACTTTAAGATCATAAAAAATTCATAGGCATGTGAAGAATTTCTGTATTTTTAAATCACTGTACTTCATCAGGTGCAGCCTTGTATCTCGTGGTCAAGTATACTATTATTTAAAATAATCTTGTTTTGACAACAGTAACAGACCATATTTAATGAGCCTCATATTCCAGGGATCCCGTTTTTGCGATAAGTAACTTACAAAATTGCAGTATTTACCTTCCAGAGTAATACAATCCATAGTGAAAGCTCTGGCCAGCTGGGTAGACACTTCCATGCTACGACAAATCAGAGTCTTTCCAAACACATGTTTGAAAGCTTTGTCAAATCTTGGATTGTATCTCAGTTTACTGATCATAGGAATAGCATCCTGAATTGACAGTGATTTTAATGAGAATAACATAATGGTACAAATTTGGCAACTATATTACAACTAATTCACACACAGAACTCAAGAGAGCTCTGGAAAAAAATGAACTAACATCAAGAGTAAAAACAGAATATGCTCTAGCCTTATAACAAGAATTACTAAAAGTTTAGTATACCCCAAATTCACTTAATATTAATTAACATTGGCTTCACAATCAATAAACTTATAGAATGAAGACTTCTGGAGCTGTTTATCATTATTTGCATAAAGGATGTCAAACCCTGAACTCAGTGCACAGTATTGATAATGATATTTGGAAATAAACAGCTGTCAGTTGGTAGAAGGGTAACACACTGACTCAACATTCCCAAGACAAACACACAAACACTCTATGGAAATCAAATGCAAAATTTTGCAATTTTAGCTTTTAACAGCTAGACTTGAGCCTTAAGTGAACTAAGAATCTGCTAGGGATCTCATCTGAGTATTAAATTGCTTCTTAAACAAGTAACATAAATTGACAGCAATTTTTTTTTTTCCCTCCAAAAAAGTATCCCTTCCTCTAGAGACCAGGACACAAACAGTAACACAATTTTACTAGTAAATCCTTCCCAAAATAAGCACACTAGAAGCCTGATGTTTCCTATTTATTTTTCCCTAAGTTGATCTGACAAAAAAAAGAAAAAAAACCAAACAAACTATTTTTAAAGAACTTATTCTACCATGATTACTGCAGGAAGCAGTTAACATTTACATAATTAACTACTAAAATTTCAAATAAGAACAGATATTTTGTTGAAATGTGTCTGAACTACTTATTAAATGGTTGTCACTGAATGTTTACTTATGCATTTTTGAATATAATAACACAACTCATTTCCAGTAACTTTGTGAAACTGTCCATGGCTGTAACACGTAACACAGCTCTTCAGCTTCTGTACATGGCAGCATTTCAGCCTAATAACAATTCAGTAATTCAAGCAATTATTTATTATCAGATTATAATACAATTCTCCTTCTTTTCAGTATCCCCTATTTACTTGTAAGGTGAAGTTAAACTTTAAGTAGTAAATATCTGCTAGGCAAGTATTTTCCTATTAACAGGTTTTTTATGTTGAGAAGCATACATTAGAAGTAGTATTTAATTGCAACCATTCAACAGCTAAGCAAGTGGTGGACAATAAGCAATATACACAATTTAAAATACAAGGCTTTGTAATTATGAGGTAGACAATGGTTCAAAAGGAGCTCTAACTCACATTAGTCTCAGGATAAGCAGTATCTCTAACATCCAGCTTGTTCAGAGGGAGGAAAGTAACTTCTCCAGGAAGGTTCATTTTGTTGAATTCCATTAGGATCTTTGTACTGACCTCATCAGAATCCACAATGTGATAAAACAGCCTAATTAAGAAGCCAAAAAAATATGCACAACTTTGCTGTCCTGGAAGTACTTACACATTTGTATGGCAACAGCATGCATGCAGGTACCATTAAATAACATCAATATAAAGCTGCATTGCATTTTCTCTTCAAGTCTGTGCCTTAAAAAAAGCAAGCAGATACTCTCAATAACGGGATCAACCAAGAATTTTACAGTTCACCCCCTAGTCACAGTTGGGGTACTTCACACTGAGATTCAGACACACTTCATTAAATTACCAGCAGTTTGATCATGCTATATAAAGGCACTTGGACAACAAGTGGACAAGAGCTCAAGTTCAAAAGAATAAAACTTTCGGTAGCAACTGGCACCAAACACCAAACCACAACACTGCACCTGCTTTAACTTCAGTAACACTGAAGAGCATGTGAATACCTGTTCCCTGCAGTAACTTCAACACAGGTGTAGAAAGCTGGTTCGCATTCAAAGTTATTCATCACGATGCCGTGATAGCCATTTAGAACATGCTGGTTTATGCCTTTTCGACGGAAGTGCTCCAAAACCTTGTTTATGCTGTCTATACCGTTCAAAATGGCCTGTTAAAATACATCTCGTTATTGTACTGGAATTAAAAGATGTACAAGTAACACATATTTTACCTTTAACATTGTGAAAGTCAAAACATTCTCTTTTGCAAAGTTCCTGCTAACTAACCTATAGCTCTAATGGAAGATAACTAAATATTTGAGTCCGCCATTTTACAGTCTTTTTTTTAAAAACAGCAAAAAGATATGAAAAGAAATTTTAGAAGTATTCCATATCTACCTGGTGTCCTTACCTCTCTTCAATTACCTTGAGCTTACAAAACTAACTGCCATGTAGCTGTGGAGCTATAGATATTTGAAAAAATCAGCTTACAAACATTATTTGTCCGTATTAACTATGACAGTAAGATCACGACCAAAGAAACAACTGTCACATATTTCAGATACAACTATAACTTGTCATTTAAGAATGAGGAGGAAAAACTTCCACAAGAAATTCTCAAATACAAGGTATCTTACCTTTCCTGTTGCTGCTCTGAGAAGCTGCTGTTTCTTTTCTAAATCCTCCCGCTTTGCAGCAAGAGCTTGTTGTTCTGCATTCTCTTCTCTCCACAAATAACTACAGAACAAAAAGAATTAAAATATTTTAAGAGTGAATTAAGTCTGAAGATTTTTTTTTATTACTATTACAGAATCTTCTCAGTCTCAAAGACTGCTAATCGAATGGGAAGACAAAGTGCAGGAGTTCACTCATGGCTGTATTTAAAAAACATACCTACATGCCATGTTAACAACTACTCAGTTGGGGTCCTTCACATTAAGTGAGACTCAGACATATTTCAATTAATTACTAACTTTCTTTCGCTCTGCAGTTCATCCTTTTTATTTTTCACTTCATAGTATTTTCTGTCCAGTTCTTCAACACGAGCCTTCACTTCATTAAGATCCTGGTCCAGTTTCTAACACAAAGAACAGAACAGTATGAAACTATAGCTCTCTGTGTTCAAAAATGTTGATTTCTTCCGATACTAAATTACTACTTAAAATTCAGAAAAAAATACCTACAGATGTTTTAACCAATTTACAAGAACCGCAAAAGCACTAATAAACACATCTCGGTAAGGGAGCAGTAACAAGGTGAAGTTATCAAGCCGACTGCAAGGCAGGCACTGAGTTGCACTGAGCATCTGGGTGTTACAGTGAAACGGCTCACTAAGTCACAGCAAGAAACTGAATCAAAACAGTAACTACTGTACACATTACTGTATGTAATCATGCTCTGAAATAACATTTGTGGCAACAACATACATACCAGTCTGCGTACCATGCCATACTGCTATTAGTCAAAAATCTTAGCCTGCTCTCCAGCAGTACTAGTACTTCACCACACCTGTTGTCAACAGCATGCTGCTTAAGCCAATGCACAGACACCCTCCCCTTGCTCATTTAACACTTGCCATTTTCAAAGCAGCTCAGGGCTAGCACTCAGAGCACGTTTACATAGTTATCTGTGCACAGGAGGACTAGCTGTGTTCTCCAAAGCCAAGTTTTTCCAATCTAGCTTTGTAAGCTCTCCATCACATCCACACAAAACACTTCCCCTTCAAACAACAAGCTATACAACTCTTAGCCTAAGCATAAACTGACATCCCTTAAGGAGAAAAAGAAAACCAAGACTTCTTTATAAAAGGAATCAGAGGCCACCTCAAATTTAGCCACTTTAATTCTACAGAGTTCCTACTGAACAGTACAATACAATTATAGTCAGTCAGTGGTAAATGCCCTTTCTTCCATTCACCAACTCAGAGAATCATTACTTTGCTAATGTGGGCCCCACCCAAGAAGTATTTTAGCAGAACACCATCATCTTTGTACAGCTACATTCCTAGATTTTGTCACACTGATCCTTGACTTTGATAGGTATCTTACCAAAGGCCAAGAACACTGTCTATCAGTACATGCAGGGTAGCAGCATTGGCACTGGATACTCTCCCACCATAGAGGCAGGGGGCTAACTCCTGTAGCTCCCAGCAGGAGTGATATTTTTGGATTGCACTGCTGTATTTGCAGTGTAAGAGTTGTTTCTGAATGGAAAATCTTTTAACACAGATAGGGACACAACTTCTACACAGCTGCAATCATGATGCAAAGGTGCAGTGCTTGCAGCACATTTAAAAAGATCCTCTCTTTAGGGAAAGTAAGGAAAGAGTGAAAACAACCAGCACAGACCTCTATAAAAACTTATCAAACTGTTACCTGTATGAAATGGCCATGTTTGACACAGGCAAAAGCAAGGCAGATTTAAGTCTCTTCCTGAAAACTCAGGCCAAACACTTTGGAGAAAGTACCAGAAAGAAAGTCAACATTTAGAGTGAAGTTAGACGCATTGCTAAACGGGGTTTAGAGCTTATCTGCAGATGTTTTCAGTGATATATTTTTAAAAGATCACACTCAACCAGGAAACGTCATCTTCCTTACAAACTGGCACTCGAGTGCTGAAAACTTACACTGTACTGTTCCAAATTTTTCTCCTTGTTGGCCTCTGTATCCTCTAAATCCTTGTGTATAGCTGCAATCTGCCGCTTCTTGTCATTGATGGCTTGATCTAAAGACTTCAGTTCTTTCTTTATCCACTTATCCCTTTCCTCTTTGGAAGTAAACTGGCTTCCTCGACCTTGTTTAGCATAAAGATCTGTTCTTTCCTGCGTAGCCTGTGCGAGCCTATTTTGAGAAGGGAAAACATGCTGTATTATAAATAAATCTTGAATTTATCAAGAGCAGGCATTAAGAATTACCACAAGAATTTTCAAAAAGTGTCAAACCAGTCTCTAAAATTTAAGCATCAAATCAGTAACAAAAAGGATCATGTTACCAGCCATAAAACCACCCATAAGACTTCACAAAACTAAAAGTTAACAATAAAACCCACAAAAGTGGTTCAGCTTAAAAATTTCACCAAATACTGCTCCCTCCCCAATAGAGGGGCCTTTGTTACAGACCATCTGTAAGCACAAATAGCTACCTCATTCTCAAGCAACAAGTACAGCTCTGAGTTAATTACACATACAGATAAGTACTGAGAGTATCTTTTTTTTTTCTTTTTTAAATGCTTTGACTGCCTGTTGTATAATGCCACATACCTAGCAATTCCCCTCTCTTCTTTTTCTTTTACACTGTTGAATTTCGGCTCAGTTTCTGCTAGTTCTTTCTGCTTCTCCTCAATTTTCTCAAGAAGCTTTTGCCTCTCTTTCAACAGTCTTTTCTGTAAGTCAAACAAAGGAGCATTTAAAGTCAGGTAATATCAGGAACTGTATTATTAGATAAATACACACATCTAAAGAATAATTAAGATTTCAAGACACCGTTGCTTATCTGATACTATGCTGTTTCAACACTCAACATAAGCAAATTCAGTTCCAGTCAGGGCAGCAAAGAGGGACAAAATGAAGCGTTCTCAAATAAGCTGAACTACGCAAGCAAGGAAGGTCTGTATGGGTCAAACCACCAAGCTCAAATTAGTGCTACTAACAAAATCCCCCTTCCCAATACTTGCAGCAATTAAGACCAAGACAATTGTAGGGCTTGACAAAAGGATCATAACACAGGAGTCTATGTTAATATTCCCTAGAAGCACACTACAGATATCATAAGATGATGCTAGGATATCTGTCCAGCAAATCTTAGAAAATAATGAAAGCTACAGCCTAAAACCACAACTTTAATGTACAAGTATACTACCTTGTGCCATTGACATTTTAAGATTTCACTGTAACAGACATACCCTTTGTTCACTGTTGCCAGCTAATTCATCCTGCAGGTCTTTAGCCTTCAGCTCCAACTTAGTCCTTTGTTTAATCTGCTCCTGTCTTTCAGCACTAAGTTGTTCTTTCTCTTCTTTCATTGCAGAAATCTTTGTCTTTAGTTCTCGAACTTGCCGTTCTATTTCCTATGCAAATTCAAGTATGTAGTATCTTAAACACTGCATGCACATTTCAGTATCGGTATCAAAACTCACAAGATTATTATGTAGATCAAAATATACTAAGTGTTAAAAACGTCACCCATTTCTAAACAGGATGAAAGCATAAAATTTAACACTGTTTTGGAACCTCACCCCAAAAAAAACCTCACAAAGCAAAACACCTCTGGAGAACCCCTGTTAAAAGTATTTTTACCTCCATTTTATCTCTAGCATCTTGCTGCGCATCCCTCAGCTGCCTGGATTTCTCTCCACTTGTCTCTCGTTTAGCTGAAAGCTGTATGGAAATAGCACCAATATCTTAAGTAGTAGCAAGATTGTTTTAGTAGTAGTTCCAGAAAGAAAACAATTTGTTAAATTAGTGAAGAACATTAACAGGATTCTATCAAGAAATACATGGAGATGCTGGCAAAAAGCAAATCAATGGCTTATGTTTTATTTTGTATTCGCCAAGATATTTTACCTCATCAAGCTTAGCTCGGGTTTCATTAAGCTCCTGATTATAAATGGTGTATTCTAAAGCTCTCCTCATTTTATCCCATTTCTGGTACTGAGCCAGCTCTTCTTTCTCCTCTTCTAGGGTATGCAGTCGCTCTTCAATGTACTTCAACAACTCATTGATCTTCTCTCGCTTGCCCTCTTTAGAAAAGATTACAAGATTGAAGTTCAGTCAAACATTGTAATACATTCCCACACCTTTAAAGCTATTCCATCTCCTCCAGTGATTTGCCAACAGTTATGAAAAGAACCCATATCCATGTCCCAGAGTTGCCAAAAAACATCCTAACAGCAGAACTGCTGATCTTAGTTATCTAAGGCAACACAAGTATGTACTCTTTTGGCTCACACACTTAAAATAACTATAGACTATACTGCTATGGTACTAAAGGTTTATGTAGTAGGTAGGTATCCTGATTTTTGGATCTCTACCAGCTGACATCACTCCTGTGTTCTGAACAGTAAAAACATCACTATTAGCCTAGCTAAAAAGTTTTTACTCAAAGAACACATGAAGTCACTTATTAAACCTTTTGATCTATTTAAAATTCAAGGAGGCAATATGACATACTCTGTATCATTTAACATACCACAAATAAAAATCTATCTGGTAAAGATGGCTTTACTGAAAAAGCCATAAACCATTAATGAAATTAGTATGGAATAGAACATTAATTTCTAGAACTGTTTTTACCTGTTTCTTTCATTAGCGAAATACTCTCCTCTTTACGTTCATCATACACTCTGGTACCAGCTACTTCTCTTAGTAACTTCAGCCTTTGAGAGTCAGGAGCTGTGGCCATCTGGTTGATCTGAAAATGCCACACATTTCCATTCATCCATTCTTTGACAGTATTTTTAGTCTCTTAAAATTCTTTACAATTACTTCATTGTCTCATCTTAAGGCCCAGAATTCTATGAATTTATACTGAAATAGTAATAGGAATTAAGTTTGCTCTGTATTTAAGTATACAGAAAAGCATACAATTGCAAAGATTACCATGAAAACAGTGCAGACATTAAAAGTTTCTTAAAATCAACATGAACTGCTAAAACAGCAATATTTGCAAAAGCAGTATCTACAAGAACTGTTTCAAACTAACATGGATTTAGGTTTTGTTTTTTAGAATCTTACCTTCCCTTGCTTGACAATATAGTAGGGATTACTACGAGAAAATCCAGCACTTTCAAGCAGATTCATTACATCATTTTTCCTGAAATGTTATTGTGAATTTATTAAAAACACTTACAGTAGAAGTGACAGCTGTAAAAATTCAGTAAGGTATCATAACTACACACCCCATACTATCACGGTATGCAATGCATGCTCTATTTGAAGAAGCATCTTTACTTGATACTAGCCAGTTCTAAAATTGAATCAGAGAATGCAAAATATCTACAATACTGTAGCATTGGAAAGAGCTTAAGCAGCAAAGAGGAGGCAAATACAGGTAAAGATATCACAAGGAAGGATATGAAACAATCTAAAGTCTAGTAACTCTTTGAATTAAATATTGTACAATTATGTTAATTAAAGGATTACACTGTAAATTCTAAGTCTGCTGTCTACTGCACAAGGACAGATGTCCTTGCTATCAAACTACTAGTCCTCAGTATTACACAACTAAATTAGTATTGCTCATGGAACTCATGAAAATGAATTTATTTCAGGCTACAGATATAAGTGTTCAGCATGACTAGAGAATTTTATTGAAATACGACTACTCTCATTCAGCTAAGGAAAAGAAGTACCTACGTCACCATTTTCTTGTCTAAGAAATATTGGTCCTTCTTGGCTCCAATGACTCTGCGAAGTGAGACTTCCTCTTTATCAATCTTAAGAAAACAAAACCCAGTAAATTTAACTGCTTGCAGTAGGTATGTATAACTAATGCAGAACGCTTATGACACTTTTTACCAAAACTGACTCAAAAGCAGTTACCATACTGAAGACTTCTATAATACTGAGATACCAGAGGCTAAAGTGATGATCTGTTTCTGAAGCAGTGTATCCAACTTACCGGTAATCTGTTGTCTGAATTGTCAAAAATAATTTCCACAAATGCTGAAATAACACGAGGACCTGTACCTTCCTAAGAAAGAAAATATTTTGGTTAGGTAGTTCCCACCTTAGAATGATTTTGAGCTAATTTATTTCCCACTTTGCCCTGACAATTCCACTTCCACTTTCTTTTTAAGGATTTGAGAGTGAAGAGCACCTATGTAAGTTCCAGTACATTTATTTTTATTTCTGAACATCTGGGATACACGTTCACCAATATGCATTATCAGCATAATGTATTACTTTGTAATAAATTCCCTTTTGCCAAAGGGAAACAAAAAAAATGTTTAAGGATGCTTCCAAAATAATTGGCTAATAATATCCACAGCCCAGCAATTTACCATTTGTTGTAGTAATATTCAAATGCATAAGCTTATTCTTCAGCCTTGTTGTTAAGCATCTTCACTTACATGCAACAATGCCAGTCTCTGCTCTGGGCGAAGATGACTGAATTCATCACTGAGGACAAACTGAATTGCTGGAATAAAATAGCAAAGAAACAGAAGATGTATTCTTTCCTATAGGAAAACAGGCAGCACTTTCTTTTAACTCAAAACATACTCCTTTAATCTTGGATAGTACAGTCATGCTGCTGTTAATATCTTGCATAAAACCCTTCATCTGCTGGATCTTTATCCCTCAGCCAGCCTGCTGTACACTAGGATTTCTCTGAAGTCTCATTGTCACCACCTTACTAGCTCACTGCACAAGCATTAACAATGCTGCACAAGTCAGGATTCCTGAGCTCTCCTCTACAAATACACAGCACACAGGCTAGGTTAAAAATATTGGTTCAATACTTAATGCTTGGCAATTTATACAGACTGCCATCACAAAGGCCACTAACACCTATGACGAGCAATTTAGCTCCTCCTCTGACCCTCCCACCCCAAAAAAAGCCCTCCTGTAGCCATACTTTAAAAGGTTGTATAAGCAGTGCCATACTGCTATGGAATCAGCTTAGAATTTAGCCACTAAGAATGTCTAAAGTAACTGCAAGTGTAACAATCAGCTTTCAAGGTTGGGGACTTTCAGAATCAGTTTCCTTCTGTAAATACTTTTTTGCCTTTTAAAAATCTTAGAAGGCCCTTAGTGAGAGAAGCCAAATACTTGAAGGTAAATAAAACTTGAAAATAAGTATTAGACAAGTGCTCTGACATCTGCCTTTCATTACTGTCAAGTAATGACCAATCTGCCACTCCTTGTTGAGGAGAAACACTTGGTAAACCAAATTCTGGCAAAAATAAAGAAACTCGGTATTATTAGCATCCCTATGCTATTATATTAGGAAATACATGCTTACCATAAAAAAAGTTGCTTTTTCCAGATCCATTTCTTCCCACTGAGAATTAAAACACAAAGTATAACCTCAAGTTGATGTTGAGTTAGCATTGCAACATACATATAAACATGTGTATGAATATTCAAGAACAGAACCTAAATATAACACAGCCAAACAAAATCTCAAGGGAACAAGGCAAACTTAGTAGGTGAATCACTTAATCACTGTCTGAGAAGAACAGAGCAGTCCTTTTCCCACTCAAACACACTACAATGACTTATACTCCAACACTATTCCACAATGAGCGCAATGGTTAAACTGATTGGTTTATTTATTCCCACTTTTTTCTTTTTAATACTGGTCTCCTGGTGGGATAAAACCAGTACACCTAAATCCAATTCTTCTGGTCCCAGCATCTGTTTTTTATATTTCACCAAAGGAAATCACTTGTCTGTACACTCAGGTTGTCTGTATTACCTTCAGACAGAGCATGAACTTAATACCCCACTTCCTAAATCAGCAATGTTTTGTGTTAAAAAGACTGCAAGTAGTCTTTCTACCTAAAACATAAAGGTATAACAACACTGCGCTATGCTAACATACAGAAATCTCAGATGTATCTCAGCAAGGCTCAGTGTTTTATCTTCAAGATCAGCACCAACTGTATTACTTTCAAAACTGCCTGCCTTCCAGCAGCAATGAGCATACCAGGATTTTCATCCATTCCTGCCCTCCAGACTCACCTCATCCCCCAAACTACCTGGGACTGCTGTAAGATCTTTAAAAAGGCTAAAAATAGCAAAGCCAGATTTTTTCCTTTCAAAAACTCTAGTGCCTAGATAAAAGTTTTAGCTCCCACTGAAGTAACATTACGTAAGAGGACCTGCTATTCAAGTCTCATGCGTGTTTTTTCCAGTCTCAGAGTCAATTCCAGCTAATTTTTTATTTCCAAAGGTGATTGTTTTCTGTTGGCTTAGCAGTCTCAAAGTTGCTGCACAACCACTAAAATCAATGCAAATGGGCAAAAATAGAATTATGGACAACACGCTGTTAGATTAGGTGTTATTTATGAAACTTCACTTTGAAACTTATACTTTTTTACAATCCACATTCCAGAAATTCTAGCTTCCTCCAAAGCTAGAGGAAAGAGGATTTTCTTCTCTGCAGCAGTTTATAGTAGCTCGTGTGCTTACTTTTAAAAAATGATCAGATTTGTATACCACCAAAAAAAAATCCCACACAAATTCTCTGCTGCTGTGTCTGCAAGGACAGCCTGCAAAGGGAGCCTGGCTGATACAGAGATCTGCACATATGAAGGAGTTCACAGACTTCACCCAATTGCTGAAGACTTGAACATGCTACTACCACAGTAAAACTGAACGCTTGCCTTATTTTGCTGTAAGTGGAACATGCCTTGTGACATGTTATAGATAACTGTAAAGTTTGCTAAAGAGAAAATATAGGCATCAGAATGGAGGCAGAATATTAAAAACTATAAGGGACTTCAATGTGAACACAATCTGAAATAACACTACAATGTCGTTAGTGTTAAAAGACAAATATCAGAACATACCAATGACATTGTGTTTTGAGCTGAATGGGTCCACAATGGTTTGGTCCCGGTAGCTTCGAAAGCCCTGAATGATCACCTAAAGAGAAGAATGAGTTATTTTAACTAAGTACTCAGAGTTCAAAAACTGCTGAAGTACAGAAAGATTTTACAGAATATTTACATCAGTGATCATATACCTGTTCACCCCGACCTTTCCACATACACTACAACCTTCCAACTCAAGATCAGCCACTTACTTCACAAAACTTGCCACTCACCTAAGCATCATCTTAGGCTCAGACTTTTCTCCCCACATCCCAAGAAATGTTGCTACTTATCTAGGCCAAAGCACAGTGAACAGGAGAGTTCTGAGAGTCATTTGTAACTAACTACATAAGATTTGTATCAAGTATTACATACAGGAAATAAAACCTCAATACAACCTATCCTAGTAGGGCCAGATTTAGATTTAATTTTTATAATGCAATCCACATACAGTATACAAATTCCATTTGCAAATTCTCCAAACAGAGCAATTGCAGACTGCAAAAACTACACCAGATTCTACTTATTTTACATGCAATGCAGTCTTATTTGGTTTTACTGTGCAACCTAAAGGGAAAAGTAAAAAAGCAAGTTATCTTGGTTCTAGTGAATTCACTTCCTAATTAGACAAATACAAACCTACACACTTACTTCAGGAGCCACACAACCAAGTCATCTAGAAGCAGCATTTCAGCTATTACATTTCAGTAGCGATTTGATGTTTGCCAGAACAAGTAACATACAAGGTACAGTGACAATATCCAAATACTTCAGTGGTTCTGACTAGAAGCAAAATGGATTCAGCTTCCAGCATACACACTCCAGCATTAAGCAACCTTTTCCAAACGTTAAAGCTGTGCTGAAAAACCACACAGCAGCTTTGCTCTGCTGAGTAAGACATCAGAAAGACAGCAGCCACCTGAAAAGTTTTGATGTTTGCAAATCTTTCAGCAAGAACGATTACAAAAGGACTGGAGTTGACATTTAATGATTATGTCCTTTGCCCAGCTCTTCTCCAGCAGAAGCAAGGTATTGTTAAAATGCCAACGTTCCACCATGATGGCTATTGTAAACTAATAATTACTTGTTAGGAAAACAGCAAACCAACTTACAAGATGTTTCTCAATATTACTACTATTGCAGTTTAGAATGTGAAATTATTTAGACTTTGTTTGGAAGGTCCATGGTCCCATCACCATTTTCTATTTTTCTGAACATGTCATACCTTCTCTCACATCTTCAAGTATTAAAATAGTCCATGTTCCAGAAGATGAGTACAATACTTGGTATCTGAGAAGTACATAAAACTTCAGCAAAAAGCCCAGAAGCACTACTGTAAACATTAAAGCAAGCCTTCTCCCCCCTACTACCAAAGCCTACATTTACTGTATACCTGAGAAACTCAAGAAACAATTAATTCCAGACCCACATTCATATTCTGTAACATTCTGGTAGCACGCTATACAGACAAGGGGGAAACCCTGTCCATAAAATTTACTAGATGAAAGACTGCGAGTAGAAAGTGCCTTGACTTACTCATGTCAAGTTCAGACTTAAGTCTTTCTCCCACTATGTGACAGCCCATTTTCAAGAATTATCACAGAAAAATGTTCTTACTACCTGTTTATACTAACAAATTAAAATTATCTCACTAATACTGAATGAAAATGCCATGCCAGTCAGCAAATCAAACACTCGATTTTATAAAAACTGAAATTAAATAAAACTTAAAAGGCATTAACTAACTTTTAGTCAGAAAACACAGCCATTCTCTTCTCAGGCACTACATCTTGCTTGTCAAATTATCTTTGCAAAATTATTTCATTACTGGAATCTGAAGCTAAGAGTAAGGTTTGGCAGAAAATGACTAATCCTTGACCAGCAAGCATCAGATCTATCCTGAAAAGGAATAGTCTGACACTTCTTCCAATACTCGTTAAATACCTGGTCTGTATTCACACCTAAATCCAAAGCAACTGTCTTGGAAGCAATTCAGGGTTTCAGAATGTAATGGATTAAACTACAGAAAGCAAGTTTAAGACTACGTATTAAGTGAACACTACTCAGTCACCGCGGCTGTGAATACAGGCCCCTACCTCCCTTGAAGAAATAGTCTGCCTCATCTGTCAGATGAGAGACTTTTGCAGTAATAACAAGCTCTGCCTCAGTTACTCAGGACTTGCCATTAACTCTAAGCCACAGCAACAAGGACCACTCATTGTGATTTTGAAAAATAAATTAAAAAAAAAACATTTGGCAAAACATGCTGCTTCCCAATTCACCAGATTTCAAGAAAAAAAATGGGCAAAAAATTTGGTCTCTACTACTTTTACAGTTTACCTATAATTATTCCAGTCTGTGCATTTTCAGAATGTTAATCTACTTTATCCTCATAAGAGCATGAAAGCCTCTACAAAAAGGTAAAGACAGCCAGTCGTTATTCCTTGGATATTACTATAGAAGCAGAAACTTTTACCACCCACATACTCAAGCACCACAAGAGTATCATACAGGCAGACTCTGAACACTATTGTTCCCCACTCTCAAAGTTTTTTTCATAGATGGCTTCTCACTACATCCATTGTGCATATTCAGAAACATAACTTCATTATTGCCTTCTAAAGCCTCAGACTGACTTAAATAATTTTAATTTCTGAACTTAAGGAATTATTTTTAGAATATATTGGATATCAATGGAATCAAATTCACCCTAATCCATTTTCTTCTCATGTTCACATCTTGTTATGCTCTCTTCCATAACTCCTAGAACAGTATTTGTTATCGACCACCTAAATTCCTTTTTTTCCAGATGAAACTCATATCCCCTGTTCTGATTTAATTTGGACTTCTTCCTCTGATTCTATGTATCTTCACTGTTACTTACTTCTGTGCAGTTCAAATCTGGAGAAGAAGAATTCTTACTCAAAGACTTAAAAGCAATGTGTGCACCTGCAATGATTCAGTTATTTACTAAAACACGATCAAAAGGCATTTGAAACACTCCCTAGTCAGCCAAATAGTTGATGAAAACCTGGTTTCTCCGTAAAACATGCACTTTCAAACGTGCTAAATAATAATCTTAATAAAGATACCCGTAAGGTGTCAAGAAGCCAGCTAAATTTTGAGTCCACTAAGAAATAAGAATCCTAGCAGGCTTGGAATGTCCAGGCATAGGCAGTGGTATAAAAGCAACCATAAAAATTCAATCATGCTGTGCAACATACTATGCAGTACGACTACAGGGATATGTAATACTGAAGTAACAAATGATCGCCTCAATCTTCAAAATGGTTTGGAAAGGTCCATACAAGGCCCCTCTTTTTAACTGAACGTTAGCTGTAGATTGCTTGTCGAGGATGAAGTTTAATAGGTTAAACGGTCCGTGCCCAGGGGCATAAGGCATCACCCCAATACAAACAAGAACTGTTGTTTCTCACGGGGGAAGGGGCAGACAGAACCAGTTTGAACTGAAACCCCTAATACAGTCGCATTTCCCCACTGAAACCACATGCAGATTTTAAAAAGAAAACCCGTAACTTTAACAGCTCAAAGATAACACCTGATAGATGAGGAGAGCCCCTTGTTTACGTACAAGCCCCACACAGGTACGACCCTCCCCGGCTCTGGGTTGACCGTCGCCTGGAGAGCTGGGACACGAAGGCTGCCCCGTACAAAGGGTCCCCACAGAGCCCGCGAACAAGTCTCGGGTCCAAGACAGCCTTCCCCTAACGCTTTAAACCTGCAATGAATGAAAACAGCCCCGGGAACCTGAGGAGGAAAGGCACTCGCCAACCTACACAGTGAACTTGCTCTGAGGCTGGGCTGGGGACGACCACTCCTCAGCAAAGGCCGCGGTTACCCACCCCGGGACAGCTGCGAACCAAAGGCCTTCGGACCCGCCATCAGCCAGCGGGCCTCTTGCTGCTGGCCCAGACCTGGATCTGCCCCTCACCCGCGGACCGAAGACCCCCCAGCGTCAGAACGGGGCAGAGCAAGGCAGACCAGGCCAAATCTACCCAGCCAGGCCCAGACCGCACCGCACACGGCGGGCGGCTTGGATCCCATCGGCTCACCTGCTTGATGTACATGTCTGCGAAGCGTGGGGGAGGCGCCCGCCCCAGTGCCTCCTGCCGTCGCTCAGCCCGCCCTCACCGTCTCTTCCCGGCAGGAAAGCTCGTCGTGACCCCCGGGTATCCCTCGCCGCCGCCTCCCTCTCTTTCAGCCGCCTCAGATTTCTCAGCCCAACACCCCGCTAACCCTCATGCAAACAAAATGGCGGCGGAGCCTCCCCCCCGTCCGACCCGGCGCGAACCATTCAGCACCCAATGTGGGGGGTCGTGCGAAGAAGAGGACGCTCCCCTTCTCCGTCGGAGAAGGGACAGAGCAAGGCACACTAGGGATTCCCTTTTGTTCCAGCTTCTCAAGTGCCTGGTTCCCCTTTTGGAAGGTCCTCTGAAGCGGAGAAGGCGGGTGTCACTGCCTCCCCTCGCCGTAGGAACCCCACAGAGAGTTGGGAGAAGTAGTTTCTGCCGCTGAGGGGCGGGTTGGGCGCCAAAGGCAAGTGCGAGCCGAGTGGAGAAAAGTGACGGGGTGGGAGCTGGCGCTTCCCTGCGCACCTGCAGGGGCCGCTGCTGGCCCGGGGCCGGGTGGGAGCCGAGTCCCGGGACAGGGGACGTGGCGGAGGTTTGCCCTCTGGGGGAGATATGCTGTTCACCCTGCCCTGTTGTCTCCTGAGGCGCAGGGGCAGTAAAAGTGTTCACCCAGAACGTAAAATAAAACTTTGATCGTCTATCTGTTATTTGAGGAGATTAAAAAAATAAAAATCGATTAAATAAGAGAGGACTTAGCAGTGTTAGTGCCTTTGTCTGGGCCCCAGCATGCCCCCTCACCCCCAGTGCGCTGCCTCACCCAGCCATCTTCCCTGGCCAGAGGTTCCCGGCCTGCCCCAGAGTCTGGGCAGGGCTGGGAGTGTAGGGCTGGGAGGTGTGCATTTCAGTCCCGTCTCCTATTTTTAGCTTATTCACAGCTGGTTTTGCTCTTTGTTCCCACTATGCTGGTTCCAGTCCCTCCAGCAAGTCAACACTAAGGCACACGGGACAGGACCCAGGCACCCAGGTAGGCCTCAGTGCCTCTGAGGGCCCAGCTCCGTGACCACCACAGAAAGCCTGGGAGAAGACAAGTACATGCCCAGGGTGAGCTGGGTAACAGCAATAATGCAAAATATCATCAAGAAAACAGAAAAATTAGCTTGAGCCTGTACCCACTCCTTTATCTCCCAGAGAGTCACCATTCAGCTCCCCAGCGGAACGTCAAACACATAAAATATGCAAAATTAAGGAAGAGAAACATTCTTTTCCTTCTAATATCTTTTAGTTACAGTAATTTGAGGTGTTCCTGTGACACCAGTAGGGGCACAATCTCTCAGAGAACACACAATTTTCTATTTGATGGCACTTCTTCAAAAATGCAGCTGTATCCAACATCTCTGTACACTCGAAGAATTCCTATACTGATATCTTAGCACTAATAAAAATTAAATTTAAACATCCAGGACGGTCAGGTTCCTGCCTCTCCTAGAATAGTAAACGGATGAATCACATTCCTTGCTTACAGGGAAAATCTCCCCAGTCCCAAGCACTTAACTCTTAACTGCCATGTAATGAAATGGTTTTACTAAAAGCCCACCAGGAGGCTATAGTAACATAGTTCACCTATGCCTTCCAAGTAATTATTAAAAACTAAAGCATTTGGTGATTGCTCCACAAATAGCTCTGTTCAACGGCACATGGGGGAAAAATATTTGCGTTTCCAAAATCCTTTTTATTTTAGGATTTCAGGGAATTTTAAATCCTAAAATGAGTCTTACAGCACATTTCTGGGATTGGTTTGTGTAATGGAATTTACTCTTCAAGTGAAGAAGTGAATCACAGTACTTTGGGTCCCAGCTGCCTGGCCCATCCAAGGCGACCCACTGACAGGGGGGAGAAAGGATTTTAGAAAAGAGAGGGAAGTCAAGTTTCCCACGTTACCTCACAATACACTTAACCAATCCTATACCTGATTAAAAGAATTATTTACATAAATTTTTGTGTTAATATTTACATGTAAATAAATGGCACCAATTTACACATTCTAGATTAACTTGCAATTTTCAAAATCACCCCATGAAGCCATCATGAGGGAGAAATATGTTTAACATTTGAGACTCCATTGGTACCACACAGCATGTAGTGCAGTCTGACCTCTGCTGAAACACATCAGCAAAGGTTTTGTCCCAACAAGCAGCTGGGATATCTCCTCACCGACAGCTTTCTTCTCCTGCTAAAGACCAAGGGTGGAAGGACCACCCTGTGTAACTCACCCCATCCCTTCAAAACTAGCTTCTCAGGGCAGTAATGGGCATAGAAAAGTTTTTAAATTGACATTTTAAAATAGATTCCTCTTTGTCCTCTGCTTTAGAGGTACAGGGTGCCTTGAGTCACATTTTTGAGCTTTCCTTTGAAGTTCAGAAACTTATTTTTTGCTTGTCCATAGACTCCCAGAGCAAGGATTTAATCTTTGTCCCCTAAAGACGAGGTTCAGAGTTGCCAGGGTGGCCTCACCTGAGGGAAATTTTGCCTTTTCTCTTGAGTGCTGTACTGGCATTATTGTGTCTGGATGCACCAAGTCCTTCTGAAACCCTGGCTCTGATACCTTGAACCATAGGCTGACACCATGGACAGTAGGCCACATTCCATCATCCCTTTTATGGTCATGTTGATTGGCGTTTACCTGAGCAGTTTCCAGGCCTTTTGTATGTAAATAGATAAAAAGCTTAAGGAACTAGGGACCTTGCAGTTAAGAATTAGCTGAGACTAGAAAGACAGAAAGAAGACAATAACCATACAGGTGACCCAGTACTGCACATGCCTCAGGGAAGGGTTCAACCAAAAGACACTTCATAGCGATCCTGACAACCACCAAAGACCCCCACCAGAGACCCTAAGAGGCTTAAAGCACATGTGTAATGACAATGCAAATATTATAATTAGTTTCAGGAAATCTGATGTGCATGTATCTAGTAGGACAACCTAAGCCTTGCCTGTTGTCCCTTGAGGAATGCACGCTAGAAGGACTGATCCCTGTTCATCCAGCGCTTTAATAAAGAATTCCTGCCTTCTAAAACTTAAAGACAAGTGTTAGAGGGTTCTTTCAGTGACCGAATTTTACAGTAACACTCAAGTCAAAGCTCTAAGAGACAAGATCTTACAACCTGCTGGTCCACGTCTGGCACCCCAGGCAGCTCACTGGTGTACAGGTTACCAAGAAGTGCTTCACCCTCTGTATTGTCCATAGGCACAAATAAGGACCTGAGATCTCTTCTATCCCCAGCGGTTCATTCCCTCTTGAGGACTTTGTCTACACAGCATACTTCTGAAGTTTGCAGATGATTTGTGTGTGCATACAGATGTGCACAGACACCAGATTATATTTATTCATAGGAATAAAATCATATCTCACTGATATTTCATCCACAAACACTCCTACCAGTGTGACGTGCTTGCAAAAATAGCAATCGTATTAATTAAGGATTCAGTGGCAAATGATTGTCTAGTTCAAAGAGTGCTTCACATGCAGGCCCCTACATACTGGTTTTGTAATATAGTTTTACAGATTTGTGTTTGAAGGAATGGAAGTGTTGTCCTGAGGGGTGGGATGGGGTAGGCATTCTTTTTTATTATTATTATTCTGGTTTTTTTAGTCCATGCTGAAAACAGGCACCCAACCCAAGTGTGGTGTGTGTCATTTTTATTCTGTCAAGCTGCTGTGGCTGTAGGAGTGCAGAAAGCTGGCAGCTAGTAAAACAGCACAGTTTATTCAGGACCTGCAAACATATAATCAGTGCTTGCTACGTGTGGAGTTCACTTCACTCCAGTAGGTGCTGCAGAGCTTTTTTTCTATGGCCCTATTTTATAAGCAGTGTTTTCCTGTAACTACGCTAGGGCTAAACATTAGCACTAGAAAGGAGACAGTGGGAACACTGCTTTAATTCATCTAGGCTTCATTGGCATAAAAAAATCAGGCATTTCTTTCATGAAGCTTAATGGAAATACAGGTGGGATTTCAAGTCTGTAGTATTTTTTCTCTTTTCTCAAATAGAAAAAGCATTTTAATCATATTGTGGGGAAAACTGTGTTTTAAATGTATTATTAACCACTTCTATTACCAGCTTCAGTTGTGAACCAACACGTGTATAGGCTGCTTTCATTCAAAAATGGCTGCAATCACTGAAGTATTTACTGCCATTTTTAGATGATTGTAGAAATCAGTAGGCTCATCACAACAGAGTCACTTGTGCTTCATCAATTGAAGTTGGTAATAAGTGGCAGGGGAGGCAGAGCACTGCTGGGGCACTTCTTTGTGTTGATGGCAGCAGAATCTCAGGAGCAAACACGGCTCTGGTTAGACTCTGCAGAAACCAGGCTTTAATGGTACTCTGAACACAGACAGATATCCTGATATTCTAATTCTAGCTTGCAAAACAGATGCAGTGAGAAAGTATCTTGCCTGAGGTCAAGAAGGGTAACTGTGGGACAACCTCTCCTCCTGAGCTACCCCGGTCAAGCACAAATCCTAAGGCAGCAAGGCCATAGAGCATATTTCTCTCACCTTTGAATTCAGCAGAGATTCTAGCAGGTGAAGTGAAAGAAACTAGCCCTTCCTCAACAGACCTGGGCATGCACAGTGGTGTCCATGTGCTCCACCTGCCAGGCTTTCGAGGAACAAGGAGCGCTTATTCTAAAAAAAACATGCAGGCCAGCCACACATAGGTTTCATTTCAAATAATCTTTTTTTCTTTTGAGCAAGGTTACCAAGCTCTTTATCTCTCAAGCCTTATAGTCACCCCTGTGCCTTGCAATGTAAGAGTCTGACCCCTCACCAAGGCCTGCAGAAATGCCTGTATCTTTGCCAGTGAGCAACCACCTGTCAAAAAGCTTGGAAGATGAAGCCCTAAGCCTGCACCACCCTTAAAAAAGCTCTGCTTGATAAGGCGTGTATGTAATTACAGGTTCAGATGCTGACTGCACAGCATTAGACAGTGGTATCTGTATTGCAGTGGTGGGCACTTGTTCCCAATACCTGCAGACCCTTTTCTTGTTGTTTTTTGTCTCTGTTGCCCGTGCTGCAACAGGCAGCAGACATCCCTGCTCCCTGCCCACACGGGCCCCAAGGGGTGCTGGGGGCCATACATTATATTGCATCTATATATGTATCTATACAAAGTGCAGAAGTGCCATCAGTGGTTTGGGAGCGATCTGGTGCCGCTGCGGGCAGAGAAGGAGAGCAGAGATCCTGGAGGCAGCCAGGCAGTGGGCAGCAGAATGCCTGCGCTGCCCGGCGCCGTGTGCGGATCATCAGCCCTTCTCCACAAGGCGGCTGCCGTGCTTTTTGTAAGCTGCTGGGGGTGGAAGGGAAGCCACGCTGCCAGACCCCGGGAGACCTGCCAAGCTCTCCCAGTATTTCCTTATGGTGAGTGCTCTGCCGACCAAGAAAACCACCAGTCTTTCTTTTTTTTGCTTTTTCTTTTCTGACTGTTTCTATTCACTTGAAACAACTCAAAACAGTATTTTCAATAATAAATTTTAGAAGTTCCTTTTGCTCTTTATGATCCTTTGGATGTGTACATGTAAACAATTATTGTTGGCTGTTAAGTGTTAATCCTTAAACCCCCTTCATCCAGCATTTTAAGAAAGCTAACTTGCTTGTCAAGAAGAGAGTGGCAGGGTGAAACAACAGTGTAAAATGAACAGTAGAAAAAAGGTTACTTTTAAAAACAGTGTATTTCATTCTGAATTAATCTGCTGCAGGTTTATTAAGGGAAAGCATTTGTTCTGCTCATCCTCTTTCAGCCAAACCTCTCTGAATAAAATGCTGTTGAGGTCGAGTTAATTTCACTGGGTTGGCTAATTTTATAAAGCAAGCCGTTGTGTACACACGAAACGAACACCCACAGGTGTCACAGCAGGGCCATGCTGGGAGCTCTGCCGGCTGGCAGCGTGGGTCAGAGGGGCTGCATCCTGGCTAAGGGTGGAAACCATCCATGTTTTCCTTTGCTCTGATGCAACAAAGAGCTTGGTTGAGTTGGGGAAGTTTGCGAAAGAAGCCTTTACTCTGTTTTTTTTCTTTTCTAACTCCCAGACAAGGGAAGAGCCCCACAGTGGGGGTCAGCCATGCCAGTGAACACCTCCAGATGCACCCCCAGACCCGTTTCTGGGTGGCATGGGTGTGAAGGAGAAGCAAACCAGGGACCCTGGACCCCACAGAGCTGATGCACGTGACGGTGCCAGGTTGGCACCAGCTCACCAGCATCAGGGCAGGGGGAGGCTGCTTTGGGGGAGGCTGCTTTTGGGGAGGCAGCATGACATTCCCAAGGCAGGGTACCTTCCCATCCACCAGCAGGGCTTGGGGACAGATCCCGGAGAACAGGATCAACTGGTTCTTGTCAAAATAAATTGTAAGCAAAGGGGATCTCTGAAGACCTGCCTAATCCCAAACTCCAGGTGAAAGATGGCCAGACACCGGGGTAGGCCTGGGAGGTCAGGAGGTGAATTAATAACTGTCAATTTTACTTCCAAAGAATCTCCTGCTGTTCAAACAAGCAGTAAATGCAATCTTGGCAGTAAGAGAGCCACACAGACATAAATATATGCATCCCATCAGCAGGACTGGCTGCTTGCTTTGAAGCAGCATCTGCAGAAAGAGTGATTTTCTGCTGTTATAACAGTGGGTGAGGGGCCCAGGGGAAGCAGCGGTGCCCATCCCAGCCCCAGAGGTGTTGCTGGCTGGATGATATCATTGACCAAAGGGATATTTTGCAACTCGTTCCCAGCAGTGCCAGGACAGAGAATAACCAAGGGCCATTGAGGCTCCCTGATGAGTGGATGCAAAAGAATATCTGAATGTCTGTTCCTACCATGTGTGGTGAGCCAGTCTGCAGGGCAAGGGGCACAGTGAGCCTGTGTGGGCCGGTGACCCAAGTCACCTCATTTTGGGACAGCTTTTTCAGTCTTTGTGGCCAGTACAGACAAAATTACATTTGTCAGAGATGCCAGACTTGACAGCTGACTTGCACAGAGCATCCTGAAATACCAAAAAATCCCTTTCCTCCTGCCTGTGCTCCTCATCAGCACCCCATATGGAGGCAGCTGTGGTAAACTTGTAATGAGAACAAAAATCATAATTTTGGCTGACTGCATCCATCCAACAAAGTAATATACATGCAAACTGACAAATGACATCAGAATCTCATTGCCTGGGTTTTACTCCCTCTTTGACCCATCCACCTGCAGCCTCCAGACTCGCAGACAAATGTAATTTTCTAACTGGGGCACCAAAACCAGCCCCAGGAAAAGGCAGACCCCTTTCTGTGAGGCATTTTCGCACTAAGGCAGGTGAGCTGCTGACCTTATGGCATCTGACAGACTTTCACCAGCTGCAGCAACTTCACCTGACACCAGGTGGCCTCCCCTGAGTGTGACATTTCCTCCTGTCCTTTGAAGATCAAAGAAAAGCAAAGATAACTTCCAGCTTTATCATGGAAACTAAAACCACTACCTCAGGTGTTATCTTGGACCTCCCTCCCCGTTAGCACTCAGCATTTCTCAGGCTCTTCCCAGGGGCAGCAAGACATCCTTCTCTCACCACACCCAAACTGGCAGGCTTCACCTGTGCAGCTTTTCGAAGGTCGGTCCAGATAATGGGCATCTTTTTTATCTTTTCCAGCTCTCCAAGGAAGTGTCTTGCTGCTCATTCTATATGATCTCCTTTTGCTCAGACCTGCTGTGCCTGCTGCCTCCCTTGGTGTCTTCAGCTCCTTCCCACAGGGGTGCTGAAGAGAAGGAAATGTTAAGAGAAACCGATATGGAAACACTGTCTGAAGCCTCTTGGCAGCCTCCCCTGCTGTCTGCAGACATCCCCTACTTGTCCCAACTACCTTTCCCCAGGATCCCACAAGCCAGAGCATTGAGCAGGGCAGCAGCCAGTTATGCAGAAGCCTTGTACTTTCCCCTTCTTCCCCATGCACAAGGCCAAGATGTACCCCCATCAGACATCACATTCAAGTCCAGAAAAACTCCTCACAGCTGGTTTTGGTCATCAGAACTGCCAGGAGCCACTTCAGCACTTAGCAGCACAAGGAAGAACGTGCCCTCCCCTTCCCCCCACCAGTGGCCCCTGTTCAATTCTCTCGAGCATATCTGCCTTTGTGTGTTACAGTGACTGCCAGAAAAACACCTGCTCTTCACAGCTGGATTTAGTAAACTGAACCATGTCAATGCTTTAGCTCTCAGTAGCACACAGATTTCTTGCCACCCACCCAGGGCTCCCATTGCCTGCTTCCTGGCAGAGAGGCTACTTTACCCCAAAGTCGTTGTCTGAAAGGGCTGCCTGATTGGTTTTGTAAAGTAAAACATTGTATCCTGGGGGGAGCAAGAAAAAAAAACAACCCAGCAAACTCTCTGTTGTAATGTGGAACATATGGCCTCACAAGCACAGTACAATAAGTACATCATGGTAACTAGATTTTGTGCTCTAGCATAGCATTTGTCCACGGGTCTGATGTGCCTTGCAAACATGACAAAAGCTTTATGCCTTTCTCAGAATGAGACTGATATTGTTATCCCTAATGCAAGGCAGGATGCAGGGACATACAGATAAGACTGTGAGAAATATTTAGAGAGAATTTCAGGTCTTCTTGCGTGAGCAAAGCCACATCAGCAAAGCTCTGCTTTGTACCAACAGAGCAGAAACATCCTCTGCAGGAGAAACAAGCTATGCTGCAGAAAACACAGTTTTGCTGCTGCAATCTTTTCTCTATGTACCCAAGGGACCCGTCTGGTCAGTGCGGTCAGTCCAGGTCTTGCTCACTTCCTTTATGCTTTTGACAAATGTGGCTGTGCCAGCAGGAGCACACAGAGCAGCTGCATCGCTTGCCCTGGAAAGCCAAGAGCAGAGCCTGCAATTGATCCCAGACTGCCTGACCCCCGGGCTCTCTGCTAGCCACAGTAATTACTTGGGGCAACACGGACATTGCTAGGGAGACCACAGGTTGAAAGTATCTCTAGAAGAACACACACAAATTCTGCTCCATCCCTGTTACAAATCTGCTTCATCTTGGCCAGCCTCTTGGGGCCCAGCCGGATGGCAGTTAATGGTTGCGCTGGAATTCGTGTCAATCCATTTTCCAGTTAACTTGACTTAACATGATTGGAGGCATTAGAGCAGAGAGGATATACCCGTGGTTCCAGTTTGAGTCCTGTAGGCCTCATACTCCATTTCACTGCAGCAGCAAGTTTAGTTCCAACTAGAACAAATGGTTCCTTAAAATAAAGATTTAACATAAAAATTCATCCAGAGCCTGATCCAAAGCCCATTGTGTTCAGGAGCTGTCCTCCCCACTGAAGGCAATAGGCTTTGGATCAGGGCCTGCAGGCAGCTTGCAATGCATGGACAATTTAATAACAAGAGATGACTCATTATCAAACGCTCTCTGCTTTACAAAGGAGTCTCAGAAATGGAGTATCTGTAGGACAGAAATAAACCACTATTCACACACACACAAAGAGAAAACTACATTATCACATCACTCGGGAGGCTTAAGCCTTGTCTGATGAGTGCTTACTCATGTGAGTAACTTTACTAGCATGAGTAGCTCAGTAAACCAAGTCTGGAAAAATGATTAGGCCAAAGAGGTTTCAGGTCTTTATCAGTTTACCTGTCATTTCTGAGCATCTAATAGTCCCAGTGGATCAGAAACCTTTATGTGCTGCCTCTCCTGAAATCCTACTTGTGCCTCAGTGAGCCTGGGCTGGGGCAGGGACCCCTGTGCCATGTAGCCATAGGATTTACACTACAGGTGTTTTCCATTTCTGTTTGTGTATGACATGCCCAATGGGTCCCATGGATCCTGTGCATGCTTGTCTCCTAGAGGTGCTTTCCACCCATGGTCTCCCTAGCACAGGCCCTATTTCAATGTAGACAAAACAATCCCTGACAGAAATTTGAGAGCCCTAAGGCAATGCTGTCCCTTTGAGGCTTTGTTCTTCTTTCTCCCTTTGTATCTACCATGCTCGCTCCTGGCCTTGAGTTACCAGCTTTCTGGGTTTGTGTGGTGTTTGTACAACCCCTAGTACAAGTCCTGCTAGGATTCCCAGGAGCTACAAATAAGAGCAAGAGATTTCCATGAAGTAGGCCAGTAGTTGAAAGGATCTCTAGCAGCCAGAAATCCTCCTTAATAACTACAGAAAGCTGAAAGAAGTGGTGAGCATTTTAGTTATAACCACAGAAGCCATTTCTCTCAGAGAACTCTACATTCCCTGCAAGTGTTCATAGATGGGATGCAGCACTGCTGCTAAGAGAAAAATAAACCCCTTTGGTAAGCCTGACTTGGATGTCAGAGTACTTTGAATTTTGAAGCTGAAGTAAACAGATTTATATGACCCCATAGTTTACAATGCAATGCTAAAATGAAGTAGGACTTTACAACTGAGGCCCCAGTGTCAGAACTTCATTTGATTTTCTCTGATGACTCAACCTATTTCACAAGCTATTTTCATATTCCTTATTTACAGAACTTACTCATGTCTTGGTAAAAGCCTACAATGTGATAAAGCCAAGGAATCATAATGTGTGGTGCTGGTAACACCTCCCACACCAAAAAAAACCCACTCTACTTCCACATTTATGTGGCTCTGCAAATTGGTTCCTGCCTTTTTCTCCCCAGAGAGTGAGCTGGCAGCATGTCTCCCCTTCAATTAGCATGAAGCCATGAAAAGTGGAGATGAAGGGTCAAATTCACCATGCCTGAAGCCTCAGTTATTTTTGCCATATTATAGGCACATTTGGACCTCTGACTTCCCAGCAAGGCAAGTGTTATTTTTAGTATACAAATAACAATGCCTGCAGAATACCTTGTTGAGTCATGCTTTGTCTCCTGAAAAAAGAAACTTGTCACCAAAAGGCAAGCAGCTAAGAAGAGCTACCCACCTTGAGTTGCTCAGAGGCTGGGGATGTGCATCTCAGTATAAACTCCCTGTGGAGCAGGTGAATTTTACCTGAGTTATACTGGTCAGGATGTAATTTCTGCCTTTTGGAAAGTCCTTTAATCAGAGAAGCAGGAGAAGCCTTTGTAAACAGCATAGGCTACAAATCACACCAGCAAATGTATGGACTCAAAGAACAGATAGGGACACTTAAGGACATCACCCACCCATCCACCCCAGAGCTCTTCACAATATGATTTGCAACCGTGTAAAGACATTTATCTTTTGTGGCAGGTTTTGTTTTGGTTTATTTTTTTGGTTGTTTTTTTTTGAGGAGTTTGGCTGTCTTTAAGGCAGAAAGGAAAGGCAGCCTGTGCAGAGTAGAGACAGAGGCTGAGCAACAGCACTCATGGTTTGCAACATGACTGCTCTTTTCATGCCTAAAAGCAGGGAACCAAAAGCTCCATGGCACAAGCCCTGTTCAGTCTCACACCAGGATCTGAAACAGCTCCTGACTGATGCCAAGGACTCCAGGAAATAAGGGTACACCATCAGTACTGTCACTGGAAAGAGATGAACCTGTCCCTGGGCAGCCCTGAACCAGCACTGTTATGGGCAGCAGAACCTTCAAAATCCTCTTTTCTGTGGCATTTTCTCTCATCTTTGGATTCAGGTATCATAAGGGATAAGCTCTAATCAAAGCTTTGCCTATGGGCACAGCATTCCTGGCATCTTTTCCTCACTTGCCTTTTCTGAAAGCATCCAGCTACAGGCTTTCCCTTGCTGTTACAACTAGGTAGGTCTCTCTTCCTATCAAAACTGTGTTTTGGAGATCCCTATTCCTCTGCCAGGCTCAGTTGTGCCTGGACACAGGCACATTGAACAAACCAGTTCAGCCCCCATCCTTCAGCTCTGACATTCTCCATGCACCTTCCTGATCTGAACTTCCATTTCTAGGAGAGAACTGCCCAAAACCAAGGCCATCTGAGCTATAAAACTCCCCAAAATCCTGAATCCTATCTGATCTGGTGAATTTGCTTGGCACACAAGCCACAAAACACTGTCAGAGCTGTTCCTTCCCCTAAGGATGGAGGTAGTCACTGTATGTTGGTTTCAGGAAGCAGAGAACCAGGGTTTCTGCCCTGCCTATGTGGGTTCAAACTCACACATCCCATCTCCCAGGTAGGTGCCATCCTCATTTGTCACGCTTACCTTCGCACATTGGTGCTTGGATCCTCAGCTTCTCCCTGCCGGTGGGGAGGGAGGACAGCACATAGCCTCACCCCAGAGCCCAGCGGTCAGATGGCTGTGATGTCCCCTCAAAGAAGTGGCATGTGCCAAGGTGGCCAAGGGAGAGGCTGAGCTGGAGGCAGAGGCTAGCACTGAACCAGCAAAGCAGGCACCAGCATGAGCACGGGAGCACCCCCCCCCTAGGAGGCAGCATTTACATCCCGCTCTGCCCTGGATGCTGGGTCTTCCTACTGCAGGGAAGAGACGTGGGTTGGGACCAGCCAAGCAGAGAACTGTGCTCTGGGCAGCAGTACAAACCCCAGGCTCCTGTGCCCAGACATGACAACAACTCCTCTTCAGGCTCCCGCAGGGCTCTGCCCTTCCTTCCTTGCTGAATCCCAGCCCCCAGTAGCTCCCTCTGCCAACACTACCCACCAAACGTTCTGTGCTACAGCCTGCAATCAGAGCCGTTCTCCAAAAGCAGAGCAGCTGTTTTCCCTCTCTGCTCAATACCTGGCTCCTCCACCTGGCGTGTGATCTTTTCCAGCTGCTGTGGTCAAAGCAGCCAAGATTAACCCCTTCAGCCCTGATGCTCCGCAGGTTCCCGTGGCAAACATCATCAGCTCTGCAAAGGGTTTCAGCTTCCTCATCCTCGAGAAATGAAGCTGGTCATTCCCCCAGGAGGAGTTTCGTGCTGGTTTAATGAGAGCTGTTGGCTGCTCTGTTTCTGTCGAGGTTGCAGGTCCCCGTGCTCAGGATGTGGCCACACTCACTAAGCCTGGCAGCCCTTCTGCTTCTGTGGCTGTGGGAGCTGAGAAACAGAGAGCACTTTCCAGAGTTTCCCAAGCGGAGCAATCAGATCTTTCAGAAAATCAGTTGATCTGCTCTTACTAGATCACCTGCCTCACCTCCTCGGCTGCTGTTTCCCATGTTCAGGTTTCCCATGTTCAGGTTTCCCAGAGTGGGTGGCATGTGCCTACTTCAGATTTTCATCTTCAGCAAGATGGCAAATCTTATATATAACATGCATGAATCAAAACAGCAGTGCCTGCCTGGCCGCTGGGAAGTGACACCATCATGAGTCATGTCATTCTGTTTGAAACAATCCTCCCCCTCACCTCCTCTCCACAGAGATGCACCTTGGAGGCTTTCAGCACAAAGCCCAGGGGTGCTTGTCCTCTTCTCCCTCCTTGAATCACTTTTGGGCCATGTTGACCTCTCCTGCCACAGCACTTTTGTGGCCCACTCCAAGTACAAACAGCTTTCTTTTCCTGGCATTTTTTTTTTCTTTATTATTTTTTACACTCCATAAAAACCATTGCAGGTTATCTTTCACATTCACGAGATCTTCTGGAAATTATTGCCGTTTCCCATACATATTACATACAAAAAAAAAAAATTTAAAAGGTCAACAGACAAAGAGAGCCGCTCATTTTGAACTTGCTGCAAACACAGAAACAAATGTGACCAGTTTTCACAGAGGAAGGCTGGCTAGAAGGTGTCCACACATGCTAAGCAAGCCACATAACACTGAACAAGACCACTTGACCACACACGATACACATTGGGAACACTTGGGAGGTATGGAGGAAGAGATGGCTTGGAGCTGAGCTTGTCAGGGGTTTTTTTTGGTGTAAAATCCAGCAGTTAGAGTGTCATCTGATGGGAAGTAACTCAGATGAGGCTTGTGGAGACATTCAAGTATTCTAGGGCTGCTCTTAAATAACGGATGGGAGGATAATAGCTCAGCGGGGTAGCCTGATAGCTTCGGTTAAGTCCCCTGCTTTAGTTAAAAGCACATCCAGTACAAAGGCAAATGCAAAGGTACAGGAAATACCACACCTGAATGGATCCCGGTCTGGTTTGGTATCCAGTTACCCTGTGATCAATACCTGACACTTCAGAGGCTGGAACAGGAGAGGGGGGTTTCACCCGGTTGTGCAACAATGCCCTGGGAAACGAGGTCCCCTCTCACTGCCCCAGCCCTTTGCTCCCTGAAACACTACACAAGAGAGGGGAGACAGGAAGCTGGAGAAAAAGCATGACGAATATTTACTCCCACCACCTCTGCCGTGGTATAAGTGGTGCTTTTCGTTTTGCTTTCTTCCCCACTGCTGCTGTTTATTGCTTGAAACTTTAAATAAAAATAATGGCCTTTTCAAAAATAAGGAAGGAAAGGAGATGGGAATGGAAAGTGTAGTAAATGGAATTCTCATTGCTCCCTGGGAATCTGGAAATACAGTAGTGGGTGCACACTGTGGATAAAAACCTAAAAAAAAAGCACTTTTTTCTTTCTCTAAAAAAAGGACATTAAAAGTTCAGAAAACCTGCCACACTTAGAGCACTTGCATCTTACAGTCACAGCATAAAGGAGAGAGTGACCCATGACAATAGCTCCATCTCAGACTAAGTTGATGAGGTTTCTCTATTGCACGTTCATGAAATGTTCTTGTTGGAGTCACAGTCCAAATCAGAGGACCACACCAGCTTTGGTCTCTCCGGGGTGTTCAGCAGGATGAAGATGCTGTGATGGGGCTGAGTTTCAGCTGGTGGACAGGAGAGTGGATGGGCACAGAACTCAACACTGAGGTAGGAAAGGCAAAACATGAGCCTTCAAAGTTTTTGCCTAATGTCAGTTCTTCTGCAAAGAAAGATGCAGCTTCTCTTTTGCATGAGGTGACGGGTGGACTGGGAGTGGAAGACAAGATCTCTGACTCATATTGCAGCAACTGGCCCATGAAACCAAAGTTTGGTGAGATCAGGCTCCGGCGCTGCTTGATGTAATCAAAGGCTTCCTCCAAGCGGAGCTTCTTCATCTTCATGAGATATGCCATGCAGATGGTGGGAGAGCGTGAAATCCCTGCTTCACAGTGCACCAGGATCTTGCCCCCCGTTCGTCTGACATAATCTAGGGGGAAAAAGTCATTGCAGACATCAGTTGTCATTGGGGATGGAGAGGATACTGCAATACGCATCCAGTGCTGGATGAGGAGAATGGTATAGAGCCAGTTCACCAGCAAGAAGAGGCTTGCTCTTCTGTTGGGTACTAAGAGTAACATGGAGATTAAAAAAGAAGGGTGACAAAACCCAGCCTGAGGTGGAGCTGAGCTGCAAATGACACTTTGTTTCAGGATCTGTGGTTCATTATGTGGTTCTTTCTGCGTTGTTTAGGAGAGTCCTTCCCTGCCTCCTTCCCATATGCCTATTTATCTGTTGGAATAACTCACTTTGAAGAGCATTGTGAGACAGAGGTCAGCTATCTGGGCAATGCTTGTGTTTGCTGTACCTGCATTTCTCTGCTGTACCTGCATTTCTCCACCTGTGGCTCAAAGAGCCAACCCAAGCCCAGCCTGGCCAGCCCTCCCACCATCGGATCTTTCAAAGGCAAGAACTGCAGGGCTCCCTTCCACTCATCAGCTTTGCCAGAAAAATAGGACTTTTCTTTGAAGTCTAAACCTAACTCCCCATTTGGCAGATTAGCAGCGAACAGTGGTACCAGGAGCTGAGCCCTGGTGGGTACCCTTGGGTGGAGACTGAGCTCACTCCCTGGGGCCTGACCACAAGGCACACAAGGACTGGTAGGCAGTTGCTAATTACAGCCTGGTTAAAGGATGCTTGGACTTAAGTCAGGATATAAAAGGCTTATGCAAAGCACCCATTTTACACAACAGGAGCCACTGTGGTTACTCACACAACACAATGATTGTTATTAGATTAAAGAGAATGTGCTTAAAATAAGCTCTTTCCACACAAAAATGCAGTTCAAAAATAGGTGTTCTCTGCTGTGTTGCCTTGAGCAGTACATTCAAGTTCCAATTTCTGGAGAACCGTTCTGAGAGTAGTGCTCAATGCAAGGCACTGAAACAACACAGAGCTGAGCAAGTTATCATTTGCCTGTCTTCAATTGTCTGCCAGGGGACTGGTGTCACCACAACCAGTTATATTTAACCACTGCACAAAATAAGGAAGACATGGATTTGAGTCATCCCCAGCATCTACACCACATGCCTAGTTTTATAAGACTGTGAAAACTAAAGCCATTCTCAACACCTGGGAAGTTTCCAAGTGACTCAGCAACTATCAGAAGAAGTTGGAGATGGGACAGAAGAGTGCTGTGAGCATTTTCCTGAAAGGTGTGAGAAGTCCCTTACCAGGAAGGGGAAGAGCTCAGAGGACACCCTCAGATCCGTTTTTTGTAATTCTGCCAGCACTCTTGAAGGACTCAAACTCAGCTGAGCAATGAGTCCAGCAAGCCTGTCAGTGAGATTTTATTCTGTTTCTCTATCAGATGTTCCTGGAGAGCAACAGCACTGATTTCAACACCATCTCCACCCAGGTTGAGGCTGCTCCACCCCACTAAACCACCCTCTGCTTCTCAGGAGGAGTCTGTCTCCTTTGTACTACGTGGCGTGGCCGGTGTGCCACTCACCTACCCCCCCTAGTGCAGGAAGATTCGGGAGGAGGTGGCCCAAAGTTTTCTGAAGTCCTCCTCATTTTTTTGCCACTGGGGTATTTGATTAAAGGGTGAAATCCCAACATGATCAAAATGAGAAATGGAAACAGCTCTGGGGTGAGGGGAGATGCTGCATTTCTAAGACCTGGCTTTGAGATATCTCAGCACAGCAAGGCAATAAGCTAGTCCTGCTGTGCCTGGCTTTTATAGGCTCTGGAATGCAAGTCCAAGGAACCAGCATGGGTTTTTCCTTTACAAAAATCAATAGGCTTTGGTGGCGTTCAACCATGCTTCTTTCCTTCCTGTTGTGCTGAAGTTACACCTACGCTTGCTTCAAAAAGAAAATAAAGCTAACCAGCTCACTTGCCTCATCTGCCTCATGGCAGTCAAGAGGAGGCATTTTCCTTTCTCAGCCTCTCCAGCCTGGAAAGCCAGAGAGAAGGACAGAGGCTTTGCTCTGAATGTCTTTCTTTCCTCAACAAAATCCCTCTGTCAGGGCAGATGCTGGGGAAGGGAAGGAGCTTAAACTTTTGCTGTCTCATCTGGGAACATGCAGAAAAAAATGTATCCTTCCCACCAATATGTATTTTTAAATAGATGAATTTAAAATATATGCAGATCTGAAAGTTTGTTAATTTGGACCTACCGATGAAGTCAATGGCTTCCTGAAAGTGTGAGCTGATGTCGGCTGTGTGACTGTCCTCCACTGGGATCCACTTGTAGCAATACTGGTCTTTGAAGGACTCTGAGCTTTTCCTGGAGACATTGAGCAGGGCCGTGATGTGCAGGTTGGCAAGAAACTCACACTTGGAAGCATGATAGGCACTACCAAGGTAGAGAAAAGGTAGGATTTCGACTGGGCCACCCTGGAAGAGAAGAAGCAGGAGCATGTAATTCTTTTTTCAAGGGTATTTGAGTCTTGATACCAGAGACAGAAAGGCAAAAGAGGCTGCGTGGGTGCCTGCTCCCTCCCTTTTGTACCCCAGTGCTGCCAGCCAGTGAACCACTGCAATGGCAAAGCCCACACAGGAAAAAGGTTTTCATTTTCTTGTTCACATCTGAGAGGTACAAAGTCAGACCCAGCCCACTTGCGTGCAGGATGTTTCCGGCTTTCTTTAAAGTGCTGCCCCTTGGGATGCACCCGAAGTGCTTTCATACATGAGGGCCATTCCCATCCAGGATTTACTGAAACATGGGAGAGGTGGCGAGCAGTGTCCAAGCAGGGAGGAAGAGAAGGACAAAGGAAATGGCTGCTTTAGCTCAGCCCTTCTCCTCACACCACCAAAGATGAAGCAAAGCAAAAAAAAAAATAAAAAAAATCAGAGCAAGGCTCCCCGTCCACAACAGCCCCATGGGGGTTGGGGAGGGGCAGCCCTGTGCCCCCGTGCCTCTCTGGGGCGTCACCCATCCCCAGACGTCATCTCGGTTCCTCCTTCCTCAGTGCAAACAAAGGCTGGGTGACGAGACTGCGAAAGAAAAAAAGCCACGGCCTGACACAGGGGTTTCGGAGATCGCAGGTAACTTTCCATGATGCACAAGAGCTGCTGCCAGCCCCTGGCTGTAAGAAACTGGTTTTCCACCTCCTCAAGCTGCCCACCCAGTGGGTCCCACGCACTGAGGACAGCTGGGAGGTTCCAGGGGCAGCAGGATGGAGCTCAGGGCAGGAGGTGGCCCCAGGGGAGCTGAGGGGCATCGCCTGGGGGCTCCCCCCGCACCAGGAAACGCACGCCCCAGCGGAAGTGGCCTGACCACAAGGTGACATCTCGGAGCACACGTATTCCCCGGGCAGAGTGGGTGTGGGGGCACAATGACTTCCCCTGTGGAAACCCCACTACCCTGCCCAAGGGCCGCTCTCGAGAGCCACTACCGGTTCTCAGAAGCAGTCCCATGGCCCCGGCCCCCTCTGCCAGCCTCAGGTCCCTCCTGGGGTCTCAGAGGAGGTGCAGGCAAAGTGTGCTTCTTCATCTGCCAGAAAAATGGCACCTCTGGCAGCCCCTTCCCTTGCCTCCTTGAAGTCTCGGGAAGTGTGAGCTGTTTGTGGCTTATGCTGCCTGGCTGTGTGATAGACAGGTTGCGAATACCATTTTGGGGCTAGACAGGGTATTTTTCCTCTTTCTGTCACCTAATTTGGAAGCCAGGTGGAAGTGATGCTGACCAGCAGCACACACAGGGCACGTGATTCAACAAACAAGCTGCCAACCTGGGCTGTGAGAACTCATTGACCACCCATCCCAGCACAAGGGCCCTCAGCACCCAGCCAAGCTCCAACAGAGCCTGGTGGCAAGAGGGAGAAGACCCAAGAGGAAGGTGACCTGCCACAACCTTGACACACACCTGGTCGTAAGCAGGTTTGTGGTTGGCACTCTGCTTCTCACAGTGGCTGGCGACGTTTCTCTCTGCCTCAGTCCTCTCTAGGGAAATGAGTTTTCCATCCACGCAGCACTCAGGATATTGCGAGTTAAAGGTTTCATATCCCCCTAGGGGGAAGAAAAAAAAAAAAAGAAAAGAAAAAAAAAAGACATGAATGTTTGCGCTTTCGTTTAATTAAAGCTCCAGCAGTCGGCGCTTGCAACGCAGCGGGGTAGCACCACACAGCGACGGGCCCTGGGGGGGTTAATGAGGGATAGCCCTCCCCTAGGGAAGCAGGTTTGTTTAAAATGCTTTGGGCACCGGAAAACAAACCTCTGATACCGCTGACAATTATTAACTTGCCAAAAGCCCGTGGATCCAGATTAAAACTGTTAGTGAATGTAATTCTGATGAGTCTAGCAACCATTAACTCCAGTAGAGTGGGGACTATACTCCCTCCCCAGGGAGTTTTATTTGAGCAGTTTCTTTGAGCACTATTTCCAGCATCTGAGAATGAGATTTCTTTACTCAAGAGTCATCCTTTCTAAATCTGTCATGACTATATATGCTGTGACAACATGAGAAATATTTTATTTCCATTTTTGAATGGACATAAGCACAAGAGGGGGATGCTTGCAATTGTGTCATTAATCACAATGCAAGAGACAGCGAGGTAACAAAGACAGTCCCACTGAAACCAATTTGTTAAATAACAGCTATAAAAGTTAATGAAATCCTGTGACAGCATTTGACAACTGAATAGCCCCACGTGAGCTATTCTACATGGTTAAGAACTGCATTCGTATCATTCAGTGTGCTGCTAATGAAAAGGAATTAATCCTATTATTACATTGTTACTCAAAGTTTGTTGTCAGCTGAACGTTGCCTGTTTCCAGGCTGGGACTATGCTGCACACAAGCACACAGTCTCCAAAGTGAACGAGAACAAGTCAGGTAGCAGAAGCAGCCTGGAAATGTCGGTGGTGTGCCACGTGTCTGCCACCTGTGCTTTTTCAGAACAAAAATGAACGTCGAAAGCTCTCCAACAGCTAGATTGAGTAATCCTTTGGAGTGTGGCCCTCCAGTAAAGCAGGCTGGGAAAGCAAACCCTCTGGTGCGAATCATTCAGCTGTGACTGTTTCACCCTGATAAGCAGTTTGGGTGCTGGTGCCACAGTGCAAGGAAGGGTTTCGAAACAAAGGAAGGGCTAAAGATCTGAGCAGCCGCAGGGCCCCTGCCGCCCTCGCTGCCAGGGCTGCCCGGTGCAGCTACCTCTGACATTTCAGCCCCCTAATGCTGGTGTCTCATTTGTTTGCAATGTTTGAGCAGATGTGTGCTCAAATTCATGACGTGCTACTGTCACCCACTCAGTCCTGCCGTGGGGTCCTCATGTTGCAAGTGGCTGGCACCATCCAAAGCCCACTGAACATGATGAAAGTCTGTTTTCCATGATGAGAGCAGGAGGGTGACTTTGCAGTCAGCTGGCACTCAGTGCAAAGTGCCACCTTTCCTCCTACTCCCCAGCCACATTCAGCCAGCTCACCCCAGAGCTCACAGCACAAGGCATTGGGTCAAGCAGCCAAGTGACCATGGAGACCATGAGGGGGGGGGTTGATAAAATGATATCCACAACAACTGGGTTGATAGTGATATCCCTAACAACTTGCAGTGTGAAAGTCAACAAACACAAGCAGCTCTTCAGACTCCTCTGCTCTCCTGATCTCCAACTGCCCTTCGTGGGGTGGACTTTTAAATCCTCTTGTTTTGCATAGCTAACCTTACCTCCCCCCACACACCCCACCACCCAACCACTGCCATCACATAGGAAAAGCATGTCCAGTTTGTATAAATAGCCATTATCCCCATTTACACCCCGTGTTGCTGTTTTTACTCTTGAAAGAACACAGAAACCCGGCTGAGCCAAATCAGCCTGTGTGTTCAAACAGACATGTGTGTCTCCCGCCTCTGGGGCAGCTAATGCACACAACTGGTGAATGGTTAATTACAAGCCTCGGGGATCAGGATATTTGCAGACCATTCTTACAGTGAGTCATCTTCTCATCCGTCCTCTAGCAATCTCCTCTCTTCCCCCTCCCCACTCAACCTAGCTTCCCTGAGGTCATTTCTGCAAGTACTAGATTGCTCATCGCAGAGAGCTGGGCTGCGCTTCGGTTTTAATCAATAAATAATAGAATTCTTGTCAGCACCCAAAGGAGGATCCGTTATTTTATCTTTCTGCAAGATCTTCTTCCTCCACTACACAAACACACTTGCCCTGCTGAGGCTGAGCTCAACCAGAATGAAACTGCACCTACACAGATGAAAGATGTGACACACTTGACCCCTAAAAGCCAGAAAGAGAGGGAAGGAACAGGGCCAGTGTGCAACTTGCTCTGCAATTGCTCTGCACTAGCTGCCCTGCCTGGGTGCAGGTCCCAGGGATGGTTGGTGAGCTGGGAGGGGTGACCTGCTCATATCTTAGCTCATCACTGCAACTTCTGACATGACACCGCTTTAGCCCTTAAGTAGCCAACACCTCCTCCTAGCTCCCCCACACCTAGGGAAAACAGGAACGTAAGGGGAGGGGAACCTCAAGGTTATTTTTTTCTGGTGGTTTTACAGCCCGTTATTTGCAAGGTCGGTGCTACAGACCTCCAAGGAGCCCCTTCTTCTGAGTAGTGCCAATTGCTTCAGGATTATTTATATCCCCACTGCCCCAGAGATCTTCCCCTGGAACACAACTTCCTGGGGGGTCTGTGGCCCGGGTGAATCAGCCCACTGAGTCACTGGCTCCTCAGGCCACATCAGATCTGAAAGGGAGCTGTGGAGTTCACAGGCCTGATTCTGGAACCCAGAGCTCTTCCAGCAAAGGGGAAAAGCAGCATGAAAAGGGTGAAACTTTCTCATCCACTAAGGGGGAATCATTTTAGCCTGAAATTGACAGGCTCTCAAGACACTTCGCAATACACACGAGGTACAAAGCAAAGCCTACATCAAAACCCCACCCCAGATAAACTGCCCACAGCCACAGTCACCACTTCAAAGCTTAGGGCTGGTACATGAAGAGGGACGGACGATCTTGTGGCTAAACGAGCAGGCTGAGAGTCAGCAGAGCTTAATTCAGCCCCTGGTTTGCCACAGACTTCCTAATGTTACCCTGGAGATGTTTCTTCATTTCTAGTTCGATGGGGTCCCTATGGATTTGCCTGACCCAGCACAGTGCAACTATCCCTGCCCTGAAGCAGCAGAATTGGTGCTTTTGGGGTGCCTGTCAGACCCCAGGGCAGTCTGACAGTGCCCGGACACAGCCAGGGTGATGGCAAACCACGCTGGGAGATTCCCCCCTCCTTGATATCGGACGATATCCAGGCTGGAGTTGCCTCTATCCCATCTGGCCACTGTTCGTTATAGGCTGTGCAAACTGGACACACCAGGACAAAAACTAGTGTGATAAAAGGCTTAATAAAGGCGAATTAACCCTGGCCAGTGAGGACACAGGGGCAGAGTTCATTCAAGAAACATCGCCTGGTTTTCTCCTCCATCTGTGACCTCCCCATAGCCTCAGGATATGGCAAGGGGGGGTTGTTTAGGAGTCTAAACCCTCCTTCAGCGTGGCCCCTCTCCGGGGAGTCCCGCAGCTCCCGCAGCCGGGGGTGCGATGCTCCGGGCTGGCACTGCCCCGCTCCGAGGGGAGGGACGGGGGAGGGCGAGGGCTGAGAAAACGGAGAGGGCAAAAGGACAAAGGGACTGCCAGGAGAAATGGAGAGGAAGCAGGAATGGGAGCATGGGAGGGCAGAGAAAGGGCGGGCTGCTTTTTTTTTTTTTTTTTTTTTTTTTTCAATCGTTTTATTATCCCTGAGTTACACGGAAGGGAAACAAAGAACCGCAATCAAAGGGCCATAATACACGTGAGGGGAGAAGGTATTTATGTCCCCCGACAAGCCCCGGAGTTTCGGGTATGGGTTTCCCCTGCCAGCCTCGATATGCCCGAAAGAGATAAAACTCTCCACGCCTGGTGGAGGAGCGAGCACCGATCCCCGCCTTTCGGACGCCCAAAACTGGCCACCCCGTGTGACCCGGCGGAGAGCGAGAAGCAGCGGCCTCGTCTCCCCTCTCACCCCTGGGGCAGGTTTTATTTTCCACGCAACCCCGATCTCTCTCGCTTCCCTTTCCCTTTGATAATCTGCTATTTTGCCCTTCTTCCCCTAATATTCTTTGCTTTTCATCAGCTTCTTAAACGCGCGGTGGGGGGTGAGCGGAAGGCATTTGGGGCTCATCCCGCAGAGCCTATCCGGGATTTATTTCCAGTGGGTGGAAAAGAAACGAAATCCCGGCGTTACCTCCCTGCCCTCCACCAATAATCAGGTTAACTGCGGGGCGGAGGAGAGGGGAACTTTGAGGGTCGATCCGCGGCGCTGCCCCCAGCCCCTGCCCCCCCTTTCCCGGCCGCCCCTCTCACCTTTCAGAAAGCAGACTCTGGTCCCGGCCTCCGGCAGGCTGGAGAGCAGGGCGTTCAGGACGATCTGAGCCGTGCTGTCCTTCTTCAGCTTCTGCCAGTGCCCCGTGCCCTGGTCCAGCACCACCACGGCGGCCAAGCGAGCGGTCCCCGCCGCACCTTCGCCCCCCACCAGCAACCGGGCGCGAGCGGAGGCGTCGGGCACCACGAAGTGGAGGGGCACGGCCCCGCCGCGGGCCCTCCGCATCACCACCGAGTTCAGGTTGACGTTGAGCGAGCCGCGGAGGCAGGAGGCCGAGTAGGAGAGGTACGGCCGGCAGTCCAGCACCAGGCAGCGGGAGGGCTCCTTCCGCAGGAGCTTCCGCAGCTGCCGGCAGTCGAGGGACGTGACTTTCATACCGGTCCTCGGTCGCGCCCCGCCGCAGCCGGGGCAGGAGCGGCAGGAAGGTGCTCGCTGGGGTGTCCCGGGGCTAGCGCGGGAGCCGTGGGGGCTCGGACGGCGGCGACGGGACGGAGGCACCGCGACTCCGCTTCGAGCCAGGGCAGGGAATCCCGGCAGCCGCCACCGGGGATTTATATGAATGGGAGGCCGGGCCCTGACGACACTGCCCATATTAGGGGAGTGACGCGCCCGCCTTCCAAACATGGGCATTGCCCGCCCCGCACCGCCCGGCGCACCGCCCCCGGCGGGGGATCCCCTCCCTCCATGCCCCCTCCACCCCCCCGTATCCCTCCATCCCTCCCCCATCCCTCCCCCGTCCCTCCATCCCTCCATCTCCCCCCCCCGCCCCCCGGCAGCGGGCGGGGGCCGCGGCCGCGCAGGCAGCGTTAGTCAGGCTCGGAGGCAGAGGAAGGTGAAAAACGCCGCAAAAATTCTCCAGTCATAGGCCTAAGGCTCATCTCAGCATCACCGCTCCCCCTGCCCAGTCAGAGCGGAGAACCGGGAAGCGTGCCGGGGAGGAGGAGGGGAAGGAGGAGGACAGGCAGCGCTGGGGCAGGTTTCTCACACCAGGTTGCAAAGGGGATTTCAGTTCCCCTTATTCCTCCCTCACTGTGGATGTCCTCACCGCCAGCGGAACCCGAGGACAGGCAGACCTGCCTGCATCTGCCTGCAAGCACGCTGCTGCTCAGGGGCTGGGAGCTGCCCGCTACTAGACCCCTCTCGGAAAGAGCTGGGTCCTCTGCCTGGGCACCAGTTTGCATCAAGGCAACTCTGGTAACCACGGACTGCCTGGGGAACACCCCCGAGGATGTGGTTACCTGACCCTAGGTTTACAGCCTGATAAGCAAAGGAGGAAACAAGGAGCAACAGCCTAGGACAAAGCAAAATGTGCCATTTCTTTAGAATTAACAAATGCTATGGAGATGGGGTCAGGCAGGCCATCGGCAACAGAAAAATTGCTGGCATGGCTTTCTGAGGGGCTTGTCTGTCCCATTCTTTGTGGTAAACTTCTAGGCTGCAAGACTGTGCCTCAAGGACCTGCAAGACTTACAGACCTGAGGCTGCTCCTGTGTCCAGAATTTATGACACTAAGACACGCGGGAATTAGGAAATTTGGCACTTGTCCTTTCCTTGTAGATAAGTTTTGCAAAATGACCAAAAAGGGAACTGAAAATCCCTGGAAGAAGTTAGGCAAAATGATAAGCTCCAGCCATGCTCATTACAGCCTGGACAGATGACAGTGGAGCTCTCCAAGAGCAGGGTGTCATTTATTCTGATGGTGCCCTGAAAGTATGTTCACCTCAGCAGCAGGCAGGAAGTGCCATCCCTGCCTCCAACTGCCTGCAGCTGAACCCGAGAAGCATGAAAGAGGCTGTATGAGGAAAATGTTCTAGCTGACTGAAAGAATAGCAACTCCTGGTTTCGAAGCACTTCTTCCTCTTTCAAACCCCCTGTAGTCTCCAGCTCGCTCCTTCTAACCTGACCCCCCCCCACACACACACTCCCCTCCTCTGAGTCAGACAGGGTATGAGACTGAACAAAAATAGATACAGCTTGTGGGTAGGGGCAGATGTTCACAGAGCATCTTAGCGTGGGTGTTGTCTTCACCTGGCCTCTGCTGTCATGGCCACCTGGCTCCTTCCCTCCTTCTGCACCCCCCCTGGGAGACAGCCAGGCATTGCCAGAGCCAAGGGCTGGGTTAGACATCCCCACGTGCTGGTGAGGTCCCTGCCAGAACTGACTCCCCACCGTAAGAAGCATCGCCACAGCCATGCTGAAAACCTTCACATCATCCCATGGGCAGGCTGATTCCTCCCCTTGATTTTTCACTAGGTGGGGAATCTGGCACGGGCAGGGGCACAGGCACTTATTCCCGCTCACACAGGAAACCTCCAGCACTGCCTGAACACAACCTGCCTTTCCGGCCTCCCTCCCCCAGCTTCAGCAGCTGCTTCTTCCTCCCTGAGAAGCAGCCTGGCTCCCTCGGGGCTTGGCCCCCAGTAACAGCCCAGCTGGTGAACTGGTCCCAGTGAGGCACAGGGAGGGGAAGAGGGGCTGTGGGCAGATGCTGGCGCAGTCCTCCCTCCTGGGAGGAAGGAGGGGGCCCGCACAGTCACACCAGAGCATCATTTCCTCTCAGGAAACCCAAGTGAAATGTGGAGGGGTGGGAAAGTGAGCTTCCCCCACCCCCCAATCCTGATTGAAATGCTAGTCTGAAGGAGGGGGTAAATTGTACCAACCTGGGAAATAAAACCTCTGGGGAGCAGCTGAAGTTGGGCCTGTGCTGGCAGCAGGGTGTATATCACGAGACCTGACCTGCAGCTGACCTTCCTCCTTTTACACACCTAATGCTGAGCATCCAAACAACTGCCTTTCAGTAGATTACAGCTCTGCTTTTGTTTCTTAATAGAGTGAGTCATGACCACCTTTTTATTAGAAGAAAATAACAAGGCTAACAACAGCAGTACTAATGCTTCCTCTGCTGCAGGGTACTGGACTCAGCTGTCCCTGACTTCTCTGCCCACCAGCAAAATTACTCGTTGTACTTGGAAATAGATGAGCAATCGGGGCTGATGCTGTCAGGGGTCTGGGATGGACATGAATACTTTTACTCGCTGGAGCAGCTCCTTCATTTGTCAGGTGCTCCCAGCCAGAAGAGAAAAAGGGGCTTGATTCCTGTAAACGGAGGTGGTTGAGTAACTTAAACCACTCTCTGCTTTAGGTAGGAAACTCCCCTCCTCCCTGCAACACTTTACATCATTCCCAGCGAAGTTCTGTTGCATCTTTCTGCTCCTCCTCCCGCTTCCCCTTTATAATCTCCCAGGCTCTTTCGTCCTTTGTCTAGGGCTTTTATCGGGGCTTTCAGATCAGCTGGTCCTTTCCTTTTCTTCTAGGCTGTATTTCCCCTAACCTAGCTCATTCTTCCCTTCTCCCGTGCCCACCTCCTCCGGGCTCTTTGTTTCTGCCTCTTCTCAGCGCTGCAAAGGGAAACTTTATCAGTGCAGCTCGGGAGGGGTGGCCCAAGCTCCTGGGGGACACCGTTGGACTTCCAATCTGGGTAAGAAGTTGCAAGTCACAGCATTCCCTGGGCACCATCCAGCAGGCATTGCTGAAGAGCAAAATGCCGCCTTTTGGAGAGGACAGAACTCTAAAAAGAGCTTTAAAAATGGGCTTCTGTTAATAAATGAATGCCATTTCTTCGGAAGCAAAAGAGACAGGATCGGCCAAGTTTCTAGGGCTCAAGTTCTCCGAGCTGAGACAAAGGATGTGGGGTGCTACAAGTGTGCTTCTCACCCCAAAGAGTTAACACCAAACCCCAGCAAGACCAAAGGGCCAGTGAGCTCTCTATGCTGGAAAGAAGACTGGGGGGGGGAAAGGCAGATCAAGGGTCACATAGGAGATCAGGATGGTGGTTGAGAGAGTAACCTAAATGTTATGGCAACCTAATCTGGGGCTTGAGCTGCATCATATCCCTGCTGGGGCACAATCCTGAACCCGCATCCTCTGGGTGGCCATGAAATGCAAGAAATTCCTCAGATGAACAAAGCATAGCATAAGACAGCAGAGAAGATGGGTTGGCATTTCTTTAATGTTATTAAGTTTTCCATAACATCAGTTTCTAAATTTGGAGTGGCTGATGTCAAAACACTTACAGCACAAGCAGTGAGATAAGTTTCTACCGGTAAATGGAGAACTGGAAGACAGGTAAATTTATACCCAGAGCTAAGGCCAGCTGAGTAGTGGCAACAGGAAAATGTCCAGCTGAGACCTCAGCAGTGTCAGGACTTGGTGGCTCTTGACAGTCTAACAGAACAGATCAGATCATGAATTAACACAGCCTCGTTACAAATTGGTCTCAACAGAATAAGCCGTTGTCAAACACTGATTCTACAAGGTGAAAAGCAGTATCAGACACAGACTCTGCAGCAGAACAACCACACCCCTCACGTTAAGGCATCATATATGTGATCTGATGTTGAACTGGAATTTATTCTTTTTTTTTTTCATCATAAAACTAACAAAAGGATTAGCAACTTCTTGTGCATTTTCAATAAAAAGAATTTATACATTTTTCACTTTAAATCTACATTCTCTAACAAATCCATAATCACAAGTGGCTATTCCCAAAGAATTAGAAAAAAATGCATGCCTCAATGAACAACGTTTCAGTTTATTGTGGCCCCATTTGAGACCTGGTTTACGTTCCCCAATCTATTGCTGTCAAAGAGAATTAAGATAAATGGTGCCTTGGCTTAAATGGGAGTCACCTGCTCTCAGCACTTCTGAAAATCAGGCTGAAAGTGAATCTCAGACTTACGTCTGATTTTTACCTGACTCATGCCTACGTGACTCCACTGACTTCTGCAAGCTGCTGGTAACAGCTGCTGTCAGGAATGAAAGAGGAATAAACCAAACCTCCCATCTCCTTTTAGAAGCCACTGTTCTTTCTGTTCCGTTAGTTGATGACTTAGGTACAGATGGAGAGGCAATTTTTAAAACAGGAATTCCAGCTGTCTTCACAATCAAGTTTCAATTTCCCGGCTTGCCTGACATGGCCCAGAGCATCACGAGCCATGTTGATGGAGCATTTCTGAGAGCCAGCTATGAATATAAAGAACCCATCTACCCATTTGCAACCATGTACTGTCCCTGAGGTAGGTGCAGTCATTGCTTATGTGGGAAAATTGTGTAGTTAGCTGCCTTTAAAGTGAGACAAAGACCTTTTGTTCTTTCATCAGCTTGCCAGTTCTCATTTGTTCTTTCCTCTTCCTGCCACTGTTCCCCCACACGCATTTCTTGCCCTCTTGTCCTGTCTCTTCCCTTTTCCTGGATGCATTTCCCAGGAACCTGCTCCTCTTCCACACTGGCAGATCTTCTCCCACTAACACAGCCGTTGTCAGCCTGGATGGGTTTTCACTCATATCTCCCAGCTATTCCTGCTCCTCAGGTACCCAACCAGCCTCTCATAATGTGAATCTTAGACCTTGTGTGTGGTTACTGCTTCTGTTGGGAGCCACCAAATGACATAAAATCTTCTTACATGTGATTTAATTGACTGTTAGGACAAGCACATCTTGGAGAAATGCTCATTACTTTGCTCCAGTTCTTTTGGCAGCAAATCTTACCACCACTGAATCTGATTCCTTGTCTTGGTTTTTCTGACTGACTCATTTCTTAAGCACCAGGTTGTTGCCTAGAGGGTATAATCACATAAATATAATCCACTGCACAGTGTGTGTTACTATGCCCACTCCACTGAGAATGGTACAGCTCCTGGGTACAGAAATGACTGTTTAAGCTCAAAATGGAGCAGCTCATGCTTTTCACTGAGAATGTGTTGGAGTCATTTCAGTGGGCTACACAGATACAAGCAAACAAAATAAACACATTCAGAAAACCCATTACACCTCTGTTTTCTATAGCATTGCCAGCAGCAGAAAAAAACCCCACCTGACAGCCCCTGCTTGTTCTCAAGGGTCCCCAGGCACAGCACAGGTCACTACACAGGCCTCAAACTCCCTCTCTTACTCTAATACAAGCATGGCATTGCACATCCCATTCCTGAAAAGCTCTATAACCCACCTTTGCAAAGGAAAAACAGACAAAATGTAGATCTAGGCTTTGGTCTACCTTCTGGGTATCACCCTAGATGGTATTTTTGGATGGCATTTGGGTCTGCTACAGGTTATCTAGAAGGCAGCTGCAGGGCTGGCCAGTGGGGAAAGAGGAAGCAGCTGGAGCTGGTGGGATGGGGAAGGCTGCAGTGACAGCAGCCTGCAAACAAGGCACCCGGAGCTGTGAGGAGGAAGAAGGTAAACCAGACCTCCTCTTTCACCCGGGGTAACATTAGGGGTAATGGGCTTAAAGCAAAGGAAAGCACAGCAGCTGTAGGTGGAGGGAGGCTTCTCAGCAGCACAGAGTACAGGCACCGGGGCCGCTCACCGTGGCCAGCTGTGGTTCTCCGCTGCTGAGGGCTCCAAGAATAGGCTAAACAAAAAGTCTGTCTGGAAAGGCTTACACAGTCTTGATCCTGCCCTGGGGTAGGGGTGGGCTGGATGACCTTTTGAGGAGTCTTCCTAAAAGTCCTTGTTTTACAGGCTTGTGTGGATCACATTCAGGCACACAAGTCTCTGACTTGGTAACTATCCTAAAAATCTATGAAATGACAAAGTAACCTGAACTAATAATTTGACTAATTTCCTTATTTTCACTGACTGTCCTTTCTGCTGAAGTTGCTCTGTGGTTACCTCAAGTGTTGTCCCCCTTGCCTGAATCATCCAGAAAAGAAAAAAAAAAAAAAAAAATTTGAATTACATTTTTTTCCCCAAAATAAACCTAGTGAATTAAACTTGTAAAAGAGAGAAAATAATTTAAGGTTTTTATGTTCATTTTTCCTAGGCTCCTACTTACTTAACCCCATTTAAACTTTGTATCAGCTTATGACATCCGGTGAAAGTACACTACAGCTTATTAAAATTTAAAGCTGTTACTCCAAGGGAAAACACTGAAAGCTCTTTTATGGATTAGCCAAGTCGGCAGGATGTGGCTTCGACTTTGTATCCTTTTGATGGCATAGCCCACTTGAGCATCTTAATAAAATAAAACTTCCCCATCACTTTCAGCCTGTTTTCAGCACGGTTTTCATTCTGTGCACCTAACTGTTCAGTGCCAGTACTATGTTCTACCCCTGTATTTCACAGGAAAAGTAAGAGGGTATCATAAACTAACCCTATAAAATATGTAACTATATTTAAAATGAAGTAAATGTGGAAGTAAATACTAAAAAAAAAAAAAAAAGCTGATCATTTAAAAATAGGAGAGTTAAAAAATGTGGATGATACCTGCCATGCATTTGCTCACCTTTGTCCTGTCAGAAGGGCATCATCTGAGACCCGCAGTACCTTAGTGATGGTTTGTACTGGTACTATCAAACATAGCTGAACCAGTGCAGCACCTTGGCTTCTCTTAAGTCATCCTTGTATTGGAAACTCTTCCCAACACAATGCTGCTGCTTATGCCACAAGTCTTCACCACAGTTTCCTACCAGCAGAAAGGAGCTGGTGGGGTGACATAGCTGATTTCCTCTGCAGATATGGCAAACAGCCTGTTGCACAGGAACCCATGCAACAGAAACTGCCTCGCTGCTCAGTTTGCAAACTGCGCCCCAGGAAGGCCTTGTAGGCATGGATGAAGTTGTCTTTTATGTAGCTCATGTTTCTGGGAAAGGAACCTGAGAAAGAGGCTGTTCCTATACTTTTGCAAGAGCTCCTTCAGTTAATGCTCTGGTTTACACAAGTGCAGACAGGCCTTGGGTCCCCATCCCTCTGGTGGTCCTTCAAGTGTTTTTAATCTCACTTCCTATGACTTCCTCCCCAAGGGCTTGGGGGCCTGAAAGAGGCTGGTGTATCTAAATTAAAAGGGGGATTTCCAGATTTATTAAGATTCTCTTGTTTAACAAAAAAACTAAAAAAACCCCAATATATAATAAAATTTAAAAATATATATCTCAAAGCCAGGCTCTTCCCCTAGCACTTCTCAGGTTCCTCCTGGGAAATGCCCCTCCCGACAGGGACTGCTCATGGTGAAGTATCTCCAGGGCTATCTTACAGCCTTTGGCTACCAGATAGTCCCTTCCTACAGTCCTGCTAAAATGAGTAACAGCCAGTCCTCCGGAGTAGGAGGAAAATGCCAACCCTATAAACTGCTGCTCGCTCCATCCCTCCCGCACCCAGAGGGTTTTGCTGCACTTTTCTTCGCTAAGTTAAGCAAACTCTGCAGAGAGGTTCCACCTGAGCCAGGGGTTTTCACACTGGAGGGGTTGGACCTTCCCTTTTTCCAGCTCCAGGGTGGGGAGTATAACCTCTGGCTGAAGATCAACACAGGGCTGTAACATTTCACACCACCACAGGTGTTTGCTGTGGGAATGAGTGCTGGAGGCCTTACAAAACACAGCTTCTGGGCTGTGAGCTTTGGCAGTCTTTATTATTCATGAACTGTGAGCAGGGATTTCAGTCATACAGCACATAATGCTGCTGTCTGCCTACAGGCAGGAAAACCTTGAAATCCAGGAGAAGAAAGTGTGCATCAGTACAAACTCACCATCTCATCAGCGTGCAACAAAGAGGGCACTCAGGCCAGCCTGAAAGCATCTGTGTAGGCAGAAGTCGACTCACAGGGCAAAAGAAGTGGGAAGGGAATGGGACTGAGCTGGGAAACAATTTGTCACTTGCCAGAACATTTGTCCAGCATTGCTTGTGGTGAAACTGGAAGCCCAGTTTGGGAGGGGGTGGTGAAGTGACCTTCTGTGATGATGCTTGGCCCTCATTCCCACCACCCTCTTCCCTCCAGGAGCATGATACAGACATGCACATTCCCTTTCCTGCATGGCCCAGGACCTCTTGGAGTTCCCAAGTGCTCTGGGAAGCAGTGCAGCAGTGGGAGTGTGGCTCAAGGAAGCCAGTTGGGAAGGCTGGTTGCTGGGACACGCCACCACCCAGACCTTACCAGTGCTACTTTGGGAATCGGGACATCTGACACATATTCTGCTGCTTGAATCACTGACAGTTTTTGGTTGTTTACAATACATCTCTTATCTACCAGGAAGGGGAAAAAATATTTGTTTGGACTAATCTGGAAAGATCTTGGGCACCTGAACCCATGGGGCTTAGACACAGACAGAACAGCTTTCCCTTTGGAAACTGTTCCACTAAGCGAGGTCAGTCCCAGAGACATCAGTCAGTGCGCAGCCATGGCCTTCCCACCATAACACTTGAACCTACAGACAACAGGCTGCTGAAGCTACTGCTCCTTTCTTTATCCTGGCAGCCCCAGGAACTGTTTACCCATGAAGAAAAAACTAAAGCTTTTCCAGAAATAAAGCACATTTGTGACATTGTCAGCCTGCTCCTGGGGCTGTGCCTGGCACTGCTCTGAGCTACAAATGCATGGTGACAGGGACTCCCTTTTGTACAGCTATGCACAGCACCCTTGGTTGCATCCTGTGCTGCTAGCTAGCCAGAAATACCATCATACCATACAGGTGTTCTGCTGAGAAACACACACATATCATCACACCTCTTAACACAAATCTCCAAAGGAAGGGAGGGAAGACAGCCAGGGATTCAGAAGGGACGGACTTTCCCAGGGGTTCCCTCCATCTTTTCCCTTCTTGTGGTGGGAAGGCAAAGGAAGAGGAAAGTTGTAGTCACAGAATTGCAGCAGCAGGATGAGATAGGCCTGGAGAGTGACAGCTCAGTATGTATTTCCCATATGGTGGCACCATATGGTGACTCCACCTTCTCACAAGCTCAGTGTGACAAGACTACCCATGCATTTTCTCCTAAGGAGTTTAAAGAGGAGAGAATCCACCCTCACTTCAGTGGAGAGACCACAGGAGAGCTATTTGCATGTTTTGGCAATACCTCAACAACCTTCCTGAAGGCAGGTTAAATATCTGACCCCCTTTCCCACTGCCTGCCCAAGCCCTCTCCTCAAAGTGGCCTGTAGCACAGAGTGCCTTGCAGGGTCCAAGAGCAGAGATAAACTCCTCCCTTGCCTTGGGCAGACCTGCAAGAAGTTTAGGACAAAGAAAAGCATTTCTTTGGGGGATTTTATCCTAGTTGCCACAGGTTAGGCTGTCATTTCCAGAGGGCTCAGCGTGACCAACTCACGCTTTGGACCTTCTTTGCCCTTCCCATACAGCAGCTTCAAGCCCAGAGAGATGAAATGGTGTGTCTGCTGAGTCCTGGCCATCCACCTTGGCCTGGTGTGGGTGGATCTATTTTAAGATACTACCCAAGTTGTAAAAAAAAACAAGACAGGTGAGAGGTAGATGTGCCTGCTTCTGCTGCTCTTGCTGAGGGGACAGAAACCTGCATGAGGAAGATGGTGCAGGTAGCAGGGGACAATCACTCCTGCAAGGAGCAGCAGGTAGGCATCCTTCCCTCATTCAACACTCACCTTGCACTATTCAGATCAGGTCCCAGGGGCTGGTGTTGGAAGGTGTTGTGAGGCTCAGGCTCCTCCCTACAGCCTTATTCCTTAACAAGAGGGCATTGTGCCTGCCCGCGGGAAGCCCAGCCTCATGATGCTGGGCAGCACAAAGGCTCGATTTACCCTCTGAAAGAGCTGGAAACCAGGAAAGAGCCGGAGGCAGCCAAAGGCTGCTCTCCCTGTCTGAGACACTTCGGATTTTGATGCAACCGGGTGATTGGCTGCGGGCACAAGTGAGCGGGGCTGGGGGCTGCCTGCCTCCGGTGTGGAAGTGGGAGGTGTCGGGGCTTATTGCTCTGATCCTCTCCATTTCCCATGGCACAAATCAACAACCAAAGTGCTCCAGATACTCCACAGCCAGACGTGAACATACTCATTTGGTGTTTCACTTGACATTTAAGTTAAAGCCTCCTGCATTGCACATCCACCCTAGTGCACCAGAGGAACATTGGGGCCTGATGTTTCAAGAAGCCACCTGTGATCCTCCAGCCTTTTGATGCTAGCAATGCTCTGCCTATCAAAGAGGACAATGTACAGAGTGTTGTTCTTTCCAAATAGTTTTTGCACTCTGGAAGAGTCCAGAAACTACTGCCTCCTGCTGTGCAGCAAGATAATCAAGAAAGGAGTTAAAGGGGACATTCAAACATCCTTCTGAATGCAGGTGAGGACATGCAGAGAGAGAGGAGGGATCTCATGCCCAAAGGCACCAGCTGCTGTGACCAAACACAGGACTGTCTCTCCCAGGACAAGTTGTGTCGCATCGATGACAGCAGCAAGACCCTTTGCCTGCCCTTCCAGACAGTGGAAAGGACCTCTTGTTCTACCACCACTGAGTTAAAATATATGAAAAGGATTGAAATTAAGATGATAAGGGAAAACGTGGCATTGTCTGAGGGAAGGTGGGAACATGGAGCCACAAAGAACTTTGTACATCTCATAGAGGGAAGAGCTCAGGGCAGGCAGTGCTGGGAACCACACAGGCATCTGACCTGGAGTGAGTCTTGAAACTATTGCAAGAAATGCCTTCCTCTAGCCATAAATGGGGCAGTCTTCTAGCTCACCAGATGATGACTTGGGCAGGTTGATCCTGACATCCTCCAGGCTGCTGTATCTAGACACAAGCACACAGACATGCAAAAAACCTCTCACAACTAAACAAAAAAACCCTAAAATCCTTAATTGGGGCAAGGATGCAGCACACACCATTTTTCACAGTGGGCAATTTTGTCCATTTATACAGCTTCCATGGTCTGCAGATCCAGTGCTTGGGTAGAAAGCAGTTTTTGGTCCTGTCACGATTGATGGGATCATTACAATACATATTTATTGCTGTGTATTGTAGCTGTCAGCCCACATCCTATCATTTTGGACACCCTGGGAGAAGCCACAGTGAGTGTCTGTCACATTGGCTACCATGCAGACAGAGGCCAGGGAGGCAGAAGGTGATGCGACATGCTGAGCTCAGTGCAGAAGGAGACAGAAATAGACCCTGTCTTGTGGTGGACACTCATTAAATACTTTGCTGCAAATTATTCCCTCCCTCCCTTCCAGGCCGTTCGGGCACCGATGTCAGCTGGATACGTTAGAGACCAACCAGAGGAATGATTGCCATGAGTTTTGACTCTGACATTTGGGATTACGAGACATTACGAGAGCATTGCTGTCACGTCAAATGCCATCCCATTAATTCTTCAGTGAGCACAGGTCAGCGGGAGACAACGCTCATCAACAAGCAGCATTTGTGTTGATATTTCCCTGCTGTTAAATGCTAATAGCTCCATCTTGTAACTTCAGCCTCATTACCACACTGCAAAAACATGCAGATACAGGAATTCTCTCTTTCTGGTCCTTAAATTTTTTTCTTGTCTTTTTAGATCAGAGTTTGAGAAAGGATATGGAAGTAGAGACAAATTTGATGCCTGAATTAGATTTTGGTTACAGCAGGCTTCTGTCTACATGATAAACTGCAAGGTTGTTTTAGCTGAAATGTGCATTGCAAAGGATTTATAAAAACATCTGGAATTAAACTCATATTGAGGCATTTTATTTTGCTGGCACACATAAGGGCTGGATTGCATCTGTACAGCAAGGTGTCAGCCAGCTTATTCTGCAGAACTAAAAAAAGATGGTCTTGCTGTGGGTTGCTGCAAGCCTGATTTAGGAAAGTTTCCTCCTAACAATGCTATCCCAGCTTGATGAGCCACATCGTGTCTATTCCTGAAAAGGAATTTTCTATTTCTGATTCTTCCTCCAGCAGGGGATTCCCTCTTAATTAGTTGCAGAAAAAACAAATCTGCTACGGAATAAAAGGCAGAGAGGGAGAAAAGCGTGGAGGTCAATTCTTTCAAGTCAGAAGGGTTATTTCTCACCAGCTGCTGCAGAATATCACTTCCCAGGAGAAAATAAGCTGCAGTCCTATAGAAAATTTTGCAGGATTACTAGCATTTGAACTTGAAATGCTCTCACTCATCTGGCTGGCTTCCATTGGACACGGTGGATGAGACCAGCACAAAAAAGCAACGATGGGAAGCAAAAGTCAACCAAGTTCATATGAGAAACGTAACTCACATTTTTAGTAGCAAGGATGATTAACCACTGGAACAAACTACCAAAGGAAGTGGTGGAATTGCCCTCTCTTGAAGTCTTCAAACAAAAAAATGCTCCACTCAAGTTGGAGTTATTGTGTTTGGCTTGGGAATCTCTGGATCAGATCATCACGCCTTAGAAATGATGAATCTGTGTCCATGAAGACACGGGGATCACGTGGCTGTCCCATGTTCAGACACACGCGTTGAAACCTCTCAGAATCTTGCTGCATTGTTGCTACAAATAAGCCATGTGTCTAATAGTTCAGACTGGCCCTTTTATCGCTGTGAAATGAGCAGGCAGGAGAAGCACATCCTTTAATGGGTGAGCAGGGGTGCTTTCCTGGGAAAGCAGCTATTTTACAGCTATAAGTGTTTAAAAGCTGACAAGGACATCTTACTGCCTGCTTGCAGCACCAGGCCTAAACTAAAACAATACTTTAAAGACAGATTCATAACATGTCATCAAAGCAAATGATATTTGCAATGACAGGTGAAATAAAGGTGCGTGGGAACACTCGGCTTTTGCACTGAATCCACACAAAGATCAAAATGCTTACAGGAAAGAAATAGAGAAGGAGAAAGACCCCATCCTGCAGAGACAGAAGGGGGAGCAGAGCTGCCTGGTGTGATCATGTGTGGTGCTGGAGGCAGGGATCCCACAACTCCTGGCCCCCACACGAGTGTCTGGACTGAGCAGGGTCGTGTCAATAGCTCTCTTCTAGGAGGGAGCCAATGTCCCCAACCCTCATGTCAGGAATGGTGGTCCCTGAAGCCACCACACAGTCAGGATCTACCTCACTATGGCCACTGTCACCTCAAAGGATGAAGCTCACACACAGCTGACCCCACAGACTTATAAAATGTCTCCAGCCTCAGTATGTCTTAACAATGGAGGGCTTGTCCTTGGTGGGTCCCCACCAGTGTGGTTCCTCTCGGTCTGCTGTTGTAGGTACACCTGAGGCTTTGCAGCCTGGGGCCCAAACATGAGGAGTGCAGCTCAGATCCTTGGGAAACAGAGAAAAATTGGAAGAAAGTTGAGTTTTTGTATCTGTTGTGGCTACAGCCCACTTGAGACTAGCAGCTGTTTAAACAGTCTCTGAACTACAGCTCTGCTTTCACCCAAGACAGAGACCGCTTTGTTCTTATGGGGAAGTCATGATCTTCAACTTCTTCTTCTTGAAATGCAGGAGAATGTAAGTGTTCTGCCTGCGCCTGGGCAGAGGGAGCACCAATGCACAATCTATTAATTGAACGTGGATTCATTTTCCATTTCTAACCATTTGGGTTGATGCAAATTAAAATCATTCAGCAAGTTCTGCTCTGCTGGGTAGAAGAAGCTCTCCTTCTGCCATACTAGAGACAAACAGAAAACCCAGTGGGGTTACACTTACACTTTCAATTAAGCTTTAGCCAGCAGATGGAATAAAGGGGTAACTTTGCTTTGACTAATACCCACCCAAAGGACAGCAACATGCCTTGTGCCTTGCAGATCCTTGACTGAACACGGTGAGCCTCAGGTAGGCCTACCATTGACCTCCCCATCAGAGGGATGGTGCAGTCTGCTGCTCCGGGCCTGCTGCCATGCTCATGGCCCAAGACACCTCCACAGCTCTGCCTCCTCATTTGTCTGAAAACATCAATCCTTCCAACTTAAATTTGGGGTGCCTGTCAGCAGAGGAGAGATGCCCTCCTGGGCAGAGGAAAAGTTTTGCTTTCTGCAAGGCCACATATTGCAGGAAGGCTGGAGGTTGAACAGTGCATACAGGATCCAGCAGGGCATGAGAGCAGAGGCAGCAGCAACCTTACCAGCAATTGAGTTGAACATGCTTGATAACATTTTTTCAGTGTGTGATGTGCATCAGGCCACAAAGGTGGTCTCCAAACAAAGGTGATCTCCAGCATATCTGACTGCAGAGGGTTCCCTGAACCTCTTCCCCATGCACTACTGCACAACCCACCTCCTTGGATGCTCCTAACTGTAAACCATCCAGCAATTGCTTGCCCAGGATAACAGCAGCAAGATTTGGATTTGGGCAACTTCTGATGCAGTTTAATTACTAGAAACAACAAAGAAGAACATTTTACTTGTAATTTCAGGGAGTTTCCAGGAATTATATGTATTTTAGAGCTCTCCAATGGGCTCTCCTTACAATTTGTGAGCACAGAATGAAACATCACAAGCAGCAGAAAAAGACAGACAAAGAGAGAGGCAGTGCCAGAGATAACAAGATAAGAAAAGCAGGGTGTCATCATGCACCTGATCCTGCAGTCATTATCTCAGATGGCAATTCCCATTGCTTTCATCAGGGTCTCAGGCAAAAGAAGGAATGCCGGATCTGGCCCAGCATGTGTGATGATATCAGTGGTTCATTGTCACAGAGCTGGGAATTACTGCCAGCACGTTAACATTGCCTGCCACCCACACTTTTATTCTGTATCATCACCTGTTCTACAGATTTGCTTGCTGCTGCTACACTTTGCTGAAAACATCGTAGCTTTGGTCCCTAGATATGGGTTTCTTCCTGCCATTCAAGCCACATGGAGCTCCTACCAAACCAAGCTTTAGAGCCCATCTGTGCCAAAAGCCCATGGCAGGGCTCAGCAGCCAGAGGCATGGGGAGGGGAGATTAGTCAGCAGGCAGAATAGCTGGGCTCCCCAGCCTGTTCATTTGTTTGTCTGACTCCCAAGTGTGATGCAATCTAGCAGTGGTGTGAGGGTGCAGGGGTTTCATTATACACCTACTCGCCACCTACATTTTCTGCCCCTGACCCACTGAGGAGCAGCACACCTGCAGCACAGACAACCTCAGCAGGTTTGGGAGCATCCGACACCCACAGCTGTACCTCTTGGTGCTATGCAGATATGTAGTCAGACAGACTGCATTAAAAAAAAAAAAAAAAAAAGTATAAAAGAAAAAGGAAAGAGCTTGCATCTTCTATCATCATTTATAATAGGGCTTTATATCTCTCAGGGCAGAGGAGAATCAGTTCTCACTGTCTCTCACCCAGGGATTCCCAGCGCTTGCTGGGAAGTGACCCACAGGTTGGGCTCTGGTTGTGTGCACATAGAGATGCAGAAGATGAGCCTGGGCATCACTGGTTTTGTTCTTGCCACTCAGGCCTAGGAATTTTCCTCATACCAGTTTATTATCAGGGACCACCAGTCCCTCAGCTCCCGGCATTTCACTCCCATTGCCAGTGAGATGTGGTAACATCAGCGGTGCAGCCGCGGTGCTCCCGGTGAGCGTGGGAGGGAGCCGTGCACTGCTCCCCTCCCCGGCTCTCAGCAACGCTCCCAGCCACCCTGCCGCAAGCAAACAGCTCCCAACATCAAAGCCAGGAGGAAGGGACAAGGCCTGATTGCATTTGCTTGTGGTCAACAGCAAACCTTACCTCTCACTACCACTCTTTACATATTAATCTCCCCTTCGTTTTCTCCCCCACTCCCCCCAAGGTGGACTCCCTCCTGGATCTGATAAGAGCCTCACTCTCATTAGGCAATTAATTAGCTGGGCAAACACAGCGCTGAATAACCCAAAACCCAAATAACATTTACGTTCCCTTTCAGTAACTCCTGTATCAGGCTTTGCTGAGGTTTGTGTTTTTCTCTTGTGTATGTGACTTTTCACTGCCAGTTCCCTCCCCTGCCCACTGATCCTTCATGGGTGTACCTAGAAACACCATCGATCTGCTTTGACTGTGAGAACTTTCTGAGTCTGATAGAAATTGATGACTTTGCTGTACTAAGTTAACTGAACGGGTTACATTTTAAAACAGTATACTTTGTGAAACTGTCAGTCAATTATGCCAAGCATCTTGCAGGTTGTGATAACATCAAGTCTTCTAAGACCTGTGGGCCTACAGACAACACTCATGTTGATTCTGACCCACCTGGGCAATCTACCAGCGGGAGACTGGAGACAGGACTAGAATGAGAGACAGGACAAAGATGACCAAAGGACTGGAATCAACAAAGACCCTCGAGCATGCATAATTACAAAGATAGCCAATTCCAGGAAATAAAATGATTATGTAAAAGAATTCTGGGAACTCATTGACATAAAATATGAATATGCATGGTTTTGGTGTATATTAGTTGGGGTGTTTTGCTAACTCGTTGGAGCACTTATGGTGGAATCCCCAGTGCTGCCCAGCACTGCAATAAAGAATGCCTGCTCAATAACAGCTTGTTTGTTGTTATTGGGTCTTTATCTCAGAATTCTTACCCAGCCTCACCCAGCCTTCCACTTCGGTGAGGAGTGTTAGAAAGCAAGGGGGTTTGGAAGCTCCAAATTTTTGTTTCAAGTCCTCTTCCATTCAAGTCCCTGTGAGGCCCCATGTGGACTTTACTGACTGCACAGCACGAGAGTGTGTCCTTGATAGACAGGCCTCAGGTGAAGCAGAGCCCTAGTGTCCAGCGTTACATACCTACCATGGGACCCCCACTTCTGCTGGCCAACAACCTGACTGCCGAAGGGTGTTTGAGCTCAGAGAAACATCTTGTAAAGGTTGTCTTTCCCTAGCTCATCAAGACTACACTACCACCTGACCAGTACCCAGGCACTGCCAAGTTTCATGCACATCTGATGCCTCTTTGACACCTCAGTACTGTCCCTGAGCTGTAGGATCTCTCCCTGGTTTTCCCCTATCCTCAGTAAAGCACAGTGGCCAGAGCAGAGTGATGCACCATAAAACACATGTTCCTCCAGGGAGCCCTTCTTCACAAAGCTGGGTGCAGAAACAAGAGGTTTGTGGCCCCTTTACACAGCACTGGTAGCTCTCCACAGTGGCACTTGGACTAGTAGGGGCAGCTTGCACATCTCCTAGGTGGTCTAGCATTCTGTGTGCCCTGATTTCATAAAGAATGAAGAAAATCAAGGGAGTGAAACCATAGATGAGTCAACATTTACTAGTCAAATAGGACCCATGAGAGGTGAACTGGGGACTTGACCCTGAAAGCAGATAGGACAGAACGAGTGGCTGCAGAGGAAGGGCAGCCTTGGCAGAGTGAGGGGCAGCCTGCCAGGGGACAAGTCTGTCACCTGGAGATTAGTAGGTCAAGATGGATGAAACATGGGCTCTTGGAGCTCAAAGAATGTGGTAGGTCAACAAAAGCTGGAAATAAGTCCAAAGCCACGGGTTACCTTTTAAACCTGGCATCCAAAATCAACAACAAAGTCAACAAGCTCCTGGGGGTACCTGGTTTCCAGGCAGCTGGGTGCACAAACTCCAAATGCACTGGGGGAGTCGGGGAGAGTTGAACACTAATTTGGGCCAGAACAGTGCAAACGCTGCAGGGTCTGGGGTGCGAAAGGCTTAGGAAACCGAACACCATCTTCTGCTTTGCAGTGACAGGAAGAGAATCCACAGCTGCAGCTCTTGGTCTGCTGAGCACTGGAGTTCAGAGGGACATCCTAAGCTGCCTGCCCCATGCACATATGATGCTGGGGTGCCTGGGAAGGATGGGGGACACCACCCTGGCATATGCAACAGTTTGGGCTGGAGCTCCCAAATGCACCTGACCTTGAGGGGCTATGCCAGGCAGAGCCCAGGTTTTGAAGATGTTCTGCTTTTCATGCAGCTCCAGCTCCAACAGCCATCCTGCAGTTGCACATCCAGCCATGCAGCACAGCCTCCCGGCTCCCTCCTCGCCCTCACCAGGAATGCAGCCAGCAGCATGCTGCGCAATAACCCAGAGCAGGATTACTACCACTTCAGAGGAGGTTTCCCCTGAAGACACGCAGAAGACTGAATTTGTTCTACATTTCCTGTTCAGCAAGTCCTCAGAGCTCTCTCACACCGAGAGGTTACGGCCACCCTCTCACCACAGCACTGCCAGCAGCCCCAAACCCAAACATAACTGAGTCTCATTTCTGCCAAAACTACCCCAAGGGACCCATTCTACTGGGTGCTGATGGGGGGAGCACGTGAGGTCAGACCCCTCTCAGACAGGGCACCGCAGAAGGGACATGGCCTGCTTTCTGCTCTTGGCCAGCTGATGTCCTGTTTCCTATTTCAAGGCTGTTTTAAGACCCCTGAGGCAAAGAGATCTAAGAAGCTGGATGAGGTTTTAGCCCCCATCTATGCGTGCACAGGAAGCCCTAATTCAGACCAGTGCTGAGCTGAATGATGCCTGGTCCTTCCTCCACATCCCGATTGCTCCATGAACTCTGGTGGTCTTTGGCAGCTTCTCCTTGCAGGGGGGCTTCACCCCTTTCCGTGCTCCTGCATTATACCCCCCCATGCAGCCCCAAAGGCGGGCAGCAAGGTCGGTGAGCTGCAAACACCCCAGGCCCCCGCACTGCCCCATGGCTCTAATTGGCAACAGATGAAGCCAGACTATTTCCTGAGAGACAAGAGTTTTAACAATCCCTAAAGCCTCTTAGGCAGCAGCAATATCCTAAATGGGAGCTTTATTCTCTGCACCACTCAACAGAGCCTGTATTCAGACATGAAATGCCGAAATACTCGAGGGACTGGAAACCTTGTCCACAGACCTGGATCACCCCAGATTCCAGATCACTCCAAGGAACCGTGGAAAATACTCTCACACCAATAAACTGTAAAGGTCAGGGGGGACGGGACACCCCAAACCAGAAAGATCCCTGCTGGATTCAGAGTTTCCCCTTCAGCTCTGGATTCCCAAACCCCACTGAGTCTCCCTGTTTATGGGGGCAGTTTTCATGTCCTGACCAGTCACCTGGGCAGGGGGGGACATTCCCTTGGGTGAAACCCAAGAAGTGCACAAGGACGTTTTGCTCTTTAGGAAGCCAGAGGCTTCCCTACATGTGCAAACCAGGAAAATGGAGGGCAAAGCACCCCACTTGTCCCCTGTTCCATGCTCAGGAGTGGAGCGCACCTTGCCAACGGGAGCAGCAGGGGTGAACCTGGGTTCACTGCAGCAACCTTCCCCCTGGTTTCATGCACTTTACATCACTCTCCCCTGGCTTCCTCCTCGCCAGGGATCCACAGCCCCTGCTGCTGAAGGGTGAGGGAGGGAGCCAGCAGCTGCCAAGGGTTCACGTGAGCCTACAGCATGTGTCGAGAAGCTCCTCTAATCTCAGTGACCTCGACAGGTGGACAGCAGCCAGTTGCCATCACTGCATCCTAAGCAGACAAGCTGCAAGTCAAGGCAGTGTTACCACTGGGGCAGTTCAAAGGAAGCAGGGAGGGGGGGGAAAGTTGCCTGGACAGTCTAACTGCATTTGGTTGATCTGATTTCAGGCATCTGCTAAGACACAGCATGCCTGTTTATCATAATCAGCTTACTGCACAAGGACAGTGTTAACTAGGCTTTACTGGATTAAAACCTGCCAACTAATTCATAGCACCTACCCAACCAGTACAAGTGGGCTGAGTCTCTGTGCTTTAAAACATTTTAGCTGGCATTAAATAAAGGGGGGGGAGCACCTGGGTAAGGTGGAAGGGTACAAAGGCCCTATTGATCCATCAGCATTACGAGCAATCCCACAATGAAAGTGTGTGTGAAATAAAGAGGCTCGCAGCCCAAGTGCAGACAAGTAAACACAGAGCAGAGACATAAAAGCAGTGAGTACAAGGACTGTATCTTGACAGGTTCCCTCTCATTCAAACTGCTCAAGGTTCCCTCTGAAATCACCAGCACTATAGCTGAATGTCTGCTGCAAAATTCAAACTAAACTGGAACTTGCAGATAAAACACGTCATTAAACCAGCCTGGAAGTGCTAATGTAGATGGATATGTTGAGGAGCTGGGGGATAAATCAATACAATATTTATTTTAAGTCCCAAAGAGCAAATGTTAACTGCAGGGGAGCCACATCAGGTAATACTGGAGTGAGCAAAAATGAAGTTTCACCCATCCTACATAAGGAAATGTAAGAATAAAGTTATTCTTACAAAACCCCATAAGATAAATCCCTGCAGTAGAGTATGGCTGGAAACCCTCAGTGTCCACAACCACACCTTGGGGCAAACCAAAGTCCCTCTGCCAGCTGGGCCATGAGGCATTGCACATGCTGTAACCTCTCATCTAAGACTTGTCTGTCTGGAGTCCCTGTAAAGTACATAACATCTGATTTAAATATTTAAGGTGCTCCCTGTGAAGGTGATTGCTCTATACAGAATTGCTCCACATTTCAGTAAACTTCTGCTTGTCATTTATCAAAGAGGTCCTCGGATCATTTGAGGTAAGTTTCTGACCAGGACTAGCCATGCCTAAGAGCTATGAATCCTTGCTTAGGAAAAAAACCCAACACATGCAAATCCAGATGCCTTCCCAACATTGCACCCATGGGTATTATTGCATCCATCCTCCTCAGGAAAGCAGGGGCCAGACCATGAAGTGGAAAAGGCTGCAGCCTTAGCAGCGAGTTGTTCAGAGCTGTAATGAGCTCCCCTACCCAATATTCTCATCGTCACATCTCCACTTGTGTGCAGTGCCTTCTCTCAGTGCTCTTGTTGCTCTGGGGTTTTGGGAGCCAGATTTAACCACAAAATCCCACAGACCCATCTGGCAGGGCCTGACCCAGAAGTTTTCTTACTAGCTTGTGAGGTAGGCGCTCTCCAAGCCCAGCTCCTGTGGTCCAACAGGTTACCTCAAGGCAGCTGCTTTGATTAAATATGGATGCAAACTGTGTCCCCTCAAGGCTTCAACGTAAGACGGAAACAAGAAGCCCAGTGTATTCTCCTTGCATGTAAATCCCACACTGGGGGACAAGTGGAAGAGGGTTGACTCAGGATTTTTGCATGTTTGAGGTCAGCAGAGCTGATATTTGTGCATTGACACATTAGATAATTAAATGTAGACAGAGTCAGGTGTTGGCTCTAAGCTTCTCCTTCCTCCATTCAAAAGCCTCCACCTCCTAAAATAGGGGATGACCTTTGATTTCCCAGCGACACCCACATCCTTACATAAAGATATGTAAAGATCTTCCTGGGGTGGACAGGGAGCTACTGCAGCTGCACCGGTTTGGCTGTGGCTCCTACCCACATCCCATAACACAATGCCTGGTGACTTCCCCCTGATGGGCCCTGCTCCCTGTGCTACAGAAATCCCCAGATCCCGGAAAAGAGAAGTGGATGTAGATGAACTAGAGCAAAACTCTGCAAAATGGCAAAAAAAAAAAAAAAAAAAAAAGGCCTGGGAATGCATTGAGCCACTCTCAGGACCTGCAAGATGACCAAAGGCTTCACGCATCAACATCCGTGTTTAGCTGGCTAAGTCCTTACAGTGGTCAGTGCTGCTTGTCTGGTCCAGACACACCCCAGAAGGAGGTGTAGGAAAGAGTAACTGGGAGGGCCAGAACTAGGCATTAAGTCTGATATTACACCGATCCTATTAACCCAAACTGGGAAGTTGCACATTCCAGGCTGAGTCCCTTGGCAGGAGTTGCCAGACTGAGCATTTATCACCTGGCTCCCACCTGAGGCTGGGCTCCACTCAGTGGGACTCTGTCCCAGCAGATAAAGCACATTTACTGCCACCTCCCTGTTTATGCTGCTGCTGCTTAATTTGCACATGAGCAACGTGTTGAGGTAAAGCCTCCAACCACTGCCCCTTGGCAGCAGCCAGGCAGCCTTTGGAGTGGTTGGGAGGAACAGGGGGAAGTGATGGGGCCAGACTGGAGCAGGAGGGTGGAAGGCACCAACCCCAAATATCTTTTCTCGCCCACCCACTCATGCTACTACTGGCACATTTATTTCTGCAAGCACTGATCCCTCATGACTCAAGCAACACAAACCAGACCTGGCTCCTTTGTAACACCCACAGCAAGCACTCCCTCTGACAAGGAAGTCAGTCTGTGTGTAAGGCCTTTCCAACAACGAGGCCTCCTCTCTCATTCCTTGAGTCCTCAAATTTGCCATTGACACCTCTGCTGCCAATGGGTCTTATCAGCTGGGGCAAATAGCTGCAGGGGAGTCAATCCCAACAGCTCCAGGAGGACACATCCTGCTGTCCTGCCCTCTTGCAGCAGCAGCAGATGCTACACCCAGCTCAAGGCATCATGCAACTCAATTTCCAGGATTTAGGACACCTTGATGGGGAGCTGCAAGGCAGCCAGCATCAGCTGAATGGAGCATAAAGCTTGAACAGTGAATTTTTTTCCTCTCTTACTTGCTGGTTATAGTCTTCTCACCCTGCATCTCAGTTTCCCCATCCTACAAAGCGCCCAGTGACGCTCGGAGCACAAACCACTCTGTGTTGGCAAAGTGCTTCTGGTGGAAAGCTGAAGCACAGCATAGGAGACAGGTTACTGCACTTCAAAAGCAGCACATGATACCCAGTGCTTGATGTGCACAAAAATACCTGTGGAGTTTTTGTACTGGGGCACTGTAAAGTCACACCCTGCTGATGGATCTCCTGTATGCACTGGTCCTGTGGAGGTGTGGGAAGGATTCATCACCTAGATATGCAAGAGGCTGAGGACTGTAATGATTAATCCTTCTCTGTGATGTGGAGGTACTATGGGACTGAAGCCTTTGGTCAGGCTGGCAGAAAGCCAAACACTGGATAAACACAGACCCAAAAGACCATTTTTGTCTCAAGGTATTTATAACCTAAGATGCTCAACAGAAATCTTACACATAGCACTGGAGAATCCAAAGGGAAGGTGGTGTAGTTACACGTGAATGTGGAAAGTATTCTGGGCTATTGCAAAGTCAACATTGCACACAATGGTGAAGAATTTTGGCATGATAAAGCTACTGGTAGTTTGTAATGCCTATGTAGGATGGATCCAGCACCATTCCCAAGCTGGGGCTATGCACTCCAGGATTCCCATGGGTATTCAGCACTAGTTTTCCCATCAGTAAACCCTGGCTAACATCCACTTCTCACAGAACATGCTCAGCCAGGCAATCCACCCTCCCACCACCCCAGCCATCCCTGAGGTAAGCACAGAGCCGTCCTTCGCACCCAAGAAGCTGCTGGTGGAGGAGACGGACACCTCAGGGGGCAGTTTTGCAGCTGCACTGATTTAAGAGCCAGCTGCTTCCCTCCAGCCCCAGCACAGTCAAAATACTGAGCCATCCTCTGCACAGCTGAGCAGAGTGAACTGAGTTCCTCTTAGCCCACACGCCGAAGCAGATGGACAAAGATGTGTCCTACATGCCCCTGCCAGCTCCTCTTCACATCAGCAGTACATCAGCCACACTGATAAACCAGGAACCTACCTACCAGAAATAAATATGTATGGCAGTGAAACTGTACAGATGGAAAGTTCCTATTTCATCTGCGGCATCATCTGGGGTTGTTCCAGCATTAGGCACACCAGAGATCAGTTGTTGTGAGGTTCTTTTTGGTGTACTTTTATAAAAAAGTCCCTTAATTACATCCTAAATTAGACTATAGACAGGAAGGCTTCAAATTAGGAAAATCCAAACCACTTCTGCTTCTCAGTTGCAGAGGAACTCCTGAAAATCTCTTAGACTATAAAAAAGCCCAGAACCAGTGTACTGTCCACCTCTCATGCTCTCTGATTGCTTGCAGGCCACTTCAGGTATTTGGGTACTGATTGCCTCTCTTTCTGTTGCATGGGACATTCCCAGGATTTAGCAGGCAAGCTCAAAAGCCAGTCAACCACTCCATCATTGCTTTCTAAAATTTCTTACAAGGCAGTGATTAATGCAACCGATTCTTTCACCTGATGAATAATATTTACAGAGAGGGTGGACTGGCTGTCAGGAGACGAGTGTTATGTTCCTGAATCTGCTTGTGACTTGGTATAATTTTTTTCTCCCTGTCAGGAAGTCACTTTTTACCTCTCCATTTCTGTCACTTTCCTTAATTTTGCTTTTTAGAGGGGTCAAATAATCTCACACTATCTCCTCTGTAATGGGGCTGGGCTGTGGTTCCTGGAAACTGCTCCGCTGCTTTCTCTTTTCAAACGAAAGGTGGAACTGGGAGCACAATTCAATGTCCCTCCCTTTAAAATGTCATAAAGCCTCTTAGTTCTCCTTTGAGAGCTAAGTGCTATTTTCTGGGGAAAAAAAAAAATTACAGTGAGAGGATAATTGGTAAAAGTTGTTACTAAAATCAGAGGGATGTGGTTTTATGACAGCCGAGGCTGAGCTCAGAAATGCAGTGTAAGATCACTTGTTCTCAGAGCAAGGGACTGAACCTCTCACGAGCAGAGGTTTTAGCTGTGCTCCAGACATCCTCTGTTCAGAGGAAACCCTGTTCATTAGTATATCATGTGACATAAAAGCCTTTTGCTTTTCTTTTGCTGGGGTGGAGAACAAAAGTTATTCCAGTTATACAAGCAGGATCCCAAGATAGCTATTTTTTCCATAAGGAAATATGTGAGTTCAAGGTTTTTATTTTTAATACAGGAGTCTTGGGCTATTTAACAGAATACAACATGAAAACAGCTACCCTGGAGAGACCAAAGATCCTTCTAACCCAGTATCCTGTCTCCAGCAGTTGCCCACATCAGATGTTTAAGGGAAAAGTGTGAGGTCCCAGGCTAGTGCAACGTGGGATGCAAGGAGGCAAGAGCACAAGGGCAAACCTTTAGCATGGGTGCAGGACCACTCAGTCCCATCCATGAGATGCTGCTCAGCCTCAGATGGAATAAATGCCCTTCTCACACCTGTCTCCCACCTTCTGACACCAGCAAGTGCTCAATAACTGTAAATCATCTGAGGTTTCTCTTCCTGAGGGCCTCTCTCTTCAGCTGCTGCCTTTGGTAGGAACAGAAATAGTAGGTCAATACAAACTAATGAAAATCCTACCCTTCATTAGCAGTTGCTTATGATATTGGCTCATCCTGAGTCATGACATAACTCTACCCAGTAACCCACATATTGCACAGAGGGTATGTTTGCCCTACAATCAAAGAAATATTCGTTGAGATGTTTACTGCAACCAGACATTATATAATAGTTGTGGATAGTCTCACTGGCTACATCGGTCACATCATTTAATAATTCCATGCTGATAACATAAGAGTAACAGGAAACAAACAAGCAAAAAAGCCAGAGAAATCCTGTCAACAAAAACCTCTCCAAATAAATTTGCACTGATGTTACACCTCAGAACTTCCTCCTCACTAGAGAATCTGGAGCACTTGCTGGGGCCATCTCTGACCAGACTTGAAAAGCACCTAAATGCAGAGAGTCAGAGCAGTCTGTCTAGTCAGGGTTTCTAAAGCACTTAACTTTTTCAGGTTAAGAAATTAATACAGAAATTTTAAGCTTGGGTTGAGTTCCCAGAGAAGCTACAGCATTAGGGTGACATTACTCTTCTTCCTGTGCCTGTTTGATATTTAGGAGTTTGGTCTTTCCTAGTTGTCTAAGTCCCTAAGCAAAGGTACCTCCAGGGAATTTCTTGTCCCATCTTAACATCGCAGGCAGGAGGATAAAGGGAATTGACTTTCACAGGGGCTTCTCTTCTTTAACTATACACCTAGTTTACACCTCATGTTTGGGTGATTAATACTAGGTGAGAAGAATTTCATTACTAGGTGCCCACATTTGTATTTTAGATAGGAATTAAGAACTGGAAACTTCAGGTCTGCTTCCAGGTAAGAGGACTTTGGTTTTAGGATGTTTGTGGACATAGTCCTCTAAATATGTATTAACTGTAACTGCAACAAGGGATGGGAAGCAGCAGAGTAATGTTCCTTCCCCAGTTCTCTTTGTGTGTGTTTCAGCAAACTGCCAAACACTGATGCCTTGTACGTGTTCTCATCACTGAGCTGCTTCTCTCCAGTTTGGCCACTGTCAGGGTGGCAAGTCCTCACTGGGAAATGTTTCTGCAGGGAATCTTGCTGCAACTGCTGGTGATGCTACAAGAGCTGTGACAGAGCACACACCATCTTAGAACCCCTCAGGGGGTCTTTTGAGGTCTGAAACTCAAGCCACTCAAACCAAGCATAATTTGCATTTCGGTGTCTTCTCAAGTTAAGTTTTGAGCATCCCCAATGATGGCAATTGCACAACAACTCCAGACCCCTGTCCTGGTGTTTGACCACCCATGTTGCATAAAACACCTACATCTACCCAAGGGGGCTGCCCTGACATGTGGGGGGGTCTGCCTAGGTTTTTCTCAGCCACCATGAGTTCGCTGAAGAATATAATTTCAAATCCCCCTATATAAAAACCTACTTACATTAAGGCCTAGACACATGATAACTCAAAACCGCTGGGCAGATTAAAAGCTTCATGGTCCATCTCTTGCCCATCAACGTATTCTGTGAAAACACTCTACCTGCCAATTATGGGTATGCACACAGGCCTGCTAGGTTTGTTTTTGCTATGTTATTACAATGTTGTACCTGGCAGGGTGAGCTGAGAGGTCAGGGCTGCAGATCAGTAAACAGGAACAAAACTGGGAAATCTTTAAGACAACTGCAAAGCAGAGTTTTTCCACTCAAAGTTTGATCTATTATTGTAATGAATGTTGCATCCTGCAACAGGAAGGTAGAAAAATAACAGGAAGGATTCCAAGCAAAGAGGACAAACCTGCAGTCAGAGAGAGCTGGGCAAAGAAAGTCTTTGCAAGCTTTGACTGAAAAATGGATTCAGCTCACCCTGCATAATGTGACTTGTGTGCTGTTCAGAGCAATCATTAGACGAGGTAGTTACTGGCTCTGTTACGTATTATGCTACAGGTGCAAGATCTGGAATCCCACATAATTGCTGCAGAGATCTAGATGTAGCTTATCATCATTTTTTACATTAGCTTTCAAAAGAACAGAAAGAGCTTTGCAGTTGCCCTGCACTGGGCTGTGAAGCCAGACTCCCTCAGCTTTACCAGTGAACCCCCAGACAGGGGAGGGCTGTGAGCTGGAGAGCCCTGGGAAAGGGATGCACAGCTCACACATGGGCAGTGCTGCATCCAGCTGCAATGGCCGGGCAGCCAGATCCAGTGTTCCGGAAGAAGAAAATAAGTCAGGAAACAGGTAAGGACCACCTATTAGCTATCCCTCTGCATATACTAAGGACACCTTGCCCTCAGGGAACCCCAGAGGCTCCCCAGCCTCCTGACCCCTCATAACCAAAGCCTTGTGGAGACTGATGGACAGGGAAGCCAAGGGGCTTGCCTGAGGTGGTACAGGAGAGCGCAGTAGCAGGGATGGTCCCACAACTACATCGCCTGAACCCCCATCCCAGGTTTTAGCCACAAAAACATAAATGTTACATAGTTAGGCTGTGTTGGCACGGGGAGATCAGTCTTGTTTAGAAGCTTCTAGGGAAGCCGTGCCCTTGAGGCTTGTTCAGAAAAGTACATCCCAGGGAGTTACTTTACAACAGCCTGCACTGGTACCTTGCTAAGGGCACAGGAACCCGGCGCTCAGCCAGGCCCTCCAGCTGTGCCCCACAGCCCAGCCAAACCCTGCCGGCCGTGGCTCCGGGTGGTGTGGCACGGCGCCCTGCTCACCAGGGCAGAGTGACCCACGCCGCCCCGTCTGTAGCTCCTTCAGCCTAACGCAATCCCCAGCGGCAGGGTCAGTAATTAACGCTGTGCTAACCACTGTGGGGTGGGGTGCAGGGTGGAACCACGGGACCAACAAATAAAACCAGGACACTGAAACCAGGCCAGTGTCCTTCAAGCAATGTCACCTCTGCAGGCAGCAGCCTACTTTCCCCATGGGGATCCAGGGGCACCCTGAGAGCACAGCTGTGAGGGGTGACACGCTGAGGCACCCAAGGTGCAGGAGGGCTGGCAGGGCTGAGAGGAGGTGAATGCTGTGGTGCTGTGCCTTCAGACCAGCGTTTGCTAGTGGGGAGCAGCCTGGGCAGCTGAAAAGGGGGAGCAGAGGAGCTGTGGCCCCACTACTTAGCTTCTCTCACCTGGTGGGGGTGAAACCCCCGCAGTAGAGCAGAGCTTTGTGCTCCTGAGTTCAGGCAACTCCCAGATCCTCCAACAGCACAGCTGTGGGACTCCTGTCCATGCTCTTCACCTCGTCTCTTTCAAAGGAATCCCCCTTTTTGCTCCATATACATGGGAGATTTTAACACAAGATATATCTTTTGCCTTTTTTTTTTTTTTTTTTGGAAGGAGATATGAAAACCTCTGGCCATGGGAAACCAGGGCTATCCTCCCTCAGGAAATCCTCTGATTAGAAGCTGAATTTTCAGATTCCTTTACTCCTTTACTTGTCTGATTATTTGCTGTGAGGTAATGAGGTCTTAGCCTTTACTGCAGGGAGGAGACTTCCCCAAGAAGCCAACCAAATCTGCTGCCATGAAATAAAAATCACCTGTTACAAGATGTAGGGCCTGGGTCCACCTGGGAACCCTTTGTTCTTAGGCTTTCCAGGTGCAGAAGAAACAGAAAGCTCCTGTCTCAACAGGCTTACAATTTAAGAAAAAAAACCCAACAGATGAACATGGACGGATGCCCCAAAAGTACCAGGAGGCACTAAGAATCATTAGAGGCACCTTGGGAGACAAGTCATGTGCTGTTAGTTTAAGGATTTAACAACTGAGTAATGGGATTGCCAGCTTAGGAAGGCAGGAGAGAGAAATGAAGGAGAGTGGGGATGCACCTCAAAAATGAGCCTGAGCAGTCTATGTTCAAATATGGTAAAGAAAGCAGCATGGGAAGGAGTCACAGAGATTAGTGTGATCAAAGCTGGTGGAATGAATGCACCTCTCACCAGTTTGGGTTATGCTGCTGCCACTGACATGAACCTCCACCTTTGCCAAAGCCACCACTCCATGCCACGCTCACCTTAGCTCTGTTCATTTCCCAAACCCTTGAAGGAGTTGTGGGGAAGGGAGCCCAAAGCAACCCTGTCACAGCTCCCTCCTCAGCTCACACGCTGTCCCTGTGCTGATTGGCCACCACGTTTACACGGGGCATTTGTCAGTAATGATCCATCAGCTCATCTGTGCTCAGCTCACCCAGAAACGTGCTCCTGGCTCTGTGCAACCAACGATCGTGAAAAGTCAGGTCAATGCTGCACAGAAATGACTGAAACTGGCTTCCTGTCCATTTACTGCCCCCCAAAGCCCTCTCTCCTTTCCCTCTATTTTTAGAAAGGGAACATTTTAAAGACTAATTCTCTTACGAGGAGCCGAGCAGGAGAAAGGAACAGTTCATACTGTACAGTTTCCCTGGCTTGGCTGCCATTCACTAGTCAATCAAACCAGCATCCGTGGGCAATTGTAAATGGCTCTGAGAGTGCTGAATGTCAACGAATTGATGCTGGTCAGCTTGGCCAAATGTACTGGAAAAAGACCATCAGCACACATTTTGGCTTTTAGGTGTTCACTTCATGTTTGTAGATGCTTTGACATTTAAAGCAGGCTTTCCACTGGCTATGTAGAGCTTATTTCCCCATTGTAAAATTAAATTTTAAAACCCCCAAAATTTAAAAAAAAAACACCACCTTTTAACTTTAAGGAAAACAAAGTTTACATTTTCCACCCTGTCAGGAAATCAGATATAAATTATTTGGGATGCAGCCTGGATGCCACTTAAGGCTGTCAGCAGATGTCACTTGCAGCAGGATATATCCCTGGCTCACAGGTTATCATGTCACCTGTTCTAAACATCCACTGCTTTGCTGACACTGCTGCAGTTTTGTGAGTGGCTGAGTAGCATATGCAGGCCCTCGTGTAAGTGCTGGTCTAAAAGGAGTGTGGTTCATTGATGCCAGCTCTTCCCCTGCTGCTGCTCCTTGGGCAACACCAGAAGCTGCTGTTGGCAGTGGAGCAACTGGTTTCCTCTTCAAAACCCCACATCTTAGGAGTCCTAAAATGCAGGAGATTGGTAAGGGTGGCTGGGAGCATCAGTTCAATCTTGAGAGCCTGTGAAGAACAAAGATGTCAGAGAAGTCCAGGAGAAATGATCATCTTAGAAGGGATGTAGTACTGACATCAAATCTGTGTTTGTCTGCACCAAACTGTCCCCCTGAATCCACCACTATGATGGCACAGGAGAGTTAGGGTTTATATTGCAGGGCACACAGTTTCCCAAGTGATTGAATCTTCCCTGGTTGCAGTTTGTCTTCTTGTAAAAGGAAAATTGTTTCTAGATTACCTATGGAATAAGTTATTGTCCTGTTGCTACTCCAGAAATAAAACTTTTGTGAAGCAACAGTCCTGAGCAGCTGCTCTGAGAGCCTGCAGCAGAAATAAAAAATCATCAACAAGAGTTCTCCTTATTTAAAGCACTAATCTTGCATCCCTGGGGAAGAGCATTTATCTGTAATGAAAACCTTACTGCTTATATTTTTATGGCTGCACAACCCATCTCCTGTGAGGCTGACTCACCTCCAATGCCTATATGATAGGAGAGAGTAGAACTAATACTTTCTCCCCAGAATGAGAATTCACCCCAGACATTCCCAAAACAGTTGGTATTTTTTGTGTTGCTGGCCAGGATTTGTCTCTGACATCATGGCCACAGCAGAGAAATGAAGCCCTGAGCAGGTGAGAAAGCTCCACAGCATGTCTGCACAAGCTGTGCTGTTTTACACCTTGAGACACTGAGGAGGGCACATGGAGACTTCATGGTCCTTAATCCACAGGTACTAGCACAAATTTCAAGGGTTCATCAGATACTAAAAGTCCCTGTGGGAAACTCCTTCTAACTGTTGTGGCTACCTCCTGCCCATACAAATACCTACCTGTTCCTTCAATGAAAAAGTAAATATTTTCTTGTTCAGCAAGCAAACCCTTTAGCTGTAGCTTCCAAAGAGCAGTGTCTGAAGGTTGGTGATGAAAGGCTGGTGCTTGATCCAGCAACACTTCTAGAGTGCCAGACATGGACACCAGCAGCTGAGGAGTATCATCGTATTTTGGACACAAGTTTGATATGCAGAACCATCAAAACCCAGCACATTGCTTTATCTTATACCTCCTCCCCCTTCTGGTACACTCTTTTCCACAACGTAAGGCCAAAAAAATTGGAGGATGGCTAAGAGGACCTATGTGAAGTTCTCTGAATTCCTTCACCAGTCTCATTTTGAAAACCAATTTGTATTGGTAACATGTGGCACTGATGATGCGAGTGACAAGTTGCCATTATGAGCAACATACACGTTTTGCTAAAAAATCTAGCAAATTTCCAAACACTGTCCTGGAGACTCTTGTGCAGCCCTTGAGAAAGCAGGGCCTTTTTCTTGCATTGTCTGAAAGCTTCAGGACTATGTGAACCTAGGAAAAGAGAAATGTTAGCAAAACGTTCCATTCACACATTAGGGGCCAGGCTAGTTGGCTACTCAGGATGAGGTCATGCAGAAATAGTCCACACTGTGGTCCAGTGAGACCAACGGCATGAAGATTTTAGTGAGGAATGGGCTTCCTTGCCACCACTGAGCAAAATTCTGCACTGAAAACTTCCACCCCAGCAGGCAACTGCAAATGTGAGATGGGAAGTCGGTGATTTTTGAAGCAGGGTGTTGTACCTGTGTCAGGGACAGGCTGTTCCTAGGGCAGCCAACCTGTCTGGTCATTGTAGCCAGGCATCCTGTCTCTGACAGCTGCCTGTAACAGATGCCTAGGGAAGATATAAATGCCAGGAAAGCCTGTGGTGACACTTCCCCATAAATATGAGAGATTTCCTGGACCAAAGATACTGTCTCCATATTTAATAGCTCTCAGTGGATTTTTCATTCACTGCTGTGTGCAAGACAAATTGTGTGAAAAAGCATCTTCTATTGTTCTAAAACCTGCTACCTATTTTCATCTGGTTCTCCCTAGTATAATGATTGCTCCATTGCCGCTGTCCCTGTGCCACCCCAGATGTGACAGGTCCTGGAGCTCCATCCTACCTGGCCAGACCTTACCTACTTGGCCCTTTGTACAGAAGCTGCTCTGAGCACTCTCCTCACTTTTGCTAGTTCTGCTATAAGCCACCAAGTAACACACCAAAACCTTCATACAGCCAAGAGCCATGTGATGTATCTCAGCAGCAAGGGGAGAGATGGATCCAGGAGTGACTCAGGTCCAAGATGACAGTGGTCCTCAGGACTCCTTCACTTGTGTTACAAGTCAGGGTGGCCCTGACCAGTCCCCTTACAAGAGAATTGAACTTAAATATAGAAGAAGGTGAGCAGACATACAGGAGAAATGCTTCTTTGGCCTTTTGTGTTCTCAAATCTGGTAGAATGTGGAAGAGACCTCCCAAGGAAGTCAAGGGAGGACCGTGGCTGGTAATGGCTTGCAGCAGGTGCACAAAGCAGGAGGGAATACACTATAGATCAATGCATCTCAAACCAGTGTTTGCCAAGGCTGTGCACAGTAAATTCTGTGTTACTGCATATAGCACTGAATACTGAGAATGATTGTCTGTGATGACTGCAAATGAGGTCTCCGATAGTGATGCTCATAGAGGTCAAGCTCTAAAGAGACCTACCAATTTTCTATCATTATGACTGAAAGAGTCAGATCAAGTCACCAATGTCTGAAATTATAGATGGCCCCAAGCATCCCCCACAAGAGCCCTGCCTGCTGTAACCACTGCAATACATGATTCAGACCAGGTAACCATCTTTTGTGTCTTCTGACTTTGGTAAGGCCTTAAGAACATTGAGTCAGGCTTCAAACCAGCAAAACCTCGTGCCATCTTTTTTTAGTGAGTGAAGATACAATCACTCAACCAGAATGATGACACAGAAATCTGCAGCAGATGATCAAATGTGCAATAATAAATTGATACTGGAGCCTCCTCCTACAAGGGATAGCTGCTTAGTCATTTCTCTCCCCAACTCCTGTGATCAGCCCCACCTCTGCTACCCCTTCCATGGCTCCTTTCCCTGGGACATCCCTAACACTGTCTAAAAACATCCAGCTGTGCTCTCAGGAAACTGCAGAAACAGGGGAAAGCGTGGCTTGTTGTTGAGCCTGCTCTGTGTGTGCACAAGTGTTATTTTTAAACTATCGTGCAAAAGGTTGCAGTTCCCATCAGCCAGGGCATGTCTGGGCTTCTGTGAGACAAAACTTTGCATCTGAAAGGTCAGAAAATGTGGCATGTGTTCCTGCTGTTGCTGTGGCAATACCCATGCACAGTGAATGCTGCAGCATTAAGTCACACGTTAAAGAAACACACAGCTACAACACAAATTAAAGTAACCCAGAGCAGCTGTTTTTCAGATGGTGGACATTTTCTTAAATTAAATGGGTTTTTTTCCAGTATTGCTATGAGGAGGTAGACTATGCTAAGTCAATTTCAGCTCATCAGAGATAGACTTAGCTGTTCTCTGCCCTGCTCTGCATGGCTGAGGGACACATCAGCGGCTGAATCATCCAGACCCAGAAGAACGAGGCTCCTGCTTGTATTAGCATGAAGGATCTGACTTGCTCCCCATGCTGGTACTGCCGTGGCAGTAGACAAAATTGGGGCTCCCACATGTACAGGGTTGAGCTTTATGGATGGGGAGGAAAAGGCTGAGAGAAGTGAAGGTGCAACAGGAATAGGTTCCTGCAGAGAAGGATAAATCCTGATCTGCCTCCAACAAGAATCTCTGCTACAAATAACTGGGATTTTGGTTCAGTACAGGGTAAGGATGCAGGGATCAACATGAAGCTGTTATGAAGAACTGCTGCTGATTCAAGGTCTCTCCACCTCACTTGCCCCTTTCTGACTTTCTTAAATAAGGGAGAATACTCACTTTGAAACTTGCCAAACTATTTTTTGTGGGGAAAAAAAACAACCTGAAAGAAAAACTGTCAGTATCAGTGAAGTTTAAGTGTTAAGTTTCAACATTCTCGTTTAGGTTTATTTTCTCTTAACTTTAAAACTTTTGTCCTGCATCAATATAGTTTTAATGTGAGTGATTGATCTCTTCATGTTTCCAGTTATTAAAATAAAATATTTAACTTTCCCAATTAAAAAAAAAATCCATAGCAAGTGAATTTAAATTAGAGTGCAATATAATTAATGGCTGTTTAAAACAAAAGGAGATGTCAATGAAATGGAATCTGGTTTCCCTTTATCCCTGCTCTAAAGCATCCCATCAGAAGATATCAAGGGAGCAAAGCACATCAAGAATAACTACCTGCAGAATATAGTCGGGCACATATCCTAGGAAATTCAGTTGCATCTCAGCCCAGGAAATCAAATATGATTAAGCAACTGAGATGATCTATGAAAACAGGAATCCCCCAGTGATATGCATACTGAGTTCTGTCAGGGAAAGATTAGCTGAGATTTTATTCACAGGCTGCTGACTCCAGCATTACTACAAGCGTGTTTCCCAGCAGCTGACCATCCTCTGGGGTTTTTTGACTTCAGAGCAGGTGATACAGAGCATCACACCACTCTACTAACTATCCATGCTCAGTGCTTGCAGGTTTACCTGGACCCTTCTCTCCCAGAGCAGGAAACCCATGTGTCCTCTCTCCCCTCTCTCACATCCACCTGTGAGCTCCCATTTCACTTCAACATGAAGCATTTGGGTTCATGGGTGATGTCAAACCCCAGTGTGGCCAGACAGCTCCTTACCTTTAGGACATGCCTGGCTCTTGTTTTGCACATATCAGATGAGACCATCTATAACTCCCCCGGCAAAGATAATTTGCTTGCACAGGCACTGCCTAAAGTCTGGGGACTGGGTGGAAATGAGGGTGTTGTAATGCTAAGGAAGGGAAACTCTCTCCCACAGGGACAAAGCATCAGGCTCAAGACCTTACACCCCTTATAATTCCTTCCCCAAGCTCACAAGTGGCACTGGCTTCCTGCCACAGCATTACTGGTCTCTCACCAGCTCTGTTCTCCCTCTTCTGAAATACACCCATGGTGTCTCTATCCAGGCATGTTATCTTGAATGGCATCGAAAAAGTCCCCCCTTCCCCTTCTTCTTCCCCTTCCCCTCAGCTTCTTTATTTATAACACCACTTGCTCTCTAGCTTTGCATTTGCTTTGCTTAGCATGGGGATTTTTGAGGATGCCACACAATACATGACATGTCTTTGCAATACATGAAATGCCAATGGCACCTCTGGTGTCACAGCTGTGCAGGCAGGTGCCCAGGATAAGGCACCAAGAGCCAAACAAGTCAGTCACCCACATGTGTGTGTGTTGGTTTGCATCTTTACTTTGTATTTTACAGGGGAAAAGGGCAAACAGGCTTCTCCTTGCTAATAGTTCCTAAAACAAGGCCTAAATCACCTCATCCTGTCTCCTTCACACCAGCATTAGGTCATCAGCCTTGTCCTACCAATAACTGTTAACTGCCCACAAATCCCTGCTGAAACAGGTTGAAGAGCCCTAAGAGCTAAATCCTCCTCTAGGGTTTTGAAAAAGTTTCACAAGACAGTTCAAAGCCTCAGCAGCTGGAACAGTGATACAATGTCATGTGCTGCAGATGAAGTGCTAATACTTGTCCATAATGGATTTGCTGGGATGTGCTTCATATTCCCTCCACCTGTTGCCCCTCTCTCACAGAGTCCTCCACTGCCCGGGGTTTTGTCTTCATAACGTAAGATGGCTGTTCGTGGGGAAGCAGAGCTTGGTTGATCTTACTCTTTTTCTTGTCTCATCCTGACATGAGAGCTCAGCAGTTCCCTGGAGTGGGATGCATGGTCTAGGGAGAAGGAAAACAGGCACAGCCTCCTCTAAGTCTGTTAAGCTAACCAGATAATTAATAGCTTGCTGATTGCACTCTTAAAAGAAGCACAGTTAAAGGAGGACACACAGTGTATATCTTCTTTGCCTTTAGAGATGGTTGTAAATGAATTTACATATTACACAAAGTGGGATTACTTGGCTTGATATGTTCTGTAATTATCCAGACCAGCTGGTGGGGAGAAATCATAACCAAAATTGAGCTTCTGCTTCACTGCACAGATGGGATTTCTCTCACAGAATCACGCGTTTAGTCCTGGTTCCAATGTCTCGTCTACATACACAAAGTGTACTAAAATGATGTGACCTTCCTGCCAAACATATACAACCTCCTAGAAGTCTAGACTTGAGAGGAGAGAAGAATAAAGGTCTGGACTGTATCTAAACAGGCATCCTTCCAAGCACGTGCTCTCACACAGACTTGAGGTGGTGAAGATAGGTTAAATGGTTGGAGCTCAGGAAACCGGGGTCCTCTCACCTGCTTGGGCCCCAAATTTCATGAGAAAGTTTGGTTTCTGACAGTTTTTTCCCCTAAGAACAAAAAAAAGTATCTGATGCTTTGTTCAAAATGCCTATATACGACTAAAAACTGTCTGGGATCCTAGGTCCTTAGATTAACTCAGAATCTGGAACCTTAAACCATATGTAGTCACTTAATGCCAGATTAAAAACCAAATGCACACGTGTAAGTGAGGTGACAAAGCATGTCTGTGGTCAAGCAGGGATCTAAACCCAGGCCACTAGTTAATGCCCAACTTATTTCTAAACCAGTCTGTGCCTCCATTTCCCAATCTATCACAGGGGGTGAAAAGGACTCCACGCTCTCACAGGCACAAGGCAAAGCTAAACACGCTCAGATACTGCACTGACATATAAAGCACCAGGGACTGGTAGCAGTAACAAGAATCAGAAATTAGAAATTAAATTTACTTTTAGTGGCAAAATAAGCCACAGAATAAGTAGGGCCAAATGTCTTCAAAGTTCAGTTGTATCAAGGTCTGGATTGCAATGAGGACTGAGATAGAAACATTTTGGGGACAGTTCATTATGGCAACTAGCAGTGAAATGAAAACTGAACTTGCTCTCACGTTAGAGTTGAAGGCCAGGGGACTACCAGATCACCTAGTCTGGAATCCTGTAAGGTGTAAGCTTTAATTCATCACACAGTGCTTCCTCTCAAGCCTTACAGCTTGAAACTGACTAAAGCACAACCTCCAGAAAGTCTTGGCTTCATTGTCTGAAGGAGACCCCACCACTGGTCCCAAAGGTCAGGCCCCTTGGTGTGAGCAGGGAGGAGGCCTGGCCCAGGTCACCGCACTTGCCACCGGAGGTGGAGGAGGAGGTGATTGCCTCTGCTTTCCAGAGGAAGTCGTGGGCTGGGTTCAGCAGCCCTGCTCACATCAGTGCCCACGTTGTCTTTGTCATGGCAACGGCAGGGGAGATCCGTCAGGCAGGGGAGATCCGTCAGGCAGGGGAGATCCGTCAGGCAGGTGTGTGCAGAGGGCTCCCCGTACAGCATCCTGCAGCGGGGCCCAGGCAGCACGGGTGGTCTGGGAGAGCGCACCAACTGCCTCAGACCTTGCTGCTTCGGAGGGAAACCACATACAGCCCCGGTGAGAGCAGGGCCAGGCAGGCTGTACAGTTCTGCGGCGGGACAGCAGTCTGTATGGCATGGCTGATGTCACAACTGACTGGCAGGAGGTTTGAGGAATCTCTCTCCCTCTCCCAGCAGCTCAACACCCCCCTTGCCAGCTCACTCCCTCCCATTTGCTTCACCCATCCCCAAGTCACTTCCTCTGCTGGGGCCAGTACAAGCAGTGGTGGGGCCGTGGTCTGGAGCTGATCCACATTCACGCACACAAAAATCCATCCAAACCCAAACCACAGCCTGTTTTGTTGGTTTTTTTTAGCAGGGCTATTTTCAACCCCAATAGCACAACAGAAGGTGAAATGACACGTCATGGTGGAGCTGCTGCAACTGAAAGCAGGAAATGCTCTTCCTCCTCCCATCCCTGCTTGTCCCTGTCCCTACCCCTGCTTCTGGGAGAAGTTACCATTGCCTCCTTTGTGTTGGCTTTGGGGCTCATAAGACCTGCTTCAGCTCATTAATCCAGCAGAAAATGTTCTGTTTTGACTTGCTAGGCAATTTCTTTCACTGGGAGGCTCTGTGCAGCCAGGCTGCCCTGCGCAGGGAGGGACAGCATGCAGCAGCAGGTGGGCAGGACGAGAGCAGGGCTCAGGGTGGGGGGACCCTCTAAACTAGCTTCATCTCTAAAAGAAATGGTGGCAAAGAGCAGCCTGGATGTAACACCTGCCATAAGGATCCCAAATGATCCTTTGTTTTCTGCAGCAAATAAGTTGTGTTTTGTCCTTAAGAACAGAAGAAAACCAGCCAGAACTAGAAGAGTGCAGACAACACAGCAAACCAATCAAATTTCTAAAAAACTACTTAAATTACTGCCTAAATATGTGCATTTAGTTCCTGCATGTGGCTGTCCCAGTAAGTCAGCAATTCTCTTGTTATTTGACTCTAGGGACCTCTGTCAATCTCCAAAGTTTCACCAAAAAATTACTCCTTTTTCACTGCTAAGGCTGCCAAAGAGCAGAGTCAATGGGGAAGAGGTCTGAAAATCGTAACGCTTGAGAGTGGGGTTAAAGAATTTGACCAGATGATCCCCAGGGAGACTTGCAATGCTGTGAGGAAAGGGGACCTGCATTTTTCACAGTTCCCAATGAAACAGTATAATACAGAGTTTTTCAGGAAGGTCAAGGATAAATGACTGACAGCTAAATAACTGACCAGGCCCAGTGCTTTTCACAGCTTGCTCCAGCAGCAAAAGGAGAAAGGAGTGCTGCACACACAGCTGGGATGTGTGTCCTGGCCATTTTGCCCTGATATCCCTGCTACAGCTCTGTTGCCCATAAATATCCTGTGGCCCAGCTGGGCTGTCAGAGCAATTATGTCTCCCAATTGCCTGATCATCTCTCTGGATCATTTCTGAACTGGAGAGCTAAACGTATGCAACCTCTGCAACACATTCACGTGACTCACATATCTGCTTGCCCCAACAGAGCACAAGGCATGTATCTGCATTGGAGCACTGCTAGGGGGATGGCCTGGGCATGCATGGGTACCATGATGGGATGTTCACCAATACACATTCCAATCTGCTGTAGGTGCCCCCAGGCATTTGGGTTCTGATAAAAAGGCTACAGTTAACAGTCCAGGCAAAAGCCCTATCTTTCCACATATCTTGGTAGTTGATTCTTACTTTGGTTTCTTTTGTACAGCAGGAGTCCATTTGCTCTCCTCCCCCAAACTCCACAATGCCTTCTCCATTATAAAGTTGAAACGTCTCTTCAAAACCCTGGTGTTAGTTTGCTTTAGTTAGATCACTAATAACTGAATAGTTTAAAAATAAACCTGAAGCATGTTGAGTTCTTTCTCCCTCCTCTCCCTCCCAATTATACAACACATTGATAAGATCATTAGTAATCATCTAACATCTGATTTTCATGTTTATTATTCCTGTTGCTGTAATATTTTTGGCTTTTAAAATTTCAAAACTTGGCTTTTCAAGAGTGACTGAGGTTGTGTGGGAGAGAAGTTTGCTGTATATCTGGACTGCTTAAAATCTCCCTCACTGCCAAGGCTGCTGTTGCAGCTAGCATAATTTGTGTTTTGTTATTGTGTAGGACCTTCTTAGTCTAGAAATGTTACTCTAAGAGAGAGTGGTACTGCTTCCTTTCTTTTCCTGTTGGAAAACATTGTTTAGGAACTTTAATTCAAAGGTCTCTTCTGCACTTGAGATGTGTGAACTGGAACCAAATTTCATACATGACCCAGACCAGAAAATTTCACAAAACGGCTAACAACAAAATAAGAAGAGAGGCTATAGGATGTAAATTGCCATGACTTTGAGGAGCTCCTGTTTGCTTTTTGTTTTGGACCCTAGGAAATGGATTTCCAAGTGCCTGGACAAAGCAGTAATAGCACTCTTACCCTGCTACTGCAGAGCACACCTGGAGCGGTGCTGAACAGGATTTGATGTTCTGAAGGTGCCTTGACACAAAACAAGAGCATGTTGAGGATCAAATCTATATATACCAGACATCAACAGCAAACACAACTGTCTAGATGGGACCATATTTAGTTCTGTACTGGGGTGCCCACTTGTCAGAGTCACACTTTGATCATCTGATGACTCAATGAGGTTTTCTTCATATAGCAATACCAATTGTCTTAAAGTTCTGTGATGGTCTTTGCTATCCAACCACTGCCCAAATGTCTTGGAGACAGACTGTGCCACAGAAAAGCTGCACAAACTCCAAAAAGCCCCCTTGAAAACCTGACTGAAAGTAATTTAAAAGCCTGGTACTATCATAGAGCCTTCCCAGGAATCTCTTCAGGACATCAATCCTCAGGATTACACTAAACCACTTACTCAGCTATACCAGACTTCATGGTACAGCACTGTGCTAATCCTCATGCAGGAGATAAACACCTCATGCTATGGGAAGTCAATGTGATGTGAGTACTCTGTGTGTAACAAAACCTGCAATAAAATAATGCTGCCAGGGCATTAATAAGTCCTATTACGGATCAGTCCTACAGCTGCCTCTTGGGTAGAGCTGTCAGCTGAGGTGACTGACTTCCATTTAACAAGCTGCAGTCAAACACTCACAGAACACCATCTCAGGAGCTCTTTGTTTTTGAAACAGATCCTTCTCTATCTGCACATGGCCAGCACTTACAGCAGAGGTCTCTGCTGCAGTCACTTCTTGGCACATGACAGCTATGATGTCCCAAAAGATGATCCTGTCCCTTTTCATCATAGTGGGAAGGAGTCATTCTATTCCTCCAGCCACATTTGAAAAGTCTCACCCTTCATTTTCTTACTCAAAACATTTTCAGTTTTGCAGGGGAAGGTTTGCTGATATTGCAGAAATGAGAAGACAACTGTTTAGTGATCTTATAACTAGGGAGCAAACAAGAGCTCATTAGAAGATGGGAAAGGATTGCAGGGGAGTTGCACATTCAGGAAGCTGAATCAGGGGAGGTTTAGGTTAGATATCAGGAAAAGGTTTTCCACCCAGAGGCTGGTTGAGCACTGGAACAAGCTCCCCAGGGAAGTGGTCACAGCACCAAGTCTGCCTGAGTTCAAGAAGCATTTGGACGATGCTCTCAGGCACATGGTGTGATTCTAGGAGTGCCCTACGTAGGGACAGGAGTTGGACTCAGTGATCCTGATGGGTCCCTTCCAACCCAGTATATTCTATTATTCTATATCCCACCTAACTCTAAAATAATATTTTTGCATTACAATTCAGTAGCTTAAACAAAGCTTCAACCACAGATCTTGCAATATAAGGTGTTTTCCAGGAAGCCCATCTTCCTGGTGCCTCCAGCACGTATGGCTTTATTCTGTTGTAATTTTGCTGTTTCATCTACTCACAGGCTTGGCAAGAACAGGGTACCAAAAATATTACTACTTAATACTCAAATAAAAACACAGCAATAAAGTAAAAACCCCAGTTGTAGACAGTTCTGATTCTATGAAGGTCACTAGCAGTGTTGGATGTGCTCTTTGCTAGGGAGTTGTTTTTCTTTTAAGGGAAATGTAAGAGAAGCAGCACAGTACCCGTTAAATAAAACTTTTCTATCCAACTGTCGTCTGTGATTTCTCCTAGTGACAAATTCACAATGGACTGGTTACAAACCTCATTATAAGGAGACAATTGAAAAGAGTCACCTAGAAAGTAATTAATCTTATCTAAGTCTTCAATTGCAAATGCATGAAATGATAACATTCTAATCTTAAGGGTGCTTCATTTGCTGCTGAATACTAGTAATAGGATAGGATTCGTGTCACCTTATTCATCTGTGTTTACACAACACCAGTGAGCAGATAAGCTCAAGGGAAGGACATTTCCTTTGATGAAGGGTATGCCAACTGCCTCCCAACGGCCTGACAACAGGGAAGAAGGGGATGAACTTGCTCACTGTGATTCAGAGGTGTGGGCTGTGCACAGGTCTCCATTTAATGTAAAACAGAAGATTTGCAGGCAATCTCCTCCTCTTTGATACTCTCCTTCGAAGATATCTGGAGGGACAGAGCCCATCTGAGCAGAGAAGACTAGGGTGCCATCTTCAACTTAGCCTTGGCCACACCTAGCTGTGTTCCTCCAGAAGGTAAGTATATAGGGAATTAATTACTTTCTTTTCACGGTATTACTTCTCTCCCAGCTCAGTTTCCCAAACTAACTCACTTTCCAGCCACACCAATGCTAATGCTGGCTCGAAGGAGGGATCAAGACCACAGCAGCCCACGCTTACATCTGCAGGAAGATGCTGTGATGCTGCACACCCCATTGCTGTGTCTGTTAAGGCTGTGCCCGTTTCAGGTAACCTGGAGATGAGGAGGACAGAGGAGGAGGGACCTCCTCCCTCAGGAGGAGGGACCGCATTGCCTTGCATGCACGGGTGAGCCAAGCACAGCGTGAGCAGCCTGGGAAAACAAACTAGAAGCCCTCATTGCTCTGGCTAGTAAATGATGTGGAGAGCAAGTCAGTCATCTCTAACAGAACAGCGGAGGGAATCCGCAGTGTAAGTTCATTCATCCACACTCATTCTCCCCCTCCCTCTCCCAAGAAAGTAAATGCCACATCTTTTGTACTTCTTAAATATCCCTTGTTAGCATAATGAGGCCATTGGCGGCAACCTCAAGTCAGCATCTTACCGCGATTCTGACAATTCAGCAGCATCCTCACTGCTCCAAGGAATTGGAAAACACAAGCAGTGCGGAAAACACAAACATCAACGTGCAAAACAAACACATCTGATGTATCAGAGCAGCAACAAAGAGCCTCCAGAGATGGCAGGGAAAGCACCTATTTGTTGGGGAGAGGAAACCTGGGGGACATAATGAGCTGGCAAGGCACAGGTTCAGCTCCTTAGGATTCAGAAGGTAATTAAAGAAGGCAGAAGTCAGCAGAACAGCATATTACACCGTGACTTTGTTAAAAGCATCAGCACTCACCCCCTACTAAGAAGTCTTGTCTTTCCCTCTCTTCCCACCCCCAGCACATTTTATTACCAAAACCCAGGGTCAATTCACATAAATGGAGAAGTTAATTTTAAGACTTTCTCAAAATGCAACTTGGAATCTGAGGCTTTCTGTGCGGGAAACATATAGAGGAAATAAAAGAAAATCAAGTAAGAAGATTAGTCAGACAGTGAAATGAAATTAAATGAACTATAGCTGCAAAGCTTCGTGGATTTTTATGGCTGGGGGAGCCCACAACAACATTTTGGTCTCCTGCCAGCATACGCAGCAGCACAAAACCCACCACCATATGGTTAGATCAGTACAGATCTGCCACAAGCTCTACTGAAATTGGGGTTGATACCTGGTGCCAATTCAGCTCTGTCCTGAGTTCAAAACGAGTGTTTATTTTAAACATAAATAAAAGAAAAACCTATCTACAGTTGGTTGATACAATGTACTGACTGGAATAGGATGTATCTGACACTGAAGAACATGCAGGGCTAAAGGGTTGCTTTCAAGCTAGACGGTTACTACTTCCACATTTTAAGGTCCTTGAAGATGGAGGTTGGGTAGGAGACCTTGTTCTCTCTCATTTGCTGTTTTCACTCATAGCTAAATATCCTGTGTGTGGCCAAAACTGGACAGAAAAACCTTGTTATAAGGAGGAGTGATGTCATGGCATTTCCAAGCAGGCAGGGTCCTGGGCATTGCAGCAGTGTGTTGCCATTGCTGCAGTAACCGGAGCAGCAGGAGACTTCTCCAGAATGACGCAGTCTGGAGCACAGCAGACTTGCCCTCGCCGCTTGCAAGGCCAGCAACACATGGCCCAATACATCATCCCAGAGGAGGCCAGACCCTCTCTGCAAGCTTACATTTCCAGAAAAGAGGAAAAGATCAAAGCTGTGGGAGTACTTTTAAGTACAGAGAGAACTGGCTCTGTTCTGCTGCATGAGAGAGGGACTTTGTTGGAGAATTAATTGTGTGTATGGCAAGAGAGTAACCTTGCACTGCCTTGACACCACTCCCAGCCACGCTGACCTTCATTGCACCTTGACTCTTTCAGCCCATCTGGCTATAAATTAGGACAGATGGGTTACGCCCTTTCCTTCTCCTGTAATGCACACGAGCATCTCAGCAGTGCTGTTGGCACATAAAAGCTTTTGCCCTTTCTGTTTCCCTCCCTAGATAATGAGCCATCTATTAAGAAGGCAGATGCAGTTTTAGCTGGTGATGTCTTATGTAATTATGTGGGTGAACAACAGAGACACAGAGCACAGAAGATGGTGGAAACTAAGAAAAGCCAAACAGGCAGAATTTCCAGAGCCCCAAGAGCTGTCATGTCACCAGTGCTCTTCCCCTTTGCTACCTCCCTGCCATTGGAGTCTGCAAGAAAAGGTTTGCTCCCCACAACTCCCAAGCAACTCTTTTCTGCATCTCTACCGCGTCAGACTCATTTTAAATAAGCCTCAAAGTCCAGCCTATCCCACCAGTGCCAAGTTCTTACATCAACCAGCTTAGGATAGCTGGACATCAACCCCTCCAATCTTAGGCCTGGGCTCCCAGAGGAATAGGGTTTTGTCTGAGCTTTGTGTGTCTCATCAATACCCCACTCTTAACTGTCCGCCAAATAAGATCTTTCCACTCACTTGATTTCTTTGGTATAATGTCCACCATGTGTTTGCATGCGGTTCCTTAGCTTGTACCTATATTCACCTGGACCTCCAGCTGCTCTCTGGTCAAAATTGGTGTGACCAAGGCTGCCCCCCTTACTCAGCCAGGAAATATTGCAGGGGCAGTCTTCTGAACTGGAAAACAGTAATCCTGGTACCAAACAGGGAACAAGTGTGTATGGAACATAAGAAGCTGAAAACATTTTTCACACCTCAGGGAAGCATGGGTAGAATGAACGGTCACAGATGGTAGCTGGATTTCATCCTAAACATTGCTTTGCCTCAGTCCAGATCTGTGATTTGTTCTAGATGTGTGTGCAAATCTGGCCAAGCCTCACAGCCTTCTGATCCGAATGGTGAGTTTGGCCTCATGATGAAAAGAAAAAGTTTAGGGTTAAGTTTTGGGCAAACTGCTACTGATCGTACCGTTTTGTTATTTTTACTCCAGTTACTCACCCATCCCTGCCTGAAAGCTGACATAAGCTTGGCTCATAGACCTCTCTTATGGGATCCACTTGTAGCTGCCAGCTCTGCACGCACACATACATTGAATCTTACCTAATGAATAATTACCAGAGGACTGGGACATTTCATTTGCCTGATAACAGCACACACCTCAGGGAATGAAATAATGTTTCGAGGCTGGACACAAATGCACGTAACACAGAAATGTCATGGTTCACCCTACATGACAGTCATTGCAAAGGCCAGACACAAGATGAGGAAACAAGTAGGAGGAAAAAGTGCCCCATGGGGCTAGACTCTGTATATTAACCTGGGAAAAGGCAGTTTTTCCTTGGAAGATTTGATAATTTAGGACAATAGTACATGGGTGAAATGAAGTACTGCTATTTGCACATTGCAGTTTGGAAATGGATGCACAGATGTGAGAAAAGGTTACAAGATTACACAATAACTTGGTGGCAGAGCCACAGACCCTTTCTTCTTTGCACCCGTTTCTTGCTGCATTACTTACATCTTCCCTCTTACTAATGGTGTGTGAACCAAAGAAAGTTCAGAGTGGGGAGCTTTTCTTGCACAAGGCATAGCAGGAGTGTTAAAGGTCACCCAAACAGAAGCTGAAAATCCTGCATGGATATGCTGTCTCTAGTCTGGGGCTACATCTGAGCCCCCAGCCCCAGGAAACCAGGTACTCTCCTGGGATACTCACTCCAAAGAGCTCTTACACTGTTGTCTGTCCTGCAGCAAAAGTAGATACAATGACCTATCCATTACATAGTCCCAGACAGCCTTTACATCAAATATGGCTTTGTCTCCGTTCTCCTCCTTTTTATTTCACGATGGTGAAAAACACTGGCCTGATTGCACTGGATTCTACTTACCAACATGCCAGAGTGATGAAATCTCTCCTTCAACCCGCCCAGCCAACTCACATGCACTAGGATCTACTGGGACCAGCTTGAGGGCTGGAGGGGCAGTTTGGTTTCCTTTGCTCACTCCCACTTTGGCCTCTCAGACAAGAACACAAAGAAAAGGCAGCCAAGTGGAAGAGGTCAGGGAGGCAGGAGCACACTTGTGGAACTGGATTTGCAGTGACACCACGCTTCTAACCCACAGGCCAGCAAGCACTTGGCCACTGGGGCAGGGCTGTTTTTCCTCCTGCCAAACGAATCTAGATTTGTGTTGGTAACCAATTTGCATTCAGTAATACAATGTAGGGTCTTCGCTTCTAATTTCTTGCATGGCTGACTCCTTTGCCTACTGTGTTAGGAGCTAATTTAGGACCAAAATGTGAAAAAGCATCATGCGGGAGGCAGAACGATACTGGAGAAAACAAAACAGCACAGGATCCTGTAAACAAAGACTACATGGGAAGGAGCATTCAGAAGAGGTGCTGAATTAATTTGCTATGGACATATTTAAATTTGGATGCAGTTTAAATCTGCAAAACTGATCTCTAAAAGGGGTAGTCTATAAATAGTCTATAAATAGACTTTTAAGTCTATTAAAATATCTTTTAAGACCTATGAAAGACTTAAGTGAAGACATCAAATTATATGTACCACTCAAACTCACCACAAAATGGCTACAGCCTTTCCCTTCCCCCCCACCCCCCACTGCAAAACAATAGGAAACAAACTGGTTTATCTAACTGTACCTGCTGTAAATACCTTTATGGCAAGGTAATTGCTAAGTGCATTGTGTTGAACAATTCGTTACTTTGTTAGAGGAACATTTGTCGTGCACATTGGAGATGGCAGAAGAGAATTTCCTTGTGACCTTTGGAAAATGAAATCAGTGGCATTACTCAGAAGCCAAAGTCGAGAATTGTAAAAACATATTTAAGAAGGGCTTCCTATGCCTCCTGCAAAAGACACAATCCACACTCCTACTGGAGCCAAGCTAGCTTATTCCAGCCCTTTTAGACCATTAATGATTTGTGCCTAAGTAGTGCTCAGAGTAGGTGACTCACTGATGAAAGCCCTGCAGGGCTCCCTGTCCTGTGCACAGCCCCACTCTCGTCATCACAGCAGCACAGGGCATAACACCGTGGGCTGCCTGTACTGGAGAGAAGATCATGAGCTCGATTGTGTGTTACAAACAAAGGGAAAGCCATTATCAGAAGCTGCTTTTCCAGGCTGCATGAAAAACCGCCTCTGCAAATTGCATAATGCCCTGGATGTTCCCAGCAGTGCCACGACAGGCTCACGGAGCTGGCGGACAAGGAGGAAGCTGGATCTCCTCCCTCCCACCCTCCCTCCCAGCATGGGAAAGCTCAGGAGAGCTGTTGTGTAGGCAAAAAAAAACCCCTCACTTATCTCCTGGGAAAGAGCTGTGCTGCTCTGGAGTGACGTCTGACGCAGGGAGTTGTGGCTGTGGATCAGAGGGAGCCCAGCACAGCAGCAAGATGCAGCACAGAGCTTTGGGAAGCACCGAGAGAGGGAAGCAGGAGAGAGGCCACACTTGTGCTCCTTGTGCATACCTCACGTTCCTGTCCCTCTGCCTGCACTCACCTCTCCACTGCCACAGTCCACCCAGTTTTGATAGGTCCCTGTGCACTGCCATAGGAAACGATCTAAAGGACAGGAAAACACTGTAAATGTAAAGCCTGGGTGTAGTGAAGACCCCGTCTCATGCTCAGTGTGGAAGAGCTGTAGTTGAACCACACAGCGAGGCTTGTTCTTTGTTGTTCTTTGCTGTTCACGGGTTGGATGAGTATCTATGCCCAAACCAAGGAAGGATGGGAAGAAAAGTGCGTCTGGGACAGAGGGAGTGGGCTGATTGATTGCCTCAGAGGTACTGCTAAAATGCAGTGTGAGGCTGAATTCTCCAAGTAGCACAAAATTCCCACCGGAACGGCAAATGGCGACATTCCCAGACAATGCTGAGTGGGCAAGATTTCACCATGAGCGAATGTGACTGTGATAAGCAGTGTGTGTGTGACCTACCAGCCTCATTTCACTTGCTTGAGAGTCCATATGCTTGGAATGCCTCCTCCTCCTCCTTCACCTCCTCCTCCACTGTTACTGGTGGCACCAGGGATTTACGAGGCAGGCAGGAGCATTTTCTAATACTGGCTGGCTGTAACTTTCCAGCATGACTGATCATACTATTTAACTGTGGCAAAGGGAAGAGCACCAGTGGGCAGGCAAGGGAGAGCACTTCAAACCCTGGAGATGCATGATAAGTGATACTAAATAGCTCTATGTATGCAATAAATGTTCGAAGGTTGCAAGGTTGTTGTTACAGACATCGCTGGGTTTATTAGAAAAGGGGAAACCTATTTAGAAAAGTGGAGCCTATGTAGAAAAAATGAGAACTATGTAAACAAGACAAAGGATCTGGGAGTTAATGGAGTTAGAGTTGCAGGGGAGTTTTAAATAAAAAACTGGGGGTAAAGGAGAGGTATGGAAGTACATGCACTTTGGTTGAAGCTCTCAGATCTCTCTGTTAAGAAAAAAGGACAGGATAGAAGACAGTGGAGATAAGTGGAAAACAAAGACCAGTGTCTATAAATGAAGCCTCGATTCAGCAAGGTGCACGCACAAACTCACACACAAAAAGCACACAAAAATAAGGGCTAGCTCATGACCACATTTAAAACCATTTCTGTACAAATGGCAGTGATCTGAAAATAAAGGAAGATGAACTAGAATCCTTGGCTTTAAATATGGATATTGACAGTACACATATTGGGGAAAAGTTTTTAGAAGGAACTAATTAGTAAAATACTATTACACCAGGTTTAAAGAGTATAAATGTCAGAGCAGTTCATGCCAGGGAGGGAAAGATAAGTGACTCAGTACTCAGAAGATCTACATAGACTGAATGTACCAAATTAAATGTTTACCTTTAAAAAGGGGAACCACATAAAAGTGAGGAAATTTGTGGAAATCCGCAGCTAAAAACAGTAAAGCACTTTCAGATGACATGAGATTGTTTAAAGACACTACAGAAGGCTCAGCATAAAATAAAAAATATTCAAAGGAAAAGAAAAAGTAACCCAATATGATTAAACTATGTAACACTTCTAAGATATAAAAATAAATTCTTCAAAAAATAGGGAGTTAAGGAAGATGCAAAAGAACACGAAGTCTGACAAACTGGATGTGAAACTACAATAAAGTACAAGAAAATGAAAAGCAACTTGCTAAAGGCATAAAACTGAATGATAAGACTGGCTCCAGAGCCAGTGACTCCCTGCCTTGCTGTTATAAACTACTAATATTCCAAGAGAGAAGTCTGATGAGGGACTTCCAAGACTGAGGGATATGTAAGGAAAAGTCACCAGCTGGAAGCTCAGCCCACTACACAACAAAAAGACATTATGAAGGAGATGGAAGAGAGGCTGAGACCTTGGACATCACTGTAAATATGTTCCCAGGTCAACTCCTTGCCATAAAATGGGCATGTATTGGAGGAACCCCAGGACTATTCCATAAACATCTATGTCCACTGCTGCACACAGGAGTCAGCAAATGTCACCCTACTGAGCACAGAGCCCACTGGGTTTCCTCACCATGCTGTGTCTGGGTAGCACTCAGCAGGCAAGGAGGGGCAACACGTTGAGGATGCAAATATGACATGTATGAGCTGTATGGTTCCAAGACAAAGCAGGTGGACATTAATCAGCCCCCTGAGGTGATTCATGGAGGCTGGTAAGGGCTGGTTTCCTTTACCTGATACAGAACTGACAGAAAGCAAAACACTCACTCTCTCTGCCTCAATGAACTCCTATATCAATTAAAAAAAAATAAAATTAAAATAATACCCACTTCATGAGGTTTCTTTGAGAATTAATAGATATGGCCAAAGCTTTGAGATTCTTGAATGCATGCAAAAATCATTTAAACAGCTTTTAAGCAGCTCTCTTTTAAATGTGAAACAGACATGGTTACATTGAGGTCCTTTCTATTGGATATGTGACCAAGATGAAAGTGAGGGTCTGGAGCTGATCATCTCCAAAGTGGGAGCACCTGGGGTGGCTGCTCTGTGTGGATGCCAAGCACCTGACAGGCACTGGAAATTAAAAACATTCCCGCTGGTGATTTGTTACACCAAACTTTTTCTTCTAACCTAGATCCTTATCCAGACCTAAGAATAGGATTCTCTGAAACCAAGCACAGCCAGAAATACAAACAGATGACTGTCACAGTATCTGACATGCTAACACTAATTAAAACAATATTAAATGAAGGTAATGAGCCTTTGATGATTGCCTCTTTTCCTTAAATTTGTTTACTTGGAATTTCCTAGCCACATGGATCTTTCAAACTGAAAAGTGAAGTGTTCCTTTTCTTCTCCAAGTGTCAGCGTGCTCTATCTGAGGGCACAAGGGAGTTTCAGGGACATGTGGTTGCAAACACTGTCTCCTATCTGTCCCAGCCAAGCTCCTGATCCATGCTGGTACAGCGAGCAGGTGAGGTCGGTGTTCAGCTTCTTCTGAGTGAATCTGGAAATCTTGGCAAATGTTTGCATGTGCTGGGTGCTTTATTCCTAACATCCCTCCCTGAAACATCACATGGTCCAGCCATGCCATATGGTCTAACAAACAAGCTTAAGGTTTAGGTGGTTGTTGCTTTTTCAATCAGACCTTAGGTCACTGTCCATTAGGCCTTAGGCACTTGAAGCTCATGCCTGTAATTAAATCCAGTTAAATAAAGGCTAAAATCCATCTTGTCTTTATATCATCTTGTGTGTTGACCTGAAATAAGCTGATGTTGTGTTTGCACTTTTCAGCACTCCACTGTGGAGATCAAACACATCCCATTTCTCATGCTGGGATTAATAAGTGACTCCCAGCTAACTGAACCTCTCAGCTTCCATGATACCAATATCTCCAACACTCTCATTTCCAAATATTTTAGCCACTTCCATGGTTGTCATTACTGCAGTCTCTGATCAGTCTCATAGTCTTGAATGCACAGATACCCATCACATCTCTGTGACTGACAGCTGCTTTTCTGCCACGAGTACAGACAGACATCTCCAGGCCAGAGAAGAGAACACATGTCCAACACCATGGCAGGCACCTTCCAGCTCCTTGGAGTCCTCGGTAGGCAGCACAATCACTGAACCAACTTTTCTTTCCCATTTTGCCTCTAGCAAAAGACATGAGCCAAATCCCACTGGCATCTATGAGCATCTTACCGTGGACTTCTCAAACTGTCTACTCACTTCAGCAAACTTCGCTCAGTCCTCATTGCTCTTTTCAGCCTTCCTATGTTCCTGGACTTCACTAAGGACAGAAATAAACTCTTTGTTTACTCTGGTAACTGGAGAGCTGCTTTAACCTCTGGCTAAAAACAGGTGCATTTTCCTATCAGGTTCATGAGTCACTCATCCCAGGAAAGACCGGTGAACTTGGAAATCCCAGTGCTCACTGAACAACAGGAAAGGATGACTTTTTAATTGAATGGTGGCTGGTTTCATCATCTGGTTTTCCTCAATAGCTTTTTTTCTTTTTAAGTCATGTTAAATCATTGGTTTAACACAGCTCAGGCCTGTTCCTCACAAATTCCTTTTCTGTGTGGTATTTCAGCATCATATCCAGTTTGGGATGGAAAACACTACTGGTGTTAAGAGTCCTATGGGAAACAGCAGGTGCAATGTGTAATGTGTGACTACACAAGCAGTGCAGTCAATTAATACCTCTCTCATAGATTTTGTGCTTGGTCCAGCATAATCGGACCTTTCAACACAGGGACGTGTATTTCTTTTTCTTTTATTATTATTTTTTTTAATATGAAAATTAAGTGATCCCTTTCTACAGAGCTGTTTTCACAGAAAACAGTCTTGCTTCTCACATTCTGGCTGGCCAGAAGCAGCCAAGTTGTTCTTAAAAGGTGACCTTCAAAGGTGAATTCTTTTTAATTAAAAAAATAAACCTGCAATATCTTTCCTCTCTAATTCTAACACTAGAAATCCAGGTCTCATCACCCTGTTTTTCCACAACTTATGCCAACATCCTGAGAAGCCACTCTGGGGATATTTCTCCACTGCACAGTTAAGTCGTGTTCTGATTCAAATTAAAATCAGTGGCTCTTCTCATACAGAGAGGAGAAATCCCTGACCCTGTGGGCCAGAGTCAGAAAGAGGATCTGCAAATCATAACTAAACCCTGGTGGGCCACCAACCCAAGTCAGTTGTCACTTGGCCCACGCAGGGACCCACAGCCTTGCAGCTGCAGCAGCACAGAGCCCACCACCCACCCAGCTGGAGACAGGCATAGGGATGAGCATCATGTGGGGTTCCACAATATAGGGCGAGCCCAAACAGAAAGGATCCTGTGCCTCTCTGCCACCTCCTGCAGCCTCAATGCCCAGCCATATGCTCCATCTTTGTGAAACACCCCTAACTAAGGGAAGCCTCAAGTGCAAATACTTTTCCCATAGGTGTAGTTTGGAACAGGGTCAGAAAAGCGTATGAAAAAAATAAATCAGAACAACAACTTTGTGATGCCTGCACAGGTGGCAAAGCCTCAGACTCCAGACCTGCTTCCAGCAGCCAAGCTCACGCATGAGAATAACCCTCCCAGCTAGATAAGGCTGGAAGGGGAGATTTTAACAATTAACCTGCCTTGACAACAGCCCCAGCACTGCTAGCCCAAACTGTGAGAAGTCAGGGGCAAAATTCAGTAGAATGGGTGAAACAGAAGCAGCAATGGAACATCAGACATCGAAGTGGCCATATGTTCTCTTAAAAATAATTATTCTGATCTCAACTGTCCTTAATACTGCTAGTAAGAAAGCTGGTTATGTTATTAGCGTGTCTTTTATAAAAAAAGAAATACTACTACAACTGAAAATATCTCTACCTCTGCAACAACTTAATCAAGGCTTCTCAATTCTCCTCCACATTCCTGAGCCCTGTGGGATTGGATGGGTATAACATGCTGTATGGGCAATACAGTTATTTCTAGTTCCCTGCTTTGGGGTCAGTGTACTCTGAAGCCAGCTCAGCCTGCTCTGAGTCCATCCACCCCAGACACCATAAACCAGGTGTGAGAATTCACTTCTCATTCCACCACCTTCCTTGTTAAGCCAGCACCATCTCTCCTAGTGGCAGAGAAACTTGGCAGCTATGAAGAAGGATGGGAGGATCTAGTTTTGGTAAGGAATTAGTGAAATCTTGCAGTTTTTATTTGTCAAGCTTTGAGGAGCCAGCACTGACCCTGGGCTGTGCACAGCCATCAGCAGGCCATGAGCAAGCTGTGACTGAACCACTGCAGGGAAGAAAGAGTTGGAAAAAAATCCTGTGTGGATTCCCAAAATGGCCACCAGCTGATCTGGTCCTGAAGTGACTAATAACAGTTTGGACTTATTTGACACTCTGTGGCTTTGCTTAACTGGAAAGTTAAGTTTTTCCCCTGCCCTCCCCAGCATAAAGAGGCTTCCTCCCCTTGCTGTGCTCCAGGGAAATAAAAAGGAACTCAAACAAAATAACAATTTACTTAAATGCTGTAAATGTCACAGTGACGCTTATGGGAGGGAAGTGGGGAATTTCATTTGATCTGTGCTAGAATGCCCTAAATAGATCGTGTTCATATCTGGCATCTCAAACAGGCCTCACAATAAGAGGTCCAAGAACAGAGAACAAAAACACACATTGAAGTGGAGAAATTTAAGCCAGTCTCTGTCAAAACATAATGGCGAGTTGGACCTCGGTGCACCTTGCTCATTATCCTTCCTGTGTGAGTTGGTTGTTTGCTTGGCTTTAAAATTGTATTCCTCTGGTCTTTGGTTGAAACCTATTATGTCTGCTCTCCAGGCTTAATAGAAGCATTATCAGCCTTCAAGACCTCCTGCATTCCTCCTTCATGCTCCTGTTCCTGCATCACATCATCCTCCACCAGTCCAGAGGTGTCAATTAGAGGATGATCCCAGGGCACTCATACAATGCCATCAAAAAGCCACTGTGTCACCTCCTCACACCACTTCCTTGGCATTCATTCCTTCCATTCCCATTTTGCTGGAAGGGAGGAGCAGGAAAACAAATGTGACCTGTGCTCCTCCAGGACATAGTAGAAGCAGCTCTTTCTGTCAAATTAGTAAAAGGAACTGGTAGAAAGGAGCCTGTTATTCCTGTTCTGCCAGCCACCTAATGACAGAAGCAATTGATCCCAAATGCAAATAAAAATGTTACAAAATGAGTTAGAGCTGGTTGTCCTTAAATGAGGTTTGGAACCAGAATACTGCAGTTTTTATTTCCTTTGTAACAGAAATAATTCATCAGCTGAGTCATCTGGAGGTGCTGAGTCTGCAGGTTTATGGAAACAATACTGAAGGATGAGATTTCTACAAGTTGGACAAGAGAGACACAACCAAGTTGGCTCCTTCTTCCCTTTTTCTAAGCATCCTTACTTGTATTATCAGCAGAGGTACAGAACACATAACAGAGGGAATTCAAGAAACTCAGAAATGTCACATTTTTTCTATCAAGTTCTCAATATTCCAACATGAGTTTTTTCAAGTGGGATGAAGAGAAATCTGTTTTTTTTTCTTAAGAAACAAATAAACAAAGAAACCACCCACAAAGCATAACACCACAAGCCATCCGAGTCATGGTTTCAAAGTGAGCATTTAATGCAAATCTAATGTCTAGTTTTGTGAAATGGCTCCTGAAAAAAGCTCTATTATAACATTTTCAGACATGAAGTTCTCAGGATTCACACTGCTTTGGGGCATTTGCATTTTCCCCCTCCCTCACTTCCTACTTTGCTACAGCAAATGTTTCAGGAAAGTGTTTCAATGCAAGTAAAATCTGCTTGCTGTGCTGAGTACAATTTTCAAGTACACAGTATTGAATAGGGAGGGAAGGAGAAACTATCCTGATTTTTTTGTGGCTTTGTCCTGAATCACAAAGACCAGATGGGTAATTTCAAGCAGAATGATTTTTACGTCTGAATGGGAAACACAGAGAAAAAATGAGAGCAAAACCCAAGCCTCCTGCATAGCAGGTCCCTCCTATGGCAGTCCTCAGAATGAAACATGAAAAGCATCCCTGCCTCTGCAGACCCTTCAGAGATGGAAAGCTTCAGAGCACTGCAATGCCTTTTTAAAGACACTTCATAGCTATATGCACCAAATTTATTAACCAGTCTGTTCCTTCACAGACAATATAAAATGAATGAAGAGTGAAGGGTAAAGCTCTTTTCCCCTCTATTTATATGAATGTGACCAATTCTTTTATTCTTGTGTGCAGGTACTTGGTGTGCAAATTAGACAGTGCACCGTTATTCTAACTTGGTTTTTACCTCTTGCCAAATGACTACAACAAAGAATAAACATTTCTATGAGTATATCTTGCTCCGCTCTCCTGTATTTCTTCCCATCCTTTTGCTATGACTTGCTTAATTATTTCTACACTTACACAATCCTGATGCTGACTCACCTGTACTGGTTAAACCATTGTAAAGGGATTATGTCCATTTAATCCTTGTTGTCCAATAGATAGAAATTAGAGCAGCCTTTGAAATGCACACATGCCAGCTCAACCTTTGTGTTTAACCTACAGTTTCCTTGCTTGTTGAGGTGTCTGTGGCCTCCCATGCCTTCACCAATATCTTCCTACTGCCTCCCCTTCCAAAACTCAAAATCACATCTGTACCTACACAATTAATCTGTTCTTGTACTGTGCTCCTCTGTATTCCCTTCTCCATCTGTGTCTGCTCCTTTAGCAGCTACCCAGATTCCACCACCCTTTCACTGTGCAAATACCTCTGAGCATCTCACTCACTGAACCCTGACTGGGTTTGTACCTATCCCTTCAGTAAAACCAGAAGAGTGTCCCTGCTCCACAAGTTGCTGCTCTGCTGGACATTCACTCCAACCAGGGCACAGAAGGGAAACAATCGGTCCACAGTGGCTCTTTTGGCTGTTAATAATTCTTGCAAATTTGTCTATTTAGGAAATAAAGACAAGCCTGATGCTGTATGAGCACAGATCCCTCTTCTGCAGCTCTTCCTCTTTAATGTGTTACATGTCATGTATTAGATTGCAAACCCTGCTCTGTGCAGTGTCTCTTCCTAGTTTTGTAGTTTGACACGATGAACCTCCAACCTTGATTTCAGTCTGAGTGACATCATAATAAATAATAATGATAATAAATTTCCACATGCTTACTAAGTACATCTGAAGGATATAGGCTGCCCAACAGCATCTTTGTGTTTGATTGAAACTGGTGGATCTAATACTCCAAGACTGGAAGTAAACAACCTCTCTGTGGCACCACCCTGTGCTCCACCCACCAACTCTACTTTCCAAAAATAATGGCCAGTGAGTGAAAACGAAAGGGTTAATTTCTCTGTCTCTGGTTAACCTTTCCAGGCTATTCAGTTTCCTTTCAGACATCAGCCCATTGGAGGCATGCGAGGTGAAGGATAGAATTACAGACTGGGCATGTTTCCTGTACTTAGTGGGTGGGTAGAGCACAACTTCCTCACTAATAATGTCAAGGTAATTAGGACATCCTGCAAAACCTGTTACAGGGAAGAAATAACTATTGTTTATTGTCATTTCTACTGATGAGGTGGTGATATTCTCTCTTCTTGCCTTTTGTTTTGAGCCCATCTCTATTTTAGTGGTGACACAACTGGGCCAAATATAAGAATCCCAGGATTTGCAATATGGACCATGGCTAAATTCTTATTTTTTTTTTTCAGCACCATCACTCCTTCCAGCCCTATCTAAGGGTCTGAAGCACTTGCTGAAACTGGCATATCTGTCCTTCACGTGAGCCTCTGAGCCACTGGGCTGCAGAAGCACATCTCTGGCTGGGCAGTGAATTAGTTCATGCAGTTTTTGCTGTGCGACACACTTCCAACAAGATGGATCAAGAATACATCTCGCACACCTCCTTCTTCCACAAAGCAGACTGTAGTCTGGCTGCAGGACAACCCTCAGGCAGGTGAGGCAGGCCTCTATAAAGGCATCTCCCCTCTTGAGAAGAAGTTGCAATAGCTTCTAATTGGAGTCACTTCTCAAGGAGTCTGATGGAAAGAAACACTTCTTGCTCAGCTCTCAAAAAAAAAAAAAAAGGGCACCAGCACTGACCTTTAAGCATTAAGAAGCCCAGCAGCCCCCTCCAGGCCACAGGGGCCACAGAGTGGGGTAAGAATGAAATAATTCTGCTCAATGTTTCCTACTGGCTCCCTTGAAAATCTCCTTTCTGGTGGATGCTGTTTAGAGGAGTGGAGCCCTTTTCCCCTTGGGAAGTCAGATTTGGAGAGAAGTTACAAGCTTTTTTTTGGGCCGGTGAATGTAGCTGGAAAAAAAGCAGACAAGCTTTGGGTAACTGAAGCTTTTTTAGATCTCTGTTTCACAAGATGTTTAGCAGCAGACAACTGACCCTACAGATTTGCTATAATCTGCCTCTTCTCTCACTAAAAATATGCCAAGGATGATATGCTCACGTGGGCACGATTCTGGGAACCTGTTGGGTGTGCAGCCCAGGTCCCCAGCCCTGGGCTCTCCATTCTCTAAGGGGGATGGATGGAAAATGAGACAACTGTGAGACAATGGGAAAGCCTTCGCCTCTCAAGAAAAAAACCAAACCAACACAAAAAATAAAAAGATCCTTTGCTTGTCTTTTCTGGCTGCAGCCATCACAGCCTGTGCAGGAACACAGATGCCAGCACAACCCATCCCATATCACAGGAAGCATCTATGTGGTCAGATGCAGACAGTCACATGGTAGCTCAGCCTTGCTGGAGAGCTGGGGGCTGCTGGATTCCTGAAGCCATTTAGATGCATTAGCAAGGACCATCTCAGTATCACTTAAGCCTTGGCAAGGGAACATGACTGTGCAGACGTTTCCTTGGCCAGGGCCACTAGGTACTAACTTGTGCATACGCTGCCCAGCTGAACAGGCCTTATATCCATAATGGAATAGAGATAATGATCTGTTAAATTATTGCTCTTTCCTTTCGTAACGTTTCCAGGCTGCTGGGTGCTGATGCTCATGAGCACTTCAAGGAAAGCAACAATGATTTTTCCTCAGGTGGAGGATTTCAGGACGCCACGTGTCTCTTGTTTGCTCTGCCAAACATATTTCCGAGAGTCGTGGTTTTGCACACATTGCAGGCACAGCCTGCATCAATATCCTGGGGGGAACTGTGATTCTAATTAATGACAGAGTCCTTCTAAAGGTGTCTCTATTAAGCCTGTACATAAGGGCAGCCTGCTAGGAAATTTTCCTTCCCTCTCACGTGGCATAAGCTGTTGCCATCTGCAAAATATATTGACAATAATGCTGAGCCTAAATTGTTAAGTGCACTGCTGCTGGGCTTGTGTGGAGAACCACATGTTGTACAAGCTCTGTCTGAAGGGCTTTGTATGTAATGAAATTCTGCACTTGCTTTTCAGAACTGCCAGGTTTTCAAATTACACTTGTGATTGTCATCAAATTCAGCCAGTAAAATAAAGCTATGCATTTCAGATGTGAGGGAGAGGCAGGGGAAAAAGGGTCTTGGGTCCTGAAATAATTAAAGATTGCTCTGAAAGACTTGGAAAAAATGAGATTGTGAAAATAGGTAACAACATAAATCAACACGGGATTGCTAGCCATCAGAAGATAATGGTTGTCTGTAACAATACTTTTCACACCCTGAAAGATAACATTGGTGTCTAAAGGCTGGTCTCACTCAGAATTTACTAGCATAATTATACTACTAAAAATACCAGGATTTGGACACACTTATTTCAAAATAAGAACAGTAATATAGAGTGGAAATACTGGTGTAACATAAGGTATAATTATTCTGGTAAACTTCACTCTGCAGACAAACCCTGAGGGGAAAAAAAACCACCACCTTCTCTGTTTCGTTGTGTGCACTGATTTCAGAAGCAATCGCGGACCCGCAGACAAAAGAAAGAGCACACCCACACAGGAGACAGGTCCCACAGACTGTGTGCTTCTCTATCTGCCAGGCTAGAGCCAAAAAGCTGAGACTGACAGAAAAATCCACCTTTCCACAAAAGTCTGGAAGGAGGAGGTTGGTGGCCAAAGTGACTAAGTATCAGCAGTGCCTTTGGTCTAGCTCACTGTTTCCTTTTCACTGCTACAACGTGGGAATGAAGCTGTGGGATAACTGGGGGTGGGAGGGCTGCAATGGTTGGTCTGGGCAGTGCCTTTCCCTCAGACTGAGAATTTCATATACAGAGCAGCCAGTGCCTCTCAGCCTTCTGGAAGAGCACAGGCCAGCAGAGGTTAATGACTGACCCTAACCCTTCTGCCTGCGAGAGGGTTGAACCGAGTGAGGCAGAGGCAGCAGAAATTCCTGCTGACAGGTCCAGAAGGGGTCACCTAGTGATAGACTTAAGCTTTATGCAAACTCTAAAGAATTCCCTGCTGACCAGTCTTGCTCAGACCATTGGAAATGTGAGTATTTTGTGGGGCTGCTCAGTTACAGGATTTTACACCCATCTTTATTTGGAAAAGGAAGATCCTAGCCACTGAGCTTATGCACTGTAATCCTGAAGGTCATCTGTGAGCAGTCCATGACTGTTCCCTGTCTCAGCACTTTGCTCAACTCAGCCTTCAGTGGCACAAGTTTCATGTGTTTCAACAACTTCAGTCACAATGCTGCCTCATAGATATCCCAGTGAGGAATGTCATTTCCTTTTGCTAAGCTTTTCATGCTATTTCTATAGTCATGACCAAGTAGCTGTTCTCCTGTCTGACTTCCTCAGCCTTTGAAGCCACACAGATCCTAAGAGAGGCAGGTGCCAGAAAGTGCTCTTAGAAGGAGTCCAGCATTAGGACATGAACACTTAATTGCTACAGGCCTTCAAGTCCCAGGCGTGTTGCATCAAATCCACTAGCAATTAGTAACAGCAATTAAAGAAATCCTGTCTTTTGCCCTAGAGAATCTCTTCTATTTGTTTGTGGACTTCTGAAAGAAAGAAGAGCTATCCTGGTCTGGTTACAGACCAGAGTCAGTTCTGCTCATTGACCACAGGCACCTTCTCTCCAGTCTAAGTCATTGAAGGAAACAGCAAGGCAAATGTCTGCACTGAAAAGCAGCGTTGGCTGTTTTTCTTCCTAAGTTCACCCTAAAACAATCCCTTGACTTGATCCTAAGAGTCCCATTCCTGCCAGGACACAAGGATGTCCCAGCGCCATCTAGCCACCTTGCCTTAGAAACACACAGCAGCACCATGAAACCCAGAGCAGAAGTTGTCCCTATAAGCAAAAACTTCTCACCACCAAACCCAGCACTGAAGGTCATGCTGCCAGCCCTGGTCCCAACATTCACTTTGGCTTGGTAACTTTGCTAAAGACCTCTTGAACTAAGCTGGCCAGTAAGTTCTGTGCTACCCAGAGACTGAGTTTCACATGCCTTTGCTACTGAAAGAAAAAAGATAGCAAGGGAGCTATTGTGGCTTCAACTAACTTTCAGTTCAAGTTGTGTAGTTCCTTTGAATAAGAAGCAAAAAGCGAAACCTTGGGGGAAGGATGCAGTGTAAATCCCCAGACAGATCTAATTAGATGAAAACTAGAGTCTCCTTTCAGCTCTGTAATGTGGCCTGACTTACATCAAAGCTGGATCTTAGTGAGAGGGAAGACTTTGCAAACAACTCCAAGCAGGAAACCTGACCAGTGGTGGGAGGTGAGATGGCTGTGGCATGCATGGAAGGCTAGCACAGACAAGCAGCTTTCATTAAAGGACTTGTTTTCATTATCAGTTTAAGCCAACCTGAGTCTGCTTCCTCCCTGCCATCCCTTGCCATCAGCTCCCTTGTGTGAGTACCAGTCATCACAGAGTTAGGTGCAGTGCCAGGCTGGCCTGCTGATCCACTGGGAAACCAAAACCCTGACAAGGAAAAGTCTTCAGGCCAGTAGAAACTAATCCTTCTCACCAGCCCAAGTGCCAGAACCAAGGAGGGAGGTGGCAAGAAGATGTAGCCAGATGTTCAGCAGAGGACAGAACTGCTTCTTCTGGCCACAGGGAAAACCTAAAGCATAAACCCACACTCCTAGCACTCCAGAGAAATAATTTAATTGTAACAGCTAGCTAGAGTACATGCTCCTTGACCCCTCCGGGTACACTTACCTCAGAGGTAAACTTTCATGTGCAACTTTAGAAGATGACAGAGGAAACCAGAAACTGAACTGTAGTAGCAACATAATAGTGCCACCTGTAAGGTGACATGTCTGAACAGTGAACTTTTTTACTGAAAATTCATTCTGCATCCATGACACAGAAAAATAAAAATAAGTATTTTCTTCATCAATTGCAAACAAACCTGCTTTGTGTGTACTGAGGATCCCCAGCATTGATATGCTACAAATAAAAAAATCCAAGCTAAAATGGCTTACATCCCAGAAATGAGTTTCTGAGATTATGGATTTGTGAATGCCTAATTTTAGAGGGGTTTCCTCTCCAGCAGCACAAGCACTGTCTGAACGTGGGGTGTCCTTTTAGCAAATATCTCAACCCTGACAGGATGGTCTCTCCCAGCACAGACTTAGCTTGGGCAGGAGCCATTCACATTTCTGCCCAAGCCTCTAGCACAGATGCCAGTCAGTGCAAAGGGCATGGGTTGTTCCTGGCAGTGTGGAAATGCAGCTCCCAGCTGCCAACTCATGGAAGAATGACCTGAAATGGCCAGCTTTGCTTGTCCCTAGGGCCACAATTTCCTCACTGCTGCATGTGGACAAGACTGTTTTTGCCCAACCTCTCTCCAGAGAGACAAGGTAACAGTTCAACTTTTGCCAGTTGTCCCACTAACTCTATCCATAAGACTCACTGGACTGGCAGGAAGCGATGGCATGATAGTGCTTACTTGGGTTATAACCCATCACACCTTTAAAAATTCAGCCTTTTGATTTGAAAATGTTTTTTATTTTCATTTGAAAGGATTTAATGCCATTTAGAGTCTGTGCTTTCCCAAACACTGGAAAAGAAAGCTCTGAGGAGACCTTAAAATGACCTTCCAGTACCTGAAGGGGCCCTACAGCAAAGCTGGAGAGGGACTTTTTACAAGTATGTGTAGTGATAGGATGAGAAGTAATGGTTTCTAATGGGAAGAGGGTACACTTAGATTAGATATTAGGACTATATTCTTTACTGTGAGGGAAGTGAGACACTGGAACAGGTTGCCCAGGGATGCCCCTCCCTGAAAGTGTTCAAGGCCAGGGTGGATGAAGCTTCGAGCAACCTGGGCTAGTGGGAGGTGTCCCTGCCCATGCAGTGGGGTTGGAACTAGATGATCTGTAAGGTCCCTTCCAACCCAAACCATTCCATGATTGTATGATAGAAGCAACAGGCTCAAAGCTTCAGTCCAGACCCCTCTCCAGGCTAGAACTGGGGTGAGGAAACCACTGACAGGACCAAGTACTTCCAGTTTTTCAGATCTAAATTCTGACAACAAACCTTCCTCCTCCCTGATATTACATGAACTTTGATACAGCTGCTTTAATAGGCACAAAGAAAGCAACAGGTAAATTAAATAACTTTGTGTCACTCCTGCATCACTTGTGCCTGCATCAACTCTGGTAGGGCTGGACTATCCATCTCTGGATTTTCTAAATGAAAACAACTATGTATTTCTGCCTTTTTTTTTTACCAAAAAAAGCCAGAAGTTATTGAGCTCAGCACAAGGATAAGCAAGACTAAATTATCTCTAAAAGCATGTTTCAAGTCTAAAGAGTAGTGGATCCTTTCTGCATTATAAACCAGGATAATGGGTACATAAATGGGGTTGCTTCTAGGAGTGAGCCAAGTTTGTGCCATTGGAGGAGAAGGAGAAGTGCTGTGCCCCTGAATTTGCCATTAATATTGAGTCAATCTGGTCTGCAACACCAACAGAGATGGGAAATCTCTCTGGTCACCCATTTAGTTACCAGCCTCCCCAAAACATCACTTGAGGTAGCAACATGGCAAATGAATGAGTGATTTGGTGTCACACAATGAATCAGGTAGAAGTTCATTTAGGAGGCACTTATCTATAAAGTAGGCTACATCAGACCATGTCTGTTAGGTCCAGTTACTTGAATGTTACTAAGATCACTGAGCTGATGTAGACAAGGGCTGATATTTGGGTATATCAGATATATCTCTCTATTTAACAGAGTGAGATCCAGAAGAGTTGGCCTGGCAGCAGCCTTTTCTATGTAACATCACAGTCACAGGAAATGCATGCTGTTTTCCAGCATGGAATTTCTAATTCTGGCATCTTGCTTCCCTCAAACAATTTTTGTCATACATGTAGCTGTACTAAAGCATTATTATCTTTTGAAAGCCTGGTTTGCAGCTTTTTGTGCTATAGTCCAACACGAGCAGGTTTTGGGCTTTGTAAAGAGTAGTATATTATTGCCCTGCCATCAGGAAAAATGGAGAAATTCCTTTTGAGGCAGAGAGGAGTTGCAGAGGGAGAGAGGGAGGAAATAGAAATCTGTAGCTTGTTATGGGCTTGATGGAGAAGGTCTGCTGGTTTTGTCAATAGTTGTACAGCTCTACATAATATTTCTGTGCAATGGCCAGCTCAGCCTCACTGAACTGTTTTGGTCTGGTCAATGTTTTTTGGAAAGTAGGAGAGCATTTGAATATATCTGATAGCTACAGGTAATGGAACAAAAGACAATGCAGTTAAAGCTGCAGCCCACATTTGTGGCTTCTCAATGTAGTCCTTGAGGAAGGGATTTCATCAGCAACTCTTCCCTGGCTATGCATGGTAAAAATAAAACTGAATGTGTGATGGCTGAGAATCCTAAAAAGCACCCAGGGCAACCCTACCCAAAGAAATAGTATTTTCTGTTGATCAGCCCTCCAGTTCCACTGAGAAGTCCCACCAGTATCCAGCACAGAGGCACAGTCTGCAGAGCAGGAAGGGAAGGAATAAGCACTGTGTTGTATAGAACATTCCTCTTACTAGAACAGCAGCACAGTTGCCAGAAGCTTTACAACTTTCCTGATGAAAAACCAGAAGCAACCCACACACCCAATCAGTGTAGTTACACCAGTACCACATCCCCCTGCCACCTACAACAGAACACCAGGCTGGGTCAGGTGAGCACCTTGCAGGGAGGCTGGTGACTCAACATGCCAAACAAAGCATCTGGAAACTTCTGGATGGCAGGAAACCTGAGTGCAATGTATGCCAGCCACCATGGACAAAAATATCCCCACATTACGCAACACCTATAGCATTATTTATGGGGAACATTTACACAGGGATAAAAGAAAATTACTTCTATTGTGAAATATTTTTCATGCTTCAAAGTTACTACTGTTCCAGTAAATGCTGGAAAGCCACTGGAGATGTCCCTATTGATGCTCTACTCTGTTAAATCTGTGGTGCAGTAAGTGACTGTCACTAAAGGTGGCTATGCCCTCTGCTTGTCCATTGAGACAAAAAAAGCAAGGGATACCATGATTTTGAACTTGCTGAGCAGATGACTCATTTGAATAGTCTGAAGTCTGTCTCTAATAACTGCAGCACCAGTATCAAATTATACTATTCCTATGACTCCAGGATGCAACTAAAGTAACCAGCTGCTTTCTGGGATGGTCCCTTTCAACTGCACCTTTAACTAATCCAACTCACTCGTCCTTCCAGCTCCCATATTTGAAGCTGGTGTGCTGATGCATCTGTAGGGTGCAGTGTCATCAGGGACCAGATGGCATCAGGAAGGAGAAAGGAAGTGGTAAAACGTCATTACTCCTGGTGGCATTAGACCTTGAGTTTGCATCATGTGAACAAGAACAGCCTCATAAAACCGTTGTGCCTGGGGATTTGCAATTTCAGTTTTTCATTTATGAGCTGTGGCCAAATTTAGTTTCAACCTATGACATTCCTCTGTCATACTTATTCCCATCTATATTCTTGGTAAATCCCAAATTAGCCTATGGCCCAATCTAGACTGTAACAGTCAAGGACTCAATTACAACTTGTGTTGCAATCAGGTCTGGGAACAAATGATTTCCGTTTTGTGGTGTTGGTGGGAACTATGCCCATGAAAACTTGAACCCAGAGAAAGCCAGATGGTCCCATCAACTCCCTTGATGGGAGAGAGGAGTAGTGCTGGCAGAGCTGCTTTTGGGCTGTTATGCTGGACTCTTATGAAAGCAAATTTCTTTCTTCATCCTTTAACCCAAGCGCACATGCACATTTTTGGTGGGTGGCACATCTGGCTCTCAAACTTATTGTTTCTCTGACTGACAGTTGGCAGAGGTTGGTGGGTGATTTTCATGACAAAGAGGCTTTTGTTTGGTGCTCCTTTCCAGCTAGCAGATGAGAAGCAAAGACACACAGCAATATTCAATGAACACAGCGCAGCTCTTTCCAGGGATATTTTCTTTTTGAGCCTTTGCTGTAACAAAAATAGCTTTTCCACTGAAGTCCACGTATTTCTGGAGAATGAAAAAACCACAACCAAAAAACCATATAAATAAATATATAAGAATATATATATAAAATTGTGTTACTGCGCCAAAATAAACAGAGATAATTTATATTTTAGCTTATCTGATGGGAAAACTGTGCAGTCTGAACAGCCTTCTCAGAATAATCTCAAAAATTAACTGAACAGATTGAAAACAAGTCTCAATCTCAAATTCCTCTAACCAGTCTAAGGAAATTCAGCTCAGGTCTGAATCTTAGAAATCTGAACCAAATAAACTTCCCAATACTGCTCTGAAATAGGGAGTGCCCACCTGCATTATATAAAAGATTATTTTAGTCTTGCACAGAAATCTGTTTGCCCAAGGTCACAGGAATATTCTGGCAGAGGCAAGAACAAAAACTTGATTTCTTGTCTCCCAACCCCTTTAGGCAACTGAAACCAAGCAAGTACCCTGGGGATGCCAAACTGGGAATAGGAGGGGAAGAGAACTGGACATTTTGATAGGACAAATATTCTATTCCCCATGGGAACCAAATCTCTAAGGCCCCTTCCAGCAGACATGGGAGCTCAAAGATGAGGCTGATCTTTGTTCTGGTACCTCAGAAGTGCTGGGAGCCCATAGACAAGCCATAAAACCAGAGCACTGGCATTTCCCATCCCTTTGCTGACATCCCAGGGGAGTTCACATCCGACACCAATTACTCCATGGACTCCAGATGGTTTTCAAATTTGTATCAGAAAATATTTAAGGTGTGCTTTTCCTTTTTAGCAACAATTTCTCTCTACAGCTTAAAGAAATCCCCATTAATGAGTGGATAAGATAGGAAATCAACAGAGGAGTCAGAGGAGTGTGTGATTTGATCCCACATCTCACTTCCCAAATTGCTTTAAGACTTTAACTGTGAAACAATTCTTCAGCACATTAAGACACATTAAAGCAAAGCTTGATTCCAGGCTTTAGCTGCCCAGAAGTGTCCCCTTGAGTCTCCCAGCCTTCCAGCCCCAGTGGCTGGCACCCATCACCCCAGCCTCTCCCACTGTATCTGGCTGGTGGCACCACACTGAGTTCCCATGCTGCCTTCCCTTCATTGCTGTTCCCTGCTGTGATGAAGGCTGGTACTGAAGAGGAGGGCTTCCCACCTTTCAAACCCACAAAGGCACGCCACTGCCACAGCACGCCTGGCTCTGCACTTTTGTGACAACCCAGCCACCAACTACAGTCCATGAATCCTACTTTGCACTGAGGCCCTTGCACTGGACTGACTCCACCACCATGGCAGAGTCTGGAAGATTTTTTTTTTTCCACCTTCCTCTGAGAAAACCCGAAATGACCAAGCTGCACCTGGCTGCTGAGAGGTAGAACAGGCTGGTAAACCTTAATAATACCCTGCTCACCCAGAGGACTGACAGGCTCTGATAGCACACCAGTTTTTCAAGTCTGAATTTGGGAAGGGCTGAGGGCATCCAGTGGGAGGAAACAAGTGCCTAAATGTGGAAAAGATATGTGAACTGTTAGACACTATGCTGTCTGGGGAGTAATCGAGACCATCCAGGGTTTGCCTAGATTAGCACCTCTGCAGCAGTACCTCCTCAACACAGTGCAAACACAGAACAAAGACTGTCCTAATGCAAAGTGCTTAGCAGAGGATACCCCAAGCCCATGGCACCAAAGCCACTCACCTCCAGTTGCTGTCAGTACACTGGATTGTTCAGGTTAGGAAAAAAATAATCCACCTGTAATAGCCTGTCGGGATCTTTGGACAAGACCCAGAGCCCCTCCTACATGGCATCTGTAAGAAAAAATAGGTTCTGTTGGCCTCTGAGGATAATTCTTCATAATAAAGCCTGGGCCTGCTTAACTTATCGGGCATTAATACTGACAAGAGTTCAGGGTTCATCAGTCAAGCTAATTTGTTGAACATTACCCTGCTGCTGCTTATCTGGGATAATCTTTCCTGTTGGAGGAGGGTAGCAGCAAGCTAACACACACGGTCCTCCTTTGCATAAACTAGCTTTATCTTTTAGCCAGTGCTCCTGCTCTCTTTCAGCATTTCTGTTTAAAGGTGGCCACAAAGAGTGAAAAATGTCTGTCAGTGTCCTTGTAGTTTCTATTTCATGATGTGCCAAAGGGACAAGGAAAGCTTATTTCATTACAAATGCTGTATCTGCACAGCTTCAGCAGCAGTACCAGAGGGCTGATTTCACGATAGGGTGAAACAGAGGGTTTAGGAGCAAAACAGTTTTGAAAAGTCTCCGTGAAAATTGTTTTTGATAACCCTGATTTTCATTTACATTCCCAATAAACACTTGGGAGAAAAAATTGTGTGGGAGATATGCCTGCCTCTTTCATTAGGAGCTGAGAAAACTTTTACTCATTGATTCACTTGTGAAATTCTCCAGCAAAAACTGCCTGAAACCTTTAAAAAATACAGAATGTGCAATATTAAAAGGAATTAAAAAAAAAAACCTTCCCTTGACAAAGCCTTTGATGAAGGCAGAGTATTGTAAGACCAGACAGCTTTAGCAGGGAACCATCAGTGGGAATGGAGCAAGGGAAGAGCTGAGGGACCGTGTGTTCACTGAAGCATATGGTTACCAATTTGCTGGACATATGTTGTATTACCCACAGGGCACAGGAGGACTTTTGGATTAAAGGGTGTAAATCATTGATTATCACAATAGAATTAAGTTCTATTCTAAATGTACAGAGTCTAAATATATACCTTTTTCTCCCCAGAGGTCTCTTCCCTTAGTCACAGTTCAAAAAACCCACCAATCACACTGTGCATTGCTTTTAAGAAAGAAAATGAAAATAACTGTTCAGACAGACTTACTTCTTTTTATTATACTACTTTTTGGGGGGTGGGAAGGGACAGAAAAGGGTAGGGAGAAAGTAGAAAGATAGAAAAATGTCTTGGGACATTTTTATCCCATAATTTCCAGAGGGAGCCACTGATCACAGATGTGCTTTTACACCATAGCAGCACCTAATTATTTTTCAGGACTGTTGCAATACATGTTTAGGAATCTCTGAATAATAGAACCATATGGTAACATTGTCAGAAGGAGAGAATAGGGACCCAGTAGGCTGGGGGAAGGAGAAGACATTAAAGAGTGCTGGCTGTAAATAGAAAGCCATTTGTCAAACAAAGAATGAGGAAAAAGCAGGAATGTGAATTGCTGAAGATAAAGATTTTCTTCACGTTCTCAGGAGAATATTCCAAGAGCCTCATTCTTTGTTTCCTGGCTAATTTGCTGCAGTCATCCCCAGAATATTTGTTCTATGAGATTGGGTACAATGCTGTCACAAAATTTATGGAGGACTAAGGAAGAGCTTAGACAGTTACTTTACACCAGGGAAGGAGACCTGGACAGGGAGTTCTGGATGTGCTGTCAGCAATGTGGGGCCTGATGCTTCTGTGAAAGCTTCTCCTGGTGTTCTGAAAGGTGCTGAAGCAGCTACAGAAATATGGTGGGCTTTGCCATGGAAGCTTTTCATTTAGGAGAGCATCTGTCTGCACAGAGGTTGTCCAGACAACCCTGGTGCCTCCAGCTTCATGACCATACACACAGACTTGAGGCACCCACACTCTTTCCTGAAGGAGTTAAGCCAGAACCTACTGAAGGGTTTGGCCCTTAGAGGCACACTGAAAGGGCTGTTTCTAGGCCCAAGAACTTCCACCTCTGCCTGGAGTATCTCAGTGAGAAATAGATGTGCATGTAATAGAAAGGACAGACTGGAGGGGATAGGCTGATATGTCCATGATGGTGTCAACTCTATTTTACATACACTATAAGCTGTGGTTCACCCCAAACCCAGGACCTTCTGATACTTGCAGCTGGGCTGCGAGATATCCCAAAACCCCAAACAAATATCCAAAGTCCTCAAAATCCTCCTGGATAAAATATTCACTCAGAAAGAAGAGAGCTGCCTGAGGAAAACACATGCCCAATAACTGGTAGGACCGTGTTGGAACATTACGACAGCTGAGCTCCCTTCTCCTGACTGCATGTACAACCTCACTGCAAGGTGGGCAGGTCAGAGCTCAGCTTCAGAGGCAGCCTGGGCTTAATCTGCCTCACCAGATGATAAGAAAACACACACTTAAAGTGTGTGTGCACTGATGTAAGGGCTCCTTGTCTAAATGGTTACAGGATTGGGAGCTAAGTTTCCTGGATAAACCTATACAACATAGCACCAAACACGGGAGAGAGGCACCCATGCAAGAGGAAGCTTTTTCCACCACACAGCTTGGGGTGAAATGACTCCTCATGCTACTCATCTGCGTGGGCTCTGCAGGACAGGAAATCCACCCAGCTGAAATCAAGGCACCAGAAGGTGGCTGGGGCTGTGCACGGCATGGAAAGAGCCTCTCCTGAGCAAAAGCATGCCACTGCAGTGATCAGTGTCCCCAGCATGAGGCAGGGCAGTCGTAATTGTGCAAAGTGCTCTTTATTCATGACTCTTCACTGAAGCTGTGTTCTTGATTGTGCCTCTCAAAAAAAAACACTTCAGGGCCACTTCTTTCTTGTCCTTAGCAAGATGCAGTTTACTCTCTCCTCCTGGAGAGTGCATTTAATCATTCTGCAAGGGACCACAAATTTAATTGACCCAATGAGCTAATTTTAGATCTTCATTCCTGACTTTAGATTCACTCCAAGTAGACTTTATGAATAAAAAATATAAATGCTTTAGGGTCACATTTTTCCAAGGGGCCCAGAAATCCTCACTGCAGCTATATTCTTTTGCTTATATAACTAATGTCACAAATGGTAACTGTTAATTATCTGCCTTATGCACAGAGGGCATCAGGTAGCCAGATCTCCAGAGGGCATTCACTGCAGCCACAGCTGATTGCAGGAACAAAATTGGGAACTGCTTCCCATGCACAGGCCCATAACATCACTGAAGGACTGGAAAAAGGAAGGAACCATGAAGACCTGTGTTCCTCCCCTTAAAAAAAACCCAAACCTAAAGAACCTGAAGAAAAGCCACGAGAAGTAACTACTTAGCCTTTGACAAAACAAAAAATGACTGCTTAGTCTATTAAAAAATAACTACAAATAACATTAAGATATGTTGCCATAATCCTTGCTTAAATGAGTAAGCTTAAAAGAAATAAGAAACTCTTCATGCTTTTTTCTATTTTCTTTAGCTAGCTATAAAAGAACTAGTCTGAGCACAGGTGTTAATCTCCCTACACACTAGGAAACTCTCTACAGGCTGGTTTACTTTAAGACTCAGTTTATTGCTGATAATTAAAGCAGCATCATGTTTTACATTGACCTGTTGTTAATCCTGGCCCATGTAAATCCCTCTGGGTTGCCTCAGGTGCTGGTTAAGGAAGGTGGAGACCATGTGTTAGCCAGGCCTAGACTCAGCTGTTTTCCTCATCAAGACCCACACCTATCACCCTTCCAAACACTTTCCAGTTTGACATGATTTTTCTGCTCTTGCTTACCATTGCCAGCTTAATCTCCCTGCCCTTTCTGGCTTTCTTTAGCCATTACCATTTCCTAGATTTCTCTTTTTCACAACATGAGTTTTGGATTCTTTTCTTCCCAGATTTAGAAGTCTCCCCAATCCAAACCCTGATGTTTATTTCTGCCCAGGTTTTTAATCCTCCTAAATAATTTTATATTGTCTTTTGTCAACATTGGTTGTCACAAAACCTCTCCTATCTTGCCATGATCTGCTTTTAATCTGTTTTTTATTTTTTTAATCTTTTTTGCTTGGAACATTTTAAATTTCCAGCTCAGCACCAGAAGAGCCCAGCACACTTGTCAGGGACCAATGCATTGCACAGGAAATATGTTTGTTATAGACATTCCTAGATGATAGGGTGGAAGTTGCATGTGACAGACCAAACTCTGTTTTCTTAGTGATTCATAAAGGATTTGCATCTACAACAGACACCCAACATAACAATAATTATATGCCTAAATCCTTAGCAAGCCACACCACTGAGAAAGACTTCCAAGATGCATTCATCAGGGAAAGGTTCAAGCGATGGCTTCTGCTGCTGCTGTGCTTATATATCTGACCTAGAGACACTGCTACCAGACTAAGAGCAGAGTTTCAGTTTTCATGACTCATTTCACCACTGATTTATCACTTTTTCTTATATAAGGGGATCAGAGCAAGTGCCAACAAAGAGGCTATTTTCTGCAGATGACCGTGGGAACAAGAAAAAGACCCAGAGCATCCTATAAAAAAAATAAAATACATTAATAAAGACTTGTTGCTTCAGACATGAGACAATAAAAAAAACACCACCGTAGACTGTAAGTACATAAATTAATTGCACACTTTTTCTTATTTAGGTTTTCCTGTCTGCTTGTAGAGATAGCCTCATTCCCTGAACAGCCAGTATACACAAGATGCTTTACACTCTGCAGCTGTAACACAGCCACCTTAGATAAAATGTAAGGTTTTCTGTATGGACAGCAGTCAGCAAGGGGAAGCCTTCTTCATGATGATATGAATTTGAAAACACTTTCTTAACATATTGAAGGTGACAAATAGATTAAATTAATTCAGCCTGTGATCTTCTATTAGCTGTTCTGGGCTTACACCTGCTATCAAAATTTTTCTGGGCAAGGACAGCCTCCATGGAGCCGAGGCTAGAGCTTGCTCCCTTGGGATGCCAGTCTTGGAGTGCAGCTGTCACTGAACCTACTCTTGTCCAGCACCCTTATGTCCCAAGAAGATAATCTGAGGCTCAACTCTAAGAAATGGCCACATAAAACTCTGTAGACAGGATGTATTTTCAGTCTCTGCTAGTATGCTGGTAATGCTAGTGCTTAGTGGGAATGCAGCAATGGCTTCACATTTCCATCATGTCAGCTCCACTTAGAATCCTTTCACAGTTTCATTTTGTCACACCACTGACTAACCTGACAGAGACTAACCTAGCATAAAGCAAGGTAACATGATTGAAGAGCTTGAGAAATATTATACTAAATACAGTGCAATGAAATTCATACCACTAACTGCTTTCCCTCCCTCCTCTTTTTTCTTGGGAAGAGTGCAGGTGGGGAGAAATGTAGTATTCAAAAGCAGAAATGGCCTTAAAAGCAAATAATGCAAATCCCTCATTCCCTTCAGTAACTTGAAAGCTGGGTTTTATTTTGGATAGTTTCCAGCAGTGCCAGTAAGCTGAGAGAGAAGGGAGAAGAGGACCATGGTCCTAACCAGGGCCTTTCCCATGCTGACAGTGTGTGCACTGCTACTGCTCAGCAGAGAATCCCCACGGATGACTCAACGAGCTAGACAACACTAGTTGCAACCTTCATTTTCCTCCCTTTATGCTAAACCTGAACTTGCTCTCTCCCCAGAACAAGGACAGAGCTGGACTATTCCCTTCCTTTCATTTCTTCCTCCGACCCCTATTTTGAATATTGCTGTTAAAGTATGACAGCCTGAAAAGCCCTCTTCATTTGTACCGATAAAATCATTCGCATTTTGGGCCATCAGAACGACAATGATACTGCTCTCCACAGCTTTCAATCCATTCCCCTTATTCTGACTCAGGTTATCTACTGCCATGACTCTCATCTTGGCTACTTGGCATTCTTGGATGCTTTATACACTGTGATGCAACCAAAGAACACTGGTTATAATACCTTTCTGGTTTAAGTTACTCCAGTTTTCTTAGTAGGCCTTTTGCCAAAGAACTGCTAATTCCTTCAACCTTAGTGGCATACAGATAGTGTCTTCCTGAAAGAGAGAGAGGAAGACAGACAGGAGAAAAAGAAAGAAAAATAATGCAGACAAATTGCTTAGCATTAGCACCAAGATGTAGTACAGAAATGTTCACAAACTCCTGCACCAAAACCTAGCTGTGATTAACCAAAACAAAGCTATTCTTTAGCATCGTTAATGACACTTTAGGCTAAAGTTATCACCAGGTTTCCACTGATTCCACAGTATTGCAGCTCCATTACATTGGTATCTTAGTAAAGCAGCTTTAGACATCTATTGAAAAATCGATTTTTCCACAGAAATACTTATGAAATGTCCATAAAATTAGAAATAACACACACAACTGTGATACTGATACTTTTTTGCTTTCATAGAAATGGGGTCTACAATGTCTGTTGGGAAAGAGAAAATACTGATTTTGTAACAAGGAAACCTCCTAATTTTTCTCTCTTTATGAAGCGATTTTCTAACTCAAGCCAACTTCACAATATCTTTCTACTTCTTGCTTTTCAGGTTGATTAAAGTTCTCACATGTGCCTTTAACTTCCTGTCTTGCCCTGGACTTGACATGTCTTTTCTGATGTTTCTTTCCAACCTGCTTCCCTATCCCTGATATACTTCAGAGTCTTTCTACAGCACACATCTCTTTTTTTTTTCCACAAGCCGATCAGAATGTCTTCTGGTGTTCATATTGCTCACTCACCTCTCTCAGCATTGACTCATCTCTGTGACGTCCACTATTATCTGTCCTGTCATTTCTAATTCATGCCCTACAGCATTATGATGCTTTTTCCTTTCCACACTGATGGACAGATATGGTCAGAGAGAGAGAATTGATAGAAAATGAAGGGCTTTCCTACTGATCTCATGTCAGCTGCGTTACTCCACGATGACATATTTTTCATCAGAACTCTCACCAAAACCAGAGGAGACCTCTGCTCCCCCAAAATATCAGCCTTTCTTTAGCTGCATGTCCTTCATCACCATTTGTTAATTTGCTATATTCCCACTCAGTGCTGTTATACACACTTTTGTACTTGTGTAACCTTAGCTGTTAAAGTTGAGCCGTTTCTCTATGAAATGTCAGAGGTCCTGACATAAGGATTCCCATTTACTGCATTGTTACCAGAAGGCTCCTACCTTGAGAGATGCTCACGTGTACACAGCTCTAACCACATTGGCACAGATGCCAACACACATGGACCAGGTACAAACACATGACACACACCAACTTGTGGCCCTTAAGCCCTCCTGCCACAGGGCAGCCGGGGGTGGTTTTCACCCCTCAGAGTTGGGGGCTTTAGGGGTAACTGATCTAATCAAAGAACACAACAAATAGCTGCATACACTGAGATGTTTGACTGAACCTACCATGCCAGTTGTTGTCCTTGGTAGTTTCATGGTTGTTGACAGAAATTACGTGAATACCCATGCTTATGTGGCTGTTACCAGAAGTCAGACTAACCCAATAGGTTCTGCCTTAAAAACAGCAATGTACTACCACAAGGAATTTTCTTTACATGAGATAGATCTGTGGATAACAGGTGGTACTTAACAGACCCAAAATGAGTACTGAGAGAGTAGGATGTGGTAAAAAGAGAGAAATCAAGTCATTGACAACAGCAATCTGAGGACAGATAAGAAATAAAAACAGAAAAACAACATTTTATGTTGTCGCCTACAGTTGTCTTGCAGTTGCCTTATGGCCTCATGTCACTGGCATCAGCAGTGACTTGTGCAGCTATTAGCACTGCTGCAACTCAGCACTCTGCTCCCCGATTTCCAGCTTCAGTGCAACAATGAATTAGTGCTCTGATCATAACTCGGTGGGAGCCAACATGCCTCCTTGCTAACATTTCTGATGGAGAGGTCTTTCACAGCTCTCCTGGATATCGTATCTGTGAAAGATATCCTGGATATCATACCCACAGATGTAATATTGCAAGAATTCCTGATAAACATCAAGTAAAATTGTGGTAACCTACAAAGCAAGCCTGAAGGCATCACCCCAACTTCTCAATGGCTTACAGCATTGGGAAGATTGCACACCAATATCATGTTTGGTTCTTCCTGTGAACAACAGCAGTGACAGCCTCCCAAAGCTAGGGACAACAGAGGAGCAGCATCCAGTTCTCACATAGGCTGCAGACCCACACGAGAGCAGGTCTGCGATGAGGGGAGTTTCTGACCTCCTGTCCTGCACAGCCCATGGTTGGTGAGCACCACCACACAGCCCGGTCTCTCCTCAGCTTAAGCTGAATTGAGGTTTCAGGCACACGTTTGTGTTCCGCTCCAGGTCTGAGGACCTGGAACACTGGAACAGAACACTTCCACTGTTTTGGAAATTTGATGGCAAGGGCACCAGCAGCCTTTGGAGTCTAGTCAGCAAGACTGATTCATACACCCAGACAACTGGACTGATGCGAGACAGACCATGTTTGGGAGAGGGAAAGCTGCAGGGAATCAGCTTTTCTCAGCAGCAAGTGACGTAATGTCTCTGGAAAGAAAGATGGGCAGAGAGCTCTGATGCATCTTCTCTGTCACAAGAACAAGAACTGGGGATGGAGGATATTCATACAAACATGGGAAAAAGCAGAACAGAGGGAGGAAGAACAAGCAGACGGGGAGGAGGAGGTGATGAAAACCGGCAGGGGAACAGCTCTTTCTGGGAGACAGTAGAAAGGATTTTGCGTTGAGGAAAGCTGTCGCCAGTTATTTTTGTACAGATTTTAAAGTTCACTGAACCCAACTCTGGAAGTTGCATGTTGTGTTTTTGGCTGGCAATATCAACATACCATATGGAGAAGCCTCCCTTTGAGCTTTACAATATTGTTTGTATTTGATATTGACGTATTTTCATTACTGAACCTGCCTTGAATTGTATGTTCTTTTCTTTTGATGGATGATAGGTGAAATAAACCCATAAAACAAAGAAGCAAAGCCTAAAAACAACACAAGAAATGCACAGGGAAATTCCTGTATTTTGAACTAGATCTGAAATTGATTGACTTTAGCATCCTGTCTTCAACAGCATCTACCAGATAAGGTAGATTCCAGACAAGAGGAAGAAGGAATACTACACTACTGTAGATATCACGGATGCTGTTTCTCCCATTATTATTGGATTGCTTCCCTGGTTTAGGAATTTGCTGAACTAGTGGCGTAAAGGGGGGAACAGTCTAAAGATAGGCCTTACATTTACTGGTGTAATAAGAAATGAAGGGCAATAGCTCCCACCTTCTATGCCCTGAGAAGATCCCCAGCAGAAAATAATTTGAAACAGAAACTTGGAATGGATGAAAGTATGGAGGCTGAAGGGAGTGAAACACATGGGGAACAGAAAAACCAGAGGCCCTAGAGATACAGAAGCGGAAACAATTTTCTAGTTTCTCTACTTGTAAAGCTTTCCTCTTGTATGTCTTATTCTTCTGCTGAAATTGTGCCTTATTTACTTCAAAAAGCTCAGGGCTTTTTTCACTCCAGACCACTGATCACAGCTGCCAAAGGCAAGACTGTTAAGTAATAAAATGCCATGCAGGTAACATGCTGACCTGATCACACCACTTGGTGTTGGAGCCTGGGGACCTTATCTAAGCTGAGGAGAACAACCATGGCCTTTCCAGACAGCCCAGTTAATGCCTGAAAGGAGCTGCTGAGGAAAAGCAGGAAAAGTCAGAGGGTGCGTGCAAGTCTCCAGCCGTGAGAACCACTGCCAAGACAGAAGGGCAGCTTACTTTGCAGACCTGTCATGCTCTAAGGACATCAGTTAATTACATGGATGGTTGTCCATGGGGAATTTCAGAATCCCAAGAAGCATCCTCCAAGCTGAATGGAGGATCTGCAAAATTACAGAGAAAGTCTGAGGCCAGCTTCATGAGGCCAGAACTGGTATTTGGGTATCTGACATTGCTTCTGTAAAATGAAATTGAACATTAAACAGTATCCAGCAAACACCCTGGGCTAGATTGGAACCCAAAAGCTGTGCAGTGAAAGATTTTTGCATTTTGTAAGCCTCTCTTCAGCCAGCCACTGTCCCTAATTTTTTGCTACAACCTGCATTTTAATAAACTATATTTTCCTCTGCTAATTACCATCAGCAGCATAAAATCACAGTAGTAAAAAGCCCTCCTACACATCTCTTCCTCCTCCTTGCAAGCCCATGCAGCACCAAACCACATATTTGCATTTTCAGAGACAACTTGCCTGAAATGTAATTGAAGACGTACAGATAATCTGTTTACAGTAACAAATTACAGTAATTTCAGTGAGGCTTTCCTGACAAATTCATGCCTAACTTGGCTATTTTTGATATGCAGTTAAAGCACAAAAAAGATGCTGGTGACATGATCGGAAAGCTTGCAGAGACATTAGATGAAGAAGGAAAACCGTGGTAATCATTGCTATAGATATAAGAAAAACTATACTGAAAAAGACAGCCTCTTTTCCCTTCCTGGAACTTCAGATGAGGAAATTATTAATACATGACTGCAGCACTGTACTGTGTGATATTACATGTGTAGCTGGTGTGGGTTGAGCTGTGCAGGGAAGAGCCCTGCTAGCCACAATCCTGCTCCAAAACCTCTCTTGAGCACCTCTCTAGCAGCAACTCCTGCAGTCCCTTCCCTTAGCATCTGTGTCTACTCCTTTGCTGTTCTACAGGCTACAGAGTATATTCATCTTCCAGGTAAGAGCAGGAGCCAGGCAACACAAGTTCAAATTGGCACTTGATTCACCTCATGAGATTTTTCGACCACTGGTTATGGCCTCTGGTTTACATTTATCAGAGCCTGGAGACACAGGGTGCCCAGCACTCTGCTGCAGAGCCAGAAACATGAGAACCTTTTTCACTGGTTACCTGCCACCGTGACTTGCAAAAAACATGGTATAGGTAGATTCAGAAAGAAGTGTGGAGAAGTTATTCTGAGATGGTTGGAATCAGAGGCTCCCTGGGGAAAAAACTTGCTCATTACAGTGGGCACTGGCAGAGGAGCTTAGAAACCAGTGAACCGTGCAGAACCAGGCCTCTAATCTCCCAGATATTCACTGGAGGGGAGAACTACATGGGACTCAATATTTTCAGGTTTTCCTGTACAAGTGGGGAAAAAAGGAAAGGGAAAAGGCATAGACTCCTTTTCAATTTACACTGAAGGTTGCAAAATTGAAAGTATACCTTGGGGGAAAAAAAAAAAGCAGTGCCCTTGATTATATATATTACTTAGGCTTTGGTTGATGTGGCTGATATTCCATTAGCCTGCCTACTTGCTGCTCAGTTCGTAAAACTCTGCTGGCACTTCTGAAAGTTTTTTCCACCTCTGCTTGTGCTGGAGTTGGAGCAGTGGTAAGAGAAAAAAACCTGCTGCTGAAAACTCAACACTATCACTGTGTCCTCATTTCTACCTGTAAGAGCATTCATGCAACACCAACCCAGTTCTGTCATCTCAAACTTCAAGGGTATCCATTACCACAAACCCCACTGAGGCTGGAAGCAGTCATACTATTCCCACTGCAGAGCAAACTGAGACACTGAGGGATTGGACAATTCGCCCAAAGAGACCCAAGGCAACCTAGGTCTGCCAAGCCAAGGCATGGTCCTATGCCACCTTCTAACTGGCTCAGTTGAACTCTGTTCCTTTCTATTTTCTTCCATGCCTTCAGAATAGCCACCAATTTATTCTCAGTCTTAAAATAAATTTAAACATTATTTGCACAAAGAGCAGTTTTTAAAACCAGAAGTCGCAGCCAAGTAAATCTTGAAAAATATTAGAAGTCACTCTGGAACCCAAATTCTCCTTGAATTTCACTAAATGCTTCGTTGCATCTCTTTATCCTCAATTCAATTCTGTAAATACTCCCTGATTTTCTGGCCAGAGATAACCTGAGTACAAGATGTGTTCTGGTCTCCTAAGTTATTGTTATCTGGAACAGCAACCACACATTTGGAGGAATGGATCTGGTTACCCTCTTTGAAATCCATCTCTCTGCAAAACCCTCACCTGATGGAGTCAAAAGAAATCAGCTCCAAAGGGGCCAAGACAATTTATGTCAGGTATGTTCATAAATAATCAATGTCAGATCCCCTGCAATGGCACCTTCCTCTCTGCAGAGATATGAGAACCTAAGACCCTCTCTGCTGTCTTCACTGAAGAACTACAAAAGGGAAGAAACTGACTAAAAGAGCTCCAAGGTATTAAAAATAGGCTATAGTCCAAGTCCTATTAACAGATTACTGCTGTTAGCAAATTCTCTCTTTTAATCAAGAGGAAAAATATGAAGGATTGATGAAATTATGTAGATTAGTAGGATATAGCAAGTGTTACTCAACTGCTCTAACCCCATCCAAGTAGCCTACTTATTCTTACAAAGCTGTTGATCAAGCAGAGAAAACTGGAAAACATAGCTGACTTAAGATACTCAATGTACACATAAAATAGTGTTTCTGTAGGCACATGGCTATAATGAACTGCAAAAAGTTTCAGTATAAAAGTAGCCTTACAGGACAGAAAAGTAGCATCGTATAGGCAGAAAACAGTCCTGGAGAAAATATACTAAATTCTGACACTTGTATTAGAGACAAATAGGACTTCACATCTCTAACTCTTCAAACAACAGTTCATACACAGATGAGATGTAAACAGAAAATTTCTATTAAAAACCTGGGATTGTCCCATTTATAAGGCAGATTAATTGACCCAGGGGAAATTCAAGTCAGCGAGAGAGTAAAACAGCCTTGAGAAACTGTCTTTATAATTTTCAGCTTGGTAGATTTCAGTTATATTTTTGAACTTCTTTTCCTCATCTCTGACCTTCTGACTAGAAATGAAACACTGATCTTCTACAGAAGCAGCCAGATCAACCCCTCTGTATTTATCTGAACCCACTCAGCATGTGGGAGGAAGGATGGTTCCATGGTTAAGTCAACTGAGAGTCAGATTCTGTTCCTGGTTTCCTCCGTGACCGTGGGTGCCTGAAAACTATAAATCATTCCTCTGTTAAAAGGGAGGCTGTAGAGGAATTTAATTCATCAGCATGTGTAAGCATGCTCAGATACCAGAGCATTAGCATATGACAAAATGCCTATGTGCAAAACATCCATGTGTTTGAGGTTCAACGACCACTGCATTTGAGTTTAAGCCATAAAATTTATGCCAGATCTCAGCCAGGTCTCATATTCAGGTGTGCTGTTGCACAGGTAGGATCAATGTGCACAATGGGATACCATATGGATCACACTGTTCTGCTACAGTGAGCCCTAAAGTTTTCATTTGGTCCTCATACAGAATTTTACTTTAAAAAATGTATTACTCAAGTGAAAAGAGCGTAAAATGAAGATACCTGCCTGGCAAAAAAATCATCACTATCTATAACCAACAATGTCTATTACAAACGTGGGAAGCAAGAGGCTGTGAAACAAACTGCTTCAGCTGTACTGTTACCTGTGCTGCCTCCAGCAGCATTTCAGTTTCCTATCTCTCACCTATTTATATTGTGTCTACAAGAGTATGTGAGCTAGTGGCAGGCTATGCTATCTGTCTTGCTGAAGTTGAAAGGAAATCAGAGATTCTCCTACAATGAATATATTGAGGTAGATAAGTCTTTAAAATGAGCCAGCACCTGACAGAGCCAGAAAACTCCTTTCTCTGCCTCTGTTTCTGTAGCACACCTCTGAAGAGACAGCTCTGCTCCAGTCCACCAGAGTTCATTAGGAAGACACTGAATGATGCATCAGGTGTAGGTGTGTGTGGGAAGAGTTCATAGTTTAACCAAGCATTTTGCAAATGCTTTTCTAGGCATGTGTAGTAACATTTGCCTCAGCTGTTTCAACCACTGCATTCAGAGCTCTGCTCACCAGAGTACATCAAGCTACACAAGAAAAATTTAAAGATTCTTAAATATTTCTGTAAAGAAATCTAACTGTGCAAGCAAAAGGAACAAAAAAAAATAATTCCTGTGCAAGCAAAATGAACCAAACTGACTGACATCTCTAGGAGCCAAATTCCCTGTTTTACTTACAAAGCAGTCCAAGGGCAAACACAAAGCCAATTTTCCTCCTATGCAATACACGTCAACCTGAGGAACCTTCTAGGAAAAGCAGGAAAGAATGCACCCATTCATTCATTCATTTTCTGTCTGAAGACTACCAGCTGAGAAGATAGAGCTGGAGAGGGGGAAGGAAAACAATAACTCTGTATGAGGCAGACCTCTGCCCCTACAGGCTGGATGAAGGCCACTACATCATTTTAGATTATCTTTGTAAGAAGCAAAACAAACAAAAAACAAAACCAGGAGGCATTCAAAAGCAAGCTTTCTAATAAGGAAAGGATATGCACGCCTACCTATCCTGCCCTTAGATACATCCTTCAAGAAGAGAGATGAAGAACAGCACAAAGAAAACTTACACAGCTGCTAGAGCCATACGAACCTTTCCAGTAGCAGAAGTGCTTCAACCTCTTGTTACATTAGGAGGGAAGTGACATTTATAGCCCTATTTAAAATAGAAATACAGAAAAGCAATGAAGAGACCAGTTATTTTCCCTGCCTGCCTTCCTCTCTTGCCTCCCCCTAACTCATATACCCTCCAGGAAGAAAGATTTGACTCTCCTTTGACTTTTCAGAACAGCTGGTCTGTCTCTTAACAAATGAGATACCCAGAAGAGGAAGTTTAGGAGTGATTGAGCTGGTGAAGAGTCCCAGCTGACCTCAGGGCATCGCCTCCACTCTACTGGAGAAACCCAGCTCTTCCTAAATGCCAAAGTTGAGGCATCTCCCCACAGCAGTTCAAGAAAAACTGTTTTGTGGGATGTATCCTGCTAATACTTCTCATAATTGCTCAAATCTCGCTCCCTGTTTCATGTGAGGAATGCAGGAACAACCCAGACACTGCTGTTTTGACCATTACACCACTGACAACTGCTGTGAACCTTACTAACGAGGGGCTATGATTTCAGGTAGAAAATTTAGGATTGTTTCTAACAAGCAGTATTTTCTTGATTCTTTAGAGATTTGACATTTGCTTAGTTATTTAAGCGGTGTTAGGTTTCCTCTCAGCAAAGGGAAGCAAGAATTTCAGATCAGAACAAGAGCTGATGCATTTATAACCAGATTCATAAAAAATGCTTTCGTGTGAAGTGTTGCAATGGGTCAGGAGAGCCTCACCATTCTGCACAGCCAAGGTTTTCAGAGTTAATAGAGAGAGTAATAGTGATGGCAGGCTGTCTGCATCATTGTTCCACATTAGCAGTAGTGCAAAGTGAGAGCTACGAAAAATGCCCAAGTGCTGTGTACTTTCCTTAAGCAGCTCGGTTCAAATAGCACACACAAACACCACAGGAACTGCACATGCCTCAAGTCATTTCCAAAGCACTGGCCTCAGCTAAGACCAGGGAACCAAAAGCTACTCATAAATGAGCAGATGGGTCTCTGAATGATGCTCCACACACTGTATCAAAGGTGGTATAGGGTCTGCAGCAATACTTGTCAGAAGTATTGTCCAGCAGATTGAATTACAAAGGGGGATGCATTAATTATTACTAATAGCAGTCACTTTTTGGAAGAGCTCCTCTGCTTCTTGAAATTGTACATAAAGCCCTTAGACTGTCCAGAGAAGTGTCTCACTGTGAAGTTCCCAACTCTACATCTGCCATCACTGTCCCTGCATCCAACTGGACAACTTGGACATCGTTATATCAAGTCACTGAACCCTATACTCAGCTCCTATTAGAGATGAGCTTGAAGTGGCAAATAGAGATCTCCATGCTGCTATAAACTGGCAGATATTCAGATGCAAGATCTGAACCCTGTCTCCCATTTCCAGCAGATGTGTGAAAAAGCTAGCTTGAGAGGGTGGAGCAGTGGCAGTCTTTAGTTCAAGCATGTGCTGCCATAACATACCATGAAATTATCATCTGCAGGGACTTAATCTGGGACCTGAAAAGTATCCCCTTCCCCAGGAGGGGGAAGCAATACTGTCCAATCAAAGGCTGTCACTCACAAACCAAGTGCAATTAGCCAGAGGCATGTTGCTACTGATAATAACTATAATGAATCCCAAGCAGAGACACCTTCCCTGGTACGCTGCTGTTTGGTCTTGAAAAAGAGTTTCAGAATAAATAAAACAAAAACAGAAGCCATCACATTAGCTGCTGATTTTTCACCTCCTACTCAAGCACTCTGTAGAGATCCACTCTGGGCTCCATCAGAAGCAAGCAATTACTCTCAATCAGAGATATCTGGCACAGAGGGAGTGACTTAGTGCATTCCTAGGGGTGGGTGGGTATTTTCGCACTAATTCAGATAATGGAGCTAGCTTGCTGAGTGGGAGAGGACTACCCATTTCCAAGCCTACCTCCCAGCTCCCCCTTCCATTCCATTCCTTGATTTTTAACATACTCCCACTGCTTTATGACTGGTGCATTACACATAACCAGCTTCTGAGGTGTCTGCTCCTGGGTAATAGGAGAGAAGTGCTCACATTTCAATGTTGGGTGAGTTGATTTTCTTTTTTTTTTTTAAATTGCATATAACAACATGCATATTGCACTGTACTGCAGCAAACTCAGGTTTTTCCCCTCACCTCCCCTCAAAACACACATTTTAGAAAGGTAACTGAGAATGCCAGGAACAAAGAAATCAGTTGATGACCTGTTGCAGAAAGATCTGGCCGCAGCTTGTGCACAGCTGGTCTTAAAAGGTACCAGACAGTTTTCTCAGCCAAAATCAGGACAGGAAAAGAACTGATATCTGACTTCAGGCTGACATTTCTGACACCTCTGGCTAAGGCCTCCAAGCCGATACCCTGGGCTGATGGCTCCTCTGGGCACGTACTAACTACTCTCCATTTTGCTAAGCCAGCATTTGTATTTCTGGTCCCTTTCACTTGTTGTCAAAGGATAAAGTGAGTCAAGAGAAAGCTTGTGCTGGCAAGCCGAGACAGTTCCAGGCACATTCCAAACACACTGCTGGTACAGGCAGCTTGTTCCCAGAGACAGCCAAGATCTGGAGCTCCCCTTTCCACTTCCAGCTACCTCAAACCCATTACTCCCTGCTTGGGTCCATGAGACCTATTGTAAAGTGATGTTATATCTCTGCAGTCTTGCAAGAATTCGATGGTGTTCATAAAAAGCTTTTTATTTTTATAAAGCACTAAAGAGTAGTGTTGTACAAAATACCTTATTTACTGGTAAGTATTTTTTGTAATCTTATTAGAACAATGTGGGAAAATAAATACAAGAGAAATAATATAATGTTATTCCCTGATAAGGTCCTCCCCTATTAAGCACTCTAGGTCAAGCATGCCATGTTATCAATTACGCTGTGTTATCACTGTCAGCCTCATTGCCTGGATGGCATAGAGGTGCTTTCCTGGAAGCTAATCTACTAGAACATTTTTAGTTTAACCCAAAGATTTCCCTTCCTTCCAACTTTTGAGTACACATTCTCCAGCACAGAATGAAAGAAGTATTTACCCCAGATTATTGAAGGATAGTATTAGCAAAATCTCTTTCCAGCCTTATCTGTGCTAGACAGCTGGCAACTATGGATGTCTGTGGCATCTGGGTAGAGACATTTTCAGGGGCTGCTACTGGCAGTACACTGCAGCATGACAGGCTGCAAGGTAACAGGGATTTTATTTTTTCAGTACTTTCTTTAGTCTCTTGCAAAAAAGCATGTCCCTTGCCAGCACAACATTGCCTGCTGTACACCAACTGCATAAAGGCAAATAAATTACAGCAGCACATCTAAATCTCAGAGTTCACTACAGGGAAACCTTGTCAGCAAATTTCCCCTATTGGATACATAATCACTAGGAGCAGACAGCTGGAAGTCAACCGGCAGCTATAAAACCCTTTGAGATATGACAGTGGCACTTTACAAATGGGTATTGTTCAACACCTGTTATAATTTCTACCACTTTATTTTCTCCCTCATTATGAATCACACTGGTTTCCTTGAAATAATGCCCACAGTGAGAGGGTAAGGAGGCCAAAAAAAGCAAATCTTAGCTCAGTATAAGTCCACAGTGAAGGTAATTAGTCACATCCTTGCTCTTATCTTTTAAAACAATGCAGAAGAAAGGAAGGACCTACCTTCCACTAGAAGTTTATTTAGTTTGACATAAATGAGACTTAAAGGCAGTAGTAATCTTTTAGCAATTTGGTGTTCAAACTTCACCCAGAATAAAGGCAGGACTTCTGTGATTTACCTTCGTCAAAGGTTTGCCTTTTAAGTAAAATAAATTAAACTGAAGGAGGCTACATTTCTCCAAAATATTAAATTATCATTAAATATTAAAAGTGAAATTCTACTGAGATATTGTGCAGATAAATCCTCAGATTTTCAGTAAAAACAACTCTCTACTACGAAAAAGAGAGGAACATTTATTTCTGAGGTAGCATGTGAGAACAAATAATCAAGAGGAGGGAGATATAATGGAGAAAGAGAAAAGCTTTTAAATATGTCTATGCATAAGAAAACAAAAATTACTCACTTCTCTCAACCTAAGCTATGCTGAGTTGTTTTTATGTTATATAAATTTAGGCTTCCAATCTAGAGTCAGACCTACTTTAGCATCACAGCACTGAGTCACCCAGCTGACTGACGCAGACATACTGAGTTCTCCAGCTGAAGAACTTAAGCCTTTCCCCATTAAAAGCAGAATCAGAGTGTTCCTTTCTTTTTACTTTTTTCTTTTTTAAACATACTGCTCCTTTTATGAATGCCAACAGCTTTACAATTGTGTAGTCTAATTGTAACACAGAAACAAAATTCTCTTCGTGGAAAATAACCAACTTGCAACGTAAAAACAAATGTTATCTTCTGTGACAGCCTGGTTCACTTAAAGTTTAAAACCTTTGTTACTCCTTTGTGCAACTTCCCACACATAAATAAACCTATCCCATGAACTGTGGTCATGGGAAAAACCACTGCTCAAGTGCTGTGATGCCCAACCACTGCACATAAATTTAATATGAAAGATTAAGAAATAATCCCAACTGCGCAACTATTCCTGGAACTCCTGAAGCCTGAAAGATAGTTAGCCGTGGAAGGCTGATGAATATTGAAGGTATTAACAAAACTGGTATTTTGTAACTCACTTCAAAAAGTTCTGATCACAGTAGTTGCCATATTGATGTGTCACGTTATCATGAGCAGGACTTACATGAAAAAACGGAACCCGGTTGCGTATCTCACCACTGATTAACCAGGAGTTTGTCTCTTAAGCCACTATTAAAAAGCAAAGAGCAGCTCTTCGTCATTCTAGCAGATGAGAGCACTTTTCTCTTAGGAAGTCACTTGCCCGTAAATCAGAGCCTATCAAAAGCAACATTTGACGTGCTTGCAGGGGAGTAAGAGAGGAACTTGGGGAGCGAGCAGCAGGCTGAACGAGCACACAGAAGTGTGCTACATGCTGGACCAAATGTGCGTATCACACAGAGATTCAGCACAGCTAATGACATCTTTTCTTGCCAGGCATTAAGATCCCATTAACTGGTGAATCATTCTACCATCTGCAAAAAGCAGGTCCTTCCTCTCTCCTCCCCTCACCCCGGACAAGTGAAGGGGAAGCTTGAAAACAACTTTCATTTATTTTAATTTTTTGTTATGAGCAGTTTCATTGTCTCCCTTGGTGATATCATTGGTGACACCTCCAGTTGCCTCTCAGTGGGATTTTACTTCAGTGTAATGGAACATGCAGAGACCAACAGGTTTCCAAGCTGCATATACACCAACATTCACAATGACAACCAAAATTGATGCCCTTGAGACAAATAGATGGTTTCATGTTCATTGCCATTAAGAAAAGCAGCATTCATTTCAGAGCCAGGATTGAAGAAATAAAAAATAACACAACTGAGCATTAAGCTGGGAAACTAACAAATAAAACTGAGCCTAGCTACCTGCTGAGCCCTCAGTCATCTTGCAATTTCTGGAGACTACAGGAATCTTCTGGCAGGTAAGATACAAAGAAGGGCAGTTTTGTCTGTAGGTCAGTGGCTGCCATACAAGTTTTGCTTGGTGCTCTGATGCCATACAAAAACCTAGACAAGGAAGGAACTCACGTCACCTGTCTATCTTGAGCTGCCAGCTGATAACCACACTCCAGGAACTGCTTCTCTTCCATGTTCCAAGGCGGCAAATTAGTCACTCAGAATGACCATACCCAGGAACGTTACAGTAGTGAGTTACTTATTCAAAAGTTACTGTGAATGTGGTTCCCCAAGAATTTCCTTAGTAGCAGTCCACATCCCACATTGTTCCCATCAGAGCTGTCACGGCTGCCTAGACACCCACATGGGCAACCAGACCAGATAACCGACCCAGATGCAAAAAACAAGGTACTTTTTGCTGTGCTAGCATCATGAGGAACCTGGCATGAAAACTGGTTAACATGACTTCAGCAACATTGCTGTAGGAAGTAAAACCACAGCCAAATCATTTTTTCCAACAAGGAAGTTGTTTGGTTGGGTTTTTTTGTTTGTTTTGGGGGGTTTTTTAAGCTAATTTTCAAAACAGCTAAAGCTGCAATTCAAATTCTGCCTTAGGCAGTATCTCCTCCCACACCATCTTTTTTTTTAAAAAACACTCATCTGGCTCCCAGATCAAAATGAGAGTGCCACTAATAGTCTTGAAATCAGTTTAGGGAAAAAAACCAAACAGCCTATCAACCAGCCAATTCAGACAGTCTAACTGATTTCACAGGCATTTAGAGAGACTTTTTCACTGCTGAGTTCAGACTTAAAAACAACAGCCCACAACATGCTGTTGCCCCTGGAGTTACCTCTAAATCTCTAAAACCCAAGGCTGCTCCCTCCCCACACCTTGACAAGAACAAAGGAGGATGGAGCCAGTCCAAATACAACCCCCACCCCACCCTAGTCTGTTATCCATATTCAGGCTCCAATGTCTATCACGATGAAGATATGGGGTTCACACTAGATGACCTTTAAAGGTCCTTTCCAAATCAAACAATTCTGTGATTTTACAATAAGAGCATCAAAGTGCTTAACAACTAGTTTTTCTAGTAATTTTCCTTAAGTACCATATTTAAATAAACAAGAATTGAAACAGAAGGGGGAGGCTCAGGTTGCAGTTGCACCAATGTCAAGGGCTTCCCACTGAATCGAACAGGACGTTTGTAAAATTGTTGTTAGCTGCCTGGTGCACCTGAAGGATCATTTCTATCTCAAGAATGACTTCTGCAGACCTTGTAGTTTTGGGACTTACTTTGTTTTTCTGTATAGACACAACAACTAACTTAGCAAATAGTATTGTTTAGCTAACATGCAAGTTTGCCCATGCTTTGTTATGGTATGAAACATCTAATCTGTTCTTTACTTTACATTATAAAAAATGCATCCCTGGGGTTTTTTTGTTTGGCTTCAAAGAGAGCATCATTAAGTGCTGTGCCAAGAAACCTGATTAAGATACTATTTTAACTTGTAAGTTCCTCTAAAACAAACATTCAACAGACAGCTTTAAGTAGATGACAAATGAACTCCGTTAAAAGAACATTTTAAAATCAAACAGGTAAACCAATTCTACCCTGCAAGAAGAGGAAAAAATTACCTATTCATTAGGACTAGTTTGATATACATTCACTCGACAAAGGAATGCAGATTGTCACACCTGTCTTATGCAGTAATTACAAATGAGTTATTCAGAAGTGCTATTCATTCCTTGGTAAGAGTTATTAAAGTTGTTTTACTGCTGTTGAGTACAACTACAGTGCACAGTGACAGTCTCCTGATGGTTCCCCCACATCCCCAGCAACTGGAAGTGGCAATTTTACACCTTTTGGCAGAAAGCTCTTGAGAACAGGCCGTCCTGGAGCACTGTGAGTTATGTTCAGAGTAAAACAACATAGTAAAACTTCAAACTCTCCAGGAACCTGGGGGTCCTTTTTTTTTTTTTACCCCCTCTTCCTCCTCTATTTCCTTATTCTATTTCCTTATTCTAAGATTTTACAAATCATCTATTAATAACTTCATCAGTGATTTAAGTTCCCTTTCTTGATCACTGCTTCTATATTTCATGAAGAGTGCTGCCAGCAGCCACTGCTCGGGCAACTTAGGTGATGCTCTGTGTGCTCTCCTGTGGGATGAGTAGCCCAGCACTGCACTTCAGGGCAGTCACCACTGCAGAAGCCTCTGTGTCATTGCTGTGACATGGACATCACTTTTTCATAGGATTTCTCCTTCCCTTTCCTGCCTTGTCCTCAATTACCTTCAGCTTGTATGCTCACTCTTGTTTCCAAACACTGTCATTGCTGTGGCCACAACAGCAGATGGAAGAATTTTGGGGGAGCAGACATCTCACTATTCTCTCTGCATGTCAGTGCTTCCCACAAATCACTATTTTGTTAACTGCACAGCAGTTAAGCTAATGCCTCAGGATTAGACTCACGGGATATTAGAATTATAGAGGGGGAAAGGATATGAGTAGCAAGAGGAAGTGTTAACACGGTGTGTTTAAAGCAGCTCTTTCTGTCCTCTTACATCAGGTAAGTGTAAGTAACCCAACAAGATTTCTCATTTAAAAAGAAAAAAAAAACAAGCTACAAAACCACTGCAGGGAGTGAACAAACAACTTTCTGTGCAAGCATATGTGGCAGCCCTCCCTCTGGGAAAAGTTTTTATTTTCCTTTGTGATTTATAAACAACTCAAACCTCCATATCCTCCTCACCCTTCAGCGGCTGCTAGTTCACATGGAGTTTTTCAATGTGATCGTCACCGATGCATCTCATGAGGCTTTATAATGCCATCTTAATTTTCCACTCTGACCAACTCTCTCCCCCTTAAATTTCCCACAGGGTAAGAATTTGAAAGAAACAAAAGAGTCACCTAACTTCACATTTGCAATGAGTGGCTGCAGCCTGAGCTGAGCCTTTTCAAATTGAGTCATTTTGTCTAGTTTGCTCTAATGTGATAAGCTATAAGGGATAGAAATTTTATATATTATTACACAGAATTATTTCAAAACGTGGATCTAAGATAAAAGCAGAGTCCAGGGAGGGCTAATCTTTGCCTGGCAGCCCACACTTTAATCACATGCCGATTACTTTGTTAGTCATCTCTTCATCAGTGCTTTCAACCCACTCCTGCTCCTCCTGCAGTAAACTTTAATTAACCAAAGAAACACTGGAGTTACTCACTGAGAACAGAGAAGCAGAAAAATGGAGGAGCTGAATGCCTCTCATCATAGATGAGAGTGAATCAGTTTGGAGGTAAAGTCAACTCTTTAAACCAAAGCAGCAGGAATACCTGTCTGTGAGAGAACATTTGGAAACAGCCCAAAGGGAAGATTTTTGTACCATTGCTCTTTCATGTTTCTTTCCCTGACATATGTTTCAGGATAGCAGCTGGTCTTTTACAATAAATTAAATCGAGAAAAAAGCAAATAGAACAACACATGAGTCACCTGTGTGGAGAGTTCACTAAAATCACTGTTCTTCATCTGTTGTGCATTAACCTTACTCTGATGGGACAATTGTTAGCTAAAAGCCAAAACCAAGCAAGTCACATAATAGCAATGTTTGTACTTTAGGCTGAGCCTTCAGTTCTTTCTAATTTTAGTGAGCTTGCACCACCCCTACACGTCATGCCAGTTACCACAACAGTAACAGCATCTGTCACACTACCAGCAAGTAACATCTGAGGTGTTATGGTTTTGTTATGCTCTTGAGGATAATAACCACTGGTGGAAAGGAAACCACTACAGTAAAGGACAATCCATTGTACAACAAGTTGAACAAGTTGTCATGACTTGCCAAAGGGAATCCATGGCACAGCTAAGGTTTTATCCTCCCGAATCACCATCCTTGCACCAGCACTAGCACTCTTCCCTGCCACATCAAGCCAGGCAGCATGAGATCTGGAAGATGATTAAAGGAAAACAAGGTCCTGGCTCTTCAGCTGGGCATATTTCCATATTGGTTCTGGAGTGTGAAGAACCTGCTAGGTTACTTTAGCTATTAGGTAAGTATCACAAAACGAAACAGTCTGGCAGGTCCCAGACTCTATGGGGTTTTACCATAGCAGCCAGGACTCTGAGTCACAGGGGAGAGCTGTGATTTGGGCCACAGCTGCCTATTGCATGAGCCTTGCATGCTCATAAGAGATTCTGCAGAGCATCTGCACCCAGCATGCACCTGGCATATTTGCATGATTTGCAGTATTAGACTAGAAAGAGGGTTACAAAAATAATGACTGAGGCAATATTCAGCTCCAAATGGATGGGCTGCTACTACCCTGCCATAACAGACTGCTGACAGAACTAGCTTTAGATAGGTTTATTACTTCCTTGGCTTCACTGTCCCTTCATTCTTCTCCTAACCTCTGTATTACTGCATTAAGGCCTCTCCCAGACTCTTTCCTCCCAGTTCTCTCCATGATCTACATTTTACCCATCCATAGCACTCTGCTACTGCACCACTCTCCCTTTCTCCCTCTTTGTGCCAGCACCTCTGCTTCAGCCACAACAGACCAAGATCAATTATACCGGGATCCTGCTTTTGACAGTGACTACCAGCAGATACCTGAGAAAAACAGTAAGAATCAGCCTCTTTCCCCTTCACTTGTGGAGCCTCCCCCCTTCTTCTGCCTCTCACCTTGCTGTCAGTCAGCACTTGCTCTCACACCTGATCATGTGATGATATAAAAAATCCTTATATCTAGGTTTGAGAGGAACAAGAGCGAAGCTTTACAAAAGCTCACCATCTGGACAGTGCTTGGTATAGAGCTGTCACTCAGTGCCACATTCACATGCCAAGTCGGATCTATCATTAGAGAGATGCCTGTACACATGGGCTATATTCACAACTGAAGCAGGGCAAATCTCAAAGAATAAATCTCCATTTTTACACATTCTCTTTCATCTCAGACAATGCTGTAGAAACAGTGTCCCTGGTATGAAACTTCACGATGCTTTTGCTGCATCCTGAACAGCAAAACAAGCACCAAAGGTAACAAGGGCTTGCTCCTCCAAAGCACAGTGTGAGAGGCAGGTGATTCTTTCTTACCACTAAGGCTCCTGTTCCACTTAAACAATTTCAATTTTGCTGCATCAATCTGCTATCTCCCTTCCCTAATAAAAAACCACCAGAGGTAAGTATGCTTACCCACCTCTGTGTTTCACAGTCTAGAAAAAGAGAGAATGACTGACTGTTATGCTGGCACAGGAAGGATATGCCAGCAGCCACACACAAACCTGCTGACCTGGCAGAACACCCAGCTGTAATGCAGAACAATTTTCCCATGCAACTTATTGTTAGCACTTAATTGCAAACACTATAGAAAAGGATAATGTAGAAAAGGATAAGGGATTTGGAGGAAGGTTATGGAAGCAGAGCATGATCTGGAATGCTGTTCTGCAGTCTGGAAAGCAGTGGGGGAAAGAAAGCAGAGACTGCCTGGATGGATGGGGAAAGCAGAGAGAAACTAGCACTGTGCAACAGCCTGTCTCCAAGCACAAGACTGGATCACCACAGAAATCACGTTTCATAGCTGCTCTCATGCCCACTATAAAAGGTATATAAATCACATCAGTAATAAAAGAGTAATAAATCATGTAAGTATTGCATGATTGGATTTGGGGGCAGCAAAGGGAAAATTCAGCATGGTGTTCGCAGGAGAAGGTTGAACTCCCTGACTAAAAAGGGGTGGCTTTGGAGCTGAAGGAGCCCATGTTTTCATGAGCCCTCACTTTAATTACTAACATGTAGATGTGCAAGTCACATGATTTGATGCAAGCATATAAATCAGAAATTATTCCTCCAGAAATGGAAGAGTAGTTGTATTCCTTATCTGTTCCCTTTCATACACTTGTATGCTTTGGTAAGAGTTCTAAAATAACAATACAACCATTTGAGAGGTAGATCAGAAACAGAAGTTTCAAAGGCCCCCAGTGCAAGAAGCTCTTCTAAGCACAAAGTTCTTCTTCTGGTTCCGCTTTCTACTTGTCTGAAGCCCCACTCATTTCTGAAACTCTAATCTTTTCTTTAGCTAGCATGAGACTTCTTAAGAAGGACCGAGTTTTTTTTCCCCAAATCTAAGATAGCTTAAATCACTAGACGATCTGTAGCTGGCAGAAATCTGCAACTAGACATTTGTATCTGTCAGTCAGTAGAGAAGCTCCTCTAACACTATGTACAGTTAAAAAAAGAGTTTTAACTAAGCTTTACAGACCCTTTCCTACAAATAAACATAATACTTCACTATACCCTTGTGCCTATCACAGGCCCTTTCCTTTCAGCTCAGTGAGATCCCTGAGTCCCTTCTGAGATCAGATTCCTACCAGGAGCTATAAGTTACCATGTCATCCAGCTGGAAGCCTGCTTAGGGTATTAACAAACAAAAATATATGCTTTTCAACAGCACTGTCTTGATTACCTAATTGATTTTTAGAAATTAACAATAATAATGCTAAAACACCCAGCAGCCTAATTATCAGCCTCTTTTCATTTATACTCCCATTACATTCACAGCTGCTTTGCAAAGTGACAGGCTGCTGTATGAAGACTGCCTTGTATGCTCTCACTCAAGCCCCTTCCATTTATTCCATAGAGAATGACGACACAAATAACTCAAATGCCTGCTTGGTATTTGGCTGATGCCATTTGCATATGACACCCTATTCAAAAAGCAAACAGCAAGAATGACATGTTGCTCTAAAGCAAAAAAAGGGCATTTTTTAGTCCCATGATAGTCAAACAGTTAATTTTCAAGTATCCACTAATTTCTTAACTATTTAAAGGAATTTTACTTGCAGCCAACTCTGCCAGCTTACCCATCTTGTAACAAATCATAGCTGAGAAGCAGGTAGCTGTGAATAAAGCAGCTGCTGTTGAGGGGTGGAGGGAGAGGAATGGACAAGCGAGGTCTCTGCAGGGCTGGCAGACTCTAGATAGGGCCCCACAGTGTCAAAGTGCTGTCTTCCAAAACCCACCCAGCTGGGTTCCTTGGCAGGAACACCTCAGAAAGAAGAAATAACCTGCAATTACATTTTGTTGGCTTTGAAACATGTTAAATTGGCTGAATATGTGTCAACTTCACACAGCGAGATGTTTCAGCATCTTTGAAATGTATTTGCAGGTGTATTTCTAATTTGCCAGTGAGTTCTCACACCAAGCATGTGAGCACTTAACTGACAACACAAATATACACCAAGAGCAAGTCTGCATCACCTCAGCTAAGAACCTCAGTAGTTTTTCTAGAAGAAACTAGGCTGATTCCAGGCTGGACATCACAAGGAAACACAGAGAGGTGCATTATACCCACACATTACATTGGAACAGCCTAAGTGTAACTCAGTTTGTCAGTGCTTTGGCCCCTGAAATATTGCTGCCCATAAGGTGGTCTGTTAGATCTGGTGCAGTTTTTACACACACATTCCTGCCCCTAAGACACAGGCTGGGATTTGTCTGCCTGTTTCAGGTGTAGCAAAAGGCTCCCACTGTAAAATTTTACCTACTACGTGTTCCCTCTGGAATCATCCAGATGATCTAAGGATAAATATTCTAAATAATGAACAAACACCCTGAAGTATTCAGTTTTCCAGGATCAACACTCTGCCCAATAGCTTAATTCAGCGTCTCCAAGAAAAGTGAGAAGCACAACCAAGACATCTTGAAGCAACTACATTTTCACAGCAGCAAATTTTATCACCTTTATTTCTATCCATTCACACTACCCATAACTAAAGAACTAGGAAAAACATGGAAATTGTGAAATACTGTTTTCAAAGCAGCCAAACATAACCTTTGGACTCAACTGATGTTTGTCTATTCTTGATTTAAAACACTGAGAAAATGGGATATTTGGGCCATATTTGGTTTAAAAGTTCTCTTAAATAGACTCCTCAAAGCCAGTCACAGGAGAGAGAAACAAACATATAGGCTAAAGCATATTGCTAAATTGGACATGCTCAATTTCTGAAGACATTGATAAAATTTAAAGAAGAAAAGTTTGTCATGAAAGGATTAATATGAAGAAAAGGTGCAGGATATAAATATACCAAACCAGTTTGTCAGTATCAGTTGATACGAGAGGTAATAATCCCACATTTTAGTGGTTTAAGAGTTGCAAAAAAGCATCCTCACTTAGATCAGAGCCTCTGCATCGACAGAAATACTCTCGGTACATTCACCTGGAGCAGGTGTTGTTACATTTTGTGCACAAAGATCTTGTGACAGATGCAGTTTATAAACCATAAAACAACCCCAAAGTACAAGATACTGCACAGCAGTATTTAAAGCTGCAAATGCCACAACCTGAGCTGGAAAGAGGGAGAAAGACAGTTTGCACTTGTTGTTTTAGTGCTTGACTCAGCCAAAAAAAACAACAAAACCACCTTGAAACCATGATTTTTTTACTAACACATTTTTGTCTTGTAAATGTTCCTTTCAAAGACCAATTAAAAAAACTGAAATAATATAATATGGAGAAGAATAATAAACCTAACCGCCTTGCAGACATTTGCAAAAGGATCTGCATGCTGTGGTTCATGTTTTAGAATAAGTCAGCTGTCAAGTTTGGATTCAGCCTAGAACTTTGCAGGTATTTTTATTATGGAGTAACCAAGTTCTGTTACCAAGTCCATAAAAAAAGGCCCGTGTGTCTTATGGTCTTTTTTAACTACCCCCAGCCACAGCTGAGAGTACGGCTTACTGATAGACAAACTTGAAGAATTACATCTGGTTTCATCATCATGCAGCTCATAAGCCACAAAGTAGATCAAAGGCACATTTTTACAAAATAATCTTGAGTCAATCTGGTTTCAGAATTTTAAGATTTTTGAACTCAGAAACAAAGCAAGAATCAGGAGGCAAACACATGTAAATTCAAGGCAAAGGGTATGTTTACTATAAATGATGTTCCCTCTGTTGAGCAGCTATAAACATTTGGGTGGCTGATTTTTGAAGAGGTAAGGAACAGGCGACGAAATTAGATTCATACATTCTGTTTGTTACAGAAAACAAGATGGTTTATTTATTAGTTTATAACACAGTGCTCTGGGACCTTTCCTGATGAATGCTTCACTAGCTGAGTCACAGTGTGCAGGATTAGTCACAGCTGTAGAAGTGTCCCAAGGTTTCACTTACAGCCACAGATCTACCTGATGTATATTAATTTATTCTGTAAGTTGAAACTCTCTGAAGCTGTGTGCTTCAGAAGCTCCTGACCCCATCATCTCCTCCACGTCACCACACACCTGCACCATTTGCAGCAGGGGAGGAGACTGCAACAGCTCACAAGAAGGAAGGTGGTGTCTGCTGGCCGTGCTGGGGAAGAGGAACGGAGGGCCCACGGCTCATAGACCAACATATGTTACGTGGGCCGCAGCAGAGCAGAGCATGCGTCACGCTCACTGGAGGCTATTTTAAGTGGCCATGGGTAAACTAAGTGACTTAAATGAGCGAACAAGCACCCTCCTTTCATCATCTGCTCCGAGTGTCCACCAGTAATTCTGTGCTTGTCAGCTTCTACCTTGGCATTCCCGCTCTGCAGACTGGGAGCAAGGATAAGAGGTGAGTAACTTTGCCTAGGGTTAAACTGCAAATCCATGACAGAATAAAGCCTCTACCAATCCCTCAGGCATCCAGGTTTTAGGTCATCCTGTCCATGGAATCCCTAAAAATCCTCTGCCTGGAATGACCTAGCAAAGTCTAGCTCTTCCATGACAGATGTCAACAACTGCCTATACCACCAAACACCAAGCACCTTATCTCAGTTACCTTTCTTCACAAGCTGAGCAACGTCTGAACATGGGTGTGTGCACGAGTTAGCTGCACGTCCTCTGTTTGGAGAGGCTTGCATGAAGCAAAGGGAAGACCAAACCAGAAACATAGGATTCCTAAATGGTTTAAATGTGTAGCCAGCCTTTGAAACCACAAGGCACCTGGCTTTTCAGCACCTATTCAGCTTTTACACATACCTTGAACGTGGCACTATTTAGGCATGGAGAGCCCTTCCACTGGGCTCCTTGTGTGTGAACAATGCTGCTTTCTCAACAGGCAGTTCACTTTCTGCCAAACAGACATCTCAGAGACTTGTCCTCAACAAAGCAAACTACAGACACACTTAAAGTTACCTCAAATGGAAGGCTATCTTAACAGCAAAACATTTGAAAGGAGAAAGTTGTAAAGTAGAAGTTATTTACATTGCACTTAAAGAGCATGTTATTACAGGAACAACCCCTAAATAAACTTACAATCTCTGTTAAGTAGTTTTTTTACACAAAAACAAATCACAGCGAAGTAGACAGTGAAGTCTAAATGACAGCACTTAGCTGCTCTGTGCTCACTTACATTGTTTACTGCTCTGAAGATTTACAGAGGCCAGCTTGCCTAATGAAAACAAACAGCTCCACAAGACTACTTTGTTTCTTGTGAGGTGAATATACATTCTATTCATTTTAGCATGTCCATGTGCTATACATTGACTCAATTTTGCATTTCTTCCTGTAGCAGAACCCAATTGTTAACATCTCATGTAGGTTAAACCATATCTCATTTCCTTCCTTCTATTATTCTATATTCTCCTTCCTCTCTTCCTGTTTCTGTGCTAAGGATACCGACATCTACTTATGACAAAATTTTCCTCCTCAGTTTTAACAGTTTCTCCAATCCACAAGTTGCTATAGAAGGTTCTTAACTCGGCTTATTAGACACAGAGTCCTTTAATACCACATAAATGCAAATACACTATCTGAAAGCTCAACTAGCTCCAAAAGAGAAGTGAATCAATATCTAATAATAGAATCATTTAGGTTGGAAAAGACCTTTAAGATCATCTAGTCCAACTATTAACCCTAGTCGACCAAGTCCAGCACTAGGCCATATCCCCAAGCACCACCTCTATATGACTTTTAAACACACCCAGGAACAGTGACTCAATCACCTCCCTAGGCAGCCTGATTCCAATGCCTGACAACCCTATCAGAGAAAAAAATTTTCCTGATGTCCAGCCTAAACCTTCCCTGGTGTAGCTTTAAGCCATTTCCTCTGTCCTATCACTATTTACTTGTGAGAAGACACCAGCACCTACCTCTTTACAACATCCTTTCAGGTAGTTATAGAGAGCAATGAGATCTCCCCTCAGCCTTCTCTTCTTCAGACTAAATAGCCCCAGTTCCCTCAGCTGTTCCTCATAAAGAGTTGCTCTCTAGGCTTTTTACCAGCCTAGTTGCTCCTCTCTGCACCTGCTCCAGCACCTCGATGTCTTTCTTGTACTGAGGTGCCCAAAACTGAACACAGTACATGCTGTACTAAAATCACTTAGATTATTAATACAACTGATGATAGGACTAGTCCACTGAGACTTATCCAGTGATTTAAAGCTTCAAAACCAATAGTATTTCCCTGCTCAGATCTATACAGATGCTCAAAATAAATCTAGAAATATTATTTCCCAGGAGATACTAAAAAAAAAAAATAAAATTAACATTGCTGATCTAATATTTCAACCACCCTGTACCACAGTTCCTGACAACAGCTCCCTCAAGGTTAGCCTTAAAATTGTATCACAGCCTAATTTGTCTGAAACCATGTCTATATTTTATTGAACTCTGATTCTGTTAGTGGGTTTACATATTATCCAGATTAAATTTTTAAGACTGTTTCATGGTTTGAAAAGCATCATCATCTACTGGTAGGGAGTTTTTAGTGCGGCAGGAAATGGAATTAGGAAAGATCTACTGACTTAATTGAAGATGCCACTAAAAGCATTTGTCAGCTGCAAATATCCTGCCCTTCCAATTTCAGCAGTGATCCTGGGAGAATAGTGTGGAGCAAACTACTCTCCATGTACACAGCAACTCTCCTGTAGAGAAGCCTGCGACATAGAACAGGCCTGCCTATGTACATCAGAGCTGGGGGTACATTTAATGCCCTTATACCCACTAATGTTATCAATATGATTTTCAGATGTGCAATAATCTGATATGATAATCGTGCTATGTTGTGTCTGCTCTCTAGCTCCAAAGTAAACACCATCTCTGGAAGAAAAACATAGTCAACACCACAAAACCCACTACATTCTGCACTGCTACAAGGTATATTTGAATCCCTGAAGTGACTAAAAAAAGGAGAAATGTACTATGGAAACTCATCCAGAGATATGCAAATGGTATTTCCTATGCTCACTATTCTGATTTACCAGGCAGTATTTACCAGGCATGTCTATTCTATTACAATAAAAGGAAAGCCCAAATGAATGCCCTAAATCTAGGCATATTAACACCGTGTTAGTGAAATTAAGTCTGCTTGGAAATACCTTAAAAAAATTTAAAAAAGCAGAAGATGAAGACCCCATGTTTGAATTTTGCTACCATATTTTATCCCTGTGGCTTAAGATACCAGTGTCATGACTCACTCCAGGGATTGAACTGCTCCCTGGGCGACACCACCTCCTCATACCAGCTTTGTTTCTCATACTAGTACAAATCTGTCATTCACAAACACCGAATGAAGAAACTTCCTTATTAGTCATATCTAAATCTATAAAACTAATACCAGAAAATGATGTTTAAACAAGCCCACTGCCACTTCAGGTATGTGGCCTTCCAACATTTCAAAGCCAAATAGTTTCATCAGGTGTGGGAGGGAGGGTAGAAAAAGAAAAAGTTAAGACACGTACGACATCTGCTTTGTGGCTCTAGATGAAATCTATGGATTAGCAATTGTTGCAGCAGTGCTGATCCATGTTTAGCTTTTAATGTTCATTTGCCTGACAGGCAAATCCCAAGGAGATTCTGAGACGGATGCTTAAAAAAACCACAAACATAAAAACCCACCAAGCCTTCAAACACCGAAGGCTCAGCTGTCAGCTGCACTTCAGCTGATTAGCTGCCCATCCTTACCAATGCTGTGAACACTACACCTTCTCATATTCAATTAAAGACTACACATCAAATCCTTCTGCCAAACACAGGAAGAACAGGGGGTTGTGTCCATATGCTCTTGTCTTCACCTGTCCTGGAAAAGTTCAGTACATTATTGATCTGGCATGAAACTAAAAACTCGGGGAAAAGCAGGCTGCATCTCAATTATTAGTGTGATTATAGGCTTGGTTGCTTTATTCAAAAGATACTGCAGTAGTATCAAGTAATACCTCTTAAAATGATCACTGACAATAACAATCATCTTGTTCCCACTGACATTGGTTCCTTTTCATTTTAAGCTCTCTTCACTGGCAACAGCATAGGGTCAAATGCCATGAAGAGCATATTTTACCCTCTCACTAATTAAATTAATAGGCTTGACCAAGGTGAGGACAAACATCCCCATAATTTCAGGGGACCTAATCAGAATCCATCACTTATCCCAGAGTCAACCAAGTACCAAGCTAAGTTCTAAATGCTCCTGCAGCTCTAAAGCTTTGAAAAGACTTTGAATCTACAACTACCCTGAAGAACTGAAACTTTCTCATCAAGGAAGCATAGCATGGGGTATGAAAATCCTCATCGAAAAAAATCCAGCATATGAAACAACAACATATCATACCATATCAACTATGCCTTTTCTCCTTTGCAAGCAAAGGATGTAGACAGCATCACGCATAAGAAGAGTAGAGATGAAATTGCTAAAAAATTTGAAAGAATTTAAAAAAAAACCCAACAAACCAACCAAAAATCTCCCATAGATTTTTAGCCAGTACACAATGAGTAAAAATTATCCTAGAGCCCAAATAATAGTGTTAATACCTCTGTGTGAACAAGAATCATGCTTCCAAATCTCCTACATCTCAGTATGCTCTCAGTAACCCATCTTCTTGGTTTCCCCATCACATTAAGATGGATACTACAATATTTCTTCTACGAAATATAGCATTTAAAGAAATACCAAACAGTAGCTCCACAGTTTTTTTCCTTCAAGTGACACATAAATAGAAACACTGGTAAAAAGAGTTCCAAGTGCCCATCTGATATACTCTTATTAGTAGCCTCTGCAAAGGGTCATTTGCTGGCCAAGGATCCAAACTGACTTCATCTGGAGGCAGCTGCAATGACACGCAAGACAATTACTGTAAGAGATATTTCAGTTTCATTTTCAGAGGAAACATCTGCAGAAGGACTTTCAGTTTCTCCAAGCATTGGATCAGCTGTAGGACGTGAGAAAACACTCTGATTACCAGGAACAGGATGCTAAACCACATGAAAGCAGCCTTGCTGCTCATGTAGTGACTAACATGGTGTAGAAGGGAACATCTAACAAGTTTGTTCACGCAACAGGATGGGTGGTTGCCATCTCTCACCGCTATGTGCAGACTCCAGAAATTCTCTCTCTTCAGGAAAATGTGTCTGAAAGTCTCTCAGTAAAATGAAGGATGGAAACGTTTGGAACAGCAATGCATATATTTTGCATTTTATGCAAATTGTACAAGTTGTTTATATTGGTGAAGAAGGCACATTGATGCATGTGAATGCTGCTGCTACTATAGCATAGTTCTTCAAGGTTCACGTACAGTGTAGCTAGCAAAAATAACCTTATCATAATTCAGCATTAAAAATGTTGTCTGTGGGCAACTTCTAGTTTTACAGGATGGAAGAAGGACATGGCATGACAAAGTAATACTTCAACAGTCTTTGATGCTGCTCTGATGCCAGACATTTACAATCTGGTTCTATGTCAGCAGAACTCCGTATTTGCTATGGACTCCTCCAATTCTATTTTAAAGAGGGAATTCTTCATTTTCTTACTGGGTTTCATTTGATATTAATCAGTACTATGTCCCAGCATTTTAAAGTATTAATTTCTACAACATTAGGTAGCTTTATTGTTCCTTGTTCTACAGGAGGGCAGAGAAACAGAGATCCAGAGGTCCAAAGGTGCTCAAGTAATTAAAGTTCTGATGTCGTTAACTTCAGAAGAGGCAGCAAATAACCAGAACTCTCTTTATAAATAAGTACAACAGCCTCAAATTGCTTCTTTCTATTTCTGACTGCCCTCAAAAAACTACTCATATGGCCTAAGTAACACTGATCAGGAGTGGTAGCTGTCCCAAGCCAAGATTTTTCAAAACCTAGGAATGTATGACAATTCCTAAAAGCAATCTTAACTATGCTCCAGTGTCAGCAAAATTACCTCCAGCTGAATCAGAGCTTCTTTGGTCAGTTTTCAACAACAAATCCCATGGGGCAATTAGCTCTAAGTTTACACTCTGAGCTTTCTTTTTTCCACACACAGGTCTACTTCACTCCTACTATGTAGATATGCCTAGACAGCAGAGTAAATCCAGGCCTTGACAGTGGTACCCAGTAGCCTTCTTGCAAAGCTCTCTTCCTCTTCTTTCAGCTCACCTTCCTTTAAAATTCAGCAAAAAGAGATACAGGACCTACAAACAACAGCGTATTTTCAACTATTTGATTACTGTAAATTCTGTGTTCTGAACCAAGCACTTAGACCAGAAGTGTGCAGCTCCTGTGTGGGTGGACCACCAAAGACTGACTGCCAGCATGGGCTGCAGCTACGGGACACAGCAGAGCAGCTCACCAGGGCAGAGCAGCCACCCAGCTCTCTGGGGGTGACTAACCCCCTGCCACAGACCCCAGCCAGGGCCTGGCACACAGCTGGCAGAAACCCTGTAGTGGGGAAAATGCACACAGCCACCACTGCTGTCAGCTGCACCCAATATCCCTTTCCCTCTCCTGTCATGTACTCGTTGCAAGTTTCCCTCTTCCTTCTGTCTACTTTCACTACCTCAGAACTTATGTCTCCTCTCCCCCACAGCAACCCCACAGTCCATCACAGTAGTCTCCCTGTTCCTTACTTCCCAGGTTCCTCCCCACACAGAAACACAAAATACCCCCCACGCTGTTCCCATATTAACCTCGACTTCCTGCTTCCCAAACCTCCCACACTGTTGGCTCACTGCTGCAAGCTCCTCTCTTAATCCCCCCAGGCTCCTCTGCCCACTGCAACTGCCCTTGCTCCCTACTTTCCAAACTCCCCTCATCTTGCCATTCAAACTCCTTCTGGACATGAAGAGTCTCAGAAACTGGCTTCCCAGCACCCAGTGTCTCCAGCTGTCTTCTTCTGAAGTCCCCAGGCCTCCAGCACTGACTCGTTCCCTGATGCAGATGGCAGAATGCCTCAGAGAAAGAAGTTGCACCATGACTTGGCATATTGCTCCCAAATGAAGACTCACATTAAGCTGAAAATACCATCTGACAAACTGCATGTTGTGTAGGCCTGATTAAGACCCATCAAACAGACCTGCTGCTACTGCCAGTAAAGTAAATGATGACAGTGGCAGGTTGTCATTTCCCACGTAAGCTGCATTTTCTCAGCTCTCACAAGTACTCAGCTGCAGGGGAATGAAACCCAAGAGCCTCAGACCCTTCTGAAGAAGATGATGTCCTAGTAGGCGCAAGCTTTTAGTCTGTTCTTCCTAATTCTGACATTTCCTCCTTATCTCCATGCTGCCCCACCCTGGCTCTTATTCCTCATCCAGTTCTGATTCACTTGTCCTCCTCAGTTTTAGTCACTGTGCCTTTTTCCCTGGTGGGGCATAATTACTGCAATAATTCAGAGCACACAACATGTTTGAGCTCCCAGTTTCTTTGTTTAGCACCACAATCCGTGTTGGCTACCAGGGTTGTAGAGAGTTAAGTTATGTTTGGAAATATGCACATGCTCACCTAACTGACCTCACTTCCACACAAACTTCTGCGTAAACAGGTATTTCAAAACCTTACACTTAGGCCCAATTTCAGGGGACTAGGACAGAAAAAAAGTTAAGCTTTAAAATAAGCAGAACTTCCCTAAGAATTTTTCAGCCCATGCTTTAAAACAAAGAGGCACTTGAACCTCTCAACAAAATAACTGTATATTTTAATTATGTGCCTGACCAATCAGTATTTCTTTCTATAACTTGATGTTGTAAGTTATACACTTATAAGTGTATAACTTTGTAAGTTATACATTTATAACTTACTTATAACTTACTTATAACTTACACAGTTACAAACTGCTGAAGCTCTCTGATGTTCAGACAGAGCAAAACAGCCAGTGCAGAAAAGAATTCAGCCTATAGAAACAAAATTTGCAGGAGCAACAATAAAAACAAATGCCTCGTAACGGGAAATGCCACATAATTGCATCAATGGATGAAGATGACAGCTCTGCCCATGATGACAAATGTTTTTTAAAAAAAAAATAAAAAAAACCACAAAACAATTTTGTTTAGAGGCAGGAATCAACTGAAAGAAAAAAAAACCAAACATATTTAGGAAAACAACCATCATCACTGAAGTATTTATATGTTACATTCACTGGATGATTTGATCCAAATGAATATAGCAATGACTTTCAAGCCTGACACACTGCCCTATGAACAGGGCAATGCCTGCCAGGCCAGCAGCCTACCAGAAAAGCCTAAAAAAATCCAGTGTCTCCATTTTGGCCTAAATTTGGATTGCAATTTCCTCTGTCATGAGGACAGACTGTTTTGTTTGCAGAAGCCAAGTTTTTGCTAGTGATTGAGTCCCTATGCTGAGTACAACGACCTACCCATACAAAACAGAAAACCAGGGATGTTAAACTATTTGGATATAATTGTCTGTAAGGCATTAATTGCTGCTGAGCACGCTGATCTCTAACCCTTAGCTGCTGCAGGATTTAACACTAAGGAATGCAGAATATAGCTGATTTAAGTGCACTTATTTTCCTTAACTCATAGATGCTACAGTGTATGTATAGTCGCAGCTATCTTCAAAAATAACTTGAGATATATGTTATCATTAGCTCTAGCTGTAAAAATAACGCAGCACGCTGTAAAAAAGAGACACAGTTGTGGACTTAGAGGAAGTTTCCTGCGTTGCTAGTTACACACGGCTGGTGACACAAACGTCTTGTGCAGCACCACTACCACCTCCTGGACGAGCCAAGGACGGCTGCAGGACGCGACAGAGTCTTTTCCAACTGCGAATTAGTTTGTCTCGAAGACAGGCAGCTCCATCCTGAGCCCCGAGGCATGCCCAGCTGCTCTGCTTACTAGAAACCTCACCTTCCCAACAAGCTGTGCCAGCCACTACCGAGTATCAGCACCAGCACGGACAGAGTGTCTCCAATTACACCAGTTTCCCCCAAATCCAGTCATGTCCATCAGACAGCTTCCTACTTAGGAATCATAGTGGAAAGCCTCAATGCTAGTGGCTACAGAGTTTGATTAGATAAAACCTGTTTGAGTTGCCTTCTCTTTCTGTGACTAAGTGAAACAAATTCTATTGCATTTGTGATGAAGTGTTGTCATAAATTTACGTGCCTTCATTTGGCAACAAAATTCACTAAAATTCTGTGTGTCATGTATAATGAAATGTGATAAATTCCAGTAAGATGGTATAATTAGTTTGTAATAATGATATTAGTGTGGCATAACTTTATATGGCTCAATAATATGAACACACTGTAATACCACACTACATTAGACATTAGGAAGAAATTCTTCAGTGTAAGGGTGATGAGACAGTGGAGCAGGTTGCCCAGGGAAGTTGTGGATGCCCCATCCCTGGAAGTGTTCAAGGCCAGGTTGGATGGGGCTCTGAGCAATCTGGTCTAGTGGGAGGTGTCCCTGCCCATGCAGGGGGGTTGGAACTAGATGAGTAAGTAAGGATTTATGAAGAGCTACAGTTCTGGTAGGTCCTCTGCTGCCCACAGATAAGATGAAAATACCTGAACTTGCTTTGATCTTAACAAATTGAGAAAGAGCAAAATCTTAACAACTAGATGTACAATCTAAACAACTAGATGTACATTGTTTCAAGTCATGCCTGCATGCTACTATGCAGATATCTCTCACAGCAGTTCCAACCATTTCATGAACTGTAAAATATGTTGTTTAAAAATTGTGAAGAAGTCCTGCTTCTCCATGTTTTTCCTCTAGATAATATATGAGCTGCTTCTGTCAAACACAGAAAAAAAATCTCTATTACTGAGTGAAGACAAATTCAGTTTTAAAGATGTGATTAAAGAGAATTTCCAATTCATGAGTTAAAGATCAGTGGTTTCAAGATCTATCTTCCCATACATAGCAGCATGTGATTGAATGACAGCACATGCTGAAATAGCATCTAAAAAGGCACTATGCTGAGCTGAAGAAACCAAGAGAAAAAAACCCTTCTTTTAAAGGTCATTGTACCTTAAGATTTCAGTCAACTGGGTATTGCAATATTTTTGTTTCAAGTTTCATGTTTCATGCTATTTTTCTTTCAAATTAGTTAAATGTTGCAAGCAAGTCACCTCCTCATCTTCCTTTAAGAGCTAAAGGCATGAGGCATTTCAGCCTTTCACTGACAGAAGGGTGTTTTCTGCAGCCATCAGATAATGTTGGTGGCTCTTTTTAGAAATCTGCAGACCCCATCCCTGGAAACATACAAAGTCAGGCTCAGCCAGGCTCTGAGCAACCTGATCTAGTTAAAAAGGCCCCTGTGTACTTCACGGGGGGCTGGACCAGATGACCTTTAAAGGTCCCTTCCAACCTCAAAACATTCTATGATTCTATGACACCATACAAACTATTTCAGTATTAACTCTCACCAAAACTTATAGAAGGTACCTCCTTAAACTTGCTTCTGCTGATCCAACCACAGAAATGTTCTCCTTTTTGCTGTTGTTGCCTTTGGAAATGTGTGGACACTGTGTTCCACCTCAGTCCCTTTCTGTCACTTCAATCCTGCAGATATGGCCTAGATTTCCTGTTCTGAGGTGTGAAGTTGAAATTGTACTAATGTGTGTTTTAACTCATAGGTATGCTCACAAAGTCATTAGGATTGATCTGTATCTGTAAATTTGTAAGTCTTCAGCAATTGCCAGTCTGTCCACAAAGTTTTATCCAAAAATGCTTTCTATATCTATCTCTAGGTTATTAATAAAAATGCTAAAAAGATGCTACCTACTGTTGTTACCTTCATTGAAACACTTGGGCTCAATCAGTCTGTGAACAGCATCAAATAAATTTTGTATTTTAATTATCAAATCACACACCAAGACACACAAACGTGTTTTATCTTCAGTCAGGATATCCTCTGAGGGCATAAACCAAGTGTCACAGAACATGGTAGACATATTTCCCCCTTAATATGTAAACAAACCCTAGGAGTCAAAGTGAAGTCATCTTCCTGTGGAGCCCTGCATGCTGACAACCACAAGGGACAGGATGTTCACAGGAGACACCAATCCTTGAAACTTTTTGGGCCCCTGTTTAATTTGCCTGGCTCACAGACTCAAGGCCAAATTAATGACTGGATTTCCACCATCAAGTATTTTTTTCTTCCTGTCACAAGCTCGAAGGTGCCACTGAACTTTTCCTCCCTCTTTCTTCTCCAGTTGTAGGAGCAAATATCGAAACTTACTCTCTTCTACATTGTTTGGTACCAAGTTTTGCATGGTTCTAATTGCCACCGAAGTAGACAGAAAGTATTGTGCTGGACATCATCAAGAACAAAGATGTGGGCTGACGGTATCCATCAGGTGTGTGCAGTCTCAGGTACACTGTGGTCTGTCTCCTACAGATCAGACGTGACGTTTGACATCACTCCCCTGTGAACACAGAGCTGTGCCATGCCCGAAAGAGGAAGTTCAGCTGATGTCAATTCCATCAGGATTCCCAAGTAACAAGTGATAGGCCAAGAAGAAATGGCCTCAAGTGGCGCCACGGGAGGTTTAGATTGGGTATTAGGGAAAATTTCTTCACAGACAGTTGTCAGGCACTGGAGCAGGCTGCCCAGGGAAGTGGCAGAGACACCATTCCTGGAGGTATTTAACAGATGTGTAGACGCGGTGCTGAGGGACACAGTTTAGTGGCGCACTTGGCAGTGCTGCGTTAACAGCTGGACTCGATGATCTTAAAGGTCTTTCCACGCAACACGACACCGTGATTCTGGGACAGCGGCAGCAGCCAGACGGGACGGCCCCCTGCCCGCCCCGCGGGTCCGCTCCCGAGCCACTGGCGGTGCTGCAGACCCCCACCCCGCCCGCAGACAGACGCGGGGCGCACGGTGCCGCCACCGGCGGTTGGCGGCGCGAGCCCCAGGACACCGCAACCCCCCCCCACCTCGGGCCCGGCCCCGCCCCGCGCGCCCCAGCCCGCCCGGCCGAGCTCCCGCGCCGCCCTCGTGGCTTCGCGAGGCGGCAAAGGAGTCTTCCCCGCCCCGCGCCATATCCGCACACGTGACCCGAGGGCCGCGCGAGGCCGTTGCGTTACTCCGCCGACCAGCGCCGCGCGCGGGCGGCACGTGACCGGCGGAGCGCTCTCGCGAGCGTCGGCGCGCGCTGGGCCTTTGCCCCGCCCCTGCCCCCGGCCTGCGGCGAAGGAGACGGAAGCGGCCGCGGCCCGACGGGACTCGGCGCGGAGAGTGACCGTTCGCCCGCCCGGGCCTTGCACGCCCGCCGAGGTGAGAGCTGGCGGTTGCTCGCCGCACGCGCTCCTCCCGCCCTGCCGCCCGGCGGCCTGGTCCTTGCGCTAGGAGGGAGTCTGGGCCTGGGCCTGGACCTGGGCCTCTGCCTAGGCCTCAGCCTGGGCCTGTCAACCGGCGCGGGCCCTTTCTCACGGGCCCGGCCCCCGTTCCTCGCCGTTTTACCGTGTCTTGAGTCGCCCGTCTCGCTCTGACAAGCAGCGGGTGGCCCTAGGCCGGGCTTGCGGCCGGCGGTCCTGGTGCCGGGCGGTTGGTTGCCGGGAGAGGCCGGTCCCCGGGTGTCGCGGAGAATACCGCTGCTACAGGCATGCAGGTTGTGGCTTGTGGCGGTCAGAACGGAAAAACGGTAATGCGCGGTGGTTTTCTAAAGATGCGGGTAATTTCGAGGCTGCCTAAAGATCCCGCTGCTTGCCTGCCGTGAGTTACGCTTTTTTCCTGTGCGAGCACAGGCACATGTTGAAGCGGTCTGGTTTAGAAGTTGCTCGGGAGTAGGTGAGCAGTACAAAAAATAAGGTGAGCAGCTACCCATATTCAAATAGTGCGCTATTGAAACTTAGTGAGTTGTATTTTTAATCACAGAATCACAGAATTGTTAGAGTTGGAAGGGACCTCTAGAGATGATCTAGTCCAATTCTACCACTGAAGTAGGATAACCTAGAGTAGTTTACACAGGAATGCATCCAGTCGGGTTTTGCATGTCTCCAGAGATGGAGACTCCACAACCTCCCTGGGCAGCCTGTTCCTGTATTATAGTCATAGCTTTTTGTGTTATTTTTATATCAATTTCACTTTACTTGCCCCACAGGATGTGATTACAAACCAGCGAGGCTGTTGTTTTGATGTGTGTGTTTCTTGCAGATGTCAGAAGACCTTGCTAAGCAGTTAGCAAGCTACAAAGCTCAGCTTCAGCAAGTTGAGGCTGCCTTATCTGGGAATGCAGAAAATGAAGATTTACTAAAACTAAAGAAAGACTTACAGGTGAGAACTTCAGGCTCCTTAGCAAGTGTTTAATCATTTCTAAATGCTTGCGTTGCAACAAAAATACATAGTAGGTGGGGTTTTTATTTTCTGTTCACGTAATTTTATACAATTATGCTAGAGTTGGTTGGAAAAAACCTGAAGCGTGGCCTGTTTTAAATCTGTCTTGTAGATTAGTAAAAAAGATGTACTAATTTATATAGCAGACTTTTCTGCTAAAAACTTCAGTGAGCGTTGAAAGATATGCCAGTGCTGTCTTTACTATCTTTTTTATTTTTTAAAGCATTTCTCAGAAAGTCTTTATTTTTCCTTGGTTTTACTATGCTGAAGCATGATGGTTCAGCTTAACATTGTGTCTTTCTGCTTATTTTTGAGTTGTCAAATACTTTGATCCAGAATCTGTTTATGCATTACAATGATAAAAGCTTTAGAGTGTAGTTCAGCATTCGTTGTGCATCTGTGCCCTGATTGTGTGAAGGTTCTTCTATAAGAAAGGAAGAAAGTTGTGTTGTTCATTTGCCACTTGCAGTTTTTTAAACCTTTGGGAGCATACCACATTTTTAACAGCTTAAAACCGTTCTGGTTTTTAGGGTGCCAGGAGGACCACCAGCCTAATTTAAAGTTGTTAAGTGTTTTTTTAGGTGCTTCTGCATATAAAGACACATTGGCATACAAAAAAAAACCCCAAACAGCAGTACTGTTAAAATTTGCTATAGGAGAGTGCAAGATCCTGCTTTGTTTCTGTTGTGGATTGCTTTAGCTGTCAGATCTAAAAATACATGAAACTATCCAGTCCAAGGTGCAGTAACCACTGTTTTGTATGGAAATAACAGCAATAGAAATGGTGCTTCAACCAAAACACAAGTAGGGCCTCAAATCGGTGATCTTTATAATTCCTTTTAAATTATAAAGGCTTTGTGCCCAGAAGGCACTTTATAGATCATCTTAATGTCCTTCATTGCACACTGTTAAAAGCACGTGTATATTTTTATATTTTTATATTTTTAAAATGCACAGCAAAACCCATATGGGATGATATTTCCGATGCCAACACGACCTCGGCTTTGATATGCAGAGATCATTGATGTGAAAGGACAACTTGCAAACTTTTTTATAAAAGCTTTCTGCACAGAATGGGGAAGATCTTTACACTTTCGTCCCCAAAAGGTTTGCTATCCATATGTTCCACCTTGAAAATGACAATGTTTTGCAGACTTAATATATGCCAACCTAACGATGGTAAAAATGGGTTTGATGCTTCAGGGTCCCAACTAAACAGCTTTCAAATCAGTTCAAGCAGGTTTTACAATGGAATGAAATGGAAACTTTTTTCCTCTCATAGCTAGCAGTGCTGTACTGCATTTTGGGTACTTGGCTTATTCCTGAGTAACAAGATTAAAATAAATATTGCAATAATTCTGTATAAATCCTTTGCTTTTCACCTTTTACTTTGCTGAAGTGCTTCTAGGACAGTGTCCCTGCACCCAAGGACCAAACTTACCTTTTGTATCAAGTAGGATGCATGGCAGCTGTCATCTCTGAAACTGGAGATGGTATCTCTGGGTGTTGCATCCTGGAGCATAGAGCTTGGACTGGCTTTGTAAAGACCAGTTGGTCAGGAAAAATCTTGGCAAATTCTAAATCACATTCCTTTTGAGTCACACCTTCGTGTCACAGGGATGTGGCAAGAAGCCATATTGTTCAACCCATCTGGCTATACTGGGCTGCTGTGGTAGTCTATCTCATGCTCAGAAATTTGCTTTGAATGAGCTATTCCATTGAAGACTTCTTTAGAACTATCTCATCTTGTGTGCTTAGCACTATGATACGTGGATATTGGAGGAGGATTTTTACCAAAAGTTTGCTATTTGTACCCTGGTGTTTAAGTGACTTTACCAAATTCACAGAACCCTTGGTAGACTTGTCTGAAACCATTTGCATCGGAGTTCTACAATAAGCCATCCATGAATGTGGCAAGATTAAGTCAACAGTTTCATATTACTGGTAGTCTGTGTAGCTGAAACACTCACTTCCAGGTAGCTTGTGCCTGATGCATTGTATTTGACCTGCTGAGATAAGATAACTTCAAACTGTGATGCATCTTGGATTTGCAGAATACAGCTGTCTGCATGTTGAGGAATACTTTGGGATTTTGCATCTGGGAGGGAAAATTAGGCTAATATTCTGTGTTCTGCAGAGCTCTGTCAAATTAGGTAACTTGATAAACAAAATCTGTTCTTGTTCAGAGCACTTTGTTGCAGAGTACTCTGCCAGGTTTTGTGATTTTTTTTTTTTTGTGGTTTTGTTTATTTTGGCCAATAACAAACATGCCATGCAGCCATATGCACAGAGTCACAACACCGATTTATTTTAAATTATTTTTTTCTTGAGACTGTCTAGCTGTGTCTTTGTGCCTGTGGAGAAACAATGCATTTAGAAAGCAATGCTATAAAAACTTTTTGAAATTTTGAGGGCATGGGCAGCTTTGCTGCAGTGCAGTTAAGACCATGTATCACCTTATCTACGTTCATTAGTGAAGTGGTTAAAAAACCAAAATAAACTTAGTCCACCTTACATCAGCTAGGAGTTTAATACAGTATGAAGTTTAATACAGTAACTTCAAAAAACCACTAAACCAGTAAGTTTGGGGTAAAAATATGCATAGTAAGAGAGTTTGAAAAATTATTCTTTGTGGGGTTTTCTGTCTTTTATAGGAAGTCATAGAATTAACCAAAGATCTCCTCTCAACACAACCTTCGGAAACTCTTGCAAGTTCTGACAGTTCTGCTTCTGCTCTGCCCAGTCACTCCTGGAAGGTTGGGGACAGGTGTATGGCAATATGGAGTGAGGATGGACAGTAAGTGTAGAAAACTTCTCTAACAGTTACATGAAATAGTTCAATGGTAAGAGACTTTCATTCAGTTTGAACTGCCCCTAGGGTGACTAAAAGCAAAAAGAAATTGGGAAATAAATATGGTATTAAGTATTCTTCTATTGTCTTTATTAAAGGTCAGTATTTTAGATAAAAAGCAATGAGATGTGGGGTCATTTTCTAGAAATGCCTGGTTTGTCACTAACCTTATAAAAGTAGGGTAGGTTTGGTAAATTACCATTTGCTAATGTAATAAATGGCAGACTTTCATGAATTGATCTGTCAGAGCAGCCTTTCGTAAAGGTTTCAGGATGTATAATTCATAGTTTGTCATTGCATTAATAGATGCGTAATTGACTGCTATCAAGAAAAATCCTTGCTCTATCTCAGTTTGTGCCTCTGATTTGGATTAATTTTTAATTGGAAATGCTGGGTTTTGGCTATTAAATAACTAGCTGCGTAATGTAACTATAGGATTAATCAGCCTTTTGGGTTTAGTCTTCATTACAGCAGCCCATGAAGTTCTGGGAACCCAAGCAATTAATTCTGACTTCGGTTTTCCCAAACTCCCCAGTGAATTACCTGAAAGCTGTCTTCTCTGAATGCAGTATTTTGTTGTGTTTTTTTTTTTTCTTTTTTTCAATCCCATGACCTGCCAGAACTAGAACCAAATCTGGGTATCTTATTAGACTGACCTCAGTGTTAATCATTAGTCATGATAACGGTGAGGCCATTGCTTCTGGATGCTAAAGGTTGAATAAAATTCCAGTCTTTGTTTCCCTTTGACCATAAGGAAATAATCTTTTGGTTTGATTTGGCTGATATTTGGAATTTTTTTTACTTAGTGCCATTAGCTGGCTGACAGTGTAGGTGTTGAAGGGCTGAGTATTAAAGCTTTACTCACATGCTTACAGCCATGATATCTTTACAGGTGTTACGAAGCTGAGATTGAAGAGATAGATGAGGAGAATGGAACAGCTGCCATCACATTTGCTGGATATGGCAATGCTGAAGTTACACCTCTGTTCAACCTCAAGCCTGTGGAAGAGGGAAGAAAAGCAAAAGAGGACAGTGGCAACAAACCCATGTCCAAGTAAGTAACACACAGGCACAAGTCTGAAAGCTGCTTGCTTTCTTTTTTCCCCAGCTGCAAAAATTGGTTAATGAAATAGAATCTCTCTTCTTTGAAATTTTACATCTCTTTAGTATCTTCACGCTTGCTTGAAAAAGGATAGTAAATCAATCTAACATGTAACATTTGGTAGCTTATTGTGGCTAGCTGGTATTGTGTGTTATGTATTCTGGCAAAACAACATGATAGACTCTCTTTTACTTGGGTTATGCTATCTCAAGATACCAAGTTTGTAAGTGGTAAATTATAAAAAAGTTAGTACTCTTTCAGACAGCCAAGAGCCTACAGTTTCAGCCCAGATCTAGTGTAGGCTCTGCTCAGATCCCTGGTCTGGCTCACGACAGAATATACTCACCAGTGCTGAGGATTTTGCTTTGGGCTTTTCACTCAAATGGGCTATTTGAATTTTCCAAACCCCAGATGCTTTTGCGATGCAGAAGTGCTGGTAGGTACAGTTTCAGCTTCAGAAATGCATTTCATGCAATCTCATGGGTTGCTGAGTTTGGCATATTGACAGGCTTTGTTTTCTCTCATTTACTTACAGAAAACTATTGTTCATGTCTGTCTTACAAGGATTTTAGTTTCTTACTAAGAAAAAGGCACAAACATAAAATGTCTTCTTCCTTCTCTACAGAAAAGAGATGATCGCCCAGCAACGAGAGTATAAAAAGAAGAAAGCTTTGAAAAAAGCTCAGAGAATTAAAGAACTTGAACAGGAACGAGAGGACCAGAAAGTCAAGTGGCAACAGTTTAACAACAGAGCCTATTCTAAAAACAAAAAAGGCCAGGTTTGTTTGGTTTTGTCATTATATGAACAACAACAGGGCACAGAATTCTGTGCAGTACTCTAGGAGAGAGGAGGAAGTGGTTTTTAAAGGGATTTAAAGGGAGTTAATCTTTGGGAATCTGAAATGTGTGGCTTGGTATTTTGCATACTTAAAAGGCCTGGCTCTGTACTGGATGATTTTGGAGGAATGCTCTTCCTAAGAGGCTGAGCTTGCACTTAGCTTGGAGAGCTGGGCTCACAGTCAGTTGCCAGGCAGTGTTGTTGGAGCTGGGAACCTGAGGGCCTCTCTAAACCTCCAAGCCTGGCTTCTTGCTGTGTTTATAACCTGGTGGACATGGTCCTCAGTGCTCTGGAATCACAGAGCAGAAAAGGTAGCAAGGATGGTTTAAAACCTTATTTCATCTTCATCATGGTGTAACCAAAAGCTGCTGGACACAGTGGTAAAACTTCAGTCTTCCTTATGAACAGTTATTAGAGATCATCTTACCAGAAAGGTGAATTTCATTTGGGCATCGAGTACCACAGTTACTCCTAATCCTTAGGTGCCAGGAAGTTCCCAGCTCTGTTGTCTCCCTTGCTTATAACATGTTAGAAAGTGTCCACAGAGTAAGAATTGGAGACTCTTGAAACACTTCAGATGATAATGATTGCCTGGTTTTTGTTTGTTTTTTTAAGCCAGTAATTATTCAGAAATGGGTTTCTCTTTCATTTGCAGGTAAAGAGGAGTATTTTTGCTTCCCCGGAGAGTGTAACTGGCAAGGTTGGAGTTGGAACATGTGGAATTGCAGACAAACCTATGACACAGTATCAAGATACCTCTAAATATAATGTCAGGCATTTGATGCCTCAGTAACAGAGGAAGAAGATGGAACTTCATCTCTGCAGGGCTTTACACTTATCTTTTTATCATTATATTTTTCTAAAAGTAAATTATTTGTTGGCACATAGTGAGTAGTCCATTTTGTCACCATCACTTTGGCTTAAGCTGATATGAGCCTTAAATCTCCTTTTATTGATTTGACCCTCTTAATCATCAAGTATTTTGTAGTTGCATTAAAATACATTCTGCAGGTAAATGCTTTCATGAACTGCTGTTACCTGTTACTCTGAAAGCAGTAGTTATCTGCAGCTTTGATCTCTGGAATCTTCCATTCATACTAGTAGTGAATTTTTCTTTTCCTTCAGAAAAGTGATGGTATGAAAATGGCACCCCTGACAGCCTCCCTTGTTTCTGTAGTCACAGTGCTGTCTGCTGTCTCAGCAACAAGCTTAGCAGGAGAGAGAGCTAGACTCCATCATAGCTCCTATGTCACATGGAATTGCCAAGGAAGTTCTGAATTACTCCCTTACAAATCCAGTGAAGATCCATTTGTGCAGCTGTAAATGAGGGCAGAACAGGGCCGATAGGATCTTTATAACCAATGATGCTTCATGTGCTAGAAACAATAAATATGACTTTAATTCCAGTCTAAACGTCCTGCTCTAGAAGTTAAGCAGAGGAGATACTGGTTTTGTTTTTTTAAAAATGCTCATAAAATTTTAATAGGAACTTACTGAAAGGTTATTGAAATGTAACCAGAAAACCATAGGACAAGGTATTTAGACTCCGGCTTCAAGTAGACAACTGTACTTCAAAATACCCACCTCTCCCAAAGGATCAGAGAGTTGGAGAACATAAATGGTTGTGCTTTGGAAAGGAGCCATCACCTGCCCTGTTGTAGATCTTGTAGGTTTGGTGGCAGAGTCACAGACCTGGAGTACACAGCAGTGGCCTGTGTCTGGGCCACCTCCATCCCGTCAGGGAGAACTGCACAGTGGGGATGAACGCCTAGATCCCACCGAGTTAGGTGTGAGTGAGTCAAGGTTGGTCTGAAGTTTCTGTCCGTCAATAATTGGCCCTAGTGGTCATTGTTACTTCAGCTGTATTACAGTGCTGCTGAGCCCCTTCAGTTTTGTTTCAGGAAACCATGTGTAAGAGCTCTTGCTTTCTTGTATTTTGTGTGATTTGCTTTCCTCTGTTACTTGTCTCTCACTTACGGTAGTGGTGCCATCTCTGGACCTGTCATGTGTTTGAAGAAGTTAATGGGTAGCCCTGTATACAATGTAGATATTATTTTTGTAAAATCTAGGGCTGAGTTAATGGACAAGAGTACATCAGCTGTTCCCACATTAAATAATTAAAGGGTGTTTCTTGTTCATTAACCCTGACCATTATTTCCCTGTATATTATGTTAATGTAGCTCATTTTGTAATTTGTTAACTAGATCAGGTCACGTCAGCAATTGTTGATGCACTGATTGGTGGAAATGTCCATCAATTACCTGAGTCACAACTCAAGCTAAACTCTACAAGTGGTAGTTTAGAATCCATACATAGAAAAAGGTTCTCCCTATGATGGGAGAAGGTAATTTTTATGAATACAAAGTGTGTTAATTTCAGTTTTGTATGTTTAACTTTTATTAAATAAAGTGTTTAAAATCTGCTGGATACATTTGACTAAGCAAAAGTGCACATGGGGGAGACAGTAAATGATCAGGAGAGCACCAAGTATAGAGAAATGTAGAATCTGCTGGGCAGACTGTAAGACTCAGAAGTGAGTCAAGTCACTGCAAGATGAAGTAGATGTTGCTTAATTCCTCATCTTCAATGGTAGCAGGGGGGTGTTAAGTTTTGTTTTGGATAGAAATGCTCTTAAGAGTAAAATAATTTGACTCAACTGCTTTTTAGAAAGGGAGTTTGTACTAGAGACAAGTCCCAACAGTGGCATCAAATAGGTGCTGACAGCTAACTGCTGAGGAAGGTCACCTGTTGTCTGTCACAGACGCTGTGACACTGACACCAGGAGAACCTTGAATTTAGAACTGAAACACACTGAAGCAGGCAGAGCTGGAGTTTTTGGGAAGCCTTGTGAGCCTTTACTCCACCTGTTGTGGTTTTTTTAAGTCTTTGGACAATGATACTGGACATGCATTATATGTGCTCATCTCTTGATGTCATAAATACAACAAATGGTCTGTCGCAGGGCTATCTGTCCACCAGTCCTGAAGAAACATAAGCTGCAGTGAGTCACTGGAATGCAATGGGTTCATGAGCCTCCCTCCCTTCAGACAATGGACAGCCTGGCCCAAGTTAAAACTAGGCTGGTCTCATGAACTTCTTCATTTTTGCTGAGCCTTTAATGAAAAAAAATTAGCAAAACTAGTACATTTCCTTTGAGTAACTTCCTGTCACCTCCCTTGCCTAGTGAACTTAGCTGTAAGTCTTCTGTTGGGCACTGCAAAGAAATGCTGCAAGTTTTGATTCACTTGCTTTTTTAACTGCCTTACCTAGAATAGATAGTGGCACAGTAATAACACTGGCCGTGGGTAGCTGAGCTATGGCAGAGAGGACATTTGAAGCAAACTGGTATAAATAAGAAAAGCACCAAAACGGCCATCTTGGCCACACAACTGTTCCTGGTGGCACTTGAGGGGTTTTTTGGATGCTGTTTTCCTCATGTGCAGGATGGGCCTACTTAGTGTAGAGTCTGGCTTTGGAACACAGCCTTAGTAAAGTCTTGAGAAATTCTTATAGAAAAAAAAAATAAGTGATGCTGGTAATTGCCAAAAATGAACAAAAAAGTTCCTTATTTTACAAACACTCAAGTGACCTGAAAATAGAGCTGAAAGTGTTTCAGTATTGGTTTGTGGGGTGGTTTTCTTTTGGGGCACAGCAGGGTTTGGGCTTTTTTTGTGGGTGTTTTTTCTTTTGGTTTTGTTTGGGTTTATTAGCTGCTTTAAACAGTAAGAAACCTGATTTTTCAGAACTCTGGGCCTCTCAGCAGCCAGCATACGTACCCACCCCAGGGTCAGCAAATCCCACTGTAAAGCAGAGTACTTGGAAATACTGAAACAGAGGGGAAAGTAAGTTAAGTGTAAAAGTAAGGAGTGCAAAACCACTAAGCTAGAGACATTATGGAAAAGATTTGTCAGAGTTCACGGATTTGCTCCTTTAGGATGAGGATACTGTGGAAGATGACAAGTACAGGATGGATGTTTCCTAAAAGTAAGTTCCTACAGGAAACAGTTCATGTAGTACAGCCTCAATCTTGTACAAATGGCAACCTGCTGGGGAAATTAAACCACACATCTGACTCTCCCAGTAAAGTTTAAGTGTTTGGAACAGTCTTAAGAGTAGCAACTTCCAATGTTCATGGTTATGGCAATGCTCTTCTGCTTTCCCTAATGAGTGAGAGTGTTGTGTCACTTATTTCTGTAGATACTTGGTCTCAGGTTTGTAAATACACAAAAGGACTTCTAACTTAAATACAATTCAACACTGGAGATGTTCAGAAGGCAAAACCATACTTCTGTACTTCCACTGATGATGACACTTCCACTCACCTGAATCAGAGCTGTGGGCTTATTTCGTGAAACAAACACCACTTGTGTGCCTTGCAACAGGTACACTAAGCCCGAGACAAGGGGAAATGTCCTTGGGTCAGGCCTAAGAGAAGTACAGCTATCTTGCAGCTGGTGCTGCTCTTTGCATTTGTCCAATCTCTATCTGCACTCTAAAAAGCTTCACTCAGATTGCAAAATGAGGGATGTTCAAACCAGGGCTATGGTAAACAGCAGTGCCATATACCTGAGCTAGTTCATGTACACCTTGATTAAGCAACTCCAGTGACATGTCACAACTCTGGCCTTGAGCTGAAGGTCCTGCTGTACAAAACACATTATTGCCTTTTGTAAAGCAATTACCTTTCTATGGTGAACTCACCTTGCAATGGTGCCTTGGTCTGTGCTGAAGTGCAAAGCTTTCCCATGATGGATGCTGACAGAACATGTCTTGCTCTCCACCTAGACTGAAAGGTGATGTTACCTCCCAAAGAGTCATTCTCTGTGAGGAATACAAGTGATGCCAAGTTCTCCATCAAGCCTTCCAGGAGGAGATCCAAAACAACTAGCTGTTTTGAGACTAGTATTTTTGAAAAGGGGTTAAATGGAAAGAATTTCCTAGCCTTAGCTAAACTGAGCACTAGCTAGAGCACTGGTTGCTCATGTCAAGTTATGAACTAGGTCTGTGTACATTCTGAATAGCAACCACAATGTTACAACTACCATAAAAGGCTTTAATGCTTGATGGTTTATCCTGCTCTCCTGCAATATCCCTCAGATCAAAATTAATCCTTGCAGAAACAGCCCTGCTGTTCATGATCATGATGAGACCTTGAGTAAGGGGTGAATGTGGTCCAAAGCTGACTGCACATGCACCAAGTGGCTTTCTGCATCAGTAGCATTTCTTTCAGTGGGAATCACAGAGGAGGGAACAGATGAATGCTAAATCTGTCTTCTCTCAAACCACCCCTGTAACTATCACCTCATGGAGGAGGCACACTAGCACCATGCTGGGAGGCAACAAGAAATGCCAGTGTCCTCCAGCCCCACACGCTCTGGTCAAAACTCTATGGCGAAACATCCCAGAGGTTCTTACTGCAGAAAACCCCAACCTAGGAACGTCCCCTGAGGCGAGACCAACATTATTACTAGTGTTCAGATCCACCTACTCAGCATTCTTCTCTGCCTGATTTCTCTGAACCGCAACATTTCCAGTACATGAATACCCTTCATGGCCTTCAAAGCACTGGCCAGGCCACCCTGCTCTCCCCAGGAACGTGTGGAAGCTGGCTGCCTTCCCTTGACCCTCTAAAGACCAGCATCAGTCCTCTGCAGTGGTTTGTCTCCTCTGAATACACGCTGTATTAAAATGAAGCTTCAGCACAGGACTGTAGCACAGCAGACCAGAAGTCAAGATGTTGAATGACTTGTTAAAGGGCAAATACATGGGGTATATACAAACTAAGGGGCTGATTTTTCCCAGGTGGTAAAAAATAAATTGAAATATTACCCACAGTCCTTACAGCATGGTTAGCTTTGAGGATCTTTCTGAAAGAAAATGACATTTCACACCATTGACCTGCACCGGTCAGGTCAGCAGTGCAGTGTGACTCAATTATTAGTTCTGTACATGAGGCCACCTCACAGGACTCATCCACCCTTCCCAGGGGCTGCTGAGCAATTCCTGATCCTTGACATTTTTGAAGGGACCTCAACATGAGCCACCCTCCTTGTGTGACAACACTTCAGTTTTAGTCAAACACAGCAACACCCGAAGCAGAAACCCTAAATACTACATATTTAGTACCACAGCCATAGACTCCTTATTTATAATATTTAAATAATTAAAGGATCAGTCCTCTTTTTAGGAGGAAATGAGCAGAGAAGCAGGGGTTGGTGCTGATGTATTATCCCCAATTAAACAACCTCCCTTTCTGTATCATGTCGCTCCAAAAGAAAACATCGTGTATGCAGACAATCACTCTCCTCTTCCCTCTTCACCCTCCCTCAGATCTGTTCATGAATTTCAAGCAAATTTGACAGCACATCAGTATTTTCTAGATATTTCATGCAGACCGCTGAACAGAGAGGAAGAAGGACACACTCTTCTTCCCCGAGGGTCCCATTGGACAATTCAAAGACCATACCACAGATGCAGAGGAGTTTCAGTCACTATCAGATCACAGAACTTATCACTCAGCAGAGAATCTGCCCACAGGACAAAGCCCCAGGAAAAAACCATCAGACTTCATTCTGTTATTTATGGACTTCTTTTTCATTAATAATATTATCACCTATAACCTGACCAAGTCCTGGGTTTTACCATTACCTTCCAGAAAGTAACCCCAGTTTCTCTTTCCAATGAGGTATGGCTGGTGCCAGAAAATACACAATAACAAAAGCTTATGATCCTTAGGGGGGGAAAAAAACAACACAAAATTATCATCTCCATTTAGTGCACGACTGATCTCACTTCCACTGAAGCCAAATGTTTCATCCATTTCAACAGGGCAACACAGAAACAGGGAGCAGCAAGTAAAAGAGGACAAAGAGCAGAAAAGCAGGAGGCTGGAGCTCAGGGGCCAGAAACAGATGGCAGCAACAGACAGACAGAAACAACCAAAAAACCTGCAACATGATGGGTCTGTATAGTTAACCCCATTTCTATTGACCTTCAGATTTCTTGAGACAGACAGATTTGAGACCACCTTCGTCACTGACATGCCACTAATGGAACGGACATGAAAATGACCTTCAAGTGACAACTTGCCACAGGATAACCGTGACAAATGCAGCCAGATAGTCATCTCCACCTTGTCTGCAGACATGAGATGACATACTGTAATACGCCTGTGTCAAAAGGAGGAAAATGCTGGATGGTCGTTTTAATGGGTTTGTCCATAGCAAAAGGACCCACCAGGGATCTAATTTACAGAGGGAGGACTTGACAGAACGAGCTTATGAGGGAGCCGCACGTGCAGGTGTGTCTACCATGTGTGCCTAAGGAAAGCACATCCAATTCTGTTTTTACAGGAAAAGTCACCATGTAAAATTAAGCAGAGAATACATTTAGTACTTCTGTTGCTTTAAAAATAAAGCAGAAAACCAAAAGCATCCATAAAGCAAGCCATAAAGAAAACCCTCACATAATTTTGCAAAGACGAAAGGAAAATGTGATTCTGTGCCCAAATTACCACGTGGTGAGAAGTGTCATGCTGGATGAAATGAGTTACTGTGGTGGGCAGACACCTGGGGCCACAGAGGGAAAGACTGAGAGTGAAGGCTTCACTTTACTATCTACTTGCAGAGGAGTAAAACGAGGCTTCAGAAACATAACAAATCCCACACAGTTGTCCAATAAAAACTAATAGAGTTGAGAACCCAAACAGCAACATGCTTTCAGTGTCTTTATCTTCTGGGGTGGGTGGAAATAATGTGGTTGTTTTTTGTGTTTTGGTTTTTTTTTTAAGGACAGAGTTTGGACAAAACAGACAGTAAGCTTCTGTGGGCAGTTTTCTGGTGAAAATTGGCCTCTAAAATAATCTGAAAGTCACTTACAGCAACCTCTCTGAGCAAATTAGTCACCTTGAACATTTTGACACTTCAGACCAACCAAGGGAGACAAGGAGCATGACAGTCCATGTGAGGTGTATGCATACCAAAAAGGCCAGAGTCCACAGTGCAGTAATAAAGCAGTGCAGGACAACCTTGAAAAGCCAGAGAAATGTTTCCCTCACATGAGAAACTATCCAAACTCTAGCTGAAATCTGCTAAGACCTGCCAGAAAAAACCCCCAGCACCAGGGCAACCAACCACGTGCCTTTAGCAGTTTTTATAAAGGCTCTTGTTTTATTCCTGGTCCTCTTCCTGGCCTGGACCACTACTAGCTGAGTGGTCAGGCAGGTGGCTGGAGATGAAAGCTCATCTCCAGCTACATTTTGCCCGTTGTATTTGGACTTGATATCAAGACCCCTTCCAGTCCACAACATTGGAAAAGGTAGGGGATACCAAACTGGTCCTGGAGCATACAAGCAAACATTTCAGACACATTTATGCCAGCCATAGACATATCACTCATTTATACCAACTAGAGAGCAAAGCCATTGCCCACCCCTTGAACTTCATCATTTCTCAGTTGTGGTATTTCTTTCCCAAGTGGTCATTTAAAACAAACAGGAAAGATGAGGTGCTGGGACAACTACAGAAAAAGAGTAATAGATAAATAAATCCCACTGGTATTCAGCTGGTCAGCACCAGGACTGCCAGTGGTCAACACTTTCAAGGAGAACAATAATAATGAATAAATAAATAAGACCTTGCTAGAGCGAAAGCTTCCCACTTTTCACCACTCAGAAGACTGTCCCAAATCTTTCTGTCATCCAGAGATTATACGGACCCCAAACATAAATCCAAGCAGCATTTCTTCTTCGAAAACCCCCAGGCCCCATTTGTTAACACAGAACTCAATTCAGTCTGTGCCAGGCTCCTGCTCCTGCCAGGTTACCTCCCAGAAGGAAGAAGACCAGATGTACTGAGCCACCAGATTACATACACAAAAGTGAAAACAGATTTAACAGCAGCAAACTGATCCAGACTTAGTAAGCAAATTAACTTAGAAAACCCAAAACAAACAAAAATCATTCATTACAGCCATGGAAAGATTATTTTTCTACTCAAGCACCTGCGTTGTGCCTCTTCCAGGGGTTGACACATTTTGGAGGAGAGTGGAGGAATCATGCAGAATATTTAAACACAGGCAACTTAATGCAAAACTCTACAGCAGACCTGCTCAGGATTTTCTCAGGATTAGAGGGTACAAGAAGGACAAAGAGGCAGCTAAAGTGGTACGAATGACCAAGATGGAAGAACACGACTCATTTCAGATACAGAAATGTTTAATGGCGTTAAAGTGCTACTTTAATGGGGACCATATGCTAACATTTAAACACAATTCCACTGCACTGCTAAATATGGTTGTCTTTATTTTTTTATTGTATTTTACCTCTTTTTGCCCAATCCTACCTAAAACAGTAAAATAAAATCTAAAGGACTGAAATTAACAACCCATTCAAATCAGCAATAAGTTATGAAATTTATAAAGCATTTTTTTCCTCTTTTTTCTTAGTAATGAGGGGTAGTTAAATTACTTAAGGATATACAAAGTTTCAAACAATGCCAGAAGTGAGGACTCTATTAAGGTTTTTAAAACTTGGAAAACAAAATAATCCTGGCCATTAAAAAGACAAAAATAAAAAAGCAAAGCCCTCAAAGTGCAGGTTAGAATGCTCATCTCCAAGAAAATTAGAAACATTTGCTATAATAGCTCTTAACAGCACCTGCACAAATAAATGGCAAGGCCCTTGGGAACAGGACGTGCAGTCAAAACATTACATTAACGTGAGAGACGTGCTGAGCTTAACTAGGTTAACTACTGGACTGGAACTTCAAAAGTCAGCAAAGGGAATGATTCTAAACAGAAAACCAAAGAAACCCCCACCAAACCTGGCCTCTTCCAGCTAGCACAGCCTTCATCCATCGTGTGCATGGCAAAAAGCATCTTTGCATTTCATTGTGTCAAGTGCTTCATCAAAACAGAGATCTTCTCATGGCATAAATTCATATAAAAGACATCTAAGGTTTCGTATGGACAAGCTCTAAAAAGACGCATCAGACTTGGGGTGTTTTCCCTCCCAATACATTTACAAATGTTTATCAAAAAATCTCTTCAAAATAAAAAGGTCATAGTGGCTCAGTATCTGGGCATGACTTCCTGGCATATCACCTCTCGCATGTGCTGGTTTCTCTCTGTCCTCAGCTGGTTGTGTGCCTGCATACAAGCACACATCTATTGGGAGATCTGCTGCCAGTGTCACAGCCTGAGGCATGACACAGCCCATGGTGTGCTGGTAGATTGTGCGTACCTCTGGCTTTAGCCACGCATCAGAGGTACTTGGCTTTTTAAATGATGTCCAAAAGAAAGCTGAGCTGAATGGTGTTCTCTCCTGAACATCTCTCTTTGCTGCCCCTCTCTCTCTGGGCACAGAATGAGAACTTAAGCATTATCACCATTGTTATTCCTGGGCTGCGTAAGCCTTCTTAGATGTCCTAGTATGTTACGACAGCATTGGATTGTGATAAACTGTAGGACACGGTCCTTTCAGGACCACAAAAGCTCTTCAGAAGGGCCTAAACTAGGTTGTTCAACCTGAATGCAATGTAGGAAATGCTAACATTTCTCAGATCTTGTGACAGAAAGAGAGGGAAGAGTCTATAGTATCCTCTTTCAAACAAATAAACTCAAAGCAAAGTGTTTCATCACTAGGGTCGAGATCCAGGTCCCACAGAAACAAATAGATTTCAGTGAATTCAGAGGAACTAGTGTTTGGTCTAACTTTTTGCCAGTAGGAATTGGGATTGGTAACATGACCAAATGAACAGATGTGAGTTTCTGTGGAGGCTTCCTTTACCCAAAAAGCTTTATATACAGGTCTCTCCAGGACTAGCTGTCAAGATGTCATTTCTGAAAGAGGATACTGGCATCTGGGACCCAGTTTGATCACCCCAGTGAAATCATTCACCCTGCACTGTTGTCTCACTTGGTTCTAGGAAGCAAACGAGAGCTTGACACTGGCACTGGAGTAACCCTCGTCACTCCCAATACTCTGCAAGCTGCTGTGATCATCAATGTCACTGATGCTGGTTGTGCTGATATTGTCCACTTCTCCATGGGAGAACTCTGTGCTTTCAACATCCACTTCAATCTCTTCTAAAAAGGAAAATGAGAGAAACAAATACAGGTTAGCACCACAGACCCAACTGTTCCCTTCAGTCATGAGCTGCTGGGACTCCCTCAGTCAGGGATGATGCAGAAGTCCAGCAGGAAGACTTTTTAGTGTTCTCCCTGCAATGGGATGGGCTGTGGACACGATTTACAGAAAGACTAGACATCAGCTTGGAGTTTTTCGTAGGAACTTGGCAAAGGGGTTTGACTCCTGAAGCATGCAGGCCACACTATCAGCATAGGTGGGCTACCCCATGCACTGAACTTGCTCTGCTGCCTCTTTCTTTGGAGCTCTCTTATTCCTGTGTTGGAAACAAAACCAGATAAAACAGAGGGCAACATAGAAAATGGAGTATGAAGTTACCCCAAAATATGCTACTTGCTTGATATTACATTGCCAAAGCTGGGACCACTCGACCACTCATATGGGGCATTACAATGGGGATCTGGGTTACTCTCAGAGATGCTCAGTGGATCTTAGATCATAAATCTTATTTTTAAGACTTACAAGCAGGGATCTAGTTAGCCAGATGTCTTGGTTCCCATATCATTTAGGAATCTTCCAAAAGGATTTTTTTTTAAACTACAGAGTCACAGCCAAGCCATACTGTAAGATGCTATATATCTTTGGGTCTGTCAGTAAGTATCAAACCATCTATTGTGCCTAAATATCTCTTCATAGCAGAGATTTTTAAATAAGAAAATTATCTGAATTCAGTTAACCATCCAGGTCATCTCTATCCAGTTTTAACAGAGGAGATGAACTCTATGGGAAGCTCGGGAAAAAAAAGGGAAGTGTGTGTGTAGTATCACTCTGGGGATTTTAAGAGGCAATGTGCTTGGTTCTGTTTGCTTGGTTATTACCTTGGTTTACTGTGGCCCAAATACAGAATGAGAAGCTGGATGCTGCTTTGCAACATGTGTTCCAGTCCCACTAATACCTTCTTAGATTTTCCTCTTTGTGTTGCCAAGAGATTCAGCAGACCAAAGAGCACAATGGATAGCTCAACTTTTACCATCAGGTATTTAGCCACCATCACATTATTTTTCCTAACTACTGTTTTGGCATTTTAGAGTGCACTTCAGAGAAACTTTAAATGCCAAAGAAAACAGCTCAGGTTGACAATAACACACGTATTCCAGACTTAATTAGAACACATGCAAAACACTAAACTATTCATCTATGTGTGTGTGTCTACATGCATGTGTGTGAGCAAAATCTGTAGCCTAACTACCAAAAGAAAGGGGTTGCTGAGAGACTAGAAGTGATGAATCTCATGCCCTCACTTTGCAAAGTCCTGGACATTCAGTGCTAGCTCAGCCATACGCACCTCGCTCCGAGTCCGAGCGATCTGAGGAAATGGTCGATCCAATGCTGTCCATTCGTATTCGCTCTATCTCCTGAGGACCCTGTAGTTGTTCCAGTCTTCTCTTTAGGAATCTTTGTTCTCGTTCCAGGTTCTCAAGCTGGTGCTGGCTTCTCCTCTCAGTCTCTTCAAGTTTCTGACATCAAACACGACTCAATAATTAGTTTCACCCTTTTCTCCTTCCCTCCCACCTCCACTGCCCAGCCACCTACTTTGCTTAGACCCTCCCAGATCCCAGAAGGATTTAAGCTGCAATAGAGCCCTGAATCAACCTGCTGTGCAGTTTCCAAGAACCATGCCATATCCTCACATATTTTCCACCACCCAAGTCCTACTAAATAATACATACTACTATAAGAAGTCTCTGAGGACAGAGCCTCTCCATGGGTAACAATTTGAATTGTAGCAGTTTGTGGGTCATTCCACGCGGGTTCAGCCGCTTGCATTACCAAATTTGTCCACTAAGCGGCCTCAATTCCCTTAACCAAACCGACTCAAGGTTTGTTATCATCCACTGTACATAAAAACGTGCCCTGGGAGTTCTGTGTTCCTTGCTGCATGGTTTAGTAGGATTTCTCAGAAACAGTTTTCTATTCAGTAAGTGATTTACATAACCTACTACAGATTTCTTTGATCACAGCTGGGAAATCTACCAGGGCACTGTTCTTTGTTTCCTACAACAAGCACATTGCATAAGGAGGAGTCATTTCAGGCTAACTCTGTCCCTTCGGCAGTGCTTTTTCTCCTTCACCACCCATCCTCCCTCCTGCTATCCTGACCTGCAACAAAGTACTTCAGCCTCTTCCAGATACTGACAATGCTGCTTTTTCTTCTCATGCTTTGCTTTGCCAAAAGTGAATCTAGAAGAGCGCTGGGATAGCTGGCAGGTTCACACATGAAACCTCAGCAAGCCAACCCTGTCTCACAATCCTGTGGTTTGTGCTAAAGCTTGGGCAGTGGAAACTCACTAGCACGTCAGTAAAAACGCTGCATTTCCCATCAAAATGCAGTCATTCAATAGCAGCTACCCTCTTCTTTAAAGAGATGCAGCTGTCAATGAATGATCACAATACAGAACAAGACCCCTGCTCTCCAAATCCATCATTTCCATAGTTAATGGAGTTCATTATGGACTCTTCTAACAATGTGACTTGTAGCAATGATGAATGATTAACAAAGTGGGCAAGCAAGGTGTTAGTCTCCTTCAACAGAGCTACCTCTAGGCAGCAAGAGTTAGCAATGGAATTGCACTTCCCAACAGCCCAGACTGAAAGCAGCTGAGAAAAGCAGCTCTTACCTTGATATGTGCTTTGGCTTTGTTGAGCAGCCCAAGCGTTGTGTGCCTGGTGCAGTCTGGTCCTAGGGGTATCAGAACTTTTAAGCGTTCTAGACACAGGCGGAGGTGAGCTCGGCTGCAAGGGGAGAAGAGGAGGATCAGAGCTATGCATTCAGAAAGAGAATGGCATTTCCTTCTCTGTTTCCCTCCTACAGGGCAGTTTGCACGTTTCCCTCTTTCCATCTATCACGGAATTCCCCACAGGTACCAGGACAGACGGTCACTAAACTATTTACACTGCAAACATCAGCTGCTCAGCAATACTTGCATTATTGCTAACCTCTGACAGACACTGTTGATAGTCTTGCTGTCTGAACTGATAATCTGACTCATCTGGATGAACTTTGTGCAGGGGCAAGGCACACAGGCAAATGGTACAAGTATCTTGTAGGTTCCCTCTCTCTCTCACAACTGTTTGGTGTCTGTTTTGTGAAGAACTTTCATGAAAGCAGTTTTGAATGACTGCTATTCCCTGGCTCAGGAAAATTTGCTATTAACTGATCTAAGATCAATGAGAAAAACTGTCAGCCTGAAACACCTAAACAATCCCTGCTGGCAGTTGGAGGAGCTAGAAGGATGGTAGTTCCCAAGAACTGCACTGCTACTCCTTCCTAGGCCCATGTCTAAAAGGCTGCTGGGGTGCAAGGTCTGTGGGAACAAAATAACCCCAGACCATCCCCACGGCAGACTTCTGACCTCGGCTCACATCTACAAAGACAAGCTCAAGCACAACAGTGTTGCTGATGATTTGAGCCATTTTCTGCAGAATACAGGAAGACATTCTGGGCAAAATGATTCAGGCAGCAGTGGCAAAGCACATCGTCCTCCGGATGCACAGGAAAGCTGTTCCTCCTCTGTATCATGCATGCAGGAATGAACAGCAGATTTATTGAAAACTATCAAGTGTGGGTTGCCTTTTTCCCCTCCCTCTCTCTTTCCCAGACATTAATGATTTATGTCCAAACTTGTCATCCCAATCAATAACACAATGACATCAGCTCCATCATTCACATGCAAGAAACACCAGTGCAAAAGAGTCCTGAAAGCCCATCCCAGCCCCTGCTCACGCACAAAGAAACTGAATCTTAGCCTGATCCATCTCAATGCTCAATACAGGGGAAGGGAATAAAAAAAAAAAAAGGGGGGAAAAAAAGAGCATGGACAGTTCATTTAAATTTGTTTTTCAAATTCTCTATTGCACCCAGTTTGAAAGGAGTGGGGGAGAGGAGTCTGTAATCAGGCAATTATGTCAGTGACAAGCAAGGATGATTAAGGGTGGAAGGGTCAGGGGTTTTGCTGATGAACTGTCAGCACAGGAGAGCGTTCACTAGCAGTGCCGTGGCTGTGAGCTCCTCACTGTTGCTATTATAAATCTCTTTACAAAGGGTCCATCATTTTGTCTCAAGACCAGCCACAGGGCTACACATGACCAGCAAAGGCCTTCATAAAACACGTTTTTCATGAAATGGAGGGGTGGGGAAAAGAACCTCACAATCCAAAAATCAAACTGAAAAAACAGTAATCATATCAATCTCATCTTTTACTTCTCAGCTCGCTCTAGGGCAAACCCCACTGACATATAGCTGACATGGGGGAATGTTTTTCTACCTGCAAGCTCATTTTCAATGTAGAGCTTGATTAACAGTTGTGTGCACCCACTACAGGTGTGCTATGTCCCATAGTGACCTGTAGTGCCAGTAATGAAAACGCGTTGCTGGTTCACACTGGCACTACAGTTCATGTCATCCCATGGGAGACTGGACACTGACTTCCTGCAGCTAGAGAAGGAAGAGGAGGATCTTACAGCTAAAGACATTCTGGGTTTTGAACCCATTTTTTGGCTATACCACAGATTTCCTAAACGGCCAGACAGGCAAGTCATTGAGTCAGAGCTGTCAGAGGACAGCCATCGAGCTGTAGCACAGAGCAGCATGTGTCTCCTCACAGCACAAGTATCAGCCATACCCTACACCTATGGGATCAGCCCAAGTTAAAAATGCAGCTTGAGCAGAGCTGAAGATGTGTGCACAGATCAGGGCCTGAGGAGCAGGGCTGGTTCCACCCAACAGGGGCCTTGCTACAAAGCACCTGCTACAGGTAGGGATCACTGACTCCCCCCTGCCCTGCTGGGCAAGGGCAGCTCTCAGGCCATGGTGACAACTGAATTATTTCTGCAACAGAAAAGAACAAGTTTGAGGAATCAACATGTAATCAGTGTCAAACATATCACACTCCACTGCTGAATGCAGAAAGAAATGGACAACACATTTACAGCCTGAGCTTTGGGCTGAGTGTCAGCACTGGAAGTATTACCAGGAACTGGAGAAGGCACTGCAGCAGGAACTGCGATTCCTGGACCCAGCCCCCAGCGTCGGGCAGGAGCGAGCACTGACTGGGTTGCTGAGACAGCAGCTAGAAGGATGGCACTGAGCTGCCATGTCGAAAGCTAGGTTATGTGCAGACTCAACGAGATCACCTGTGTTAAGCACCTGAAAGATGTATTGTAAAGATCCAGCCATGTAATAAAACCCTGGATACTGAAACACTTCCTGTTTTGCCCTGATCAAAGAAAGCTACTGCGCTCTGCAGGGCCTGACAGGTCAGGGAGGGGATGAAGCAGTCAGAGGGTCTGTCCTCATGAGGACACTGGAAAAAGAGTTACTTCCCCAGCATGACTGGCCCCAAAGGGGATGTTCCCCCAGAGCTGGATCCTCACATTGGCTCTCAAAGCCCAGAAGACTGGCCCAGGCTCACACAGAGGATTTTCACAGAAGCCACTCGTGCCAGTGGTTCTGCTGGCCAGCCACCAAAGGCTGTGACCTGCAGCAGGGGTGATGGCCTCTGCCTGCACACCTGGCATCAGGAGGGGACACCTGCCTGCGACACGGGGCATGAATGTGAGCTGATAAGCTCACGATGACACATAGCACATCTTGGGCAACGAGCACCCTGCAGAGGCAGGTGGCACTGGCTGAGGCAAGGTAGGTTTGGAAGAGGTTTGACCAAAGCAATCCGTTCCATGCTGCAGTTGGGTTTTTCCCTCTTGCACTCAGGGCTGAACCACACTGAGTTTTGACACCACTGCAAATGTAAGCACATCTATACCTCCAACCACAGCCTAACCAAAGGCACAGGGCTTTACATTAGCATACAGCAGAGGGCCAGCCTGGGTCCCCAGGCTGGGGGAGACTAGGGACAACCAGAGCCTTCTGTCCCAGCAGTCACCTCACACTGCTGGGGATGACACTGGTTAAACTGCTCTGGAGCTCCCTGGCCTGGTGCAGCTGGGATAGCAGAGAGCAACCAAGTCCACAAACAGTCCCGGAACACAAGGGTATTGCTTTCCTTCAGAGATCAAATCAAACAGCCTCCCCAGCTCTCTCCCCTTTGCAGTGTGTGATACCTTGCCTTTTTATTTTTAAAATCTAACCCCGTCATAGTCCCTGACCTCTCTCAACTTCCAACAGCCTAAGTGGACCATGATGGGTTCTTAAACCACAGAGCACACAGGCAGGTCTGGTGCACTGATGGGTGGCTCAAAAATTCCCAATGAAACTCTAGAGCTCAAAGGCATCACAGCAAACTTCGCTAGAAGACCGTTTCAGAGAGAAAGCAATCACAAACCCATTAATCTTCCTTATCAAGTTCTGGAGCTGTACTTGGACAGCTTGTACTTGGACTGTAATCCCATAGGTCAGGCCACAATATGAATGTCTTTTCCCCTATTTACCTGGTCTCTGTTGTAATGTGGCTTTGACAATGCTGCAGGCTCTTGTATTCAATGAAAACGCCAGCATTGTGCAGGCTCCAGACAGAGCCAGACGGCTTTCCGTGTAAACCACTGGATTATGCCAATATTTGACACATCTGCCAATATCTGGAAAAACAAGTCTAAATACCCATATTGTTATATAACAGAGAAACAACTCAGGCCTGGTGCGAAGGGCTGCTGCCTCTCACTGCCTCGATCCCAGGGAAGACAGAGGATGTCAGGAGGAGAATTCCAGTTTCAACCAAAGTCAAAGACGTTGCATGCTTGCTGCAAGGGAGACAGGAGAAGCTGGAGCCCTTTCTCCCATCTAAGTGGCCTTGTGAAAAATCAGGCTCCCACAGCAGCATCCTGAGGACACAGTAGGTGCTGGATGTGCTGAAGAAGGAATTAATGGAGAACTTGAAAGAAGGGGGCTCTCCCCATTCCCAGGAGATCAGCCTGGCGCCCCGCTCTTGCTCAGCCTGAAGACTGCTGTTTGAGATTCCTACGTGGGGCATCAGGGTGGACAGTAAAGGAGCAAAGCATCTGAGAAGCTTTGGAAAATCAGAGCCTAAGATGCAGCTCTTTGTCCCAAAGAGCTAAGGGACCTTTACCCTGTTCCACCCGGCAACTCCAGCTAGGACAAAGCCCCTCCACTCCTGCTTTCTCCCCCGTGCAGTGCCAGGAAAAGCCTAGAAGCAAGTTCCTCGGGGATGTGGAGGGCAAGCAGAGCAATGATGCCCTCTCTTCTGTGCCAGAAACTGCTGTGGGAAAACGTACATCATCCCCTAGACAGGCCAGGAGACTGAAGCAGAAGAGCAATGAGCAAACCCAGCAGCCCCATAACCTGTCCAGTTGACTCACAACAAGCTATAGGTAGCTGCATGTGGAAGAAGGGGGTGCTGGCCTCTGAAATGGCAGACCCACTGCTGCCCACTGGGCACACGCTCTTCTCCCCCTTTCGCTTTGTGCCTGTGTGAGAGCTTCTGATTGTATGTGGATTATCTAGTTCTACCCCTGCAGCTTCCCTCCAGGCCCTCTGTCCTGAGTCTCTATCAGAGAGGAGCCTGGCCAGTGCTCCATGCAGCCCTCCCTTGCACTTGGCTCTGCCTGGCTGCAGAGGGCTGTAATTTCACAGCCTGCGCTCCTCTCTGGTTCCCAATGACATCATCTGCTCGGATTATATAAAGCACAGGGAGGAAGCCTTTATTTATGCGTGCTTTTTGCTCATAGCTCCAGCTGTCTCACTGTACAACACGTACCCAAATCCTACTGCAGGATCTGGGCTCCCTTTTGCCTGGATCAAAACTGCACTGCAGAATAAGGTCTGGGTGCAAAAAAAAAATAAAAAAATGCCCTATTTCTCCCACTCCTCAGAGGACATTTTTGATGTGTCTGGGTAGGAAATCAACTTACCCCACCACTGTGCACCACAGCGAGCTGGGCACAAAGCCACCAACCTCCTCCCTGAGAAGTCCCTGGAGAACTGAGTGACATGTGGTGGCAGCTCCAAGCTTTGTGTCTGCTGGACACAAAGGGTCTACCTACCTTCAGTGTCTGAGGAGCTTCCCTGCAAGGGCCAGCCCAGGGCTGGAAGGCCATTGTTGCAGCAACGGATGTGGGCACAACTGTCAGGGAGCCATTCCTGAATGTAAATATTGCTGGAGAGACTGCAGCTTCTTTGCTAGGACAGGTTTTGGGTTTGTAAGGTTTTTTTCCACCATCCACCATGGGCAGAAGTAATGGAAACTAAAGGCAAGAAACTTTCTCTGCTGAGGAGTCAGTGAAACACACGTGCACACTCAGCTCTGAAAGCAGCAGGTTTACCAGATTCAGCACTATCCCCTAGTCAGACGCTGCTGATAGACTTTGCTGAATCAAAGCCTGAACATCTGCAAAATACACACACACACGCACGCACACACTCTTCCCATCTTTAAAAGATCAAGCCTCCTTCCCAGCAGGAAATGACCAACTCGCCTCCAGCAGCCTTCCAAAATGCTGAATTCTGATTTTTGTATGTTGAAAGAAGCAAGCATCTGAGGAAAAAAAAAAAAGCATTTCCCAGATATTTTTGTACTATGCCTGCAGGTCTATTGGGCTTCAATTCAGCAGTGGATTTAAGCATGTGCTTAACATTAGGAATATGCTCAAGTCCCACTAAGGCTAAATCAGACACTCGATCTCTAAGAGATGTTAAAAAAGCAGAATTAAACCAAACAAGAACCACCAAAAGAACCAGCAGAAAGAAGATCCTAACACAGAAAAGGACATTATTGTCCTTCCCCTCTGCCCTCCTCCTCTTCCCTCTACACCTTTTCAAAGTAGAGTCTCATTTAAGGCTGAAATTAGAAACCAACAACTTTGTTTGGATTTCCAAGCTAACAGATTGCTTAAAAAATTCAGAAGGGATCCCTGGTTAAAGAAAGCAATTCCTGGAGAAACACAAGTGACCCCGCATGAATAATTCATTGGATGAGTATGATTTTGAGATAAAAGTGATGAGAAACACATGCAAAAACCCCAGGACGAGGAAAATGGGGAAAAAACAGTTTCCTTCTAAAAACAATTCACAGGCTTATCTCTAACAGCCATCATACGACTTGATGGTTTTTTTCCTTACTCGCATCTCTAATCCCCAGCCCAGCCCCCTCGGCAACGGCGGCCACCCCCTGCTTTACTGAGCGTTCGTCTTCGGCGAAGGATGAGGAGGTTTTGCCAAGCACCTGGATGAGGAACGGCGAGCAGCCGGGCGCGGGGGGCCCAGCCCGTGTCTGCCTGCTGCAGAGCGTTATGCAATCGCTGCGAGCCCTCCAGCCACGAGCAATAAAGCTGCGGTGGCGCCCAGCCAGCCTGCGATAAACACGCTCGCACTCGCTCACCCCAGTTCCACAGGACACCAGAGACCAGACGCAGGTTTTAATCTGGCTCAGAAATACGCAGTTAAAAGTTTAATATTCTCCACCTGAGCTGTGAAATCATTCAGAACAAGCCTTGCTTGCCGACTTTGAATCGGGTCTCTTCTCACAATTATTTGTTTTCCTGCACTTGCTCCCAGCTGAAGTAGGTACTTGCTCATTTGCCTCTATTTCCAGTCAATTTCTACTGATGGCTCCCTGGCATGTAGGAGCATTTTTATTGCAAATTCTAATAAAATGTACCATTAAAAAGTAATTGAAAAGGAAAAAAAAAAAAAGCCTTTAGAGCTTTACATTTTTTTATGCCTTTCCATCATATAAAATAAAGAAAGAAACACAAATTTAAGACTGATAATAAAACTTCACAATGTATTATAAATAGGAATTTAGAGGAACAAAAAAGTTTTATGGGCAACATTTTCAGCCTGATCTTAACCATATCAGATCTGTCTGCAAAAGTTAAAGACAAACGTGCACCCAACTGTATTTGCAAATCAACAGCAGATGAGAAACAAAGCACAGATGAAGAAACCTATGATTAAACAATAGTAAGAACAGTAATAGCAGTAAAACAAAACAAAACATAAAAACAAAACCCAAGGCAATGCAGCTTTTCAAAGTCACATAAATCAATGCACCTCTGCCTGGTGACAAGCTACACAACAGGGAGATAACTGGTGGTACAGTGCTCAAGAAAGCAGCATCCTGATTCAAGCCTGTAAGTGGAAATGAAATACAAACAGCACTGTATTGATGCACCCTGCAACAGCAGCTTTTAGTCCAAAGGCCACCTCAGGCACAAAACCAAAACAAGGTACACTGGGAAAGGAATCATTTAACCAAACAACTGAAATACTTGGAAAAAATGGCCAGTTCTGTAGCACATAAACCCTTCTCCGTATCTGCAACGGAAGCTGCAAGCCTTCAAGTAAGCATGAAGCAAGGATTTTAACTTAAAATACACTGCTCAGACTCTGTGTTGTAAGCTTGGAAAGAGGCTGTCCTACAAACCCTGCCCTGACAGTCCCCAAGGCCTGCAGGGCCTCCATCATAGGGCCAAGAGCACCCCCTTAGGACACAGAAATTACTTCTAACTCCAGTTCTTCTGGATGGGAAGTCTCATAATTGATGTCAACTTTGGAAGAGCTTCAGGCTCTTGGCAAACAGAGGCTGCAAGATCACAAAACCTTGTGCCAAGTGGTCTGTTGCCACCACTGGTCCAGTGGTCTCCAACTGCTCTCCATGTCACACAACTGTCAAGGTCTCTCTTTCCTGAGATCCTTCTAGGTTTAAAACTGAATATTATTGAGAGGGCACTCCTAATTTTGTTAGTATTTTGAAGGCAAATTAATTACTTCAAGGCTTTCCATAATCAAAAAAGAGAGTGACAAAAGGAAGGAAAATCAGGCGGTCTCCAACCCCTTGGTGAGATGTGGGGGATCTGGCTGAAAGATTTGGCTTTCCTGCAGGACAGGTGTCTCCTGGGCTGCAATATAGAAGAATAACAGACACTTCTAGCTGTACCTCCCAAAGGCTGATCAGTCTGTCCACACTGGGCAGACATTAAGTGTAAATCCTGGTGTTCAGTGGGTGCAGGAGTTGGCCTACAAAAACCCTGAGTTATGTGGACATGTGAGAGAGCCTCCACCTCCCAGGATTCAAGGCCACAGCACAGCAGACACAGCTGTGAAAAGGACACTTTCGGAAGACTTGGGGTCCTACTATAAGAGGGCATTTCAGATAGTAGTACTTCTGTATTCTCACATTGAGTCTCTATTACCTTCCTTTTCACTCTGTCCTCTGACCAGCACAGCAAAGGCTGGACTGTTTGGCTCCACTTTGCTATCACTAGCCATCATCCCTCAGCCTGTCCAGGTTTTTTTTTCTGTTCCTCTTCTGACAGTCTACTGGATTGGAAACTCTTTGGGACAAGAATACAGTTGCCAAATGCACTGATGTCTGAACAGGATCTTGTGACTGCACTCAGAAATCCAAAATAGAGCAGATCTCAAACAATTAGACTGAAGCAACATTATGATTCTGAAGCTGAAGTGATATATCTGGGGCTACTTTTATTCACACAGTAACTTTTGGGCCTTTGGGTCCTATTTGTTGCTTGTCTTGAATTTTTTCTCTTTGAACTAAAGGGCTAGAATACAGAAGCTGCATTTAAATGAATAAAATAATAATAAAAAAGAGACCATCTGTAATGCCATGACTTCCAAAACTAGGATGCTTAAAGAAATGGGAAAAAAAAACTGAATGCAGATGCTCACAATAATAAAAATTATACCATTTTGGAAGGTGCCTCCACCAGAATGAACTCACAGCTGTTCAGTAGCATGACTGCTCATCCTTTCCTAACCCCTTTGATCCTCAGAGGCACCAATGAGACACACTACTTCAACTCAGTAGAGAAAGATCAAATGTAACAGCCTGTTCTTCACAATGAAAAGGTGATGAGAGCAGGATAGGTGGCCATCTGCCCAGCAGAGAAACAGAGTCAATCAATGCCTGGCATTTTCTCTCGCCCCTTCATTTTCATCCAGATCTACCACTGAGCTCTCAGTTTCGTAAGTCCGTAAGTTTCTCCTCCCTCCTTCCAGGTTCTCAATGGCTTTCTGCCTTTCTTTGAAAGCAATTTGGACAGTTGTTAAGAGATGTCAAATACCAACAGATGCTTTGGAGCAGAGTCTAAGATTATTATTTATCAAAGCTAATCTCCCCCTGAAGTTACATATTAAAGTTTTTCTATTATTGATTGTGGCCATTAGCCATAAAGTATTTTAATCCCTGGTGAATATAATTAACTGAACTTTACTGTAGAACAATACATGATGTTACCTGCTATAGCCATCACAGGCCGTAAATGCTCCACATCACATTCTCCTTCTGACCTGAAAACACAGCCTAGCTGCTGCCAGTATGGTTACATCCAGGTACCTCTCACACGAGATGATTTATGGTTACATCCAGGTACCTCTCACACGAGATGATTTGGCACCAACTTTTCAATCATGCTCACTGCCAACCATGCAGGTATCACAGTTTTGCTACCCTGGAAGTAAGATTCAGTTACAATCCTGCAACTGGCTATAAGGGAACATGCAAAGCAAGCTGTAAACATCAACGTGCAACCCAAGCCGGTTAATTATAAAGCCCCAACCAGCCCAGTCTAATAAAAACTCTGTTAAAAGGTGGTTAAAAATAGACCTGCTCTTTAAATAGCCAACAGTGTCCTGTGCCCTCGTTCTCACTAATACCATTATAATCATCCTTCTAGGGATATGCAGTGTGCTCACAGCCACAAAGTCTGGCGACGCTGATCCAACCAGCGCAGCGTCCTCCTCCAGGCCACCAGCATGCCTGCAAAGCAGCTGTGCCATTCATCAGGAACCTGCCTGGCCAGAGAGGAGGCAGTAACCTGCTTTGCTGTGACCTACGGATTTTCAGCTTTACTGCTAGAATTAGGTCACCAACAAAGATAGCCAAGATTTTCCAAACTCGCCAGCTATTCTTGATTATTGTGTTCAGAGGTTTACTGGCTAAGCACCCTGCCTTTGGAAAGAAACGGGGAGGTATTTCAGGCTCCAGCAAGGTTTCTACAGTCAGACACTGAGTAGTGGGGATGCTCTCACCCCATAATCCTTAACTGCTTCTAGAACTGCCAGTAACAGGAAGAGCTCTCCAGTTTGGATGTACTACCATTGAGTCCTTGCAGCCTCCCAAGGAGAAATCAAAGACAGTGCACACCAGAAAACAGATGAATTAGCAGGGATATGTGCTGCCAACATGTTACTTGGAAAAACACATATCCTGTTTTCAAAATAATGAGCAGGGAACATGCTGATATCAAGAATGCATTCTGATCTGGTACTGTAAGTTATTTTTGTCATCAAGATAATTATTAAAATTACACAGATAAGCTTTGCTACTAAAAAATATTTTTACTGTTCGTTAAGATAGGACAGAGTTTTTCCATCCCATACATTTCTTTTCTGAAGCTGTATTCCAGTTTCCTCACCTCATGGAAGAAAATCATAATTCCTAATGAACAAATATTCGAAGAATGTGACTGTCTGGAACACTTGTTTACAGAAAATCTTTTATGCCAGAAGGAAAGCATGTGCTCTTCATCTAATACCTCTTCACACTGTCAGAAATATTTAAGGAGTCATCAAATATCTACTGTACCTTTCAGGTATAGAGGGCATGCATCTGGAACAGAGGAAGCAGTGCATGTAATTTCACCTTGTAAAATTGCTTTAAATTTAACCTCAGACTTCCTGGGAAAAAGGAACTACCAGACAAGGTCACTACCAGATGTAGGTTTTGAAAAAAACATTAGGAAGGACAGCTTGAGAGATCCTGGAACTATTTTTCCTATTGGATATGGATTTTTGTACACAAAGCATAGTAAACTGAATTTCAAAAGCCCAGGAGTTAGCTAACATTATGTGACAAAGAGTTTTACCTCAAGTTAACTACATATATTACTCAGCGGGAGAACCTGAACAGAGAAGCACAGCTCCCAGCACTACAACAGCAGGAGCCATGTCCTCATCTCATGCATCCAGAGGTACCAGGAAAGAGTTTTGGAAAGGAGCTTTACTGGTGTGACGTGCTAATACAAACTCATTGCCAATACAGTTCTTCCAAAGAGGAGCAGGGTTTATCCTCTAGAAAATTAATACCATGTAAACTTCAGAGGAAAAACCGCCATCAACAAAATAAACCTACTCTTTTGCCCTTTCCCTTTAATTACCCTTGACACCTTCCTTGCATTCTCCTTCTCTCCTCTGGACATGTGTGAAGACCAAGAGATGTAAAACTGCTCAAACCTCTCACAGGGAAAAAGCATGAAGCTGTCCACTTGGAAACAATTTCCTTGGTCACAAAGCAAGGCAAAATGTATTAATAAGACAAGAAAATTGATTGACCTTTTTTTCAGCTCAACTACAAAACTCCTAGTGCTTCCAGTAGGGCTCAAAAAGTCAGTATATTAAGCACAGGACATTCTATCTAGTGCACTCTTCATCAGCTGGAGAAGATCATTACCAACGCTGCCTGGGTCAACAATGCCACAAATGGATACTACTTTAATTCTCCTAAACCAAGAACAGCTTTAGTTGAGTAAACTAACATTTGTGGGAGGATTAGCTGCCTTATGCTTGCTCTGTATCCTCCCAGCAGGAAAAGTCTCAGGATCCACCTGGGAACAAACCAGACACTGAAAGGTTCATGGGTTTTTTTGGAAAGGAAAATAATTTTTTAAAAAAGAGAGAGAGAGAAGCTGAAACAGCTAGTCCTCTGGTTTGGTGGAAACTGGCTTCCATTTGCTCAGCTATCAGGACAATATTAACAAAATAACCACATGAGCTTACAGAGACACCTGTAGTGGCACTGCATTATAATCACAGTCACATCCCTCCTTCTGTCATTTTGTAGTGCTTAGGTCTCTCACAGGGCTTCGTGAATTTAGGCAAGGTAAATTGCTGCCTCATTATCAGGTGTTTTCTACACTGTGTCCTGTCCTGGGATCACTTCTTGGTTTCAAAAACCACTGGTGTTAACAATAACGAATAACCAAGGAAAACCACAAAAAAGATAATTTTCACTAAAAACAATTCACCTGGGGAGAGGCTGGGGTTGGTCTCCTCATCATGAGAGCCAAATGGCAAATCAGAAGCACAGGTTTGCTCACTTTCCTAGTGCTGTGCCAGCCAGGAGCTTGCAGAGTTTGCATGTGCTTCTAGGAAGGCAGAAGCAGCAACCAACCAGAGCTGACTTTTAAACTCCCTCCACAAGCAGGAAAGGGTTATGCAGCAGGCAGGACCTTTAAGTGAGAGTTAGGCCTGTCTGCAGACAGCTCCCATGACCTCAGGTAAATCCCTTGAGGAATTGTGGCACTCACTGCTCATCCACAAAATGGAGCTAATCCTAATTCCTTCATGGAGTACCTCACAGCTAAATCCACCCTTGGTCTTCAGGTGCTCATGTAGCTCAGCAAAGACATCAGTATGTGAGGAGCCAACAGAGTAGGACACTTTGGGAAGCTAATTAATTTAGATTTTTCCACTAGTTAATAATACCCAGAGTATGAGATGGCCACATTTCTCAAAAACCCTCACTGCTCCCCACTGTATATCCCACTGTATATGCAGCAAAAACTATCTGAGATGTCTTCTTAACTCTGTCCCGAGAAATTCCCAGGATGGAATTTCAGTGAAGTTCAAAGCAGTTTAGTCAGAATCAGGACAAGATGAAGGCTGTGTTGCTGACTTTGCAATCAAGCAGTCATAAAACTTTTTATTCCTTTAAAACCTTAAGTTTCTGATATCCAACTGTTAATCCCATGCATCCAAAAGATTATGATTTAGACCCGATAAGAAATATACCATAGTAGCTCAGACTTCACATGATTTAAAAAAGCAAACACAAACATATGCATAGGATGCTTTCTCTTGTCTTTTTAAATATATAGGTTACACTGGCTCATACACTGGTTTTATGTGGGGGGATAGAAACCACTTAACTGCAACTGCTGGGATTCAAGAATCACGGAATATCACCAGAATTGCACTGGAGATTACAAGAGCTGGCAATATTTAATCATGTTTTTTACTTCACATAACAGAATATTTTAACAAATGCTCCTTTAAAAAGAAGGAGGAAAAAAAAAAGTCTTTAAGAAACTACTGCAATTTGCTTTCCCTGGATGGCTGAGGAGAAGTGCAAGGCAGGACTGTGTGCACAGATCTGAGAGCCAGCTTGGATGGCTTACGGGAGTCCCCTACTTCTATGTAACAGCTTTCCACTCCAACTACTGCTAACCATTTACCACGTGCCCAAGCCACAGTATAACTCGCTTCCCACTCTTTCCTCACCACATGTATTTTTGTCAGAGATCACTAAAGAAAAAAACCCACAACTCAAAAAAACTGCAAGAGACACTCATGACTCCAGAGGGACTCCTTCACCTGTCTTCCTGAAGTATATGACACCAGATACAAGATTCCTCTTCTTCTTCCCCTTTGCAATCCCTTCACTGAAACCCATCCCCATATGTGTTTTTCCCAGTGAACACCAAGCCTGTAAGCTCCTTTTCCAAGCCAAGGAAAGTTTAAAAGAGGTCATGCCACAGAGAACAGGCTCTGTGCATTTCCTAAGAGGGTCATATTACGTAGAATATCCACTGGAGACAAAGCGTTCCCATCCGGTTTTCCACTTCTTTTGGCATCAAAGTTGCTTTTCTGGGTAGGTGAAGTGGCAAACACATGCACTGGGGAAAGGAAAGATTATTTTTTATTTCCACCCCTTTTCCTTATCTCAGCCAGAATTTTTCAGCATACTTCTAGGGTCTTGCTATGAAGGCCAATTACTGTATTCAGCATTTGGGATTCTCCCCTTCACACATACAGAGGCACTCCACTTTGGATGGCTTTTTTTCTCCCCTAGAACACTGAAATCTTCTTAGACATCAGGAAAAACTTTCTAGCAGTGACAACAGTTAATCAGGGCAATAGGTTGAGCTGCCTCCCTGGGAAATCCTGCCCTCAAAGGCTTTTAAGGCCACGTTAGATCAGCGTCTGCCAGGAAAGGTTTAGCTAGAACTTATCCTGCCTTGGGGCAAGGGGACAGACCAAATGAGTGCCGCAGGCCCCTCTCAGCCTTCAACAGCTTCAGAAAACTCCACAGCAGTCTGAAGAGCGTAGTTTCTTGCCCTCCTTTAGGCACAGGGCCTGAGCCAGCTGCAGGGGCAGCATGCTGAGTCTCTGGAAAGTGAAGAGACTCTTCTGCCTCTCTGAACTATGACCCTGATGACAGAGCAAAAGATCTGTTCCTGAGTGCAACTGTAGCTGCTGTGTGCAGCTGGAAAAGGGCAGTAATGCCACGTATGTGGGAGCAGGTTGGCAAAGTACAAGGGAGGATCCTGAGGCATTTGCAAGGCGCTGTTTCCACGAGCAGAATGAGACAATCTCCTCCTGTGTGGGTTGGCAAGGAAAGGGCAGGAGCAAAGCAAATACCAGGAGGGGTTGCAGGGAAGAGGAACCCCCACCCCAAGCCGCTGAAACCAATTATATCCCAGTCACCCCAGCGAGCATCTCTGTATGCAGTTACGCAGCTGCAAACATGGAAAAGACCAGCCAGCTCTGAAGAGTGCCAGGATCCAGTCTGTGAGAAACACTGGAAACAAACACAGATCAAAAGGAAACACCAAGCTGTGTACACAGCTGGGGCCGTCTTCTCCAGTTAAAAAGAGATGGGCACATAGATTTTAACTGCAAGCTCTTTGTGTGTGCTTGCACGTAACTGCCTGCATCTGTGCAAATGTGAGTCCTCACCCCACATTCAGCCTCTTGACATCACCAAAGTGTAGCTAATGGAAGGTATTTTTTGAGTTGCACGGAAGGTTCCAATACAGCTGGGCAAAATCACACTGGGCATCCCACAATTCAACACACCCCATGGAACAAGGCCAAATAGATGGGAATAAAAGACATGGGAGATACAAAGCAACTTCTTTTTAACCTCTCATGTCCACAAAAAACCTGCTATACAGCTACCCTTTTCAGAGTAATTAATTTGAAGAATTTAACTGAGTTTCCAGAAGGAGCAGAACACTTCCCGTTTAAGGGCTGGACTTCAGCCATGTGAAACCACAGTGATTTACCCCAAGTGTTCAACAAGTTGCATCTTTAAGTAGCATTGGGAAGTCCCTCCTGAGAGGAAAATGTGGAAGACGTATCACCCAGAACTTCCTCAAGGTCTAGGATAGCCAGAGCAATCCTTCCTACACAATCGAGTTTCGAGCAGAAAGAGCAGAGGAATGCACTGCGGTAGCAGATGGAAATGGTGGCAGCTGCCTGTTCTCAGGTCCTGAGGCATTCCTGGCTGACCAGGCTCTTCTTCAAGGCTGGGGACAAGCATGGTGAGCTCTTCAGGGCTGACCTTACCTCCTGTTGTGTTCCTTTTCTCACCTGGGCTGCTCCACAGGGAGATCTATCCATCCACAAATAAGCAGCAAAATCAAGTCTGGCATCAACTTCCCCTTCCTTTCCACATAACCCCTCTGATGGCATGTGGCTTTGCCACCTTGCACACTCATAGAAAGGTCCTTGCCCTTTCTCTACAAACAAATATACCCGCTTATTCACATGAAGAGTGGGATCTATCAAATATTTTCCTTTGCTGTTGCATTGTTGACTGTCCTGGACGGTGAGCCGTTTGGTGCAGGAACCCTTGGCACTGCTCTCCAAATTACTAGGCATAACTACAGCACTGCAGAGACAAGCAGGGGGGAGCAGCAAATGGCCAAGTGAAGGAGCAAGTATTCATTTGAGAGTCACTAAGAGCTGTCCTTCTAAATGATTCAGAGGCTTTTAGATATTCCACCCTAGTTCAGCAACCAGTCAACTCAGAGATAGCAGGCTGCACTTGACTTCATAAGCATGACTAAGTTTTGTGCAGCTGTTTACTGCCTACCATGATAAAAACCACACCCTTATCCAAACTGTTATCAGGCTGGACCATGTGTGAACCCACTGATACCATTTAGAGTCTATTTCTATGAAAGCAACACTGCATTTCAAGCTCAGGTCCTGTTTCCACTGGAGGTTTCGGTGTGTAAGCTTTTTTGTATCCATTTCTGTTATGCCTCCTTCTTTCCCTTAGCTCCTCCCTGGGCAGAAACCCTGGTACAGGCAGTTACAAGATCACTATGCAACTGCTACATCCTCTTTCCTGCCTCACCTTCTATGAGCTGAACATGCTCATTGCAAATTCTCCCATTCACGTGACAACGTCTTCTTCACTGGGGGTTGAACTGGATGATCTTTAAATGTCCTTTCCAACACAAACCGTGCTATAATCTTGAGGCTTAAGGTACTCTACTTAAACCCACGGACAAAAAAGTAAGAGCAAAAAGCATCCATCCTTTGCAGAAGCTTTTAATTTTTCCCTAAATAAGTCATGTTGCATTATAACTGTACTCTCAAAGGTGAATAATTAACAGGAAAGAGGGACAGAAAATCTTATTACACAGCCAATGGAAAGTGATGCTCAGGCAGCAGTATACACATAAAGGATATCTTCAAAAGACAGCCTTTAATTTTCTTTAATGAAACATCAGGCAGAAGACCTGACTCATCCCGTTGCTCTGGGATCCAGGGATTCCTCTGCATTCCTCCAGACTCAGACAAATTGAAAAACCTCTATATGAGTTTCAGCCTGCATCTTAGAGATGCAAGTGCCACCTCTGAAAAAGGATACTCCAATTTTGCAAAGGCACTGTAAAGGTTTACCAAAGAGAAAACAGAAAGAGCACCAAGCAGAGAAGATCTGTATTTCTTCACAAATTCAGACTCCCAAAGGACACAGAAAGGGAGGAAGATAGATGACACCATCTATTGCTATGGTCTGCCATAGCCCTGACTTAGTCCTGTCCACGTTACCCGATGGTTTCATGGGAGAACTCCTGACCCTTGGTTGCACATTGCCGTGTAATTGTTTTATGGTTGTCACATGCACTGAGAGGAAACCTGCCTGCTCTGTTTGCCCTAAGCTATGCAAACTGACCAGCACCATTTGCATCTAGGCAGCAACCACAGCAACTGCAACATGAAGCCCTTTGCTTTCATTTCCCAGACAAGGCTGTAAATACCTGTTAGGCTCTTGCAATATCCAACACAGCACCCAAAACAAGGGGCTAGACCAGGCCCTGCCTCTTGAAAGGCATTCCGTTGTGTGGGGGGAGAACTAGTCCGTTCCCTACACACCCACAGCAGCAAAGGCACCTTCACTTTCGTGCCCTTTTTCTTTTTTCAGATGGGAGAAGGAGCAAGGGCAGCAAGACAGGCACATGCAGCACCTCCTGGACTTGGGCAACACTGACAGGGAGGATGCTGAGGGGAACACAAGGAGTGAGGATGAAGTGTTTGAAGGAGGCAGAGGTAGGACAGGGGAAACTTGTGAAGGGGGGAAAAAGCAAGAAACTGGCTGGGGACATGGATCAATGAAACAAAGGAGTGGGTCGATGCAAACTTGTTCCCACCGGCCCATTAGTCCAGGCACCATATCCATGTGACTCCTAGTCTGTTAAATGGGGGTGTCTAACTCTTCCCACTCTACCTTGGTACATCATAAGGTTATAGGTTCTTAAAGTTGTGACACTTTAGTAAAAATGGGCCACATACAGACAGATGAATTAGAAAGTTTCTTGCCTACATGTCCTACCCCGTGATGTATTTCCTCTGGTTATCACAAGTCTGCATGGGCTGTGTTACTATAATACCCTCAACAATACGTACCAGATATTCAGATCAACACACACAACTCTGGCTTCTGCCCCAAGACTACAAAGTCCTGAAACCTGCAGTTAACAGGTAATCTGTCTCACAAATTGTATTCCTATTACCTCATCTTCTCTAAGGCAGCAACTCCCCAAGTGGCTTTTAGCTAGTCATGCTTCCAGGCCCATGAGCAACGTCAGTCACTTGAACAAGAAAAGTTGTTGCATCAGAGCATCTGCCTCTCAGCATGTCAACAAACAGCACCCCAGGAAATAAAAAAAACCAAACCAAACTAACAAACAAAAAAACAACAATAAAGCAACAAAACAAAAAACAAGCCTGCAAAGTCTCCAGAGATACATTTGAGAGAGAAATGGCAAGTACAGAGCCCTGACACGGCTGAAAACTGAGCCAGGAAAGTTGAATGCCTGAGCTCCTACCTAGGTCCAGATTCTTCCCTGATCCAAGCTCACTGATTACAGAGGGAATTTGCCCAGTCCTTAATTTTTTCAGGACAGCCATAAAAATATCTAACTGGAGAGGGGTCAGCCTGAAAGAAAACTGCAGCAACACAAGTAGAAATTTGAGGACACAAGTTTGGAAAGAGATTCAAGAACCAAAGCTGGCAATGATGCACTCCAAATTAGATACCATCTAAGTACACTGGACTGCTTTCATTACACATCCCCAGCAGCTACCAAACCCCCTTCTGGCTCCCTGAAAGCAGTAACTAACCAGTAACACACCATTTGATACCTCTCCTATTCACTACTCTGGAAATCTTAACTATAGGACACTGAATGCAAGATCTCAAATAGTAAGTGGGGAGACCTGACTGCAAAGCATGTTTCTTTCTAAGATGGGGGCTTCCTCTAAAGTCTCCCTTCTGGAAAGCAAGACAATGAACGGATTCTCAGCATCAGACCATTATGGCAAGGCCAAACAGACTGTGCTGACAGTTCTTTCTACACCATGAGAGGAAAACACATCAGAAAGTGTCCCTAAAACACATCTTAGCTGAAAACAGCTTCGTGATAAGTATGTTTCTGAAAAGTGGCTTATAGCAGTGATTTTATTGTGCAATGTTTTTGAAACAAAAACATTTTTCTTTGGGATAGTTTATCCTAAATAGCAGTATTGTTCTTTTTCCTCTTCTTTCTCCAGCTGCTATTGGATTCATAAGAGAGGTGCAGAGATATGGGAGCAGAAAAAAAGGCAGGAACGTACATTCTTCATTGCATCACTTTGAATTAAAAAATAAAATCATATTGAAACTAGAAATTCCAAAATGAGCAGCACTAAAGGACTTGCAACAAAATGAGGATCATTTTGTTTCCTTCGAGTATTTGGCCTGGACACTAACTGTCCCTTTTCAGCAGCTTTATTCAGAGATCAAAATCTTCCACTGCCCAGGCAATGTGAAACAAAGCCCTTGCAGACTTTCAATCGTAAGTGAATCGAAACACTGCCTCTGCTCAAGAAGGCACGTCCCTTGAGCAAACGTGGTGGTCAGCCAAAGAGACCAATCCCAGCTCTACAGCACCTGGCTGGTGAGCTTGTGGAGCAATGCAACAAAAATAACCACAATATAGCAAGGGGCAGACTGACACTGAACAAGGATGACTGAGCCTAAATGTATCCAGAAGGAACGTCTCTCCACTAGCCTTTCTTAAAATACCACAGACTTCACTCTCTCCAGGTTAAGCAAAACCAGGCAGTGTAATAAGCTATCCAGATTTGAACTAGAGGAACATGTTTAAGCTTAGCTTACAACTGTTAGTCCCAGCTGAAAACAGAGGCATTTGTCATCCCAGCAACAGTCAAAGACAGCTAGCTACCTCCATCTCTTGCTCTAAACTGGCCACAGACACAGGAGGGTTTAGCATGTTCTGACCTTTGGATGTGTCAAAGAAAGAAGCATGCTCAGCTGTGTTGGACATGGTTTGACTGCTGCAGGGAACATCATAGGTTCCAAGTTTTATTAATGAGAAAAAACAATGTGTACTGTCAACATTTGCTACACAAAGTTAACATGAAAACAAAGCCCACTACAGAGAACAAATAAAATTTACTGGATTAGTTTCTTGTTCCAGCTCTCCTGATAAATAGCACTGAACTCAACACCACATTGATTAGTTGGTTCAAGACAAACACTGATCACATTGCCTTGGCAAGCATATATAGCACTACAAAAGCACAATCATTCATCTCTATTCAGAGTAGCAAGGATTCACTATACTTTCATTTCCCTTCCCTCTATCTTTCCCAGCCTAGACAGCATGTCTGCACTATTTAAATGCCTGCCCCTTCTCCTGATAGACACACTCAAGCCCCTGTTCTGAAGAAACAGACCCAAACTGTGCAACTGCTGTGGAGCCTCAGAAGGCCCCATGTTTCAGTGCAAGCTGAGCCAGGTCGTGGTTTTCTCCTAAACGTTCAGTAGGGTTTTTCCTTTATCTCATCTGCTACTTCACATATGCAGCTTAGCATAACAGCCACCTCTGTGTGAGAAACCGTTCTGGAGAAACACTCTGCAATACGTAGTCTCTCATGTTACAGAGAGAATGGGTGGGGAATCACAGGAGATAGAAGGGGGATCCTGGTAAAGAGTCAGAAAGGCTAAAAACCACTGTACTTGTTCATTGCTATGTGTTTGTCTTCACTTCTTTTTCTGGTCATCTCAAAACATATCAGAGGGAAAGGATCGTGCACCACTTCATTCTCTGTTTTTACACTAGACAAAATTCTTTTAATAACTTGGTTTAGAGTTTTGTCTCCTTCAGACTTTGTCCTTTATCATTTTAAAGGAGATATTTTTGCAGAGTCACAAATTCTGTGAGACCTTCAGAAAATTCTAATTTCAGTGATTCTCCCAAGGTCTCTTTCCCCCTCAATCTGCTTTTTCTTTGAACTAAATTATTGTTACCATAAGAAAAATCTGCCTTAATAACTCATTCTTTACCCAAGTTTTGTTTTCCTCCCTTCTACTACTGTATTACAGTGCAATCATCACCAAAAACAGACCAATCTAGGATATACAGAAAAACTTTTGTTTTCTTTTTTTTTCATTTTTTTTAATGAATTTTTTGATCAATAACTTCACAAACATCTTTCTTTTTCTATCAAGAGAGGTAACATTTCTGACAAACACCACCACCATGGTGGTCAGCCAGAACTGCCACTTCACAGAGCAACAGGAAAGTCATCTCATTGCTGTGTACCTTCTCTTAACACCACACTGACCACATCCTTCCAAAACTGGCGTGTGTCTGACACGTTCACAGCCAACGGTTAATTCTGCTATCGGCATAATACACATCATTTAACTTAAGCCTGAATGGTATTTGTTGTCCTTTTTTGAGAAAACATTACACTATCAAAATTCATCTTTCAATCACTTGTTTTACCATGTTTTCTTTTAGAAAATGACGGGGTGTTGCTTACGAATGAGATTTTTTGGTAGGTGTGTTAAAGGATTAAAAGGTATTGTTTTAGTTACGCCTTGCAGCAGATGAGAAGCAGAATACTGGTTTCTTGTTTAAATGCAAGCTATGACTCATCCTGGGCAGAGATAAACTGAAACACATACCCATTATATAAAAAACACAATTTTCCAACAGGAGGATTAATGACAGATAATAACTATAAATTAACTTCAATCTTTTATAAATCAAACAAAGCCCCTTATATAAACGTCACTGCAATCTTTTCAGATAAAAAAAACAAATCAAAGCAGAAAGAGAAGTCACTTAAATATTACAGCTAATATTTGGTACCAAATCAAACAGGTCCTTAGCAGAATCACTGGAGTGGTCATGAAATATTTCAAGACTAAGAAAAGGAGTGAAGGCTAAAGCATCTGTCTTTAATATATTATTAATTACTTTTCAATATCAAAGGGGTAAAATATTCTTAATCCTCATACAGTGAAACATCATCATCAGCTCTGCAATACTGATTCCAAGTTAAATCACATATTCAAAGAGGACGAGGAGAGCATTTTGTTTTTCTACTATTCTCTTGCTACTGCTTGAAAGAAACTGTGTAATTGTAGAATGGGTTAAAACAAAATGTAACTGAACATAAGAAGGCTGCTGTTCGCAGACAAGAAGGGAAAAACCAGAGTCAGAGATCTAATAGTGGACAATTTTGAAAATTATAGTGTGTGTCAATAATAGAGATAACAGTGAGATTCAAAAGGAATAATCTCAAATAATAGGGAAAATGAGCACCTGCCAGCCACAAAGCCATTAGTATCAGGGCTTTTATCTTTACAACGGTTAAGTCTGGAGACACTGACAAACTTAACGACACAGCAAATAAAACATGGTGAAAATCTAACTGGGAAGCAATCCCCTCCACTCAGACAACACTGCTCCGGAGTTTGAAAATAAATGCTTCCAGTATGAAACTCACTGTCCAAATCGCTGGCAATAAGCACTGCCAACCCAGCATGGGCCTAGCTGGGTTTGCAGATGTGTGCAGGGGATCAGGCCATGGCACCTGCATTAAGGGACAGACAATCCCAAACCAGAAGCAGCGAGCTCCTGACAGACAATCCCAGATACAGCAGTTTGCCTGTAAAGACCACCCAATGTGATCAAATGGGTGCCCTTCCCAGAAGGCTGAAAACAAAGGGCTTGTAAAACCAGGTCTGAGAGACAGACCTGGAATACAGTGCCTCAGAATGGGAAGCCCTGGAGCGAAGATCTTACTGAGAAGGCTGATGGTTAGGAGTCTTTAACCTGGAATGGGTAGGCACTAGGGAGCATAAGTATGATGGAAGAGTCAATCCCCATGCTATTCCCACCCCCGATTAGTATTACTGTCCTCAGTAAGACAGGGAATCAAAGCAGGAGCTTCCTCAGCTCACAAATAGCTGGTATCAGGCATATCCTAAACCCATCAATACCTGCCAGTCCTTAGCTGGACCCTAAGTATGTAATGCTAGCTGCTGAGATCTCGCCCACAGTCTGAAGGCTCACTGCCTGCCTCACAAGCCTGAGAAAAAGATGGTCACATATCCATGCAGACTTGGCCAAAGTGAGAGGACCAGGTTGGTACTGGGAAAGATGGAGACAGCTCTGCTCTAAAGCTGTACCGAGGGTAAACAGTGTTTGCAGTAACAATTAGATATGCAAATAAGCACATTGAAAATTAGTGACGGTTTACTGTTGTCATGGAGAAAAAAGTCCCCTCTGTTCTGGGTCAGACCCAAGCACTGCATTTTCTTTCCCTCATTGGCAAATAAAACTGTAGAGAGCAGTGGAAAACCCAGGAGCCAACACAGCTCAACCTGGATCTGGAAAGGTTGAGACTTGGGGAACAACATAACCCAAAGAAAAAACCACCCCGAATCACCCCAGAGAAACAGGACTATGACAACTCTGTAGATCATCAAAGCTACCAGGAGGTAGAAGCACAGGAAGAAAACATCCACGCCATGCCAAGGCCAAGCTGCTCTAGAGCACTGCTGCGGCCAGGGGAAGGCAGATGTGGGGGAAACTAAGGGCAACACAATGCGTGAGATACTCAGCTCCAATTCCCTTCAAGCTACATGGGAAGAAGACCTTGTCTGAATGAAAATACACACTTGGCTTGAAGCCTCTGTGCATCTTTGGCCATCCTTATAGTCCTCCCATCCCTTGTTAAATAATGGCTGCTAAGGAAGAGGAGGCAATGAAATTAGACTCAACTTTCCACCCTGGGGCTTTCTTCACAGGAGCAGCTGGCCAGAGCACTGCCTTTGTTCCAGCAGCCACAAAAAAACACAGACACCCCCCCTGCAACCCCCCTAAAATCCCACAGAAGGACCAAGATAAGTTTATAATGGAAACCCTGACAAAACCTTAACTATAGCATCCTGAATGGAAGGCGATAATCTGATCTGTGTGTGAACTAGCTCCCCTTGTCTCAATAGTATTTATCTTACTTTAACTCCTGTTACAAAAGGGTTGAGTCACATAGCCGATCTAGCCAAGTAACAAAACTGCAAGGCTTGCTAAAACTCCAGATTCAAGGATAAACAGGCACAATCCTAAAGCAGGTTAGAAGAGAGAGTCTCCACAGGAGCGCTGGTAGCCAGACCTCTGAGCCTCTGGACAGTGGTATTTCCTACTGCACCGCAGAGATTATCCCAGCCCAGCAGAGGGCTGGGAGCGACAGGGTGCAGAGCACAGGGCTCTGCCCTTCGGTTCATGCTAACATGTATTACCCAGGGCCCAAGAAACTTGATCCCATAGCAACCTCATGTATGGAAAGTGCCCCAATCAGATTTCACTGTGTCAGGAGAAGAACAGTATTTACTCTGCATACAGATTAGTCACAAAACTGGGTCACTTCTTGCCTTTTCAGAGAGAAAGAGAGGGAGAGAGAGAGAGAGAGAAAGAAAAAAAAGAACAACGAACAACAAGGCTTCTTTTTCAGATCTTTTTGTGTCTTCCCTCCCCGACTTTTAAAACTACATGATGCAGTGTGGTCATTCACAGCTGTCTAAGCTGATCAAACAGCACCTTGCATGTGTAAGGTTAAAGCACATTACACTCACTAGGCTTGCATTTCTTAGAATTCAGCTCATTAGCTACTTACCGGTTCTTTTCTAGTTCGTTGTGCGTAGACCTGGAAGAGAAACAAAAATTTGGATTAGTCAACTTTGACCTCTCAGGACCAGAGTTCAGTCACTGCAAGCTGTACACATCCCCAGCGGTATATCGCAGCACAAAGCCAACCAACTACACACATTAAAATTTATAGCTATAACCTCAGCCTCCCTGCTGAAAAGAGATTCCTCCCCTCCGGTATTTACCTGCTACATCCAAAGCTGGCACTCCTACTGGTGCTACAAAAAAATGTTCTCGAGAGACTCAAATGCACACAAAATCCCAAAGAGAAGCAATGATTAGAAGAGGGGTGCACAGTCAGCCGTTTCCAGACTACTTCTGGCTCTGCCACCAACTGACTACAGGACTGCAGTTACATTTCTTTGTGGTTTAATTTCTCCTATAAAAATATTGGTATCATCTGCAAACAGAAGAGCTCATGGAGTATTAATTTATGCATAGCAAATACAGGGGAACCTTCCAGCAGAATTGGGTCTGCAGGGACAAGCCCTGCAGCCCTCCAGCAGTCACATGCTGGATTTAGCAAACTTAGTAGAACTCCAGATATGGCCAGCATTTGGGCTCGAAAGGGGATGGCCAGCACTGCCATGTTTGCAAACATCAGCAGCACTGAGCAGCACTTTAAGGATGCCTGGAAGCCCCTCAGGGATTGAAACAGCACTGCCACAGCACTAGCTTGCAGGGAAGCAAGTGACCCATAAAGTGGCACTGTGACCACTTGACAAAGGAGGGGGCTTTGTCTTTATACCTGCTCACCACTCAGAGCACACTGCCAGCACTCCCAAATTTAGCGCTCACAGCTTGAAAATGAGACCAACTAGAAACAAAGGGGAAATGGGCAAGCTTGTTCTCCTTGTCTCTGTGATGAAAGAAAGAGGGGCAAAAAAAGCCTAAATCCTTTCACGATTTCTAATCTAATGATGTTATTAGTAACCCAGGTAAGGTTGTTGAGGATTATTTAAGAAGGATAGCCATTTATCCAACATTTCTCTTTAACAGAAGGTCACCTTAAAATAAGAGTAAAAGGAGCCCAAGAGCTTAATAAAAAGGATCTATTTTCTGTAATTTGGCATCACATTTCTTCCGGAGCTCTGAGAAGATTATCCTCTATCCCCCATCTGGAGAATCCCACAGAGAATTGTACAATTAGGGAACTGAATGGAGGATGTGCTCCAAGGGAAACCCTGTCATAATTAAATGCTTCTCCAAAAAAAAAAAAAAAGGGGGGGGAGGAGGAGCACTGCTTAACAGGTGTTAGAACCTCATTGAAGATGATGAATAAACCACGGACGCCTGTGAAAAACAAGGTAAATGAGTCTTAGCTAGCCATGGCTGAGAGCTGTGGGTGGCCACAGGAAAAACAAAACTTTACCATATGTCTCTGTGCAAGGTACCCTGCACAGCAGAATATGGGGTACCCTAAAGGCAAGGCACACTACAGCCAAACCCCTGAAATGAAGGAAACTCCCACAGCAAATCCTTCACTCCCAAAATGAGAGGATCCCTTCAGTCTGGTTCCCAGAAATCAGAGACGTGGACATAGTATTTAGTCCAGAAAATCTCACAAATCAAACCAACAATCTCCACAGAGTCTAAACCAGCAAAATCCATTTTTCCAGGCAACTTGGATGCAAATTAACCCACCAGGGCTGAGCTGGAGCCCTTTCAAAACCACTGCCTGTATGTTCTTTGGAACATGCTTATTATTCTTATTTACTGTATGTTCCTGCAGGAGACTTTGCACTCTTCTTGGTTATGCCATTAGCAGTTATAAAGCCAGAGATATGCAATGGCTTGAATTCCTATATTATATTGAGCCAATTATCAAGGCCAGCACTGAAAGAACAAAGTTTGGCCCACTGCTGTGAACAAAATTAAACCAGCAGGTTCTCCCTACTCCTCTCACAGGAGAGTCTTTATTACCTATCTGTCTTCTGATGAACAAGACAACTGAGAGGGGTCACAGGCTTTTCACCAAGTCAGGAAATGTAATGCTGTGATTTTTAACCATATCGGTGGCAAGGAAAAAAAACAAACCCTAACCCCCCCAGCACCTTCCCACTGAAGCTGAATGCAAAGGAAAGAATCTCAGCAATGCTGGATGAATCCTATGGGGATGTTACTTCTCTTACTTGCCTGTGCTTTGGGGACATTTGGAAAAGTTTTAACTTTTTCTTTCATCTCTATTTAGGGAAAAAAAAAACCACTACTACCACTCCTTAACTCTTATTTTCTATGCCAGTTTCCCTTTGTTTGAAAACAAATACAGAAAAAAAAACCCTCTCTTTTCTGTTCATAATTAATTTCATTTTCTGTAGCTCCTGATCTAGAGATTGCTTTTCTCCCCTCATCTCTGGGCCACACATGTTACTAAAATGTATTTGGAGTAAACAAGGAGAATGTTGTCACTGAAGTGGAAAAAAAGTACAGGAACCTCTATTGATACTACATTCAGAAAAAAAAATAATATTTTTAAGTAGGTACAGAAACAAATGTAACTGGACCTCTTTAATTGAGCTGGTCTTATCATCATCAACTGAGAACCTAGAGGGTATCACCACACTAAAGATCAAAGTTCCCTCCTTGTACTCCATCACCAGCTTTTAGATGGGTACAGGATGAACACCACAGCTGTAAACTGTTGCTGCACTCAGGGAACATTTCAGGGTTACTTGGAACACTCTACATTTACAACAGCCAGGAGCTGGTGCATTCACTGTGATGCTGCTTTGCTGCTGCCGAGAGTCAGTCAGTCATGGACTGCATCATCCAGGGAAATAAGGACATCGTGTTGAGCATGGACCACAAACCAGAGGAGCTCACATCTGTGCTGCCAGGTGGACAGGACAAGCAGGACCTTGCCCCCACCTATAAAGCTGAAACCACAGCCACACGAGTACAGACATGGTCAGAGAGGAAAACAAAAGCCCAAGCACACTTACTGGCACTGCTCAAAACCTCAGCTGCAATTTAAAAGTTGTTCAAGCACAAACTGTCTGCAGGGCTCTCATTTAAAAGTCAGGTTTTTATAACAGTCAATCCTCTAACAATAAATTTAAAATATCCAAACAGATAACTACCCCTAAAAACTGAATGAATGTTATATAAGGAGGAGGATCCTGCTGACTACATTTTGAAAACAGCTCAAGAAAAGATCAGGAAAGAGTTCAAGCTTAACATAAAGGAGCCAAGAAAACAATAACAAAAAAACAGCAGACCAGTGCACATCCCAATTTTAAACAACAAAAAGCTGGAAGAGGAGAAACTGAAGTTTATCCCTCTTTACCCCAGATACCTGAAACTGCATACAAAACAGGAACAAACAGGGAAGCAGCAATAGTCACTCACTCTAATTTAAGGCAGATGCAACTACTTTTTTGCACCCCTTGCTGTGATGCCGACTGCAACCTTGCTATCCAACACTGTAACAAAGTGCTGCTGAAACATTAGGCTACACTGTATTCCCCCAGTGAACCAGACACAAAATAATTTATTACTTTATCCTATTTTCTTTACTTGAAATCCCTCCTACTATGATAGAGGTAGCCAAACTTTCCCCTGACTATAGGTAAGCCAACAAAACAACCTGAGTCAGGGAGGAACAAGCTCTAAAGAGCAATGAATTCATTTGTCATTGGATTTTTTACTGTAATTAAAATCACAAAGCTGCCACATGACATTAAACACAGCTGACCTTTCTGGTTTACACATTTAATATTGATAAATAGCCCAACTAATGCATCTGCAGCATATCTGCATTTTGGTTTGACTTCTTCTACTGGGAAAACACAGCAATTGTTCTATGGGATTCACAGGTGGCATTTAGACCCAATGACCCTGTCATCTCCTTGTCCCTGGTCACTCTCTTGTCTGTATCTGGCACCAGCCCCTGGCTCCACAGGAGGCCAGGACTCCAAGAGTTCCATCTCCACCACAACAGAGAGACCGGTGACTCCAGAGATGCTACTGGCCATATGTACTGCCACATAAAGGGGGGAATAAAAATTATTTCTTCCAATGCATGTCCTTACATGCCAACACAGAGCCAGTGCTTCTCCAAATTCACTCACCCTACTCTGCTTCAGCAAGAGATTAATGAGGAAAGGAATATTCCACCAGCTTCTGCAAACTAAGGCACAGTTACCTGAATCATGTATAGCAAAACACCAAGAACACAGACCAACAGACCAGGCGAATTGCTTTCTGTCTTCTTCACTCAGGTTCCCTCACCTCTGCTGCTTATTCATCATCACTCCACATACTATCTCATTCTTTTTCATTTTATAGACCCTTCCCCACTTTCTGGCTCTGTTGACTATTCACTTGGCCACCAAATTCCCCTGCAGAAAATGCCTTCTTCCATTCCCCAAGCCAAGGTAACTACCCCTCTGGAACCAATGAACTACATTATTGCTTTCTCTTTTATCCAAGTTCTTACTCAGAAACTACTCCTGTTGGAAGGAGCAAATGACGAAACACAAAAACTGAAAAGGAAGGGTGATGAACAGATTTTTTTTCATTTTAAATCCAACTGTGTCCACAAAACAAAAAAAAAAGTGAAGAACCCCAGTGTTCTGCCACAGTTTCAAGTAGCAGTGGATCAACACTGTAAGTAGTCTCTGAAACCAACTGCACAAGCCATAGTCTGGGAAGCCTATGGAGAAGCTCCATAAGCAGTAGTGTGTGAGGCTTTCAGCCCAATAGTAAGACAAATGACAGCTGTGCAAGACTCAAATCTTCCCGCTCACATGAAGATGCTCAAACACTGAGTTTCCAAGGGAGTTGTGAACCCACCTCACCTCTGGGAGGTCCAGGAGCTTGGCTCTCAGAAGGCTGCACAGAAGTCTCAGGAACACAGCAGCTTACGGTACTCAACACTGCCAAGAACTCAGACAGTAGAGTGGAATGCAGCTGCACAGGAGATAGCATAGCTGGAGCAGAAATCCTGCTGCTGTCATCCTTAGGCCCTTTGCAAGTACCAACCTCATGTCTAACATGAGCCTCACCTCAGCCTTGCGTATCAGCAAATCTACTGGAACGCTTCCTTTCAGTCAACACTAAAGACAAAAGTTATCTTAGCCATTACTATCCCATGGTTCCCCTGAACTGTCTGGCCTTGAGATCCAGAATAAATGCTTCCACATGAAGATCTGAATTGAGGAGACAGAACAGGCTGTTTCACTTTCTCACTGATGTCAATGAGTATGCACCAGATTAACCTGGCCCCAAACTCTGGCAAGATTTTCTGTCACTCTTAGATGGATGTGGTATCAGATTCCTCCCAAGGCTCTGATCAAAGCTGTTTTCCCAGGATCAAGCCAGACCTTTTCCAAAGTCCACATTCTCCATCTCCAACAGAGAAGGGGACACTAGCATCTGTTCATGTTTGTTCATCTTTGGAAAAGGTGAAATGGCCCTACAGCTTCTTTTCAGCAAAACGAGGGGAAGAGAGCTCCTCAGTGTGCTTCACAACTGCAGAAAGGCACTTACGCTTGGTTTTCTCCACAGTCTCCTGCAACACTCAGTCAAAAACAACTTTAAAAGGTACACTGCACACATACCTTCAAGAAGTAAACGTCTTCAAAGCCACCTACCGTATTTATACAGCCCCTCTCAGTTTGGTACCTGCTCCTCTTAATCATCATTTTTGTTGGCAGCACTTCAGAAATTAACCTGAGACCCTATGTGCAGAGGCTGGTCCTAGCCCCAAGTGCTAGGGGAAAACTGCCCTCTCTCACACACTTCCTCATGCAGAGCCTTGCATGGCCAAGAGGAACCGCGTTTGCTGAACAAGCAGCTATTCAATATTTTGTTTTCTCCTCATTGTTCAACTCGTGGCCCCAAGCCAAGCCCTGCTCTGAATACAGAACCGGTGGTTTCCTTACAGGCTTTTCGACAGGCTCACTGAGAGCAGCAGCTAGGCAGCTCACAAGCATGATTACTGTCAGGCTTCCTCACCTTCCAAACTGGAAGCTAAGGAACAGGGAAAGAAGAGTTGCAGCTTTTCATCCCTCCGGGTGTCTCTATGAAGACCCCCAAGGGCCTGGTTTTCTGGGCCACTTGACACATTCAAAGCACAACTCCCGCTGGTGCCCACTGCAGCTGTGCATCATCAGCACTTCTGCAGCTCAGATCCCAAGCTCTTATCTTGAAAAAAATCACAGTATGAGGAAAAGAGTATTTGGGGGTCTCCTATGACAAGCCGCTCTGAAAGGGACTTGCTGAATGCACACAGAGCTGCTGACAGGGGCCAAGAGTGAAGTGAGTTCTGCAATGTGCTATCCACTGCTCCATCCATCTGCCTTTTAACTTCTGTGACAAGTGAGCAGAAGTACTACAGAAACCACCACCTTCACTTCCCAGCCCACAGTTAACCACATCAGAAGGGGCTCATGCACACACACCAGACACAATGGCTGATGTATGTTTATTTTGGGAGGCATCTTAGCCACTTTAGTGGAGAAACCCTAGACCACCTCCCTCGGACATGCAGCAGCTGACATCTTCTATAATGATTTAGAACTTGAGCAAATTGAGGTAGATTCTCACAGGTCAGGAAAAAGTATATTCTTTGCTTTCACCAAGGCAATATTCCTGTCTAAGGCCCATGATGCAATGGAGTTTGAGCTTCCTGTAGACAGGTTCTCAACTTTTTTCTTTTTCTTTCTTTCCTTCTTTCTTTTTTTTTTTAAGTACATTGACAAAAATACATTTTTCATGATCTGGTGAGGAGAAATGTCAGGTGGCTTCACTATGGCACCTCCAAGCTCCCCCAGGAACAGAGAAGGGCATAGAATGAGGACAGAAAAATACAGACACTTTCTCACACTAATGTCAGGTGTGCCCTGTCTGTCCCAGGTGTTGCCTGGGAAGGACAACCTCTCTACACAATCATCATAAATAGACCATTCAAAGCAAAATGAATTATTTAGGTAGAACTAGGCACAGACTTCGTTCATCTCCTGCTAACACCTCAATATCTCTGCTAATTTTCTCTGTTGAATATTCAAATGTGTTACAGAGCAGGGTAAGGCCTGACACTGCAGAAAGCTCTACTCAGTCCTTGCCTCACAGACCTCCAGCAGGCTCCATGAGACTCACTGCATGGTCAGAGACTCAGTGTCTTCCAAGAACTAGTATCATAGTTGTTAGTGCCTGCACAGCGGAGAGATCGCAGTGATTCACAGAAAGAGAATAAAGGCACAGGAAGCAATTTTCAAATCTACCTAGAAAACTTAGGATCGTAAGTCTCATCTTCTTTCAAACAGCCACAAGCTCCAAAGCACCAATTCTGTTCCCTGAAAGCAGCATTAGAAAAGTGTGTGCATTACCCCAATGTACAGATGGTGGGAACCATGTAATGTACAGATGGTAGGACCCATGTAGGTCATCTGACATGCCTAGATCTTGCAGCCTTTCGACAGCAGACTCAGGAAACCATCCAAGGGCCCAGCATGCCAGCCCTTTGCCCTATACCACACTTCTTCTCACACATAACGTTACCCTTTCGAGGAAGATGGTCATATCCAAAAATAGCCTGAGCAATGTCATCTGCAGAGCAGCAGTCTGTTTGGGGAACATGTACTTCTCTGCAACACGCATCTTCTGACCTACAGAAAGTGCCTTCAGATGCTCTGAGGAAAATGAGACTTTGAGTAAACGCCACCTGACTGAAACACACTTTGTCTGAAAAGAGACTGATGGCATTTGTGTGGCTGTGGGCCAGGCCAGACTTTCTTCACTTTTATTTAGACTTGTTAGTTATCGCTCATGTTACAACTATACTGCTGCAATACTGTGCCTGGAGATGAAGGGAGGGGAAATGTACTTGAAAATACATTAACACCACTATTAGCTACACACTGTATTAGGGAAACTGAGGCACAAAAGACTTACACAGGCTGTGACAATATCAGGAAGAGAACTCAGATTTCCTGATGTCTGCGATTATATTCTGTCAACAGGAACATACTCATCTAGCATCTGGGAGATCCATGAAAAAGGAAGGCTGAGAAAAACAGAAGAGCTCTGATTTCTTCTGTTCTTACAGTTCTGGCTCACAAGCAGCAGCAACTAACACGAAGGCAAAGAGGTGGCTACCTCCCACTGCTCCCAGATGGCCAAGCTACTTGTGAAACAGTTCATGAACTGCTGCAGTTTGTAGCCTAACTGTTAAAGGCAAAGCAGAACAGGTGCCATGTTATCTTACCATATCTATACGTTGCTTTACGGCTGCCCAAACACCTGGGCAATGATGACTGCAGTAACAGTCTCAACAGCAATCCCAATGTCATCTGTCCCTTCCCATAACTTCTCCCTTCTTGATGGTGTAACAGATGGAAGGAGATAAATGAGAAGCGTTTAGAAAATAATCAACTTATTTATGCAAAGGAACTGTAATCAAAACTGAAGCAAAAGAATTGCTATCAGTCCACATGCTTGCTTGTCACAGAGCAAGCATGCAAAGTATAAATAAGTAATTAATATAATGTGGAAATCATCTAGGCTGCTTCACACTGGATTCATAAAGCAACAGAACTGAAGTGAAACCACTTGACATCAGAGAATGGAAGTACAGCAGGGAGCACAGAAATGAGACAAGGGAATATATCCAGCAGGATGGAAAAAGCAGGCCTGTTCCCTCTGAGCTGATCAACAAGGCAGTGTCTCACAGAGAAGAGATCCAGGCAAAGGCCAGCCAAGTGCACAGCCCCAGAGACCCACAGCCTCTGATCAAGAGAGCCCAAAATAGTCAACAAAAACAAATCCTATCTTTGTTGGTTCAAAGGGGAAGGGAGTAGGAGCCAACACTCAAGAGGAGAACAAACAGAAGCCAGTCTTTGAATTTGGGCAGAAGTTTGTTAGGAGGGGTCAGGAGATGATCAACAGCAGGAACTTCAACGACCAAGACAATTACCTTAGCAGCATGGCATGAACTGGTCTGCTTGGGTCGGAAGAGAAATGGATTGGAAAGCTCAACCAGGAGTGAGAAAGTAAAAAGTCAGTCTTACCTACAAACAGGGGAGCAGATGGAAACAATGCTACGGGTGACAACCAATTCACTGTCAAGCAAAGGATCAGGTCAGATTAAACAAAAGCATGAAGGATAAATCCCTGCATGTGTTGTGGATGAGGCATTACACAGAGAACATACAAAAAGGGTACAAACATGGCGAGAGGGTAAAAAAAAGCCCAAAACATCTGAAAAACAAGGAATACTACTTAAACCAGGGAATTGACTGTACACTGAATATAATGGGAAGAGAAAATGAAGAAATTCCAGGCTGATCAGATGACCACATTTGCCCCAAATATCCTCCCTACCATCCCAGGGCACCAAATCTCTCTAGGAGCTGGGGCTGACAACCTTCACATTTCCAAAGGCCCTAAGCACCAAAATCCAAAGTTTCTTGTCACTGCACCAGCACTGCTATCAGTGATGAAAATCAGCCCACGGCAATTGCAGCACAGCTCTACCTGAGCAGAGTGCTGCAACATGAACAGCACGAGCCGTGACTAACGGCCCCACTGCTGCAAAACAGCATCCTCTTGTAAAGGCTTTCCCCCAAATCTCAGAGGACAAAGGGATGATGAGCCTTCAGCCACAGAGAGCAACAATTCACAGCAGAGAGATGCTGCAGCAGTGAATTACAACTAAGTTCCAGGTAACATCAATGACTGGACCTGCTTCTAGTTTACACAAAGGCCTCTCACACAGCTGGGACAGTCTAAAGAGACGACGAATTACATTTTACACCTACTGAAGGTATCAAGGTAAAATACAGCCCAGAATCATGGGTTTCTGCATAGACTCCCTGCCACACAGATCTCCCTATGCATGGCTATATAACGAATACACAAAGGAAAGCAGGAACTGCAGCTCTGCAGGATCATCCTACTTGGAGGGCTAAAAAATAAACAGAACAGGGTCACAAAGTGGAACACACTGGGTTCCCCCATGGAAACTGCTGTATTAGCCCTAGTGCTTTTGGAGGTCTCATTCCTCACTAAGAAGCAGGGTTTATGCTTCTCATGCCATTTCCCAGGTTCACCCTCCCTTTCTTTATTTTGCCTGGTAACCTGCCAGTTGTACTGCAAAGCCAAACATCACTGAGATGTTACCTTACCTACATGGGGTATTTTTTTTTCCCAAATCATTGCCAGGATCTCAGCTTCTGATGCAGATCAGCAGAGACAAGGAAAGGCACAACTTAGTGCCAGCAGGTTCAGAAAGTCCAGCATCACTACAACTTGCTCGTCCACACTTGCAGACTGCATTGGGGCCAATTACATCAAATGGGCAGATGGGATGTGCCGAGGCCAAACAGTTATTTGGGGACAGCCCTACCTGCCAACCTGCTGTGATAACTGTATTCCAGTACCAACCTAGAGAAGAGTGGGATTTTAACATAGGGTGATTTGCCTCTTGTGCATGGATCAGCATCCATTTTCCCAGTCTAAGACTCAAAACTGTCATTATGCTTTCTCAAAAAGAAGTCATGCTCACACCTAACTATAGTCAATACTGTCAGCCAGTCCTTCTCAACATCACTAACAGAACAGCGTTCCTTAAGAGCTCAGCCCTGTCCAGTTTTCCTTTCTTGGAAAATTACCTAGCATATTCATATGTATCCTCTACCGGAAGGCAAGATCCCACCTCCAACTATTTCTTGACAAAATTTCAACAACTGCATGAAAATTCCACATACTAATTTCACTGACTATACATTACCAAAATGTGGTATAAAACAAAACATGTCTCAGCAGATTTCATCCACTCTCTGTATTAGACATATAGGAAGAAATTCTTTAGTGTGAGGGTGATGAGACACTGGAACAGGTTGCCCAGGGAAGTTGTGGAAGCCTCATCCCTGGAAGTGTTCAAGGCCAGGTTAGATGGGCCTCTGAGCAACCTGATCTAGTAGGAGGTGTCCCTGTCCATGCAGGGGGATTGGAACTAAATGATCTTTAAGGTCTCTTCCAGCCTTAACCATTCTATGATACAATTCTATAATTTGTACCATATGAAACAAAGTCAAGTCGTGAGCCATGAAGAGAGCTCCCTGGCACTACAAGGCTTGAGACAGGAAGCACAGTCTCTGTCCCCAGCATATTACACAAGAGCCAGATTCTAACACACCTACACACAACGAGTCAAAACCCAACTCCCACTAGCTGTGGAGTAAGGTGTGTTCCAGGACGAGTGTAAGCAGCTAAGAAAAAAAAAAGCTCCCAAACAAAGCATCATCCAGAAACAAATAAACACTGATAGAGTCTGGGAAGCAGCAAAGCTGTCAATAAAAAAAAAAAAAGAAGCCTCAAAGACCACCTCTCTGGCACATGAAGAAAAATGGGCTAGGGGCTTTGCACAGAAAAATAGAACAACATAGGCTGATGCAGCCATCAGCTCTTTCAGGAATTTCTTACACAAGATAGGCAAACCACCCGGCCCCCTGCGCCTCCTCTCCACCAGCAAAATCTGCATTAGAGCAGAGGCTGTAGGAAGGACTGAAAATTGCCATGTACTCAGTCATCAGCGCAATGGGGGGGAGCAGTGAACCTCCTCTGACGGAAAAGATGTAATGTATTTAAAACTGTCCTTAAGCAAGTGCTCACCAGCCCCCCTCCTCCTCCTCCCCTGCACAGTGAGGTGCAGATGCACAGCACTGCTGTTCTGGTAAATCAGGCTTTCTTGAGCACCAGACAGCCAAGGCTGACCTGCAGCTACACATGCCACATCCTTTTAGCTTCTGCACCCATGTTTGTGAACCTGTGGCACATGAAGCCATCACCTGAGGCACCTAATCACAGAATTCTGCACACCTACCTGCCCCCATCCTTGCTCAGGGACACGGTGAGCACATTAAGCTTCAAGCCAGGAGTACTTGAGGGTTTCAATAGTACAGCCCTCATCCCAACCCTCAGAAACAGCTCTAAAGGTTATGAAAGCATAAGGCTACAGAGAAGATTCAGCACAAAACTAACTGATGGGATTTAGAAATGTGGAAAAAAAGTGCAACAATAGAGAAAATGAGGAGCTGCATCACTAGAATAGCCAAAAGGGCAAAGCAGCCCAGACACCCTGATTTTCAAGATACCATGTCCAAAATGCCTTACCATACCCACTACAGCTGCTGATTCCAAGCTCTGCAAGCAACCTGCTATGGGACTGTAGATGTTTGAAAGGCCCTTGGGAAGCAGCCTCAGACACCAGGGAGGATAATGGGAAGAGAGGAAAACGAAAGAAAAAAGAAACTGGACAGAGATCCAACCCTCCCCCATGGAACTGAGCAATAGATTCTTTGAGTGCCCTTAAAAACAGGGGCCTCCCGGGAAAGCTGAGGGCTCCTAGTGCTGCTGGGAGGGTGCTTGGCATTTCCCCAGGATCAGACCAAAAAAATAACAGGCTGTTCTACATGCCTGAGCCTAAAAAAAACCCACAAAACAAAACACAAATATAATATTGTAATGTAATTTCAGATTCTGTTATAAATCTTAACTTCATTAAACTGATTGTATTATGGGGGGAAAAAAAATCATTCCGCATCCCTGCTGTTCCTTTTTATTTCCTGCTGACACAACAATTTAAATTGATTAAAAAGTCTTCTCAATTATTTTCCAAAACATATAAATATCAAGTCAGTCTAATCCTAACTAGCTATAATGAACCTTTCAAATAACTGGGTCTATTTAGAACTGCATGTGTAGGGTCTGTAAGAGCAGTTTCCAGTGACATTAAATGCAAGTTAACATACCCACAAAACTGTACTCCCAGCATAGACTATTTCATTTCTCAAGCAAGTTTTTAGAACTCAACTTCTGTCCCAGAAACATCTTCAGAAGGAACAAAGATTAAATAAGTAATACTGTATGTTACAATAAATCTCTGCCAATTTATCAACCCAGTCCAAAAAACAAATGATCATCTTGTCAAGAGCAAATTAAAAAAGAAGCAAAATTTAATTATAATTTAACAGGTTTGCTAATTTACTTACTTGGCCTTCTGGTTTTAGCTGTGTCTTAAATAGTATATTTTTTTAAATAGTTTGTTTATTATAAACTCCAGGTCACAGTGACTGTAATTCTCCAGATATTTTTGTAGGTGAGTAATTTTCAGTACCTAAATATCCCTGACTGAAGCAAGACTGCACATTTTAAAATATATTCAGGTTTCAAATTACAGCATGCAATACTAGGTCTTTAAAATACCAATGCAAAATACTATACATACATACAGATAATATCTGGAGGATTGCAGAGTGTAATCTCTCTGCAGCAGTCTGCATGCTGTCAGTTGCACAACTGAGACAAATGAAGGAAGAGAGAACCTGAACCAAAACATCCTTATTTAAAAATGCATCATGTAAATTAGAAATAATGAAGCAATGTTTTCTCTCCTAGCTGCACAACCCTGTCTGGGGTAGAAAAAAAAAATACTTTGCTGGGACTGGGAGACCACTGTAGATCTGTAAGAATAGGATTTGCTCCACCTTTGCCATCCAGAGCTGTGCTGCCTGTTCCTCAGAACTTTCTGGGTGTTTGTGCCACGACAGCACAGAGCCTACTGGGAAGAAATAGTTGTCATGTCTGGGCTGCAAAGACTGAACAGGAATACTTGAATTTAAGCTGTTAATTACAGAGCACCTAGGCTCTGTAAATACCCTGCACCACATCAACAGGGCTTACTTGGTTCAATAAAGACCAGCAAGAATGCACACATGTCAATTTCCAAAAGTGCATAAATACAATAAAAAAATTAAAAAACAGCAATTATGCTTTGCCAAGTTTGCTGGAGAGACTGGAGGCTTTTAAATGACATCGTGTGCAAAAGATCTAAATGCATAATTTCTCTACACTAACTAAACATTTTGAAACAAAAGTAATTTAAGAAAATCTCTTCTCCACACATGAAATCCAAGTTTAGTCCCTCATCACGGGCTTGATATTTAATACAAAGTCTATTCAAACTCTGCTAGACAGAAGTTACTGAATTGTCCTTTTGATTTTAACAGGAAGGGATGATACAGAGCCTTCCTTAAACAAGGCTACACGCAGCGTCACACAAAACACACTGCAGTGAATTTGGAGGCACCATGAACTTCACAGTTGTCACCTCCCAGCACTGCAGCCATCTGGAAGGCCTGCCATCTCCTACAGCAAGCACAAGCTGCTACGACTTGTGCTGAAAGACACTTCCTTTCCAACTGTGTGCATGAGGTCTGAGCTCCCCAAAAGAACTGCTCTGGTCTCTGCCTGGAGGAGAACAGACACTGGGCACTCACTCCCTGAGGAGGCCAAGACAAGAAGGGAAACAACACACTGGATAACACTCTCATGCTAAACATTCCATTTGGCCCCTTGTATAATGAAGATTTTTAATAAGACCAGAAAGTATCTTTTCTGCTTCTCTGTTTCTTTTCCTCCCACACCAATATATATTCAGTCTGTCATGCTAAACGGCCCAGCAGGCAGGTCTCAGCACAGAGAGGTGCCCCGTGAGAGCAGTGCCTGGGGCTCTGTGCTGGCAGGGCAGGCTGAGCACCCAGGCTCCAGGGACAGGGAGTGCTCTGCATCCCTCTCTAGCCTACAGGCTGCTGGATTCGGTGCTAAGGAGCTCCTGAGGGGGATGTGCTTCCAGCCCTCCTCTGGAGAAGGGCAGGTTGCCATGACAAAGGCCTTTGAGAGAAAGAGATGTGGGATGGAAAAATAGTATGTGAGAAACTTATAGGGGAAAAATACAGATCTCGGCTCAGTGTTTGCCGTAATTTCCCAGCCCAAAGTCACTGGGATTTGGGACTTCAGTTCATGGGAAATGGTAAAGGGCTACAACTGCCCTGAAATCAGGAGGGGCTGGATGAAGGAGAGAAGCAAATACAAATGTGCAGCATACGAAGAGCTCAAGATATGCTAATCCTGATGAAGAAAACTTCCCCACAGCAAGGTGTCCTAACATCACTTTAAACAATTTCTATTATAATAAACTGCTGCTGAAGCAGAATCACCGCAAGCAAAGACAACTTTCCCCTAGGCCTTTACAGGTCCTTCCCAATGGCCTTAAAGCTTTAATCACCTGAGCCACCTGCCACCATTTTATGAATTGCACAGGCCTTGCTGCAGTAAAAGCAAGCTTGCAATTACCTTTTCAAAACTACACTTCATGTTTCTAAAGTTTCTCTATCCCAGAAGGTCTCAACAAGGTCTGAACAAAAGGGAGCCAAAGAAAAAAGAATAGGAACAAGAGGGAAGAGGGAGATCTTACCACATCACAAGTCATACACTTAATCCTGTGGTCTCTTCCAGATGTAAGAAACGAAGAAATATGGCATTGTATGAAAAGAGAATTGTCAAAAATCTGGAGTTCTACAATTACCAAACAATCAGAAAGCTGGGAAATCCCACTGCCTTGAAAGGCAGAGTGAAAAACAGATTTGTTTTCCTGGACTGAATTTTTAATATGTTGTACATAGCAGCCAGTCATCTCCATCTCTCCCATTTGTTATAGGGAATCCATTTCAAAACATCATTTCCTTGCTTCAAATCATGCCTGTCATTACAATCCCAAAGCACTCAGGCATCATGCACGCTACCCTTTAAAAGCAGTGACTTCTGGGTTGGAAAGACATCAGCTGTATATAATGGGAATAGCTACTGCCTACCTCCTTCCTGAACCCCATGAACAGATCTCCTTATCCCCTTTCCCTCTGCAGCATCTGAGCCTTGGCTCAGAGTCAGCTGGCCGTGCCACTTCAGATAAAGCCCCCATGACCCCTCTGCTCTCAGCGCTGTGGATCCAGAACAAACAGACACTGTACTTGTGTGTCCCAGATCTGAATCCCCTTGTGCTCAGACTCTTCCCACTTTCCCCAAAGGGTAGGTTTCCTCTGCCTCCAGCTTTCTCCTCCAGCTTCATCCTCCCATCCCAGCCAGCCCTGCACCCCAGGCTTTCCTGCCCGCACCGTACCTGTTAGCAATACTTGCATTGCTGCCACTGCCGCTGTGCTTCCTTGCCCGGCTCAGCCTCCGCGTGGGCTTTGGGTCTTGTAATCCAGGACTTGGGACTGAGGGAAAGGTCGAGGCGTAGCCATGTTCGCACTCTGCATAAGAATCAACAGGCAGGGCAGAAAAAAAAGGGTCATTAAAAAAAAAAAAAAAAAAAAGAACACCAGCAGTCAGGAGGCAGGCCTCACCACTACCCTGTCAGCCTGGCTGGGGAGGCCCTTAACCACAACAGCTCAGGGAAATGACTGATGATGTATTCAGAGGGAAGTGGACTGGGAGGTGGAGAAAACAGAGGAAGGGGAGTGTGAAGACTCTGCCAACCTTGGAGGAAGGACAACACCACTCAAACACCTGAAAACATCAAAACAAAACATGACAGCCCAGAGAGCGGCTTGTCTCTCTCTCCTGTCCAAGCTATCTCAACTGGGCAAACCAGGCGTATTTCACTGTGCCATCGAGGTCTCTGCAAAGCCAGAGCCACCCACCACCATCCTTCCTGCCCGGTGGGAAACTTTCACACCAATCCCCACTTTTCCTTCCAGAAATCGCATTCACCTCGGTCTCCCCCTCTCTGCAAAATCCTTCCACCTCTGCCACCACATCCAACAGGACCTGTCAGCCCTGTCCCTCATCAAGCCCCTCATGTTGGGAATTCACCAGCCAACCAGCCCACCAACCAACACTTGCTCTGATCCCATTCGCCAGGGCCATTCTCAGTCCTCCGCGGGGATCCCTGGCCCCAACCCTGCTCCCCCCACGGCGGGCAGTTATCCCAGCACCCCTCCTCCTCCCATTACCTCTCTCCCTTCGCTCCAGATACTCGGCCGCCTCCAGCAGCCGCTGGATGTTGATCATCTGGACCTGCTCCATGGCCCCCAGGCCGGCAGCCGGGGGACTCCGCAGCCCCGGGCCCCCCCTCTGCCCCCACGCTCCCCGCTGAACACGGGGGCGGCTGCGGGGGGGGAGGAGCGAGGGATCGCCGTCTCTCCCCACTCCCCGGGCCTCCTCACACCGACAGCCCTCCCGTCCCGGGGGGGTGAGGGGAAGGGGCGGCTCCCCTGGGAGAACGAGGGGTGGGCGCACGGAGGTGCCAAGGGAACACGCGAGGAAATGCCGGAGTAAGGACCGGGATCGGGACCCTCCCCGCGGTGGAAGCAGCAGGGAGAGAGCCACTCCTGACCCAGACCCGTCCCTACCGCCCGGCCAAGCGCTGCCTCCACCCCCAACTCCTGCTCCGGCCCGGCCCGCAGCAGCCCCCCCCCGCGCCGGTCCACGGCCCGGATTTACCCCCACTGCAGGGATCCAACCCCCGGCCCCGCTGGGCTCGCCCCCCGCCCGGACCGGCCCCTCAGCCCGCCCGCCCCGCCCCGCGCGCCTGCCGCCCCCGCCGCCTCGCACCACTTTGTTTACCTCTGCCCGGCGCTCACGGGAGGGGGCGGGACGCCGAGCGGCGCCGCGGGGCTGCCTGGGAAATGTAGTTCTTCCCCGCCTGCCGCCGACCACCGCGGGACGGCCGTTGTCGGGGGTCAGCGGCGGCCCCACACAGCCCCCCCTCCCTGGCCGGGGCTAGAAGCTCCCTCCGGATCCCACGCGTGGGGGGCAGAGACCCCCCAGGGCAATGGCTATGTGCCCCAGCGCCTGAGGCGATGGCTCCCTGCCCACCCAGGCCCTCAGATGGCAGTGGCCAGGCCCTGAGGTGTTGGCTCCCTGCCCACCCAGGCCCTGAGGTGGTAGCTGGGCTGCCCTTTCCCTCCTCTCTCACTGCTGGCTTGCAGCCTTTGGTGCATCAGCAGCACAGACCCTGCGGTGCTCACAGTCCAGCTGTCATGGTGGGGTGATGAGCAGGTATAGCTTCCCCCTAGATCACCACCACCACAACAGACTGGGGCTGCCACCCAGGGGTAGCAGCTGCAGCCACACCACAGCGGCCTGCAGGCCAGAGCTCCATGCCCCACCAACATGCTAGGGCCAAGACAAACATGATATAAGAAGCAGGAGGGACCTGCAGCCACATCATCCCACTCCTTGCAAACACCAGGGTTTTCCAGACATGGAAGTGCCAGGACTGTGGCAAGAATAAAGCCAAAAGAGGCTGCAGAAGAAAAAGCTGCAGCCACAGGGTGGGAGCTTTCCACATCTCATCTGTGGAGATCTAACTAAAGAGAAGGTGCCAGGCTCTGTGAAGTCACTCCTGGAGTGACTGATCCAGTGTTTCTGAAGGGAGCCAGAGGTGCAAGACCCATCTTTTAATGGGAACGCAGCCCTTTCAGATCATAGACAAAAGATGTCACAGAGACCAATCTCAGTATGTACCATTTTGTGTAATTGAAGTAGGATGTTAACAAGTAACAGTATCTCAACATCTTAATAAATACCGTCACACCTACATCTTGCAATCCGATCTCCACTCTTCTCAGCATCTTAATAATGTCTTTACGTCCTGATTTTCATACAGGGACAAACACTTATGATCACTTGTGTGACTCTGAATTTTGCCAACTACTTTAAGGTTTGCTGGAACGCAGCTTAAAAAACAGTTAGCATTTCACTGTATGACACCAGTCTCAAAAATATTCGATCTACACTCATAAAGGGAACAACTGGAAAACATGCAAAATCAGAGTCAGAATATCCAGAGTAAAAATCCAAATCTCGAACTGATACTGACTTAGAAACCCTCCAAGGATTGTTTTGTAGTTCTAATGTGGGTTATGCTTCATGGGTCTGAACCTTTAGGCAGTGACTGGTTACATTTGCAAGCATTCCTCCATCAGAATGGGAGCTGGAAGAGTACCTTTAAAGAAAAAACCCAGAAAAGCAGAGATTCACATTTCATGGCTTATGTCTGGTAGCAGAAGCTTTAAGCAGAGCACAAAGTATCAGGAGACTTGTAATGAAGTTGCAAGAGTTGGCAGAACTCATCTTGAGAAGGCCTGAAAGAAGTGGATTCAGGGTAGCTAACTTTTCTTTAAACACCTTTTGCTGAATCACCATTTCTGAGGTTTCCTCAGAAAACTGCAGGCTTGCAGCTGATGGAGGTAAAAATAATACCGCTTCGCAGTTCTTACACAGCCCTTTTCATCTCCGAATCTCAACGGGTTGATTTGTTTTGCTTCTCTTAAGGTGGGATAGTTGAAGAATAAAGGAAGCTGGGACACCTTTGGGGACATGCCTCCCTCATTCTGCACTGCGGAAAAGCAAGCCCCAGGCAGGACAGCCTCCATCCACCTGCCTACTGCGAGCCAGACCACAGCACTTGTAAAGACTGGATTTTGTCTGGGGGAAAACTCGGGGAAGGAAGTATTCTTCCTCTCCCCACCTCATTTTTCTACCCTGGAAACTGCAGATAGAGCAGACTGTTAAAAGGACACGGGAAGTTTCAAACTTGAGCAGTCTTGGGGACTACTTACACGATCTTAGATTACTCACAAAGGGAAAGCACACAGGCACACACACTGCTCTGCAACAGCGGGGTTAATGCAAGAGCATTTCTGGGCTCTAACTGCTTCCTCTAACCTGCTTCCAAAACCATTTGCCTCTAAGCATTAGCAATACTAAACATTAAAAAAAAACCCACACACAACACCCCCCTAAAAGAAAAAATCCCATGATGAAGCCTCAAAATCACTGCAACATCCACTACCACTAGCTTTTCTGAGGGTACGTTTGGACATACATGGTGCCACTCTACAGATTCAACAGGGAAAGCCATGGCTGGAAAATGTAGGGGTAGTTTAGGGTCATATGCAAGTGTCAGCCTCCTGAAGCTAAAGTTCAAGATACGAAAGAAGAGAGTCTGACACTGATACACACGGTTAATTAAATCAGCACTGGAATGAAGCAACAGTGGGATCAGTTCTGCATGAAATGATGTAGGATCAGCTCTTCCATTTACACATCAGCTCAGCTTCCAAGTCTTTGTTTCTGAAGTAAACAATATACAATCACAAAAGAATTCCTGTCTGAAATAAAGACAAATTTGAGAATAAACTGTGGGACATCTTCCCAAAGAAGGAGCCCAGAAGAGACAAGCAAGCCAACCGCAGAGCCACAGCTGATCTGCAACATCTTTCAGTTGCCATCCCAAGTGCTCATGTGGGCAGGTCAGCCTGCAAAATGCCAGTGTTGTATGTGACAGAAACAGAAGTGGGTGGAAAGTGAATGGCATGGAGAGCCCAATGCTATTCAACTGCTGACCAAAAACCCCCCAAAGTCACATTTAAAATGTGGTCGAGCAATCCACAGGCAACACTGGGGAGGGGCTAAGGGAAGAGTATTTTAGGGGAGAATGAGATCATTTAATTTAGTAGCTCCGAATGATCTGTAAGTACAGTTTTCTGATTATAAGTGCTTGCTGCTTGGCATCCCTTCTGGCAGCTGTGATTCACTTTCATTGTGTGTTCTGCTGCTTCGCCCTTTAGAAAGGGGCTTTTTACATTTTATTAAATGGCACTTCGGCAGCCCTCCATTTCCATCCTTAATAATGGATTTGTTAATCTCCCTGATAGCCTTTCCCTCCTCCTTAGCAACAATTTAAATATCCAAGAAGAAATCTGCAGTGCAGAAATCAATTAATATTTACATCTGAAATGCTGCTGTACTATTTTAATCACGTAGAACAGATGTGGTCTGTTTTTTCCCAACATCACCATCACTTGTATTAAACCAGCATCTTCCATGAGGGCAATCTTCTAAGAGCCATCCAGAAAGTAATGTTTTAAGCTTCTCAAACCTGCAATGACTTGAGCTCTTTTTCAACTCTGCAGGAAAGGAAACTGAGGTGTAAGCAGCATAATTGCTTGCATGAAGACACACCCTAAGCTAGAGGTGAAACAGGAACACAGCTCACAAATCAAGATGCCCAACCCTCTACTTTGAACACAAGGCTTAGAAATAACACAATGCTCTGCTACGTGGAAGTTATTTTCAAAAAGGGCAATCCCTTTGACTAACCTGCCAAGTTTTCCATCCCTTCTTTGGCTTTTTCCAAAACCCTCCTGTTTCCAATTCCTCAACTCTTTGCAACCTCCAGGACGAACATAAAGATGGCAACAGCTGTCAGAGCTTCCTTTGCCCACCTTCACTCAGACTCTGCAAATTCCTAACAATGTTTTCAAAGCCTTGAAACCTAACATTCCTGCAGCCAAGGCACAAACAGAGATACCCAGTAGGAACCATTCTCTGCTGCTCTCAAAGCAGAGAAAAAATTAGCAGATTCCCCAAATTTCTGGAGACAGCACCTCCATAAAACTCCTGTTTTTCTAGCAAAGAGAACATCATCTCTGGCATTCTTTAATATCCCACCTATCAGGACACACTGTAACCAGCAGGTCTGTGTTCTTGTATCATCACTGTAACAGCTCAGCATCAGGGGACTTGTAGCAGCGGGCTGGAGAACATCCCAAGTCCCACCTACTCAACACCTTTCCAATGCTTGCAATACTCTCAGTAAGGGACCTACACCGCCTATAGGACATGGCCTCATTTCTCATCCAGGAGCCTTGTTCTTTCACAAGACACCAGATAATCCCTTTCAGTGCTCCCACTGGTGCCTGGAACCCATCCACTGGTGAGGACAGACATTTCTCAGAGCCAAACCACCCAGATTCCCAAGAGTTTGGGCATAAAGTGCGTTCTGTACACCTCACTCTGATTCAAAGACCAAGCTCTGCCAATCCATAAGGCAAAAGCCACAGGTGCACCAGCTCTTCAGGCTACTTGCTCCTTCCCTCTGGGAGACATGTTGCTCTGTTTTCAGACCTGTGCTGTGCCCCAGTTTATTCCAAGTCAGTGACTTAGTCGCTCAACTGATCCAGCTGCAAAATTAAGTAAGAGGACCTCCCGTAAGACAGAAGTATGACCCATATAGGATGGTGTCCCTCAGCTAAATAAGAAGGTAGGATTCTTCAGCCAACAGCAGAAAGTGCTCCTCTGCCAGCCCTCAGGATGCTCTGCTGACAAGAGATGTGATCAGTTCTCAGCAGGGCTTCTGGCACAGTCCTACAGTTTTACCTCTTCCCTATCATTTCTCCTGCTGTGGCTTCCTTCTGAATTTTATGCTGAGGTCCAAACAGTGTGAGTCAAAATAACCCAACCTGGAAGTGGCTAACATGTGAATCACTGCAGCCAGGTCACGAACCAGGAGGAATGAAAGGGGTTTATTGTAAGCTGGATGAAAAATACATAAATAAAGGAGCCTTGTACTGCTCCATACATCACATCACCTTAAGATCCAAGACCATCTATACTGACCTTGAGACACATGTTCAGCTCTCATTGACTCAATGGGAGTTTTGCGCACAGACTGAAGGCAGTCTTGACTTCTTCTGCACTCCACTAATTACAGGTTTCTGATACATCTTTACTTTGGCTTGTCAAAAAAAATCCCAAGCAGCACATAAACAATGGAAGGAAGCACATGATGAAGATACTGTTGACTCACCCTCAAGGTTCAGTTTTCCGCTCCTTCAGAAAGGATTATTCAGGAGCAAAGGACAAATCTAAGGTCACCCATTTGTTATTTCTGGTCAGGTCAATAAACATAGCACTTCAAAGTGAGACTGTGAAGATCTGGCTGATCTACCTTCAGCGAGGGGCCAAAGTCCACTGTCCTAAGTATGCCCACCACTACTAGACTTGTGAATAATGACACCACTGGTACAGTGGCTTGTGTGCCTTCATGCTTTTACAGGAGGATATGGCAACATAGGTCTGTATCAGCAGTGAGATCAGCATATATTACATACCATGTCAATTACAGATAAGTCATCACATCCAAAGAATTCATCACGTGTTTATGCAACCCCTACTGACAAAAGCGTGAGTCCACACATACAAAGGGGATGCTTGGCACATACTAAACCTCAGCCAAATTTACTCCAGGTCCTTTTAACAACATCATCCAAACTCCAGCATTTCAGCTGCTACAGATTTCCAGCCATGCTTATTCATGGAGTGGCATTTGCAGAGGTTACAGATCACCAACAGAGCTGTTCTCCACACAACTTTCATTTCTGAAAACAGCCACTGCAACTTTTTTCATGTGACGTTTCTATTCCTTAGATACCAAGCTTGAATTTCTAGAAACAGGTCATTTGGAAACCTGTACATGTCAGTTAGCAAGGTGTGCTGGCATTGAGTTTTGTGGTCTCACCATGAGAACTGCAGCAAGCAGGTAGGCAGCCCTGCTACTCATTTCCAGAGGCTCCACTGGAAAAATTGTTCAGTTATATTTCAGTAGCTAAAATAGTACATTTTACCCGAGAGTCTGATAACAGGACTGTAGCCTCCCCTGTCGCCACACTGTAACACAGATAACTTTAATTCCATTTTTTTTTTCTAAGGTAAGTGAATACTACAAGGGTGGTTTCACCACTGGTGCTGAAAAGGCACTCCTGTAGCAGTGTCTCCCTGCCATAGCCCAAACAGTATAACCTACTCTGCTCTCTGGCTCCCAGCTCTGTGGTTCTGTTTCCACACCATCCAGCCAACCCATGCCCCCTCTGCTATTATTCACGAACACAACAATGGGATTTGGGTCCTATAAATGCTAAAAAAATTAGCTCCTTATTTCTCCCTGGGCAGCAAGCTGGTAGGAAACTCATGCCTTAACTGAAAGTCCCGTCCTAGGCTCCCGTCCTAGGAAGGCTCCACTGCCCACCATGAACCACTGACCTGCAGGCAGAGGAGGAAAACTGTGTTTCAGGGGCTGAAAAGGGCCTCACAGCTGCTCCTCTGCCACCAAAAGGTGTGACATGCACACTCTGGGATATCCAAGAGTCTGGAGCCACAAGAGGCAGGGTTGCCTCCACCTCTCAGAGGTTGCCTCTACCAACTAGCAGCCACTCCTGCCTGGGACAGTGCTTAAAAAGGTGAACAACCTGGTACAGCCACCAAAGGCTTGGAAGAACAAATGTAGGCACCGAGCATGGTTCAGCAGGTAAAACTATTAAGAAACCCACTTGAGCTCACCCAGCTGGAATAGCTCTTCCTTAAATTCCTGCCTTTGGCTCCTGAAGCCCATCTGCTTCCACACAGCTGTGATGCTGATCCCAGCCAGCATCCCGGGGCTCCACCCAGCCCCATCCCTGTCACCTGTCCTGACCAGGAGGAGACAAACATCTACCTGTCACTTCTGTTTTTTCAAGACTGTTTCCTTGGGGCAGGGCACTGTCATTCCCCTACGTGCACAGCACCCAGCGCAACAGGGCTGTGACTCACTCACCTTCCTGATGGGAGGAACACCCAAAATAGCTCCCCACAGCCCTGCCTAACACCACAGTCAAACGACCTGGGCATCCTGGAGGAAGCAGGTGAGCACCCAGTCTGCCTGCAGCTGCGTTTGGCTGCAGTCTCCATCAACAAACTTTTTTGCACTGGTCTCCTCTGTTATTGCTAATTGACAGGTCAGAGACTAATGAGGAGTGCCCAGCCATTACCGAGGTCTCTGCCAGGCTGCCAGCACAGGGCACACTAAGCAATCCCTGCTGCACTGGCAGAGGGAAGGGCACGGTATCCTCTTGGTGCAATAACAACCTGAGCTCTGCATGCAGATCTCTTCCCTAACGTATATACATTAGGATACAACCCTCCCACCTCTGCAACTATTCCTTAGTTTAGCTAGGGCCCGTGACGCTCAGAGATTGTTTTCCAATCCCAGCAGCATTTTTCTTTGTTTGGGAGCAACACGTAAAAGCTGCCTGTTTACAACGATCACGTTCCGAACAGCACGTTCCATAGTTGAGCCTTTGGTTAAATGGGACTTAAAATGTCCTGATTGCAAATTAAAATATTGAAAGGTTTTGCAGAATTGGCTCATAAAATTGAGGATTTTCAGTGCTATGAACATGGTGATCGTTAGTGAAAGCTCCAGTGAAAACAAATGCTCAGGAATGGAGTTGTTTGGATGCAAAAACACCATTTCAAAATTAAGCAGTAAAAATCCAGTATTCTCCTGTCCTGCTATTTTTCCAGTTCCAAAGAAGGAACCGCATAAAATGATGCATTTTTAAATGGAGATAAAGTCAGATACTGTCCTTTTCAACAGCAAGAAAAATTTTATCCCCCACCCCCAGAAAAAAAAGCAAACATCATTTTGACAGTTCCCCTTCAAGACAAGAGCAGTCTTAAAGAAAAAAAAAAAAAAACAAAACAAAAAAACCAAACAACAAACAAAACCAAACGCGCTGCCTCACACTGGATTTCCACAGCAGCGGCGCTGCTGCTTTCACATGCAAACCCGATTTTTGCTGGCAACTCCTGTCATTTTCCTGCTCGCAGCTGCCGGCCGCGGTGCTGCTCAGCTCCTCAGACGCACCGCTTTGCAGATTCATTACGGAACAACAATTAGCACGTGAGGCAAAAAAAACCCCACACCACCACCACCAACCAAACACATAACCAAGAAACCCCAACATTAATTCAACTTTTCAAAACCGAAAAACAGCCAGGATTTGTTCCGAACGACGGAGAACAAGGGCTTTCGGCCCATCACCCCCATGGCTTTAGCAGCAGAGCAGCTTCTCCGCAGCGGGATCCCTTTCCATGGAAGGCTGCGTGCAGGCAGCTGTTCCCGCAGAACAAGGGCACCCTATACCCGTCACCTGCGTGGGACTTAAAGCTGCCACAGGGGATGAGCGGCAGGGTGATGATGCCATGAAGAGACACAGGGAGGGACTCGTGGACCCCTTTGCAAAGTTAAAAAGGAAAAGAAAACGCAGCACGCGCTTCATTAAGAGGAGGAAGGACGGGAAAAATTAAAGCTAGGGAGGAAGGAGGAAACATAAAAGACAAAAAATGGAATTTAAAAAAAATAGGAAATCAATAAAAATATAGACTAAAGAGTAACAGGGAAACCCGAGGAAAACAAGTGCAAAGCGCCGTGAGGGGTGCAGCCCGGGGCTACCGGCGGCGTTGGCCTGTGACACCCCCGGGGACGGGGACAGCGGCAGCCGGAGCCCCTGCCCCCCCAGGCTCCGCGCCCCGCTCGGCAACGCGTGACGTCACAGGGGGACCCCGCCGCCGTGCATTGGCGGAGCGGGACACGCAGCCCCGCCCCGCCCGAGACCGCCGCCAATGAGCGCGCCGGGCTGGCTCCATGTGCAAACCACGTGGCCGCGGGGGTGGAGCCCAGCGGGGGGTGCAGTGCTGGGGGGCCACGGGGTCCGCTCCGCGCCTGGGGCTCCGCGGGCGCGCACGGCCGCGGGGGCATGGCAGACTCTTTGTTTCCAACGCGTGCGTTCCCCACTGTGCCGCCGTTGCCTGCGGCCCGCGACCCGCTCGGGAGACCGCTCCACAGGGGAAAGGCGCAGACTGCGCGTACCCTCCGCGCCGGCGGAGCAGGAGGCCGGTGGCGCGGCTAGCCGCCGCCCCGCACCGGCCGCTCGCCCTGCTCTGCCCTGCCCTGCTGTGCCCTGCCCTGCCCTGCGCTCCCCGCCGGCTACCTGGCGAGCTCTGCCGCTTGCCTACGTGACTCTGCCCATGCCCCGGCGGGGGGAAGCGGGGACGTGTCACCGCCTCCTCCCCCGCCGCTCCGGCTCTGCCACCGGCTGCGGCTTCGCGCGGGGCCCGCGCTCCCCCCAGCCCCGCTCCGCGCCCTCCGCCCCGTCAAGCCTGCCCTCCCCAAGGGGCGGAGATGTGTCCCCCCCGGACCGTCCCGCTCCGCTCTCCATCCCAAACTTTCCCCCTGGACCCGGCCTCCGTGATTGCGGAGGGGGGGGTCCCACGCGTGCTTCCGCCGCGGGGGGGGAGGTACAGGCCAGCCCCAGCGCCCTTTGTCACTGCGCCCCCGGCCCCTGCTGCCGGCCAAAAGTTTGGGTTATGTTTCTCCCTCCCTCGCCGGTCACGCACACGCGCGGCCACGGCCACAAGCCCGCACTTACTTTTATTCTCCTTCTCGATCCGCTCCAGGTAGCTGGCGGCCTCCAGCAGCACCTGCACGTTGTAGAGGAAGGTGTCCATGCCCGCTGCGGGGCTCGTGTTGCAGATGTCCCCGAGGGGGCACCGAGCCCCGTCGGCCGTCTCTCCGCCCCGCGGCTCCCTCCGCGGCCGGCCGCGCTTCCCCATGCCCCGCCGCGCCGCCTCCTCCCCGTGCGGCGCTGCGTGCGCGCCTGTCCCTCTGTCCGCTGGCTGCCGCGGTCCTAGCGCTGCCGCCGCCGCCTCCCGCCCCGCCGCTCTGTCGCGCTACGGGCCGCCGCTGTCCCGCCCCCCCCCCCTCCCGCGCCCCGGCGGGGCGGCCCGGCCCGGCCGCGCCTGCGGAGTGCGAGCGCCGGCGGCTGCGCGGCTCTCGGTGCGCCGGGGAGGGAGCGGGGGAGCGGCCGGAGAGGCTGGGGCGGGCTCCGACCCGGGGGGGGGACAGATCAGCGGGTCGCCCCCAGCAGCCCCGAGATGTCCTTCCTGCAAACCCCGAGCGGCAAATGGCCCCCTGGAAACGGGGGGGCTGAGGCACCGGCGGTGGTGGCACCGCACCCCAGGGAACAGTGGCACAGCGCAAGCAGTGCCGGTGTGGCGGTGGGGAGCCCCGCTGCACCCGCATCCAGGACACAGAGGCACAGCCTGGCCCGCCGTGCCCCTTGTCACTTCGTGTCACCTCTTGTCATTGCCCGAGGGCCTTTCCCTGCTCAGGGGCACAGGTGACAGGCGGGCTCGGGGCCTCTGCTACGCCCAGTCCTGGGGGCGATGTGGGCCAGCACTGCAGGCACAGCCCCTACCTCCAGCGGGTCCCCTCGGCACCAGCAGTTTAATATCAAATCACTCCTTTTTTAAGCAGTGTGCCCCGAAAAGCCCTTTCTGGGTTCAGACTCCAAAAGCGATTAAGAAATAAACTTTTTCCAAAGCAAATCAAAGCAGGAGAGCAAGTAAGGCATGCGCCAGCCCCCCTCACCTCCCGCCCCCCCTTCCACCGTCCATCCGTTCAGGCCCGGGGTCAGGGCTGGGCACAGCGTGGCTGGGGCGTATCCTTATTTTCCCCGTGTTTTGCAGCCAGGCAGGTGGAGAAAGAGCACCTGTGACCCGGGGAGAGAACACAGGACCTGACCTCCGCTGAGGGGGAGCGCAAGACTTTGCATTTCCATGAGCCATGTGCCATCTCGGGTCCATGAGTTTTGAGGGGGCAGTAGGAGGGGACTCTGCTGGTACAAGGCTGGCAGCAGGTGCTCTCCAAAACCCTCCCGGCTCTGCTTCCACCCGCAGCAGCAACACTCGAGCTACACCAGCAGCACGAAACCCCGCTCCTGCCCAGCCGGTCAGGTTGGTCTGGATCCACCAAGGAGCCCTGAGGGAGCGGCCGGGGCGAAGCATTGCCCCAGAGGTGTGCTGGGGGTGGGGACCTGCTCATGCCTGGCTGCCATGGGGCTCCACGGGTCTCGCCGGGTCACCAGCCTCACAGGGGCCAGCACTGGCTGGAGGGAAGGGGAGAAGAGAGGTTGCAGTGGCATTTAAAAAAACACCGTATTAGTAAGTGTTAATTGGTACCTGGGGCCGCAGTGTCATGGGGACCTGAATCATCTGAGAGGGGATGATGCCCCAGATGACAGCGCATGCAATGAAGTCCCTCCAGCTCCCAATTGCTGGGGGGCAGCTGGCTATTTTTGGGAAGCATGACTGCAGGATTTAATCTGTCACAGGCCCAGGCCAGCTCTCTGGGCAGCCCAGCCCAGCCTCTCCTCTGGCCATGTGGCACCTCTGTGCTGGCAGCACCACACACCTGCTGCCGCATCAAAGATGCCACAATTACATCACTGTGTTTGGCAGAGTGCTCCTACTGCCACCCAAAATGATGGATGGCACAGTGAGGGTCAGCTGTGGCCAGAGGTGGAAAGTTCCTTGAAAACTAGGAGGCTGCGGGGACATGAAGCAATCAACTGGATTTAGGTGTGGCCTGGAGAAGAGTGGGGAAGGCAGAGGTGAGAGCCCGGTGTGCTGGCAGTGGAGCAGGACAGCACACTCAGCACTCACAGGCATCTGTCCATCCACAAAGGCAGGATTTTGGCTGGAAGAGCAAGGACTGAACAGAGCAGGGGCTGGAGGTGGGAGCCAGGTTGAGCCATGAAGTACATCAAGGCAAGCAAAGAACTCAAAATGTACTCAGCTTTTATTAACTCCATGAACTAGTTGAGATAAGACACAATTCCTGCTTTACAACTGTGCACCAGCAAACATTCCCATGAAAATGTCAGGCAGAAAGTCTACAGCCTTCTAATTGCACAGAAACCAAGCTGGGGACACAACTCTGCTATAACCAGGAGCCCAGGCACCAGCAGTGCCCAGCTCAGTGCAGCACTGGGGATGTCTTTCTGCCTGCCCACCCAACAGGGAAAAGACTTTCTGTGACCTTAGCTTAAAGTGCAAGAAGCCATTGCTGAAAACACATCAAAGGCAGCAGAGTCAGTATCAGATTGCTTAAAAATCACATGATTTAAAAATCTCGGCCCCTCTCCCAGAAGATGAGGACATGTGTGGTCATCTGGAGCTCATACTGTGGATCCTGTGCCTAGTGGCCACATCCTATGTTACCTGCTGCATCTCTAGGTCCTCTTTGTGCACCTGTACAACAACTCTTCTCCTGCGATTTTTTAAATGCTTTGTATGAACCGGGGCTGATTCAGCCATCAGTAGTGGGTGGACATTAGGAAAAAGTTCTTTCATAGGAGGGTGCTAGATCACTGGAACAGGTTGCCTAGAGAGGTAGTAGAGGCCCCATCCCTGGAGACACTCAAGGTTAGGCTTGATGGGGCTCTGGACAATCTGTTCTAGTGTGAGATGTCCCTGCTTATTGTAGGAGGGTTGGACCAGATGACCTTCATAGGTCCCTTCCAAACCAATACATTCTGTGATTCTGTGATTCTACTGCTTTTCCCAGTGTGACATCCCCAGGGTTCGAAGTCAGAATAATGATAATTTTGATTCCCTTCCCATCTAGCTTAATTCTGAGGTTTTTTTTTTCTTTAAAGTTACTTCCCCAGAGAAAAGTGAATTACAAGTCTCCCCAAACAGCTTGCAGGGTTCGAGCTGCTCTGCTGTGGCTGGCAAGGCTGCAGGATGTTTCAGATGCTCCCAAGAACTGTGGTGGGTCTGGCCCAGCTTTGAGACCCAGCCACCAGCCCCAGAATCGCTCTCTGGGTGGGGACCGTGCTCCAAACCCTTTGATGCTGTTTCTTCTAACATTTTTTTCTCTGTGTATCCATCCTTGTCTGCCAGTGGCAGGATGCTGAATTGGCCTGGCTGTCCTCATGCTTGCCATAGCAGCCCTGAATCACAGCTCCCACCTGAATCCTGGATGTCCATGCATGGTTGGGTGTTTGGTGAAGTGTCCGAGGCTGCATCTGGACACTTCCCACGGGTAACGGTGCTTGTCCCCATGAGGTTTGTACTCAGAGACAGCCCAGGGCAAGGCACAGCTCAGGCTCTCGCCCATCGGTGGCGCCAGGAGGTGCAGGAACACTTGCCTGTCCTGTCTGCTCCTGGGACAGCAGAGGATTATGGTATTTGTTAGGGAATAGGGTAGGAAAATACCAGCATTTCCAGGAAAATGGTCCCAGGGCAGAATTTCCAAGGAGATACAAGCTGGAGGAGATACATTGCAAATAAGGGGATGGGCAGGGGAAAGCACAGGACAGGGCAGAGAGACAACACAGGAGGCGCAATAATGGAGGAGGTTTTGCAGTATCAGCCACTCTGCACGTCCACCAGCCATGGTCCAGCACTCTCATCCATGGCAACCTCCTAAATACATCCAGTTAAGGGTGTGTTCTCTTTAATTGCCATCTCTTGTACTTGGTTTAACCTTTGAGCTCACCCTAAATTCTTACTGTCAATTTTTTTCTCTGCAAGGATACGGCAGAGCTGCTTCTTGGGCAAAAACAGAGGGACCAAGAGCATCCCTGTGGGTCCTTAGGAATGGGAGATGGGGTGAGCTGGGGTGAGCCACCAGCACAGCCCCACTGCCCACGTCCCTACCACCAGGGATGTTGCCAAAGCATCGCTCACCACGTGGGAGATCCCTGGACCTTTTTTTCAGCAGCCTGTGGCTGCATGCTGCCCTCGGAATAGCACGGCACAGCCAGGCGAGTGTGGCCCAGGGGTGGCAGGGGGCAACGGGGGATGAGTGCCTGCAGTGCTGATGCCAAATTCACACTCGTGGAAGTGGGAAAAATATCCACTCCATCCTGTGGGGATTGGGCCAGGTCAGAGGTGGGATTGCTGGAGTGCGTTTGTTTTGCGGTGCTCCCTAACACTGCAAGGGGCGGGTTTAGGTGCAAAGCTGCCTGGAGGCCTGAGTTGCCCTGAGAAACCCACGGGTTAGAGAGTGAGCATCTCACAGCTCTGCAGTGAGTATCTCGTGCCTGTGTGTCCTGCTGGTTTTGGGCTGAACAGTGAAAAACAGTTACTGCTCTGAGCACAAATGGCAAGTCCCCTTTGGTGGGTGTATTTTGACATTGTTCTGGTGGTATCAGGCACTCACAGCAGCTGTTTCCCCACATTGCAGGTGTTACCTGTTCAGTTTGTTCCAGCAGCAGCACTGGTGTAAATCACCCCTTGGACAGACCCAGCAGGTTTTGGAGAGGATTTGAAAGTGTGGGGGCCAGGACAACCCTGGGTTTCCATCTGCAAAGGCTCCTGGAGGCACCTGTTCTCTCTCCTTTCCCGCTAATCCCATTGTAATCCTTTTACAAAATTTCACCTGCCTTTAAAAGTCTGCTGCTGCCCTTTTGGAAGGACAAACCTGTTTTCCAAGCAATAATTGTGCTGCCCATCTGCCAAGGGCAGGCATTTCTCACTGCACAAGAGTGATATCAGGATATTAAAAAATTGTTTGGGGGACTATCACATCTCTTCTTTATTTTTTTTTTTTTTTATGGACACAGTTGTTGTTTTGCTGATGGGCCAGACCTGCTTTGGAGCAGTTGTACCCTGGAGGGGGAGCAGATCTCTGATGGATCCTGGGTGACCCCTAAAGGCTCAACTTTACTATTGGTCCTGAAAGGTTTATGAGCTCAGGCCTGAGCCAAGAAGCTGCTGGTGCTACCAGGATTGTTTTTCCAGCAACACTGGTGGGCACCATTAGCCCTCACAGCCCCTTTGGGTGCCCACGTGGGATGCCCAGCAGTGCCCCAGTAACTGCTCTGTGTGGGCTGGGATCTTTCCACACCAACAACTTCAGCAGGACACCGTGGGTTAAAGCAGGGAAGCAGAAAGCCTCCATCCATGCTGAGAAGCATGGCTACAAGAACAACATTTTGGTTTTCAGCATATCTTTCTCTGCTCTGATACCAGCCTTTCTGCTTCCAAATATCCAGGTGCTCATTTTTTCATTTGCAACCTAGTTTGAAAACAAAAATCAGCCCCTGGACTCAGCACTCAGGGATGTGTTAGGCTGCAAGGACTAACACTTCACACTTCCCAGTGCTCCCTCTTTCCTGATGACACTCTTTACATGGGCAGGTTACGTATGGGGAAGAATCCAGTGTTACTGATCCAATATTTCTCTTTTTTGAAAAAAAAAAAAAAAAAGGAGTAGGCTCATGGCAAGAAAAAAGAACTTGAGGAGAGTTTTAAAGAAGATATATTTCTTCGTATTCTGATCAGAGTATTTTCTCCACTGTTCCAAAACACAGATAAACTTGATGGGCCATCCATCACCTATCATCATTTTGAAGAGGAAGGGCAAAAGAGGAGGAATGTTACTATTTTTGTTTCCTCTGTGATAGTAATCTGATTTGTTTCAAACTTATAAATTAAAGTTTCCAATTCAACCCACAGATTTTGCAAGAGTTTAGCCAGGAAGTTTTGTGGGCAACATTTTAATGGCCTGTGAGTATCTCTGCTCCTGAGCACCCCTCATTAGTCAGTAATTAATAAACCTCACTCACCCCAGTGCTGGCTAGAGGCTTTCCTGCCAGCCCCTTGGTGGCCACCTGAGATGGAACCTGGATTTGCAGCAGGGCCACATGCTCTGCTTTCAGGCAGGTAGATGTTTGCAGCCAAGGGTTGTCTCTCTCCTTGGAGATGCTGTCAGAACCTGAGTCTCACTTGGCCAGACCCAAGTGGGGGAATACATCCAGCCCTGTTTTAACTTGCCCAATGATTTAAACAAGACATCAGCGTGACTCAGAGGTGCCCTGGGAGGCTCATGAGTGGTCCTGAGGGCTCTCTGCTGAGGCTGGAGGAAGCACCAGGGTTTCCCTGGAGGGATCTCCTGCTGCCCATGGGTACAGCAGGCAGCTGGAGGGTGTATCTCCTTTTTGGTCTGCCGTTTGATGCTCTTTTTTGTGTGTGTGCTAGAAATAACTAAACTAGAAATGGTGTTGATGTTCCCTCTTGCCTGCTCCTGCCCTGCCCAGCCATACTGTTTATCTCAGATCCATTTTTGCTGCTGTTATTTTCAGTTTCATCCTTCTAGTACCTCTAAACCTGCTACTTCACTTCCTTTGAAATCCCTCCTTACAAGCTCACCTGTGTGGTGCCTCCCGATCTCCTCTGGCATGCATTTAGCAAACCTGAGCTATCATCTCTCCTTTTACAATAACCATTTTCTGATTTCTCCCTCCCCCCCCAGCCTCGAAATTGTCCTCCCTGCCCTACACCTTTGCAATTACAAGTTTTCTGTCTCAGAGGCTGTGAGCTGGTACAAGCTCTTCTTGGTTCTTTGCTGTTGTGCTTGGCCTTTCACCATAGTTGCTACGCAGTACAGATATAAAAATAATAAAGAATTTTTTCTTGCCCACCCTTAAGGGAAAGCACACATATGGTCTAAAATTGTGTTGTGCCAGCAGAAAAAAGCACATCTTTTTGGTGGGTGGATTCATTGCTGAATATTCCTGGCAGGTCTGGGTGGCTCTGTAAGTGGTGGATGTGATCTGCCGAGGTAGGTGGGAAGATGGACATGGCAAGAGGCCTGAGAACATGTCCCTGGTGGAATGGGTCAAGTGGAGGAGCTAGTTCTTTGGCTGATGAACCAGAAACTTTACACCACTCCTAGGAATTCACTGACTGATCCTTGAGTCTAGGCTGGAGGATGAAGAGAAGGTTGGTTGACACTGCTCCAAGCAGGAAGAACTTGTAATATTCACAGTGTGCAATTTTGCATGCTCTCACTTTGGGTTTTTTACGTTAAACTTGGTATCTGTGGCATCCAACACATTGCTGAGATTTGTGATTCCTGAGCTGGGACCGAGGGGCCATTAGGACAGGCCCTGCAGGATGCACTGGGGGAAGAACATGAAAAGAGGGACACACACCTCCCAATGGATGGTAGTTTGAGCCTCTTCTCACTTTCAAATACCTTATCTCCCTCACCTCAGCTGGCTTTTTAACTGATTTCATGGCAAATAACCATCCTATCCCCCTGTGTTTTCATGCCTTAGCTCAGGATGGGCTTCCCAAGGCACAGACAGCTACCAAGCCATGCATCCCTGGGACCTTGCACTGATTTTAGCTGCTCAAGTGCTTCATTTTTCCCTTTTACCCCACTGGGTCTCGCATCTCAGTGAGCTGGCTGCAGAAAAAATAAGTCAATAGGAAGACCAAGACAGCAGCTTTATGAGGAGAAATGTCCTCAGAGGTTTCCAGCCATTCCCCGACAAGATGATGGAGAGTGTGGAAGCGATGCCCAGGCATTCAGTGGGGTCAGGGACTTGGTTTCCCCCTCCTGAAGGCTGTGCCTTCAGCAATACCTTATTTCTGCTTTACCAAGGCTTTCAGAGCTTGGTCTCACCACGTGGTCTGTTTGAAGAGGAGATCCTGTCATAGGCATAGACAAGTTAGTTTCCTTGGATTTTGCTGCTAAATTGGGTTTTGCAATAGCTGTGGCTGGTGTTGACAAGGGGAAATCCATCAGGGTGCAGCCAATAGTTGATGCCAGTAATGGTAGCAACAAAGTAATGGTGAAAAATGACCCACTGCCCTTCATAGGGGCTACCTGGTTATTCTGAATAAAAGGCTAGATAAAGGTTTAATTTTAAAAATTAATCACAATTTAGGAAAAATATTGTGTGCTAAAGGGGTCAAGGCCCAGACCTGGTGTTACTCCTGGCCTGCAGCTGGGAGAAGGGTCAGTGGCCAGGGAAAGGCTGGAGGAGCCTGATGGGGACAGGCTGCTGAGGTGGTTTTGGGGGCTGGGGGGGGATGGAAGGATGCTGCTCTTGTCCCTGCTGCCAGGCCATGGTGGGCAGGGGACAGCAGCCCCCAGCTGCAGTGCCAGAAATGGTGGAGACTGGCTGGAAAGGGAGCATGTGGCTTGGAGGTGACAGTGCTTTTAGGAGGAACTTGGCTTCGATAGGAACCTTGGGAGCAGCCAGTGCCACCAGCCACTGGCTCTGCTGGGTTGGTGTGGGAGTGATGCATCAAGAGACCACTCACTAGTGTCACAGTGTAATTACAGTTGCCTAAGGATTTCCTTCTTTTCTTGCCAACATCTCCCTCCAACACGGCCGTGGATGGTTCACTGTGCCCTGTGGGGCACTGGCAGGCAGGGTTTGACCCCAGGAGCTGATGCAGGAGGGTTTCCTGGCACATCCCAAGAGCAGAAAAAGCACAGCAGTGTTTGGATGCAGTTTTGCTCATCTTTACTAACTTGACATCATCATAATAAAATATAAATAGACTGGCCCTGCTGCCACTCAGAGCACCTGGTGTTGTAAGGGGAGGGTGAACCAGAGGGGATCTGCTCGGTCGTTTAGTCCAACTCCTGCTATTCTGAGCAGCCACGTCATTTAATCCCTGTCACAAATTTCCCAGCCTCCCAGCAGCCCCCACCAGTTAATACCCATTTGTTCATGTGCCAACGTTATCTGCAGCTTACAAGGTATTCTCTCTCCCCAGTATTTCCCTGGGGCTTCCCCCTCTTGCTGTACCTAAGGAGAAGGATGGTGCATCCTCCTGGGTTGATCCAGCCCAGCATCCCAGCATCCCAGCCTTTGCCCCAGCCTGGCTGACCATTGCGCTGACACTGCTGGCAAGCCACGGCATCTGGGCTCCTGGTTTGCCACCCACAGCCACTCCACACAGATGGCTTCTGATTTCTTTCCTATCAACTGGGATTCCCCACGTCTTACACCCACCAACCACATGGCAGCAAAACCTGTGGCTGCTGGTCTCGACGCCGGGGGGGTGATGTCCCCAGCCCCTCTGCTCCCCTGGGCCAGCAAGTTACCCACCTTGTGTCACAGTCACTAATCTTCACCTGCTCTGCTTCCACTCACAACTTCTCCCATGGTGTTGTCAGACACCACTGAAGAAGAAAATGGATCCCTTGCATCACCTGTTTTAGAAAGATCACTTGTTGTAAAGGAAAAAAAAATCAGCATGATGTGTTCGTTGTGCTTTTAAACCCTTTCACCATCCTCACCAGACCTCTGACTGTTGTTTCCTCCAGGATCTCAGGTGCTGTAGGATCCCCCAGAGAGCAAACTGCTTGCATGGTAAAACCAAATAAAATGCCTTGCAATGCCCAGGCTGACCCCAGCCCGACATGCAGGGCAGGATTATGGGTTCCTGGCAGGGCTGCCCAGACATCACCTTCAGCAGGAACATGTTTGCTCCGTGTTACTGTCTCGCTTGCGCTGCACTGGGTGTTTCCCTTCCCAGGCATTCCCATGGCCACCCTTCGCTCAGGGCTTGCAAAACACTCTACAGACCTGTGGGTGTTGACTCTCAGAAGGCTGGTGGCAGAGAGGAACATGAGTTATCTGCTCTGCATTTCAGACTGCTGGACTCAGTAGTAAATGACTCAGTCCAGACCAGACACTTTAAATCCATGGCTGCCAAGAAACTCCAATGCCCATTTTCCCATCACCTGCTCCAGCTGTTGAACCACAAGCATCACTTCAGTGGTGCTTAGGGATGCTGTTTGCAAAGGTACCCCTCTAAATCCACCCAGAAATGTTTTCAGAACCTGCAGAAGCCTATTCCAAAGATACTGGTTCAAACCTACCTGCATTTGTCTAACACTGAGAAAACACTCCAGCCCGCAGTGAGACAGCTCCATCCCTGAGAGCAATCCCAGCCTCTGGGAATGGAGAAAAAAGGATTTATTGAGGTGCCTGGGATTAGAAACAGGATTCATTGTCTTCAAAACATTTGGTGTGATTCAGTTTTGGAGGTTGAGAGAGGGAGCAATTAACATGCTGTGGATCGTGGCAGATGAAGCAGAATGGGGACAGCAAATCCCACCTGGGGACAGCATGGGACGCTGGTGGTGGGATGGTACTGGCACAAGCTCAGTGCCAGGAGCTGGGGCACACAGGCACTGAAGAAGACACCACAGAAAACCAGGGTTGATGCAATGGGCAGCCAAGGTGAAGCACTAAATCATACCTTGGATGTACGGGACATGGCTACCAGCGTTGCTGCCAGCAGAAGCAGCCACAGGGCTGCAATGGCTGGAGGACAGCTGGGCACAGGCAGAGATGGGGGCTGCAGGGTGAAAGCAGGGAGTCCCTCAGCCACCGGGGAGCCCACCCAGCTCTGCACAGGGTGGGTGTCACCGGCCGCAGGGGCTGCAGCCAAACCGGTGTCAACCCAGTGGATCCAGGCACCATCCCTGCCCAGCGCAGGTTTCACCCAGACACGGCGGAGGGCAAAGACATAAATAAAAAGGTTAATGTTTTCCACCCGTCTCTCCCAGCTGCCATGCAGATTGCAGCTGTTTCTCCCCAGTCACGTTGGCTGCAATACTCGTTGGGTTGGTATTTAATTGCCTCTCCCTAACGACGCATTAGGCAGGGTGTCATTTGCCGGCGCTGGCCAAACAATACAGATAAACCCAGGGTGCACACAAAGGCAGCGGAGCGGGGAAACTTCGCCCTCTGGTTCAGCTCCCCTTTGGAGCTGGTGGCTCCAGACATGGGTGGGATGTGAAGTGACGGGTGTCTCAGCCTTAGGGAGAAGGAAGGAAAATGTCAAATAACAGGAGACACCCACCTGCACTGCAGTGAGCCGGGGTGAAGCCGTGTGGGCCCCCAACATCACCAGGGTTAGGCTGCTGTGTGCCAGCTCAGGGGCTGTCTACATGTTGTTTCAGCTCACTGCATCCCTTGTCTTGGCCTTTTTTTTCTTTTTCCTGAATTTCAGGTGTAAGGATATTTTAAGATTTCTGTCTTAGCTGTTTTTTTTACCTTAGTGGTGTGAGCATATATATGGAAGATGGCAACTTTGCTCTTGCTAAGGAATCACCCAGCTGGAAATTAGAAACCCAGCAAGTCCTTAGCTTAGGAGGCAGCAGGGCTACAATGACACCATTGTGGGCCACTGGAGTTTCTTGGTGTTTACCTTCAGCAGAAACAGGTAAAAAAAGAACAAAAAAGGGAAAGCTTCATCCCTCAGCCATAACTTCTCACTCCAGGTCTGCAACACTGTGATGCTCAGAGCACTTCGACACTCCCAGGCTCCCCTCACACCCCAGGCTCTGGGCAGGGGAGAGAGATTTCACCCTGATCCTATAAATAAATGAGAAGGGAAGAGTTAAAAATTAGCCTGCCCTTGCAATGTGAGTGCTGAAAAAGCAAAACACACCCTTCCTTGTACAGGCCCAGGACACAGACCTGCGTATAATACAGCCACGTATTACTAAAAAGACAGAAAAGGGCAACCCCTGGTATCAATACAGAGAGAAGGGCAATTACACAGATCATGGGTGGATTTGAGTGTATCTTAAATATTTACACAAAACTCACTCTTAGTCAGAGTGGCTTTTAAAGGACTGCAAATTTCCAGCACACAGAGAACTTCAAAATGCTCAGAAATTAAGTATTGCCATAAATAATTGGGGAATCACACGGTTCTGGACACCCTGAGTATTTTTAGGATGTGGGGATATGTTATCCTGTCTGTGCAGCAGTGACTCCGGTGAGTTGTCTGCTTTGTGTGCGGGTCTGCAGGAGCCCAGCTGCTCTGCCTCACCCTGCTGAGGGAAGACTTCTTTGGGATGGCACCAGGCTCCTGCATCAGCATCCTCCTCCCATTGCTGACATGCCACACGCAAGCCATGAAACTGGCTGCTTTGTCACCAGGTTGCATATTAACACCCAGCCCTACAATGCAGGGTAATTTATGGGAAACTGTCAGATAACCCCGTCCTGGCGCCTGGCATCCTGGCACCGGGCACCTGGGGTGCGCCCGGGCACAGGGGACGCCACCGACGCCTGTTCGGACACGAGCTGGGAGGAAGCAAACAAACAACAATCACCAAAGGGACCTGTTTGTTTGAAACTCTCTGGAACAGGAGGAAATTGAGGGTGCGTCAAAGCACAAAGCCAGCAGGGAAATGGGGTTTATTTATAAACTTCTGGAGGATGGCTCTGAACAATGGGGTGGGCGTCCTTCATCCCACCCAGAAATGGAAAAGGAGTCAGCATGGTGGGACAGGCTTGCTGGGGAGCCCCATGGGATCCAGGGGGTCTCCAGGATGTGGCTCCACTGCAGGGTGCAGCCTGTCCAGAGCTGTACCTTCGGTGGGTGGGCACAGGATACTTGCCAGCTTCCCCCAGAGCTTCACCAAGCCAAAAGCTCTGTGTTGGGCACGATAAGGAGCCACATGGCACCCACAGTGCATGTTTCCTCCCTGGGTGGAAGGGAGTGCCCATCGGTGGGTGGGTGGTGGGGCAGGACCCCTGTTCCTGTGCAGCAGCAGCCCTGAGCACGGTTCAGAGCAGGTGACGCTGCAGCAAACCTCGCTCCTGCTCATCCTGTATCTGGGTGCTGTTTGCAATTTACTGCACATCCTCATTTCTAATGTTTCTTCTCTTGTGCACAGGGAGTGTACAGGTGATAGGGTGGTGAGTCGTGCCCCAGTGTTGTTTCCTGAGGGCAGGAGCAGGCAGAGGCTGCCGGGGCAGCTCTTGCTCGCTGTGCTCCCGGCTCTTCACCTCTCTGCACATCACCTGGGACATTTTAAAACAAGCCCAGGAGACAAAGCCAGCCAGCCTGGATCACAGCATGCTCTCCTGTGCAAAGTTTAAGCCTTGGTGGATGGTAAATGGAAGAGCACTCCATCAAGTCCCAGTGAATGAAGTTCAGGGGGCTGGAGGTGCTGGCTGGGAGCCCAGCCTGCTCCAGGGGAGCCTTTGACCTGCTCGCACGAACCCTCCGCACGTTGAAGGCTCAGACAAGATTATTTTCACTCAGATAAAGATGCTGATCCCCTGTGTAAAACACACTAATCTCTCCAGCCAAATTGGATGCTCTCACTGCCTTGGGCAGCACGCAACGGTGTGCATGTCATGGTGATCCCACCAGCAGCCATATGGGTTAAATTGGAGGAAGAGACTGAAAGAAAAAGCAAAGGCTTTCAGGTGTGTCTTGCTTTTAAGTCTGAAATGCCCCATGTAAGAAAGTAACCAAGACGACTCTCCCTTGCCCCCCCATTTGCACAAAGCTCACTGTAAATGGAAGGATGGGATGCTGTTGTTTCTTGAAGTGCTTATGAAAGGCTCAGCAGTCCCCAAGGAGCAGCTGGTGCTGCAGGCATCTAGCTAGACTTCAGCCCAAAACATTTGGTTCTAAGAAAATCACCCCAATACCCAAATATTCTCCCATTACCCAAACTGTGGCAGAGCAAAGTCTCCCTGATGTGCCTCTTCCAGGTCACTTAAGAAGTTGGTCTCATTAAATAAATCCAGGACGGACCAGCTGCTCCAGCTGAAGGTGAATGATCACATGTAGGTGACATACCAGCTAGGAGATCAATGCTTAAGTGGATGTGATTACTTATTAGATGTAAAAGCTGTTGAATAAATCTAAATAAACTCTAATTATTTATACAGTGTATTCCTAATGCTGGTTGAATGGTGACTCTTGCTAACTTTAAAATAAAACTGAAGCCAGGCAGGGTAAATTATTTAATGCCTCTGTAGATATAATTAGCATGTGTAATATGTATATACAAATATACATATGTAATTATAGGTATTGGTGTTTGAGAGAGTTGTCTAGCCAGATGGAAGGAGTAAGTACTGACAACACTTAGCTACTGCCCGCTAGAGAGGGAAGGATGTTTAAAGTCACTGGAATAAGAAATTGGTAGGGAGTTATTGGCCCACATTCCCTTTCTGCTGAGTGGATTTGACAGCCAACTTCTCCATCTTGTCCATGCACCTAAAGAACAATTAGGGCTGGAAATGTCAACATCCAAAGGCAAAGCACTGAGTACAAACAGCAGCTGCTGCAGTGTATTCACATCATCTTCTCTGTGTCATTTTTGGCACACGGCAAAGATGAAACTCAGGAAACAATGAGGCTTTGGTCCTTTGGAGCATCTCCGAGACCTCAAGTGCAGCACCCGTCCGGGTATATGTCTGCACCGCCCCCCCGAGGTGGGAAAGCAGAGTCTGGGCTGCGTTTATCCTCCCTGCTCCACCAGGCTCTTGCTTTGACCACAAATGTCCTCCCTTTCATAACTCATCTGGGCTTCAGGCTAGAGGTTTTTAGTGTAAGAATGGCATGAATTACTCCTTTCACCTGGTCTTGCTGAGCAGGAGATACGATGCCACTGGTTGTGTGGCTGAAGCACGTGCAACTGCACATATTGAATGCATTTATTTTCCAGTATTCTCAAGGCACTGGCTTCAGTTTCTATTTACTTAAGTTTGCTGTTTGGACTTTGGTGTCCACAGGAGTGGGGTTTCACACCCAAGAAGCCTGCAGGCAGACAGCACCTCAGCACATGGAGCAGCACAGTGACAGCCACCAACACACAGGCAACAGTGTCGTGGCAAGGCAAGGCCATCCCACCACCTTGGGTGACAGCTAGATTTCTATATGAAGTATTTCAAAAGCAAGCTACCTTCACAAGGCAGGCAGAGCTGGGGATTGAGTTTATACAAGTTTAATGAAGTTTTGAAAGCTTGTAGAACTGCCGTTATTCAGCTGTTAGGACAGAGGGAAAAGAAAGGAGGTGGTGTCCCACCAGCTGCTTTATCACACCGTGTGGAGACACGTAGGGGCATGTCCCTGCACCACCACTGACACTTGGAGACCCTTAGCACTGAGGCACATTCATTAAGGGTCAATTAGCTGCTCTCAACACCCTAGATATAGAAAACCAGCCATCCACAGCAACCTCCCCTTCCCCATCCCTGTGGGGGCATGGAGGAGAGGGAAAGGGCTCAGCTGCAGGGACGTTCACTGGGAAACTCGATCCCTGCAGGGTCTGCAGGTGCAATGGCTGGTTGCCATGCTGCTGGGTTTTGGGGTCTGCTTTCCCCCCTGCAGCTCAGCAGCTGGTGCTGAACCCTCTGCAAAGCAAACCCACAGGAGGGTTACTTGGCTTCGATGCACCAAGCTGAGGGCTGTACGAGCAACTTGCTCTTCTGAGGCCCTCCCAGCACCCCTGAGTGTGCTCAGCCCTTTGAGAAAACCCAGGCCATTAATTCCCTCGTTTTATGCAGTGTTTGAACTTTCCCTACCTTTGGGAGCAGAGGGATGAGTGCTGTGCCTGGCAAGGAGGTCAGAGAGCAGCCAGCAGCTAACGTGCTGAAGGTCAAAACTGGCATCAGCTGGCAGTGTCTGCTGGGGAGCAGAAGACTCCCGCTCAGAGCTGTGCCCAGGACAACGCCACCGCCCCAGAGCACTTCAGTTATTCCTGACAGAGTTTAACTACTCCCTGTCCTGATGACCCAGAGCACAAGTTTTGTTTTTGAAAATAAGATTTGAAAATCATAAATTTGCAAAAGCTACAGCAGGGTCCAGAGACACACAGTCCCACCAAACCGTCCAGAGACACACAGTCACACCAAACCACTGCAGACACTGCTGCAAATACAAAAGGGAAGGTGCCTGGAAATGATACTGAAGTAGGTGAGACAAAAGGTGCAGGATCCTTTGGCACTGGTGGGTACTGGATATCACCCTCTGGAGAGATGCGGAGCCCTGGAAAGGACCTTCCGCAGCCCGACTCTTCTGGTGCGGGGCTGGGCAGCTCTGGCAGAGCTGGAATAAAACCTCTCAAGTCAGTTGCTCTCTGTTTGCCTCCATGATCCCACCTGGGACTGACATGAAACGCTCCCTCCAAACCCAGGGAGACAAGGACACAAAGCCAGGACGGGACATCCCCTTCCCTGCATGGTGATGGCAGCCATGTGCCACTTACAGCAGGTACTTCCAGGTGAGGTGCTCATCCACAGAGTGCAGGAGAAGCTGACAAGTCTGTTTCCCCAGTCCCAAAGTTGTCCAAAACAAAAGCTTCCCTGGGAGTTTGGTGAAATGTCACTCTGTGCACACCACAGCTGTATCCATGGCACAATGCACAGCCTGTGCACTCTTACCCTGTTGGGTGGTCAGACCATGTATGAATCACAGAATCACCAAGGCTGGAAAAAACCTTTAAGATCATCAAGTCCAGCCTAATGCAACCTGAGACTCTGTCAGCATAACCCCATGTATTTTCCTGTTCAGCCCACGGCACTGGGTCTGTGGCCCAGCACAACTTGGTTTAAAGCTTGAAGCTGAGAACCTACATGATACAGACACATTAATACCACACCTAAGCATAAGATCCTAGAGAAGAAAACACCTGCATCTGTTTCATGTCAGCCTTTGGTTTATCTCCCCAAGTCTGATCCAGTGCAAATGTTGAGCAGGGATAGGAAGGAGAAACTAGAAAAGTCAGGCAAGACAGACTGAAAAGGAAGTTCTGCTAAACACATGCTGTGAATGCTTCCAGCCATCATTTTTCTTTTATATGCTTAATTTACAGGCAGATCCCAACTAAGAAACCCACAGACACCACCTCCCATTTTTTAAAAGTTAAACTTCTCTTTTTCTCTCTTGGAGACAATTCAGAGGTATCTGCCCCTTCGACCACCTTATATGTGAGATAGAATATAATAGTATAGAACATAATAAAATGCCTATATTATACATCTATAACATAAATTTAAATAGCTAATATCAATATCCATCCCCCCCTTTTCTCCCTCTCTCTCTGATTTTCCATGCACAACAGTTAACAGCAAGAAGATAAAGAACCAGTTAAGTCTTTCGCTTCCCTAGTTTGACTAATACAGAAAAACAAGTGTAGCAAATCAGAAAGAAGGTCCAACTTGCCCAGTATGTTTCCCACAAAGACAAAGAGAAGACACTTAGAGACAAGCATATGAGGAGGGCAACCATGAAGCAATGCTTCCCGGGACCTTGCCCTCAGCCTCCATCAATGTGCAGTTCAGAAGCTGAAACCAAGATGCCAAATGTGCCTTTGGCAGGATTTGTCTGCTGAAGAGCAAGCAGGCACAAAGGGGTTGGCAGCAGCAAAGCACTCTATTCCCTTTTAAAGGGACATGAGAATTTAGTACAACCCTCCAACTGCTGTGGGAACTTTCAAAGCAGCAGGTTTTTCTAATATTTTTAAATACCTTCCTTCACTGCATACCTTCCTAGAGACACAGCTGCTGTGACTTCTGGCTCTTCATTCAACACACCTGCAGCTCACCCAAGGGGGAGATCAGCAAGGCTCTGCCCTGACCCCAGGACATCCAAAGCTCTTTGGCTTCTCAGGCCTGTGCACCTTCCACTGGGATCTCTTGTCACTTCTGCCCCAATCATCCAGAAATGCTGAGAGCCTGTGGGTAAGGTTGCTAGAGAGAAAATATTGAACACCATAATGTTATTATTCTGCTCAGTGGAATGAATTTGCAAAAAGAAAATAAAAAAATATTCTTAGCTAGTTGTGAAAGGATGGAGGGGAGCGGAGGAGTCTTGCCTCCCACACACAGCCTGCTCCATTGCTGGATTTTGAAATGAATCAATAAACAAAATTAGTCCGACAGCCAGATGTCTGCTTTCATCTGGCTGCGCTGGAACTGGAATAAAGCCCACAAAATCTCCACTGAAATACTTGCTTTGAAAGCTTTGTTAATGGCTTTCTGACTGCAGGGAACGAGGGCAGCAAACGTGAAAGTCTGGTGCCATCTAAAGGCCACTTCCATTTTCACCTCTCAAACGCTGTGTTTGACTTCGGGACTCTCAACCACAATTTCAGTGTGAACTCTTGAATTTACATTGCTCCCTGCAGACACGGAAAGAGGAAAGGTGCAGTCAATTGTAAAGGGACTTGGAGAACTCCTCCAAGGATGTATTTCCTTGCCCTGGTTGAGCATAATTGCCCTACGTAGCTCCCACCACTGCTGAGGTAGCAGTATGTTTAAAGGATTAAATACCTTCATGGGTAACACCAGAGCCAGACTGCATGAACAGGGCTGGAGGCATAAGCTGCAACCTCCAGTCCTGGTGATCCAGTTCTGGTTGGGTGACTTACAAGTTGATCAAACTTGACTGAAAGTTGCCATGCTGTGTGCTGGTCCAAGTGAAAACTGCTTGGGTGTGTTTGCATGTACTGCATGTGTGCATAAAAATGGAAAGCTAATGTAATCAAACATTTCTGAAGAACAAGGCTGTAAAAAAATACAAGGTTTTCTACATTGCATCCTGGCAAATCTTTTCTCTTAGAAACCTAAATTGCTGCTGGCTTTGCAACTGAGATTAGAAATCCTGCAAAGGGCTGAGCAACCTTTGTATTGGAGATACGCTTTCTACTGCTTCAAGAGTCTGTGCAAGTTCAGCCATTCTGCTGGTCTCCAAAAATAGGAGTTTACACTGCTCAGTGACAGCTGAAATGTCACCACCCAACACCCCCCTGGCCTCCCCCGCCAGGTCACCCGTGCTGTTGGAGCCATGCACAAGGCAATGCCCCCAGACAGGCTGCCTGTGCCCTAGCTCCTGCACGCACATGGCCAGGCAGTTTCTAATTAGTGCTTTTCAACGAGTCCTCCACCTCATTTAACATACTGGAACCCGTGGGCTAGGGGATGCATTTCCCTGCCAGTTTGCAGGAAGGGAGAGGAGGAACATCAGCACTCGCATCAGAAGTTTCCATCACACCCACGCACCCAGTCTGGGACACAGTGGCCCTTCCTCACTGTCCTTGGCTCCTTAGCAGTACATCGTATTTGAGAAGTTTCCACAGGCTGAAACAGTGAAAACTCAACAGTTTTGCAAACTGGACACCCAGAAAATAAAAAAATCCTCAACTACTAAGCATGAGAAAACGGCAATTTGTGCTACGTGCTCAACAGTGTACAACTCAAGGGGCAAGGCAGGAAAATCTTGGTCAAAATGGCCTACGACAGCCTTCACCATGACACCATCCTGTCTCCTCACAGCATCTAAAGCCTGACCTAAAGGATACCTTGTTCTGCATTTTTTGAAAATCAAGCAAAATCTGTTTTGCCATATAACGCTTGTGTCCAGAACAGGTGAAAGTCTGTAAAAGAGGTCAACAGGTGATCACCTGGACCACAACAGATTTTAGGAAGGCCATACATAGACAAAAGTGGGGTAGAAAGATGCATAGCTTTAAAAATCCTGTTTTCCTTTATAAGGTTCTTAGATGGTAGCTTCGATGTAACTCCTCATAGCATTCCTCCTACTCTGCTTCTCCTCTGTATTGCTTTTTCTTGGGTTAAGCATCCCCTAATGATAATAATTATTTTCCTATTGTGTCAACGATCCTTTTTGAAGGATCCAAGGGCTACTACTTCCCAAGATTTAAGCCTTAATATATGTTATGTCTGTTATGAACATCTACTTTATTTCCAGGCTTTAGCTTGCAGTTTTTCTCAAGATTCTTCCTGTAACACTGAAAGATTAAGATCTAAGTGAAAATGAAGGGTCTGTGGTGGTTCATACACTCTTGAGCATAAAGGAGTTCAAAGAAGAAAACTGTAGATGCACTTAGCCTTACAGTGTAAGCTCCTTCTTGTTGATATAGTGTCCTCTTTCGTGTTAGTGCAGCACTAAGCAGACTGTAGAAGCTCCTGGAGACAAACAATAGTAAGAAGATTACTTGAATCTTGGTTAAGATTTACTTAAAATGCTGAATCAAAATTATCCTCGAACACAGGGAACAAGTTCATGAAACTGTCACCAGACTTGGAGGGCTGGATTTTGACTTCCTTGTAAACAGATACAAAAGGCTGATTTGTGGAAGGACAATGAAAATAAACATTTGTTGAAGCCCTTGAAGACATCTCACAGAGTTGATCTAGCTACAAAAACATAACACTGCAACTTCTGCAGGCTCAGAGACTTGGAGGTATACCATATGGTGGCAGGGCATGACACAGATGTCTTCAAATAACTTTGCAAGAAAAGCCTACCCTACCAAAAAACTTGGTAAAATGAAAAAAAAAAAAAAAAAAAGGTCTTGTGTCTGTCTTCCACAAGCTATTTCCCTGCTCTGCACTTACACAGCACTTAAACCACTTGAGTCCTATGTTTCAGGCTGTCATATGTAAACCCATGCTGCAGAGCAGAAGAGACAGACCACGAAGATGGGGAAAAAAATCCCTGGGAGAGGAAAGCCTGCAGCACAAACTCAACTGGGGTTCAAACAACTGCCCGACAACGCTGCTTCTTTTACCATGGGCCTGTCCTCTTTCATCTCCAGGAGCTGAGAGAGAGAAAACAACTGCTCTCTAATGAGATCAGACTCTTCTCTTGCATAATGTTCAGAAGCAGCACAAACAAGAAGCCATCTTCAGAATAAATTCTTGAGAAGTTACGTGCATAACCAAAGCATCTTTTCTACAAACGAGAGATGTAAGAGCACTGTGTAAACAAAAAGCTGCTAAACAAAACCCATCTATTTAAAATACTGTTTATTTGTGATTTAACATTAATTAGCATTACATCTATGAGCAATTTCAGATAACATTTATATATTTTCCACAGGACACAAGAGTTGGCTGGCTCATTCTTTATGCCAAAGCAAGTAAATAGAGGCATTAGCAAAAGGTGCAAATAGTTCACGGTTGCATTTTAAAAAATATTTATGCACATTGCATTCATTTAGATATATTTTAAAAAAAGTTATGAAAAGCGTAGTTCACAGGTTACTGTTTCTACATATGTTGTAATACAACACAAATAATGTAGAACATAAAAAACAAAGTAAGCAACTGAAAGTTTTCACTATGATTAAAAACACTGATTCCAGTATTTAGTGAGAGCTAGGAAATTGTTTCCAGGTTCCATTCCGACATTGTATTATCACACTTACACGGTCAAAGCTAACCAGCCCCCAAACATGCTATAATCAACATTTTTGCATGCCAAACCACTCTCCAGCCATATTTAACAATTATAGATTGTATAATATTTCAACCGGCAATTTGGGAATCACATGGATCTTTAAAATGTACTTCCTATTGCGATGACTGATTTACAGACAATTTGACACAGTGAAGAAAACCCTATGTTAACTTCTATGTTTAGTTTGTATTTACAATACAGTAAAAGTACTAAAATGACAATATCAGTAAAAATGAGTAAGTGGCAGTACCACCCTTACCCATGGCACTAGGCTCTGATTTGCTCTGGGTTCATCCAAAGGACAACACAGATTCATGAGACCCCTTTACAATTCAAACAAAAGTGAAGGAAAAAAAAAAAGTGTTGCACTCTGTATGAATCCATACAAATTATGTAAAACATCTAATATGGAAATGTCACTTTGCTGATTTAATAAAAATATCCCACAATCCATATCATATATTTAAAAAAAATAATCACCAAACTTTTCCTTTCTGTGTCTCCTCCTATTTTCTTACTATTTCACTTTCCCTTTTAACAGTTTTGTTTCCTTCATTTGGTTATGTTATGAGATTATTTTTTCTTCATTCACTAGCAAGACCATGAAAGAAAAAAAACACCTCACAAGTAATTTTAAAACATGAATCCAGTTCAATTTCATATGCTTTTATCCTTGGAGTTTGAAGTCCCTGGATTCCTGAATTATATTTAAGTATACTCTAAACCAAGCATTCTTAAATACACTCTACTATTAAATGCTTGGTTCACATGCTTATAATACCTTTATACTGAATGGTATACAAACATTTGAACATATAAAATCTTTTTTGTTTTGCCAGTTAAACTAAATTATCAATGTTAAGTGTATAAAATCCCCTTTCTTGAAAAATAAGGGTTCCCTCCCCAACTGATAGAATAAAAAAGAAGTCTTCAAAAATTATATTTCACTAAAATGAAATATTTGGCAAAAAAGTTATTGAAGAATGGAATTCTTTAGACATTTAGTATAATTCCAAATAAACTTTCTCTTACACAGTTTTACCCCTAATATTATGTGCCAGTGTATAATATTTCTATATGATCTAATCTTAAAAAAGATCCAAAGGTGTGCTGTTAATATGCACCCACACAAACAGGGGTACAGGAACATAAATTATATGACCAAAATCACAATACAAAAATGTATGAGCTGGTTACCAAGTGAGACAGCAGTTTTAAAAAGTCATATGATCACTCAACAGTAACTTGAATACAGACTTTAACTGTACTGAAAATTTTAAGGTCTGCAAAATACTCCAAGCAGAACTTGCTGCTGCTGCTGCGTACTGCGACGGTATTTGATCTTGCTATGATGGTAATTGAGCACCTGCCAGTGTAGTTCTACATCAAACTAACAAATGTTTCCAACCCTCATAGCAATTTTGGACACGGTTAAGTGAGAGATGAATTAATTTTCAACTTGCATGAAAAGGTTTTTTGTTTGTTTTTTTTTTAAAGCAAAACCTCTTCCAGTTCCTTTTTGTTTAGGTTAAAAGTCCAGTTACCGCACACCCCTAACACTATGCTGTTAATGGTCAACTTAAATGTTTAAAAATGTGCAACGTCTCCTCACAACAGAACTGCACTTACACTTCTACTTTCTCCTTCTTTTTACTCTTTTTCAGGAAAGATGGGGTGCGGAATTTCTTCTTCTTCTTTGAAGGGGATTTGGAAGGTGACCCTTCAGGGGACAGGGTCTCTTCTATCTTCTCAGAGCTTTTAATCGTAATCTCTACACTCTCCACAGTACTAGTGGTTAACTGACTGACCCTCTTGGTGAGATCATCTTCCACGTCATGTGCATCTTCCTTGCCGTTCACCACCACCACTGGCAACTCCACAGATATTAGGTTAGCATCCTGTGTATAGAGATCTTCATGATTTTCTGAAAGAACAGACAAATTTGCAATTATTTCTGTACGCTGTCATACAAAAAAAAACTATAGAAACAAAGTTAGTGGTCCAAAAAATGAAACCCAAAGTGCTTAGATGTGGGTTTTTTCCCCTTCATCTACACTCTTGTTGTAAGCAGACAATACTGTGAAAATGTCATGAAAGGAAAATATGCTGAAAAAGCTACCCTTATCTCTGCCAGGTAGATGTACAGCTTAAGCTGCATACAGTATATAAAATTACAGTCTGCACAGCATATAAATATACAGTCTCAAGCAAACTCAGAATTACACTTCATTGCAAGAGACTAATTTATGGAAACACAGCCATTCCATACAGAAGTCTTTGGAGAACCAACCTTTCAAAATGCCTTCTTAGACTTTTTTGGAAAAGTCTTCAGCAGAAAACCTAATCTTAACACTTTTAGTAAAATAAAAATATAATATCTATTTCCTCCACCTTATTGCTATCCAAGTTTCAGTTATGTCCTGCATTGTTTTCTGTTTGTGAGAATTACTTATTAGAAAAAATCGCAAAAAACATTTTTCTGGATGGAATCCCACCCAGACTTGGTAAGAGAGGGCTCTTTTGGGCTCAGTTGACTTCATGCAAGTGTAAGAAAGCAGCAGAAGAGTGGATGACTCAGGTTACCAGAGCCATTGGCATTGCATGGAAATTGCATGGAATACCTTCTAATTTTTCTGGGACATTTTGCGGGGATTGAGTTTGTGACTGAATTTGTGACACAGATGAACCGTCATCTGAGAATAATTCCTGTTCAGCATCTGCAGGACAAGATTTGAATTAGTAGCCATGCACAAGTGAAAATCAAGCAAGAATGTCAGTGCTAGTGCTACAAGGTTTACAGCTCTGCTAGCATTTGTGTTGCTCATGCTGACAACATCAAGAAGTTACAACACACAGTTTAAACTCTATGGAATTATGGATTTACACGTTCTATATTGCTAACAATCATTGTATATTAGTTCTGTAATAAAAAGCATTAAAAAGGGTGGAAGGGTTGCATTCCAAGTAGCATACCTCATGGTTTTACCTAGCCATAAGTCACACAGTTTGCTGTTATAGTAAGTTATTATGCTATGCCCTGAATGTGACAAATAAAATTGTTTTATTACACAATATTAGTGAAGAAGAATGCATAGTAAGTGTTATTGTTAAAAACAACAACACAACAACACTGAATTAGTAAATCCCTATGGAATAGTACTATTGGAAGAAGATGTAAAAAGTGAAAGTAGGTGAGTCTTGCACATTGGGAGAACAGAAGAAAAAAGAATCCAAGACCAAACATCTCAGTAAACTTTTGCTCAGCTGGGAACAGATCTGAGCAACTTGGTCTAACTTTGATATCAACTTTGAGGAGGAGGCTGGACTAAGATGACCTTCACGAGCTCTTCCAACCTAAGTTATTCTACAATTCTGACAAAAAAAGTCATTATGTTAAAGTGTGTTTTTGTTAACCTCATTTCTCTGCAAACCTATCATTGCATTAATTTTAGCACTAACCAAAGTAAAAAAACAACAAACCCAAAACACTTAACAAAAAAAATTCTACCATCTCAAGGAATGATTAGTTCTAAACTAGTTGCCAACAGTATACACTAATAATTAAAAGGTACACATTTTTTACAGTAGGTATTTTCAAACTCATAATTAAAATGTGACCCCCATCACCTAAAAACACATCACTGACCTTCCAACCCTTGCTGCTTGCGCTCAACTGTTTTCTTGTACTCTTCCAGTTCCTTTTCTGTGAGATGGCTGAAGGGGTTGGGTGGTGCGGGTGGTGCGTGCTCATCATCTTCAAATTGCATTGGCTGGAAAAGAGAAAACCACAAGTTTAACAGTTAAACAAAAAGAAGCAAACAAGCACGATATACAGGGTTAATGGCTCGTTTTTTGCCCAACGCTTGGTGACACCAGATTGGCAGGGAATACAGAGAAAAAAACAGAGATGCATCTAGACAAACATCTCCCCATTTAGTAGGCATTCACATAGTAACGAAGACTGGCCACTGAGCTGTGAATCACCAGCCTTTTGCAGCAGCACAACCATTATTTGAGGGTGGTTTTTTTTTGTATCAAGGGGAACAGCTTCCAAGTAGAGACCTCTCTCAACAGCTTACACTTCAGGGACTAATACACGGTTCAGAAAGGTTAAAGTCCTTTAACAACAGGGATTCAAAAATAAGGTTTCCCATATTTTCTGCAAATGCCCCAAGTTCTACGAGTGTTTTTTGTAGGAAAGTCACTGTGCTCGTGTGTCAACTTAGGAATCTAACTGGAAGAGCTCTTTTGAGATGAATCTCTCAGTGACAAAATTAAAATTATTCTCATGTTGAAAGAAAACTCATTTGGAAAAGATTCTTTTTTGCCTGAAATAAGTAAGCAAACTCAGTGTTATCTCAAAATAATATTGGAACCCAAAATGACTAGAGGTACTGAACCATGGATGGTTCAAAACTCTTCCAACTATAGAATTTCAATTAGAAATCATCACAAGTTGTTAGATAACTTTATAAGTGGTATCTGTACTGGTTTTAGTTAAGTATATGCTATTCAAGAAAACATTAGTGTGGACAGGCAAGAAGCTGGAAACCCTCCCTCCCAAAAAGAAGCCTGTTTCTAATGAAAGTTGCCCTCTACACTGTCCCATTCTGCCTTTTAAACTCATTTATTTCGGGGCCTCGATCGTTTCCTTTAGCAGCAGTTCCACAGACTGATGAAAAAATTATTTTTGGCACCACACATGGCAAATTCCATCAGTATTTAGCTTAAATGGTCTTATACAGGGGACCCAATTCATTAATTTTAATGGCAGGCAAACTTACCATTCCCATCTCCATTTGAAACTAACATTTTAAACCTCTGAAATGAAACATGAATAAAATGTATCACACATCCAACATCTGGTTTTAAAAGAACCAGTTTTAAAGACAGGCAGCCAACAAACTGAAATATTTGTAAATTAATTATGTCCTACTCACTGGACTTGGCTTTTTATCCACAACAATTCCAGCGAGCAGCTGAGACTGTGGCCCTGCAGTCTTCAGGTCGTATCGGTTTTGCTCCCTTATCTACACAGAGAAAACAGAGAGGGTTAGAAACAGGTATTTCACTTTAACAGGTACTATGCTCCCAGCTTTGCAAAGGCAGTAACACAGGCAGCAGTGAATGGCTGGAGTGCTGCTGCACCTAAAAATAAAGATCTCTCCTTCAACCTCTGAATGCACTGCATAGGTCCTTTAGCTCTGAATACTCCCAAGTATTTCCCCCTAGCCCCAGCTCCTGCACTTCATGCAAGCCAGTATTTATAAAAAAGCTTCAAGGAACAGCTTGTCTCTGGGCCTGTCCTCTCCATCCCCCCAAAGGAAATGACCCTTGTTAAGCTATTGGAGAGATCTCTGTAATCACAAAGGCTGATAAAGTTTTCCCTTCTCTGAATACCCCATTATCTTCCTCTAGCCAACAGCCCCAGTTTCACACTGGCAGTGCTTAAGAGACTGACAGATCAGATATAAATGTAAATACAAATACAGATCACAGAAAAAAATTCTACAGCAGAAAAACAGGAATACACTATCTACTGAGACAGTGCCATGCATTAATTTAAAAATCATTGTCTGGGACTTGTATTATTAATCTCTAGATGATTGGAGCATGCCTTTCCAGTTCTAAGGAAGGAAGTTGCTCCTTCTGACTCCACTATCCCACAGATACTGATACAGTGGTTTCCAAGAAAGAACAAAATATGCAGTCAAATCAATATCCCACAGATACTGATATAGTGCTTCCCAAGAAATAAAAAAAAAACAAATGCAATCAAATGGAAAGTGTCCTGAATATCTGGCTCATATAGTTATTCCTAGGGTGGAGTATCTGGTCAGTCTGACAGTCAGCAACTTATGTGCTGGAAGGGAAAAGAAGTGAGATATTTGTGTTTGCAGAGAGGTCCAACAATAATATCTCATTTTCTCTTTTTTACTGTCATCAGGAATAGGTCTGGACCATAGAAACTCCATCTTAAGAAGTGCTAGGAGAATTAGAACAGAACAGAGTGAGGTTACAGTCTGAGACTGAATCATGCTGTAGATGATGCACAGCAATTTGGTTCCTGTTGACACCTAATTATCCATGAAATACAATGCTAAAGAGCAGGGATTACACCATTTCCAATCTATCATTTCCAGAGTTAATACTTATCCTTCAAACTATTGGATTCAAAATTTATATATATCATACATGTATCTAAAGACTTATACCATACTTTTAAATACATGCTTTTCAGTGCTAAAAATCATATACAATATAAGAAACATCTTTAAAAATCAGAACACTTGCAAATATTCATTTTACTCCTGTCTTGAATCATTACTTGAACATCTGATTTTATTTGGAAATGTTACAGTTTTCTTCATTACACTTGTCTTACCTTATTTCTCTTTTCCAACACTTCACTTGGGTTTGTGTTTAGAGGAACAAATTGGTTTGGATCTTCAATCTTGATTGGTGTTCCTCCGCTAGTCTTGGAGGAATCATCAGCTTTCATCCACTTAAATAAAAAGAGAAAAGAAGCTAAAAACCCCAATGTGATGGGGAGGAAAAATTCTCAGTGTTGTCTTAGTGTTAAAGAAGATACATAGAAAGAAAGGACTGCCTGACTTTATTCTCAATTCCACATGACACCCACAAAATAATCCCAACTCCTTACAAATCTGTATGTTTGTACAAAAGCATATAAGTTTCCTTGAACATGGATCATCAAGATTAGCTTTTGTAAACACTGAAATACATCCCTGAAAAATGCAGTTCTGTGTACTAATACAGTCATATTTAGAAAGCATTCTGTGTCCTAGTAACTGGCACAGAGATCCACCAGCTCCAGAGCCCTTGGTTCATGCAATCAGTTTCCACCTCTGCTAACCCCACATTTTGTCTGTAGTTTTTTTCCTTTCTAAGCAGGGTTTTACATCAGTTGCTGAGGGTGTTTATCCCAAACTTAAGTTTAGAACCTCGCCAGCCTGCCAGCAGGAGGAGCTGATGCTTTTACAATTACAGTGGAAGCACTTTGGTGAGCTGGAGGAGGAGGAAAAATCTTGATCATCGTTAAAAGTAGTAGCATGAACAGACTCTTTGAAGTTCTCAGCAGGCTCACAAACAGGAAAGGGGCAGTTAGAGATGGAATTATAGCTCGTGTCTCCCTTGTTTAGAGAAGAGAACAACCCACGTGTGATTTAAAACCTTACTATGTTTGTTGGATAATTAATAGCACAAAAAGATATGGTAGAACATCTTTTCTACTTCAGCAATCAGAAGAGTTAGTAACAAAAGGGAAATAATTATTACATTTTATCATAAACTGTTACTCTTCCAAACAGTTAAGCCCCCCTTCTCCAAACACAGGCCCTTCATTTTAATATCATTAAGTCTCCTCAGAGTCTATTTTTATTTGCTTGATACACTTGTTTGCTAATCCCGTTAAATATTTCCTCATATAAACTGTCATTTACTTTCAAGTAGTGCAAAAAACTAAGTGACAGCCTAAAATATCTACCTACCGTGATCTTAGTCCTGGGACTGGTTTCCCCATTCCAGGACTCCTCAGGCACATTAACTTTCAAATATGTGTTTGGAGAGTTCAGCCATCTTGTCTTTTCCCTCTGTTGCCTCTGTGCCAGGAATTTCAGGGGGGAAAGCGGGACTGTATCATCTTCAAAGGAAAAGGCAGTCACAGTGGCTGGGATCTCAACGTCACTCTTATGTCTGGGTTTTTCCCTGACTAAAGGCTGCCTATAAGCATAGCCAGTTCTGTATCCCTATGGAGGAGAACAAAAAGAAAAAAAGTGTTAAAAAAAATTCAGAAAAAGGTATCCAAAGAAGTCATGGAAGTTTTGCACTGCCCTGTATGCACTAAACAGGTCCACTGAGCTCTTCAGAGAACAGGCTAATTGTCATTCATTCATACTACTAACAGTCAAGAAACCCATTTAAAAATAGAGTACAGCAGCAGTTGGACAGGACCCCACTCACACTGCACCTTCCTCCCACCTCTGTGAACATGAGACCACCCAATGACCTCCTGCTCAGGCTATGACCTAGGTAACTTTCATGAGGATATTTATGTCTTGTGCAACAGCAGATATAGTGGTTCATGGCACTCCCCTACCCCCCACTATTTGTATTGAAGGCTGTTCCAGAAGTCAGTGTGGTGAAACAGACATTTCAAATAAATCATAATTGATAACCTTATTTCCTAATATTAGAGTCAATAACAAAATATAGAGGGAATCTTCTATGTCTGTTTACTAGGTGGTGACTAGAATACATTTTTTACTATGAAGCTACAATAAAAAGCAAGTATGTTTGTGAGATGAGTTGGACAAAATTTAAGTTCAAATCTTATTGAGACAGAATACTGCTCAGATACACTGACATGATAAAAAGTAAACCAAGCAGATTTCATACACAATAGAAGTTACTCAGTCTTTATTTTCAAACTCACAGAGCAACCAGAGAAAATAATTTGCTTTACAGAAGCTAATCCTACACCCTCAGAAGCTTACAGAGACTCTACAGACAATGCCACCAACGTGCTCTCACCAGGTTGTCCAGCATCCGCATTAGTGCTTCAAATTCTTGCTCCCCAACTTTCCATTTCTGTTGTGAAGCCATATTAACTCCACCTCCTCCACTTGCTGCCACAGCGTGTGTAGAAGGCTTGAACTTCTGCAGATCCAGTAGTAGGAGATTGTCTATCCCACCTGCTCCAGCTAATGCATGAACCTAGAGACATCAATGAGTGTATTTCACTTGTGGAAAAGCTTTTGGATTCTCTGCTTGTCTGAATTCACAGGAGAAACATACTTAAACACATGCTGCAGTTATTTGTCAGGCTAGTTTTTTTATTGTGCAGAAATGTATTCAAATATCTAGCAAGTGATTCTTACAGAGAGGATGATAATATCTGCTTATAATTGCACTTCAAAAGGAGTAAATGCAAACACTAAGTTTCAGAGCAGCTTAAAGAGGTCTTTCTGCACCACAAGTCTAAATTTTTTTTATTTTTATATTGTTTCAAAATTAATGAGTGATGCAACTCAAAATGAATGGTCAGGCAAGGGAGGAAGGGAAAGAAGTGGGAGACTGCCATTTGCAGCTCCAAATGTCTGCTTGGGAGGACAGGATCACTGGAGAACAAGTAAGAGCAAAGTGATAAAGTTTCTGGGGATGGGCTTCAGAGTTATGGAAGGTGAGGACACTTTCAGTGGTGCCTCTCCACAGGTTATAGATAATACCTAGATACCTAACTAGGTCGTTAAACTTAGTCAAAACTGCTCTCTTCAATTGCTCCAAAGACCCTTTGTGTTTTTGGTTTTACAAATCTTTGTGATCATGGGGAGAAGCTTCTTTCCTTGTCACAACATTCAGCTTTGATAAATGAGCTGGATGTAGAGAGATCTTAAGTCACACTTTGCATGTAGAGAGTACCACCCAATCTATTATCCGACAGATTCCCTGCATGAAGCTCACTCTCCACAGCACGGAACAAACCTGTACCCTTCAGAGTGTAACAGCACTCATACTCCTACAAGTGTGATACATAGTTTGTGCTGTTCCCTCTATGGTTTCCTGATTATTCCAATTTGTCTGACTTTGACCTGGCATGTGATTACTGGATTCCACAACCCTAACTATTTTCAAATATTAGAGACCTTCCCATCTGAGATGTAATCTATAACTCAGCAGTGTGTTTGAAATTAAAAACAGATACATTCTCTCTCACCTGTGTTTCACAGGCCAGTTGCACATTGAAAATATAGTGGAATGCTTCTTCCAGTGTCTCTCCTAGTGCTACCACACCATGGTTTCGCAAGACTAATACCTAGCAAATGAAGACACTAATGTTAAATGGTAGAAACTGGCACAGTAGGTGAAAATTGTTTATGGAGAACATGAATGAGGCTGAATACCTTGCAACTGGGTCCAAGAACTTTCTGAAGCTGAATTCTCTCTTCCTGTTCATCAAGAGAACCCTGGTAGTTGTAATAAGCAACATCTCCCAGAATCAGAGCCTCTTGTGATATGGGAAGGATGCCACACTTCATAGATGAAACCTTTTTCAATAAAATGAAGTACTGATGATTAGGAAAAAGTGAAACTCTTAAAACCCTCATCTCAACTACCCAAGCCCTAGCAGGATGAACTTGATATCTTCGCTAGAACAAAGACAAACTCTAAGTTATTTTTGGTCAATTTTATCCACTTTTAATCCTCAGCATGAGCCTACTTCATGTTTTTTCCTTGTTTCCCACATTTATAACTTCAAAATCTAGAATAAAAGAAGCTGTCCATTCTTTTTTTTTTTTCATATTTGTACCCAAGGAATGAATATATATGCATTTATATATAAAATAATGTTAATTTATCTGTTTATCTGAAACCAATTCTTTCAAGTCTCCTTACATTGTTATCATTGTTATACAGACCATTTTTAACTTGTACGTTAACTATGACTTTTTAATAGTGAGGTACATTCAAGCTGAACATAACTACTAATTAAGCCACTTAAAAATGGAGATGCATAATGCAAATGATGATATATTCAGCATATTATATGGTCTAAGATGCTATAAATGAACCTATGTAAACTATATACTTTACAGCCTCCTCAACCTGAGTACAATTGCATCTAAGCATGAGTTTATTCCTATCCATTTCACTGTGAAGGCCCAGCCCTCTTTCTCTGCTAATTTCACAGCTTTCTTTACCAGCCTAGAGTCTGGGTGGGAGGGGATCAAGAGCGTTGTTGTTTCTGGTTTATTTGCCGATCCTGAGTCAAACCGTGACAAAGTCAACGTTAAAAACAAAACTGCTGTGAGCAGTGATTCAGATTCAGAAAGGTGATGTAAGTTCATAAGCTAAACCTGTTTTCTTTTTATGCTAGGAGGAAGACTTACAGCTGCTGTTGCAGGTGTATGTATGTGTATTACACATCTGACGTCGGGGCGTGTGGAGTAGATGGCCACATGTGGACTGAATCCTGCACTGTCAATGCTCAGAGTTGTACTTCCCTGGTCAACTACATCTCCTAGGATGTTTACCTTAACCTGGAAAAGTCAAACAAAGGAACAATATTAAAAAAGCTTGCAACAACTGCCATTATCTACAAACTACCCTCCCTTTCTTACTTCGGTACCAAATTTCCACCCAAGTTTAGGGCTCAGAGTATGAAAAAAAAGGTAGGAGAGCAGCCATGAATCTGTGCATCAATAAACCATCCTGCTATCCAAGCCCTTGATTGTCATTGGAAGTCCAGCCATGGAAGAAGTGAAGCTAAGACCCTGATCCAACGTCTATTCCTCTTTGATCTAGCTGATCTTTCATTGTTTCTGACTTTCAAAAGGAAATTTAATTAACATTTCCTACATTTTAAATATGAAGAAAATTCAGTCTCTGAAAAATTTCTAACAAGAAAATTAAATGTACAGGGAATTCTCAATTCCATGGGAACATTAAAACCTTAATCCCAAGATCAACAAAAAACAACAGCAGGGCCACATGAGACCCTGTTCTCATGTTTGTAATTTGGTTCTGTGTTTGGTGGTGCCAATGCTATCAACCTCAGTTTGATACCCCTTCCATCTGGAGGTAGTTTCTTTAGATACGTACTGACATGAAGAACATACGGCAAGTTCTGCACCAAAAAGTTGTGTGATTCAGCAGCTACCATTACCTAAATGCCAATTTGTAACTTCACCCCATTCCTTTGTTGGGCCCTAGGGACAATTATTCAACTTTATTTGCCCAATTATAAAGATAAGAGCTGATTCTACTAACACTACTCCCACAAAGTTATTTCGTATGAATTACCATATTGTCAGGTTATAAAAGGCTGCTGTTACACTGAGGCTATTTCATGAGCTTCATCACACAGGAAAACAAAACTCTGCTGCTCCACACTGAAGCTGAACACAAAGCATCATAAAGCAAAGCTAACTCTCAAAAGAGATGCTGAGGATAAAGGATGCTGGTATCTAAATAGTTAATCAGCTTCTCATCTGGTGGGTAAATTTAAAAAACCAAATAACAGCATGATTATAGGTTAAGGTTCACTTTAGCAGCCACAAAAGTCTTCTAGAAAACAGGTTGAGCCTTGGTGGTTATTACAGTAGGTGAATCACATACCAAATTAGAAGCTGAAGCTTCAGAAAAGGACAGACCTCGTGGAATGATTAAAATATGGTCATGTTCTTTGCTTACTCTTACCTGCAAAGGAGGAAGAAAATGGATTACTCATCTGGTTTTGAATTTGTATTATTCAGGGGGAAAATTAATTTGAATGATTAGGTAGGATTCCAAACAAAACTTTTTATTCTCTAAAATACTTACTGTGATATAGGCATTTGGCAAATGTGCCCACCCGAACAAGTCAGCCAATCTATATAAACTGGCTAACTTGCAACGAGTAAGTTTCTCCCCCTTAACAAACGAGGAGGTATCTATCCCAGGTAGATCGTTGATGGGTGTAATCATACCATGGCCTGAAAAACAGATGAAAAAATATATTATGACCAGTTGGGCAATTAAATAATTTCTAGCTATGCCATGCTCTTCCAGAAACAGTGCATTTAAATTGTTAGCATAGCAGTACCAGCAATTATTAGACTGGAACTGCACTGCTGGGATTTCCAAGGTCTTCACCAAAACTTCCGTTACTTTAAGACAATAGGAACAATATTCCAAATTTAACTCATCTCTTTTTCAAACATGAAAGAGGTGAAATACACATTTCCTTTGAAGCACCACTCGGATTTTGAGCTGTCTCCTGATTCAAGAATGCATGATACCCTTTTGAGAGCTACAGTCTCTGCTTCCAGGGACCAGAAAAGGTAAAAGAAATTTTGTTTTTCAATAGAAAGAGTATGTACTTTGAGATTAGCCACCCTGTGAGAGTCTGTGGGCAAACACAGCAGAGACAACAGTTGGAACCACAGTCTCACTAACCAACCAGAAACATGGAGATGAGATTATTTGGGCGCTCTGTTGTTCTCTTCCACTTGTTTTGTTAAATGAACTCTGAAGAGCTATTTTGGGACCAGCTCTCGAAAGATGCTGAATGCTGACAGCTGCCACTCTACTTCAGGCTTGTAAGTTCCCATATGATGTCCACCCACAGAACTTCAATCGATTTTAACGTTAAGTGCTTCTTGACTTGGAAAGAAGAACCTGGGTGTTAACTGGGAGATCCTAGTGACATCTTTATAACTAGAGCTCATGCTACAAGCTGTTTTTAACTGTGGGAGTTGTTTGTGTAACAATTCAGTTTGCCAGGCTATTCTTCACCCTCTTTTTTTTTAAATAAAATTTTCTATGCAAGATTAGAAAAATAAACAACCTAAATGTATTTCACTTCTCAGTTTATGCTCATTAAACTGCTAATAGTAATGGGGCACAGCATTTTGTTTCCTATCTCAGTTAAAATTTTATTAGCAAATTGTAGAAACTGAGTGTGAAGACTCCAAACATTTTGGATATCATTACAAAAATCAAAGAATTTGAGAGAAAAAGCCTAAAAAGGAAACTTAAGGCCACCACCTGTACTACTTTGCTGCTGAAGCAAGCTCTGACAGAACTTTGATTATTCAAAGTAGGAGGAGATCCCAGCATTGCTAAGGCCTGGTGTTAGTAGAAAAGGAAGAGAAAAGGTGTGATTATATGTATAATTCACTTACTGAGTGAAGGTGAGGAAAAACCTGCAAAAGAGCTTGCTGTAATGTATTCAGCAATCTGCTGTAATGCAAGCAGTCCAGTGGGGTTATTGCCCTTCTTCATCTGTTCTTGAATAAGGCATTCCAGATCTTCTCGAAATGCCTGTAGAAACATTTGAGAATCATCAAGGAAACCTGGCTTTGATAGAAATAAGAGTATTATAGGTGGGGCTAGTAGCTCTGCCTGTTATTAATGTTACATGACACTTCCCTTTAGACCTTGTTTTTAGCTGCTTATAACTTTGCCAAACTAACCATTTGACCTAAACTTTGTATGTTAAGTATTGGCACTTTGGGAGGCAGGAGGAAGTAATTTGGTCACAGAGGGTTAACTTTTACCCAGAACAAGACAAGATAAATAGTATTTTTGTAAATGATAAAAAATGTTTTTATCAATAATTAAAGACTTCTCCATATGTTGGAAGAAGTACTTGAAATTTGATCAGGATCTGTTGTTTTTAGTGCTGGATATTTTTTAATTTTGTAATCCCTTGGAAAATGCACCCAAATTTGATAAAGTTAAAAACAACTGGAAAATTGGAGCTCATCCATGCTCGAGTATTATCACAGACATGCAAAAACTAGAAAGAACGCCAGGATGTCATCTTCTCTCTATTTCTTTCTCCCAAAGGGAAAAACCCTTCCCTCTTCTCCTGTAGAAAATGTTCACAACCCCAAGAGATAAACTCTTGCAGAATATATAATGAAAAAGGTTTTCACAGTATCAAATTTAATATACTATGCTATGTGGACAAAACCTGTTCCATATAGATGATAGACAGATTAACCACTATCCACAGCAAATGCCTGTCCTAGGACTACTTCAGTCTTGACATTTCTAGACTAAGTAAATTATGTTCCTTCAAACTTTCCTTGTTATATTTTTTTAACCCTCTCATTATTTCTTGGCAGTATCTTCCAGCTTTTGTCTGAACCAGCAGCATGTAAAACTGCACACAACATGAGCTGAGGTGTACTTCTAATGCTTTCTGGTTCATTCCAGAAAGACATTTGGTGTCTTTACCACACAGCTGACTCGTAGTATAACTCCAGGCTATTCCCTATTGCTTCTTTCTGTTTGCCTTCCTTAGTAGAGTACTTGCTCTCAATTAAAAAAGAAAATAGTTCTGTATGGCAAATGTAATTTCTTCACTGAATTTTAATTTAGTCCTCCAGAACACCCACTTTGTTGGGTAAAATCCAGCATTCTCATGACAGAGTCTGTTCATCAACAACTTGCTCTAAAAGAGCAAGTGCTACCAGACCCACAAAAAACATCGTCAAGACTATCTGATATGGCCTCTCAGTTGAACAGCTAAGCATCCATAAATACACTTTAATTTCCAAGTTTTCAGACATCCACGCTCTTCCTTGGAGTAATTATGTCAGGATCGTGTGTGCCTGAAACTCACCAGAATTCCACAAGTAAAGCCTCTAAAAATTCACGTGGACTGACTACACAGTGATCTGTTACCCAGAGACCAGACTAGGCACACAGCATCCCACAAGCAGCTGAACCACCTCTTGCTAGCCTGAATGCAGTCAGATTTCTCTCTTTACTGGCTGCTGTAGGTGAGATCTATGCAGCAGGGGAAGGGAGCAGATGGGGAAAAGGGAAGAGGAAACAAGGAACTGAGTGATGAAAGGAACATAATTGGGAGTGAGAGAAAAGAAGCAGAGGTATCGAGGTACATCAGCACTGGGAGCCGTGAGAGAAAACGATGGGAAGTAGTTATGGGGAAGTAATTGCCAGAAAGGCAAATAAGGCTTTGTGGAGAATAACAAATGTTTGGAAAAAACATCCTTTTTCCCATGCTACTCATACTGTGTTGAGATGACAATTATTATTTATCTGACACAATTTTTCTCTGGGCAGGTAATTACCATAAACCCAAGTCCTTCACAAGCACTGATTCTCTAACCCCTCAAGGATGCCTTTAAGGTCCAGCAAGGCCCTACCATCATTTCCACAGAATGGCAGCGAGGAGGTCAAGGTCAGATGCTTCCACCAATTTGGGACATTCATTTTAAGAGGCCCAGATCCTCATTTCCAGAGCACTGGGCAGCAAGGACCTTCTTAAACCTTGAAAGCACAACTGCCAGTGAAAATACAAGTGCAGCACTGAGTGTTTAATGTGCTGCTGTACCTCAGGGTAACAAGGAGGGTATACAGAAAATCACAAGCTGAAAAACCAGGAAACTGATGATAACCTGGGTTTAAATCCTTGTGGTTGGTTAGTACCTGAATCTGAGCATTTCTCACTACAACCGAAGTGGTTTTGAATGAAATTCAGATACATGTGATTTATACAATCCCCAGCAAGACACAAGGATTTTTCATACAACTAGAAGGAAGCATTTTGGTGGTGAAACAGTGCATAGAAAAAGATGCAACCTTTATGTTCTGCCAACATGATTCAAAGTGCAAAAAATGTATAACAACAGTGGTACTTCCTTGGCTCTTTGCACATCATATCCCTCAGATTACAGAAGGTTTCCCCCTGCACAACCCCCCCCCAAACACATAAAACAGCCACCCAAGCACCAGCCAGCCCAGTGCCAGCCCACTTTTCTGCTAATGGTTCACCACGAGGCTATGGTTTTATGGTACTTTCTGTTACTGTAATCTATTAAGATTGTAGAGACAACTGGGCAATATATTTCATCAACAAGATATACTAACACTTATTTTCAAGTTCTGACATTCCAAGATATTTGATAAACATTCCTGAAGGAGGCCCCTGCAAGAAAGCTCTGCCATTTCACACTCTGCAAGGCTGAAATGCTCTTCCACTGTTGTTTACAATATGTATGTAAGGAAACAGCAGATTTGTAGTCTCCTGGGGGGCCATGTGGAAAGAAAGAATTCACAAAATTTATGGAAGTATTTGGTTGGGAGGAGATGGAGGAAAAACAGTTATCTGTATTACATTAAATCACTCGTACTTCAATCCAACAAGGACTACAAAAAGGACACGCAAAAACATTCACAGCAAACTCCTATTAGACATATTCAGACTTTTTTTTTAAAACAACAAAACTGTACAAGTAATATTACCTCTAAGTAGCAAAAAGGTAGTGTAATATATTTCAGGCAAATTTCGACTGAAAGATATTTTAGTTTATTTCTTGTTCTATTTTTTAATTATTCTGCTTTCTAATAATGTTATTTTCATTCTTCTGAACTTAAGTTTTGCTCTCTGATGCTAACAGTTGAATATTATATGCTTGCCGAGGCTACTACAAATGAGAATTTAGTGTTGTATCAACAATTTTGTTAAAGTGAACAAGCAGCTTTCCTTAAAAATAATTTTAGGAATAACAAGATAGGTAAGAGTCAGGGCAAGCAGCAAATATGGAGGTTTAGGATGAGCTCTAAACCAGAGGTGAGGATATTGATGATGTACATAAAATAAAGTATGCAATTGATCCACATGCCAGTACACAATAATGTTTTCTAGCAGAGTGCTGCCTTCGGTGTGTCACACACATGACTCATGCATTAATATTTCACTACCTTTCCTTCACTGCTACAGACCTTTAAAACTTTAACCTGTATGTCCTTAGATAACCATCCCACATGTGCTAACACAACTGTCCTCCATTTCTGGTAATTCCTGATGGGCTCATATGAAGGGCATCACCTTACCTTAGATATTTGCCATTAAATGAATTATATTTATTGGAGCTTTGACAGAACAGCACTGATTTCTGTAAAGCCACTACTGTGCCAATCTCCAATTTGGGGATCTGAACCATTCAGCAGCAGGAATCTGCTTCTGGAAACCTAACTGCAGCCTGAAGACCAAGCAGTTTGGTTTTCCTTTAATTCATGAGACTTTCATATATAGATGGCATTACACTGCAACACCCACAAGTGACCAAGTAGAAGTCATGCTTGAGGGAGATGGTTTCAACAAGATGACAAATACTTTGTCACAAAGCAGGTATTTTTCAAATGGAAAGGTCACTAGTAATTTCAGATGTAGTATTCAACAAGAAAATGCTGACAAAGGAAAGACTGTACTGTCAGACAAATGAAAAATTATGTTATTCGGTTGTATGCTCAGCACTGCTCAATAAAGAGGAAGTTTCAGCTCTGGGATTTAAACAGCTCTTCAGATTTGGTTTGTTTGTTTTAAAAACGAAAACTTTAGATATAAGGTCATACAATAAGAGCAGTGACTTTTTACAGTGGAGTACCAAGTACCAAAGCAAGAAGCACAACACCTCATGGCTGCCCATGCTGCTTGTCAACAGTTGCCCCAGGTGCACAGCTGCACCACTTCTGGACTCAGCCAACCTGCCATCTAAGCAAACAGCCTGCCCTTGGTGTGCAGCAGGCTGCAAACTCCCCTTCCACGACTGCCAGCTGAGGTTGTTCTCTTCAAAACTGCAGTGAACTGAACTGCACCAGGTTATACAAGAGGAAAACAGTTTTGCACATACACCATGAACCAAAGCACCCCCTGCACAGCTAAACCTGCCAGCAGCTGACCTGACTGCCCTGAGTTGGAAGCAGAGCAGCTGGGCACTGCCATCTCACCTACCTGCTGAATGCCACCCCACTGCCTTGCACTGAGACATTAATTTCCCCACAACTCACCAGGAAAAATACACAGGGCAGCTCACCCTGTTCCTAAAATTCCACTGTTTCTATAAAACTCCGACCAGCTCTTTTACACCAGCTTAGGCAGCCTTAGACAGCACTGCAGCCTGCAGAGCAGATGCAGCTTTTCTTGATAGAGTCATTAGTTGCATGATTAGCTCAAGGTCTCTCTTATATCATAAAACTTCTTCTCCAGAAATATTTGCAATTATCTTCCAAGTACACATCATAAACTCAAGCAGTTTAGATGCAAAAATCTTTCAACTTAGACCTACAAGGGCTCTCTGAAACGCAAGAGTGAAGTTACAAGCCTGAGTTCTGACTCATTTACTTCCATTTTCTTTCAGCAGAGTCTAAGGTGTGAGCTGACAGCGCTTTTAAGAATCAACATTTGCATCTACCATTTGACAACCCGTATTTTTCAGTCAACATCAGCAGAAAAACTAGAATAACCAACTTGCTAGACTAACCTATTTTGCATGTATACACATCTGTATGTAGCAGAGAATAAAGACATTGCTAGAAAATTTTAGTATTAAACTCTTCACCTTGATAGGCAGCTCTCTGAGGATGTTAAGAGGCATGCAGGCTCATAAATATTTTTTACTACCTTTCTATGCTGTTTCTTGTTTGTTGATCATTGATTTCTCCATGTAGTCCTTATGTACTCAAAAGAAGTAGAAATAAATTAGTAAGAAAAAAATATTCCTGGTAAATAGAGAAAACAACAGCATAGAAGTAATCTACAAATGCTCCACACCATCACAAAACTTCAAGAGGAGAAAGAATGTGCTCACATCAGGATTAAGGTCCAAACAGTTTGGTATGTCAGTCTACAGGAACGTAGGCTAAAAAAGATGTTTGAAGTCCCTATATTTAATAGCAGCACTGCTGTTAGCCTGAAAGCTGCAGAATAACCCCCTTTCATCCATTTTCAATCAGAGTTTACATATCTTAGACCATTTGTAAAAAGGGTCTAATTTAACTGATCTACATACAAATGCACCCACACGGAGTCTCTAAGCCAAATCATCACCATTGAGGAAAAGTTTCAAAACTTAACTGGTATTTTGTTCTCGAGAGCAGAGAGACGTTAATACTAACTCCTGTGCTGTAAATGCAGCTGCTCGTGGAGAGGAAAACCTTCACCGAAACAGCCGACACGGCTTCGAAACAGGCTGTTTCAAGACTGGAGTTCAGATACAAACAACTGGTGCCCTAAGTGGAAAAGGGTGGAGTTGACCACAAAAAAAACCGCCAGTGAGTTAAGGCTGGTAGGAGCAGATAAGAGTCACAAAACGTGTTTGTTAAAGCTATGAAAAAAAATAAAGGCAGGGCTTCTGCGTTAAGATAGAAAGAAATAGGCTCAGTAATAAATAGGGGGAATTAGGTAAAGCTATAATGATCTCTCCACTTGCAGTGAAGCAGGTGGGTACCTGGGCTGGATTCCGCAGCTCCATCGACAGCAGGTCGGTCCCACACAGGGCTCAGCCTGTGCCGGTTTTTCCAGCTCCTCTAACCTGGTACACACGAGCTTCCCCCCGTGAGCTGAAGCGCCGTGTTTACTCCTGCCATAAGCAGCCTAGAAATACCCTATGATTAAAGCCAAACCCGAAGCACTGAAGTCCCTTGCAAAGCCCATCGTCAGCACACCCAGCTCCCAAAGTCCCAGCACCAGCAATCTCCACGCTCACACAACTGCTGCTGGGAATGGGGGGTGGTCTGGGTCCCTCCCTTGTGCTTCCTCATGGAGTAAAGCCATGCTATGCATCTTGCTAGATGGAATATAGCTGAAATTTAAAATGCTAGAAGAAATCAAATTTCAGCTTGTCAGGGGTCTTACATGGTTCCAAGCATAATTAACTGTTTTTTCAGTAAACAGCAGTAGGGAGAGTGGGAGCACACGTGGTGGTGATGCAGTGGGAGAGATGACAGCCAAAGCTCTCACAAGGAAATGTGGATGCAGCCAGGGAGGAAAGTCATCAAGTCACGACTTTCTAAGATTTCCTAAGACTTAAAAATAAATACAGGTCAGCTAAGTCCTTTTAATTGTTATTCATTACTTATACTGCAATGAAAACCCCTCTTCCTGCTCTCTCCAGACCAATTTGATGCCTCAACAGGACAGAATTTACAAGACCAGTGAAAGAGAAATGGTGGATTCTTTACAATGCATTTTATTTTATATCTCCCTAGCACTTTCCTACAAAATTAATTCAGAGTGTTATTTACAATTAGTAATTTCAAATACATATAGGTAGGACCACAGGAAAGTTGTTGGGCAAAGGAGGATGGATCTGAATGTTTAATAATTTGAATAATCTAAAGAACATGATGCCAGAAGTACAACAGACACCCCCCCAAGAAAGCACAAAGCCAAGAGCAAGGAGTTAACAACCAGCAGGAAGACTAGAAATATAGATGGAAAAAAAATAATTCTATTTGGAAACTACTATATCTAAATGTCTGGGAACATTAACATCTAATTAAAACCACAGTTCAAACTAAGTGGAGAGCAGCAATATGGATATAAGAGAGGACTGAAAGGTAACTCAATTTTAACAGAAAGAAGCAGGGAACAGCACAAACCTCACAACTGCACTTGTGGTATAGGACACAGATATGAATTGACCCTGCACTGTTGCAGCTATAGAAGTGGAAGTTAGGCAACAGGATTTCTTGGTTTCTCATACAGATCTAGTGGATGGCCTTGAGACAGCATTACACCGAAAACAAATTCCACCTCACCTAAAATGCTGAACTTCCCTGACCCCCTGGTCTGCCCTGGGCTCAGCAGGATATTGTCATGGCTCAGAGGGGATCTTTAAAGGATATTTTGAGGCCTGTCTTAAATGATGTGCTAAGGTGAGATGCTCATCTCTCCCCACGAATGAAACGCTGCACAGGTTGTCTGATGAAAGCATGTGATTAAATAAACTGTTGCGATGAGAGGTGGGTCACGACTCCCCAGCAGGAAGTCAGGAAGATGTCAGAGAAGACTGAAGCCAGAGGAGGGAGCTGCAGTACCAGTGGCCTGCCTATCAAGGAGGTCCCCAGGAGATGGGAGATGTGTATAAGGTTGTGAGCCCTTCCTGGCCTTCCTCCCTCTCCTGAAGGATCTGAAAGGTTTTTGAACTTGTGGGGAAAGAGCAGTGGAAGCTGAAACATGTAAGGAACTGAAGGGACTTTGATATTTTAAGAAAATAAACTGTCCCGAAAAGGAGCAGTGTTGCAAAAATACTGTGTGTTCACTTGATACAAAATAACCTAGACAACTGCAAAAGCTGGGGCAAAAATAAATCAAACCATCCTTAATCTCTGTCCTGATAGTTTGAAAATAAGCTAGCCAGAAAAAAAAAAACAAACAAAACACAACTTCAAGTGTGGGCGGGTTTGCTTGTTCTTGAGGAGGAAAATCTGCCTGCACCCTGCATGCTAAGGCAGACCTCTGAACAGAGGAGCTGCTAAGCAGGACTTACCTACCCACTTTTTTGGGTGAGACCAGCCAGCATGGGAGGCAGGGGGGTGTGGGGGGGTGTGTGTGTGCAAGGCAGGAAGGAAGTACTTTTTTATCCTCAGCATAAAACCCCCCTGATTTTGCAATCTGGATGGCTACACCTGTAATGGCAACACTGAGCCAGAATGGCCCAGAATGCCCTGAAGAGTCATGATGGATCAGTCGGCACTCTCTTAATCCAACATGAAACTGAAGTAAAGCATGATGAGATTCTGCCAGCAAACCACCCCTCTTAAGAAGAAACAAGCTCAAATTAACTGTTTGGGGGCTGACCTGCTGGAGAGCAGTGTAGGAGAAAGGGACCTGGGGGTCCTGGTGGACAGGAGGATGACCATGAGCCAGCAATGTGCCCTTGTGGCCAAGAAGGCCAATGGCATCCTGGGGTGCATTAGAAAGGGTGTGGTTAGTAGGTCAAGAGAGGTTCTCCTCCCCCTCTATTCTGCATTGGTGAGGCCGCATCTGGAGTATTGTGTCCAGTTCTGGGCCCCTCAGTTCAAGAAGGACAGGGAACTGCTTGAAAGAGTCCAGCGCAGAGCCACAAAGATGATTAAGGGAGTGGAACATCTCCCTTATGAGGAAAAGCTGAGGGAGCTGGGTCTCTTTAGCTTGGAGAAGAGGAGACTTGAGGGGTGACCTCATCAAAGTTTACAAATATGTTAAGGGGGAGTGTCAGGATGATGGAGCCACGCTTTTTTTCAGTGACGTCCAGTGATAGGACAAGGGGCAACGGGTGGAAACTGGAGCACAGGAGGTTCCATGTAAATATCAGAAAAAACTTATTTACTGTGAGAGTGACAGAGCACTGGAACAGGCTGCCCAGAGAGGTTGTGGAGTCTCCTTCACTGGAGACATTCAAAACCCGCCTGGACAAGTTCCTGTGTGATGTGCTCTAGGTGACCCTGCCTGGCAGGGGGGTTGGACTAGATGATCTTTCGAGGTCCCTTCCAACCCCTAAGATTCTGTGATTCTGTTTTGTATGTAAAAATAGCAAGTGAACGTTCAGTGGGTCTCAACCAGCCATGTGAAATTTCAGCTGGTAAATTCAAAACATGAATCAGGCATTTAAATTCCAATCACCAAGCATTTTTGTTTACGTATGTTGACTGTTCAACTTACCACTTCACAAACAAATACAACTACTCCAACTTCTTCTTACATTAGTAAGCTAATGAAATATATTTCATAGAAGTGTATATTATGTATAAGTTAAATAAATGCACACTCTTCCATTTACATGCTGACCTGTAGCTTTTCTGCAAATACGGTGATATAAAGTAGATGTAAGATATTCCCCAATGCAGCTCAAGCAGCGATCCTAATTCCCTGTCAAGTGACACACAGTTCTGTTAGCTAAAGCCTGGAGTTAGCTTTCCTGCTAGTTAGATAATTGTTTCACACGGTCTCACCACTGGCAGCAGCATTGGCACAGCTGCCTGCCTGCAGAAACACACGACACCTTCCCTAGCTGCTCCAGGAGGGCTGTGGGGAGTTGCTCCCTGCTCTATGCTCATGCAGCTCCTCAGTGCTGAACTGACTGTTCACTCTTCATGCACTATAACTGCACAAACATTGCTGTTTTCTTTTTAAGTGTTTTTGAAGCTTTTGGTTGCCATGGTGAGGGCACCAGAGAAATGCCAGAAAGAAATGAAGGCCAGGAGGACCTGTATACCATAACTGAAATAAGGGGTTTGATGATACAGCAAATACAAGCTTATTTTTTGCAAGAGGTAGTTAGTCTGTGTAACAAGCTATATATGATTGTTTAGCATACAAAAAGACAAAATTGTTTTTAATTTCAGAGTCAAATTGCAAAATCCACCCCCCCCCATCTTTTCAAATTTTGGCTATATTATAGGTCAAGTATATCAGACCCAAGGTAAAGTAATAAAATTAGTCCACTGCATAAGTGTAGTGCCTTTCCTTTACAAATAATGACACAGTACGTGAACCTTCTGAAACTTGCAGACATTACTGAAATAAACTTTCATCCTAAAGATTGGCCAGCAGTTCCTCTGCATGCTATCCAGCTGCTCAGACCCAGCTGATCGTAAATTTCTTTCCACTTTTCTAACAGACACAGAACAATGTTCTGTCAGATTCTCCAGGCCATCAGATGCTCACGGGTTACATGGAGTATTAAGCAAACACGCCTGAGAATTCACTGATAAAGTCAGGACATTCTTAACAGGCAGGGGTCATAAAACTCCTATAATTTGTTTACAACTTATTATGAACAGGCTCTAAGACATTAGCAAACATCAGAGGTAATGGGAATAGCTTTTCAGTAGCTTTTAAGTTATTTAATTTAGGAAAGGGAAATGGCACATCAGAGGGGAGTAGTCAGACTGCACATCAATATGTGCATCAAAAAGCTCATCAGAGAGATGCAGCAGTTTGATGTCTGAAGATGGCTGGTCAGGGCTGTAGCCCTTACAATAACATGCACTGCACAAAATATATTGTGGTTCCAGAAATATATTCTCTAATTTATTTTCTTGCTAAAGGATTTAGATTTTCTGACTTGAAAGAAAAAAGCTTGCTAATAAAACAGATTAAATCAATACCTAAGCTTTCTAGCATATGACAGTGATTAACCCTTTAGTTCTACACCATAATTTTTTGCTCAGAGAAAGTGCATGTTCAAACAAGTTCACCTTGAGTCCCATACGTGTCTGTGTATTTTAAAACAGGGTATTATCATTTCTACATACATATTTACTAATACTTGCTAGAAGATGACTCAGTTACTATTTCTCTGATCTGAATGCACGTATCTAAGACTGGATGAAGATTTACCAGTGAGAAAGCTCTTATTTAAAATGTGTCTGATAACCTCTCTTCCTTTTCTTCCAAACATCTTCGAACTATTTCCTCCTTGGTGACTGGAATTAACCAGAGAAGCAACAAACTCTATGCAAACTTCTGATGCAATATAATTCTGCAGCTGTAGAACAAAACCACTACCTACAACAGTCCTTAATCCAATCCTGAACCTGTGTTACACAGATTGGTAATAGAAAAAATGCTTTGTGGCCCTTTTGTGACAAATATTATATTAGGAAGGATGCAAAATAATTATTTTCCGTGCTGACTCTCAAAAACAATATGGCACATTGAAGATGGAACCTGGAAGAACTAAAGCAGCCTCTGTCCCCAAATCAGTTATGAAATTTGCTTCATGGACATCAAGTCACAGGCTTTGTATTAAAAATATTTTTATTTCCTCACAAAAGAAATCATAGCAGGGTTCCTCTAAATATTCAGTTTCAAGAAAATAGACAGTAAAAGATGATCTTCAAGTGAGGGGAACTGGTAGCTCAGACACCTCCTCTTCATGCCTGGTCACACACTCAGCTCCCACGTTCCCATTTCTCCCTGGCAGATGCCAAGAGCCAAGCAGCCCGCAGGCCCCTGGCTTATTTGGACAACTGTTCCCTTACACAACAAAAAACTTGCAACTTATTGGCAGCTCCAGACAGTCACTCTCCAAAAAGTGCTGGGCTCAGCTTCTCTTGCAGCACGACACTAACAGCAGCCCAGCAGCTCTTGGTCCCCCAACTGGCTGTTAAAACAGTTACCTAGACTCAGAGGTTGTCCCTCTTCAGCCCCCTTCCTAAAATCTGCACAGGGACACTGCATCTATTAAAAAAACAACACAGAGATTGAGATAAAGGGACATTTATAATTTGCAGCCCAGAGAGCCAACCATATCCTGGGCTGCATCAAAAGAAGCATAGCCAGCTGGTCAAGAGAGGTGATTCTCCCTCTCTACTCTGCTCTGGTGAGACCCCACCTGGAGTACTGTGTCCAATTCTGGAGTCCCCAGCATAAGAAGGACATAGAACTCCTTGAGTATACCCAGAGGAGAGCCACAAAGATGATCACAGGGCTGGAGCACCTCCCCTATGAAGACAGGCTGAGGAAGTTGGGGTTGTTTAGCCTCAAGAAGAGGAAGCTCTGGGGTGACCTTATAGCAGCTTTCCAGTATCTGAAGGGGGCCTACAAGAAAGCTGGGGTAGGGCTTTTTACACGGGTATGTAGTGAGAGGACAAGGGGCAAGGGTTGGAAACTTAAAGAGGGGAAATTCGGGCTAGACATTAGGAAGAAGTTCTTTCCTGTGAGGCTGGTGAGATGCTGGAACAGGTTGCCCGGGGAGGTTGTGGATGCCCCCTCCCTGGGGGTGTTCAAGGCCAGATTGGATGAGGCCTTAAGCAACCTGGTCTAGTGGGAGATGTCCCTGCCCATGCAGGGGGGTTGGAACTAGATGGTCTTTAAGGTCCCTTCCAACCCTAGCCATTCTATGATTCTATAATGTTTGGCAGACTTGGAAAAAGGTCCCCCGAAATGTTAAGGAAATAGTTACACTCATCAGATCCAATACTGCCATCAAAAGGACCAAAGAATAACACATATACAAACCCAAAAAAGATCTCTAACTTATTTTTATCTGTTAGGCTAAAGATCTAGTCTTTGCTGCAAGTATTGGCTATTCATAACGTGAATGTTTTAACAGGAAGAAGCAGACCCCGATCGCATTTTACAATCGAGTGTTTAACATAAAATTATCATCATTAAAGAATTATGCAATACCTCCTTAGAGTATATTCTTTACAAAAGAGCCTGGCTGCAAAACCAAGCTTGCACAAATTGACTTGAAAGTAATAAATTCCTTAGTCAACAGGTTCATATTATACTCAGAGCAACTCTCGGATCCAAGAGGCACACGATGACAACACTTTAGCGAACAATCCTCTTATTCATGGATGACTATAATAGGGTGATTACTAACAGCTGTTTGCAATCTCATTACATATGGAAAAGCTTCAAAAAATTGCAGAAGCACCCCAACTTACAGAAGAACTGAAGAGAGAAGGATCTGCAAAGCTGCTTAACCCCTTCTCAGTCCTGTTATCCTCATTACTCACCTTGCACTCCAACACCCCTAACAGCACCTTCGCACAGTCCTTACTCACTCCCTATAGCTTTAAAATACTCAAGGCAACAGTACTACTTTCCAATGTAGTCATCAGGTTAAAGCCAAAGAATGCATGTATTAAAATATAAATTAAACCTAATATTAGAGTGGTTCAATAGATTTAATAGTTTCATATGTAGCCTACACAAGTACTGAACTCACACAAGCTGATGAGTGCTAACATGACCAAGTATGGGTATGATCACCCCCAAGGACATGAAAAGAACATATGGTCTAGGTCTTAGAAATACAACCCCATTAAAAATTTTAATTAACGCATTCCTGATGCAAACGATAGGTTAATATTCAAACCCAGAAAGCAGAACACCACCTAATGCCCTAATTTGCTCCTATTTGACCAGTGACTCCTTCACTCTCTTCCCTGCCCCTAAATTTTAATTAAGTACACCGCAGCCAGCCAGATCTTTTTGTAATACTGCAATGAAGCATAAGACCATAAAAGCATTAGGAGAAAAAACAACACAATAAAGGCTGCTTGTTCACAGACAAAAAACTGTGCATACAAAATACAGAATAATCTGCTCAGTGACTCTTCTTAGAAGATGGTCCAGAGTTATTCTAGCTATCTGGGATGTAAATTTCTTTTTAAGTCTCAAAAAGTTCATAAGGAATGTCAGAAAGTACCAGTCTTTCATTCTCATCCCCCCTTAATCCCACTCACAGGGCTCTGCAGTATCTGAGTGACCCTTTTCCTTTGTTCCATCATATTGAAGTCCTGCCTCAGGTCAGGAGACATGTTTCTCTCCCGGATATACTCTGGGTCATTCTCATTGATGCGATCAAAGTACCGCTCTTTGTGAGGCATCGTGGCCGGGGGAGGAGTAGTGATCACCACCTGACTGGCATCAGTACTCATGCTTCAGCACTGTGGAGGGTAGGCTGCACCTGAAACAAATGGAAAAGAGGGAAGAATGATTAACAGTTACAAGAAGGACATTGAATATAACTTCCAAGTCTGCCCATAAATAATGCTCTTTTTCATCTCTGCAGAAAAATGTCTAAAATGAACAAGTGAATAACTATCATAAACATCGAGTTCTCCGATACCACATAACCATCTCCATTCAAGTTTAAATAAAAACACAGCAACGTACAATTAAGAATTATGACATTCAAAATGCCCATAATACGTTTTATGACAAACTTTCCTGTATCATTTTACATCACCCTCCTGTGGTTTTTATACAGCTCTCCTTCCTGACATAGTCATCCAAACACATCCAGAAGACAGGGCCTCTGTTTAACATCCACTCAGAGCTCATCTCCCAACTCAAATGAAGACATTCCTCAATTACAGCATTTCTGAAGCATCTCATAACCTTGGCTTAAAGATGAGGCATCGGGCTGCTCCAAGACTGCCAGGAGACCTCTACAGAGCGCTGGCTGGTGGCTGCACTTTCAGGAGACACTCAAAGTCACCGAGGGAACTGCACAAAAGGTCATACGTTGCATTGCACAGGATTGTGGCTGCATCCACAGCGAACAGCTGAGTTTTAGCTTTCCTTCTCGTGTGCAGTTGTACACAAAGATTCTCACTGAAGCTCATTGCATTAGAAAAAATGAAGCTCGTTATATTAGAAAACAAAACAAAAAATAACTTTCATGTTTTGGTAGAAAGCTACGCTTAAAACTTCCTTTAAAAAAATATAAGCGTTTGTAAACACAAACACAACAGGATCAAAAGCAGAAAAGGAGACACCTGAATTTTCATACAAAGATCAGGCTCAGCAGCACACTCAGGAACACTGCTCCACAAACAGGTACTGAAGAAGGACATTTTCTCAGGTTTGAAGAACAAAGAGAAGCAAGATTTGTTGGATGAGATAGTGGATTATGAAAATACGTTTTAACATGCAAATATCTATGTTCAATAATAGATTTAATATAAAAATATTTGCATGCAAATATAGTTGGTATGTAAATAATTCACATCTTCAGAAGAAAAAAAGCAAAACAAGAAGGCATGAGAGTTGTCAAGCAGTATTAAACAGCTTGACAGTATGGCATCAGTGGTTTCAAGTGTCCTTGCTCCATGGCACAGTTCACCCATCCCTCATTCGGGTCAGTGCAACTACTGTTTGGGAAATTCTGTTAAGAGTGAACTCCTCCAAATACACCCTTGCATATTTGCAAGATGAAACATCTAGAAACCCTGTTAACACCAGCTTCAGCAGCCCACACCATCATCCTGCCTGAAACAAGCCCTTTTGGTCCTTGTGCTGGACTCTGCTGTGCAACCATGGCAGGAACCAGGCTGGCAGGAGGATGCAAATTGGTTTTCAGCCAGTTTCCCACACGGATGCCCAAGCAGCTTTGCTGACAATCTGCAAGGGAGAGTGCAAGGATGAAATCCTGGGGCACTGCAGCCCTGCTACCAAATATGAAACCCCAGACAGAAAACAAGACATATCACCTGCAGAGCTGGGAAAGCATTAGCAGATAAGGCACAAGAAAACCAGGTCTACGATTTTCCTGTATATTACAGATTACAACCAAATTTGAGATTGAGATGAAATACAACTAACACCCTTCTATAAAACAGTCACTTTGAGCTGTAATTGGTTTTTACATCTTTTTTTTTTGAGGGAGAAAACATGTTCTGGGATGCAAACTTACCCAGCTGCAAGCACACAGCTTCCAGGAGGTACCTGGCATGCTGGATGAATGTACCACATTTTGGGATGTGTAATTCGCAACCTGGAGGCAAGGTCTGTGAACTCGGATGGCTTTGTTAGGGAGGCTGTGGAACACACTTGTGGGTTTTGCATTTGCTGCTCAGGTGTGGTCTGAGTTCATTCAACACGTCCTGACTGACCATCAGCAAGCCTCCTACAGGGAGTCAATTTAGGGAGAAGACATGGAACTTGCATGGAGGAAGTGGGGGTTTGGCAAAAATCTAGTAGAAGTATAAAAGGAGCTTAAGTTATTCTAAAGAATGAATTAATGTCTTTTCCAGCTGGAAGTACTGAAGCAGAAGGATAAACCTTTTGGGACAGTGTTTGGGGATATGATCACAGCACAGCTTTCCTTTGTTCAGGTGAGAAGATACGCTCTTATAAACGTAACCATGTATTACCTCTCCCCCCCTCCCCCTCCCTCCAACATGGTGGGGTTTAAGAAGCAAAGGAAAAAAGCATCCTAAGACACAAGACCACAAGCTCACTGTCCAAATACCACAAGATACGAAGAGCTGGAGACCAGACCTCTTAACCTACACTGTTCTCCATCTGCACCAAGGTAAATACCTCCACCTGAGTCAGAACAGAAACCTTCCAGCACCAGTTGATAACTGAAAGCAGTCTAGAAATGCAGATGGCAGGAACCTTGCTTGAATCAGCCACCAGCTTTAACTCCTGCTCTTCTGTTTCTTCTTCCCAGAAGTCGCCTTATCCAACTGTTTTTCCTAAAATGCTCCTGAATCCTCTTAGCCCCAAGTGGCAAAACTGTTCAACTGCTGATCCACTTGGTTGGTTGGACCAACTACACGCATGTCTGAACTTCAAAAAACTTTTATTGTTATTATTATAGGTTTACAAGACATAATTAGTTCAAGTCCGTTACTTTACAATTCATTCTTACAGTGACAGAAAAGCCCATTCATCTGTAAAAAGACACAAATGTGGCTGACAACACCTAAAATCCACAAAAGAGATTTTTCTAATTGCTTTGGACTTCAATTTTTCCTCTTTCCTTTCATCCTGGTTTGTTACCTCTTAGCCATTGAGATTACAACATTAAAGTCCTTGTACTACAAAAAAACCTCCATTACTGAACATAATATGAGTATTGGGTCCAGTCGTTCTTATTAGGTCTGGTTCAATGCCTGCTCTGTTGGGCCCAAGCTGACTCTCACATAACCCCTACTGTTCAGCTGGAAAATTTTCTAACAAATCAGCCATTCTTTTATTATTATTTACTTTTTACAAAAGGGACACTTGTTAAAAATGTGCTCAGCTTTTAGGGATCAAAAAATCGGCACCTCCTTCTCAGCACAGGACTGGCAATGACACAGAAAATAAGTATTTACAAAAAATCAAGATCTCAAAAGCTATGAATTGTGATGGAGGATTCTCTCCCCCTTCCCATTTCCTTTGAGAGATTCTTTTGCTTAGGAGAAAAATCAGCTTTGCTGCATGGCTACTTTTGGCTTCCAACCCTTCCAATGATGTCCATGAATTACAGAAAGTGAGCAACCATCTTCCCGACCTGTGCTAGCTCATGTTTATTACACATTCAGGTGGAAAAGAGAGACCATACCCTCCTACAGCAACAAGACACTATCTAGACTGGTCAGAAAGGACAAACATACACAGAGAAATCAAACCTAAATAAGGATCAGATTTTGTCCTGGTGAGAGCCATCATTCCTGCTCAGCCAAGACACATTGTAGCCCACATTTTGGCCTAACACGCATATGCAGCCATGCCAAAAAGAGATTCAAAGTATACAGAAGAGTAGTTTTCCCACCTATTGTTCAGCTACTCCAATGGGGGGCAAAAGAAACTCTTAAGAGCAGCAAGTCAGCAGATTTTTTCTAAAAATGCCTATCTCTGCTGAAAATAATTTTAGGGACCTGTGAAACAAAGCAGCCTGAAAGCTCTTGCTACAGGGTAACTTTTTAATGTAACTCTGCTTCCCCTATCTAGTTATGCCATCCTGGTTCATACTGAACTGAACTCTGATACTGCTACAGAAGAAAACAGGTCATGTCCTCCCCTGCTCATGGTTTTGGCCTCCATATTCTGTTCTGTACTTTGTAACTGTAACTGGGATGCAGAGAAAAAGTAGAGCATTCCACCTTTGTCAGGAGGATATGCCTCTCTCCACTTAGAAGTAAGTTTTATTTAACAAAAATTCCAATTTATTCCAGAAACTTGGCACTGTTGATTTCAAGCTGCAACATTAATTCCTGCGCATCCCCATCTGACGCTTTGGGAAGTCTAAGTAACATGCTGTGCTGCTTTTGTTGAAATAACTTTTTTCAATGTCAAATCACAAAAGCAGCTCAAAAATAATAACGAGGTCAGAGAAACAAGGCGTACTGAAGGAAAAAAAAGAGCAAGAGACTGAATGCAAGAAAAATTTATCATGCCAAATAACACAGCAGAAAGCATTGACTTGATACAGGTTTCGTAATATACAAAATGTATATTAAAAATAAGTACCACCATAAGAGAAAGAACAACATAAAAGGCATCAAATCATTAGATCACCTAGCAACGAAGCACTAACCTACCTTTTATGCTGGTTTTTTATGGCTGGTTTCAGACATTCCTGTTTTCTCTATGCAGTGCAATCCATCTGTTTGAGAGAGCACTGCAAACCAGCAGCGTGTGCACCACATCATTACCCAGTACAACTGATCTCAAGCCTGAGCACCCTAGCTAGACTACACCACACCTGAGCATTTCTTGTTTTAAGGAGCACATTGTGTTATTCTGCTCATGGTATTTCTCACCAGCTCATTTTTAAGGAACAGCCTGCTCTTTCTTCCCTAACCCCCTGGTATCTTGTCTGCCAGGAGACTTGCTGGAAGCAAACTGGGTGTCTCTTGATCTCAGTTCCGGAAGCAAACTGGGTGTCTCCTGATCTCAGTTCCAGCCTCCCTATGAAACAGGCAGGTTCCAGCCAACACTGTCAGCTACATAAGTAAGTTGGCAGAAAGAAACATGCTTAAGGAACATGAGGGAACAGTTAAGAGGGGCAGGAAAATACGTAGAAGAATTGAGATAAGAGCCACCACTGCTGTCTTCTGGCATTGGAAAGTCAACTGTCCATCCTCCCTCCTACAAATTTTAGTAATGAAATATAATTAAGTAATCACATCTGTTCTAGGGCAAAAAAGTTATTTGGATAAACACTTGAAAATTCAATTCATTCAGGACATCAAATACCATAAATATCTGACAATGTGTTGGCAAATTTATTTATTTTTTTTAACATTACAATGGAATTGGGTTTCATTTATCAGTCTCACCTTACACCCAGATGAGTAAGATGTATGTTCAGATGTAAGCATTTTCTAGATGCAATTTGTGGAACTGAAAATACTTCTGCTGCACTAGATAGGTAGCATTTGTTCAAAATTATACTAACTAATTTTAGTAATATGCAGTGATTCTGTATCTAGCACCCGAGTCAAACTACACCCTTAATCAGCCACAAGGTAGTATCTGCATTAAAAAATAAAGCAGTCACACCTTATCCCAACCTTCCTAGTCATTCAATCTTTCTGTATCACCTCTTCGGATTCATGCCAGCAGATGCTTGTAAGGTCATATGGTGGAACGGGTAGGAAAAACTACTCTCTGGCTGAGTTTTGGTTTTGTTTGTTTTTAACTTGGGGGTTTGTTACTGGATTTATTTCAGTTGTACCAGTTCCCCCAGCCAGTTAACCGCCTACCTACACAAATGTTTGTTCTGAAACAAAGGCGGGGGTGTCTAATGCCACTTCTTCCAGTAGCAATGCAGGTATAAACAATTGTCATACTACAGCTCCAACTGGTTAGAAATCCAATATTCTAATCCAGCATTGCATATTTAATTTAAGTCCTTCTGCTTTACACAGAGTAAGCTAGTGAAATAATCATCATCTCCTTTCAGACACCACATTAAAGAGACTATGTAGCAGCAGTATATGTTTTTCTTAAGAAATAAGAACCTGAGTGTATTTGAACCTTGTTTTTGTGTTTCTGCATTAAATCTAAAGCATTATTTTTGAGCAATTATATCGTGCAATATTAAAGTTAACATAAGTATTAAAGCTGTGCAACTCATACTTTACTCAGTGTAAACTGAGCCAGCTACTCTTTAGTGTCAAAAAGTGAGAAAATGTAGTGGGTTGCTGACAGCCACCCAAAATATGAAGGCTATACCTCAAGACTTGACATTTCTTCTCTCTTAAGGAAGGCTCCTTATAATGCACCCAGCCTGGAGCAGGTGCAGTCTGCACCTCCACATTTGCAGGCCAGCCTGCCAACATTTTGCAGCACAAGCAGTGGGGGAGAAAAAAACCCCAAGTCTAGAACTGTGGTTTGATGTACCCAATATATTCAACCACATGGCCATAAATGCTATTTGCATGTGTTCAGTTTCATAAATGAACTTGTGTGCTTAACCCTGTATGTCCAAACTACTTCAATCATTCCCATTTTGGTATTCATTCACTGCTGTGTGGCACTTTTTAATGACTGAGAGAACCCTTGATTAGCGAGTAATCCAGTTACTATCATCCAGAGACAGGATGATTTAAGACAAAGATCATCTCAAAAGGACAAACTCTTGTTCAGATCCAAGGTCCATCTTGCCCAGTATTGAACCTCCTGTGCTGAGGAAGACTATGTACCAAGCTGTTTCCATCACTGTATTGTGTGACCCTTGAGCAGTCAGCAGCTTTGCTTCACTCCATACAATGATGTTTCCCTGTTTTACTAGCAAATTATTAATGTTGTGCAGACAATAAGAGCATTTTGAGATTATATTGTTCTTTACACAAAACATTCCACTCAGAACAAACCTGGTCACACAAGCAAACTGGTTACAGAGAGGTAACAGAGGAAGAATTCAGGGTTTGGGGGTGAACTGGTGCACAGGGGTACTCCTGCATCAACCAGGGAAGGGGGTGGTTGCATCATGTAAAACACATGAAAGCACTGAGATGTCAGAGTGGAAAAGGGGGATTGGTATCATATGTTCATTATTCACCATAAATCCCCACTTACCGCTCAACACAGGTGGCCACAGCAGTTATCTGTAACAGTATGATGGAAGCAAATGTGTAATTTTAAAAAGACACTATGGATTAAGAGGAGGTCAGTCACCCACATATATGACATCAGTTTGCTCTTTTCCCTAAACTTGTTTCTTTATTTTCTTTGCACTAGTTATATTTCCTCCTTTTATGTATTTGTTACATTTAACAAGTACCCAATTCAGTGCAATTTCCAAGAAACAGTTTTAAAGCTGAGTTATAATTTGCTCATGTGTAAGTTTTATTTACATATATAAGTGTATGCATACTTTTTAAACATTAAGATGCACTTTGGAGTATCAACAGTAGTCATCTCTGTTGGAGTACACAGGGTGAGTGGTCCTATGAAATGGTGTGGACTCCATGGACAGTAACTATTTCTAAGGCAGTTTAAAAAAAATCACCTCCTCAAATTCAGTAAAAACATGAGAACAACTAATAAATTATATTGCTTGGTAAACTGTATATAGCTTCTGTACTTACTAGACTTAAAAAGCGTGTCAGTCCTACCTCACACCCACTCTTCCTCTGTTTTTCTTGTCTTCTATGTTACACTGAAGATCACGAAAAAGCACAGTAAAAATGAGGTCTATTAAGTTTCTGTTGGTTTAAGCTGTTCTTCTATAGCAGCATTAAATTAAAATTTCACAGACAGGATATGAGAGCACTCAAAAATACCTGAACATTGAGCTTAAATAACTTGCTTCTATCCAAAGGCAAGACTGCTGTCCAGGAAGTGTCTCCTCCCTTTAGCAGAAAGCTAAGGAGACTTACAGGGGCTGCCAGGGAAAAGCAAACCTCTCCTCTGGCATGTGCAAAAGGTGCTCTCACACAAAGCCCAGATGCACCGAATGACAAGGATGGAAATTAAGTTTAATATTTTACTACTTGTTTCCATTTTGCTCCAAGGTAAAATTCACCTGCCGCTCGCAGAAAACCCCCTCCCTCCACTGCAACAGAGGATTGGTAAGGGCCACAGCAGCACCAACTGTTGAAAATTTTCAACTTGTGAGGTTTCAGAAGTTCAGTGTATAGGACAAAGAAGAAGGACCTAAATGCAGAAGACCTCTGGCAGGGGAGCCAGCCAGCACAGTGATGGCAGGAGCACCTTGAGAGCAGCACTGGGGCTTCCTCTGAACTGCTCAGATGCAGAGGGAAAACGATTTCACTCACTGTGAAGACCTACATAGAGTTAGGGAATAGAAGAACCGAGTTCTTGTAAATATATTTTTTAAAAATCCCACTGATTTACACCAACCTGAAACACACCAGGGCTACTGCAATCTGCATGAGCCTGCCTTGGTCACCAGTACAACATGTGACACTAGATAGCACAGAAAACTCTTATTGATCCTACGGCACGTCAGACATTTTCTTGATTTATGGCAGTTCAATTATCCTGAGAAATGTCATGGCCAAACCAGCTGCCTCCTGGGTTTTGCTGGAGGGTCAGAGGCTACAACAGTGGGCAACCCAGATGATTGACATGAGACATCTGCTGGATTTTACAAATGCTTACATGAACAACCAATCTCGTGTAGGGCAGCACGCAGCCAAACCTTTTTATAGCCCAAACCCCTGGAGTTCCTCCTCTTCACATCAAATCCTGACCTTTACCACCACCGACAGCTCAGTGCAGACCCCATTTAAGACCACTGCCACGCACTGACCACACAGAATTGCAGCTCAAAGCCCTCCGTAACTCATAAGGAGGGAATGGGAAACCTGGCCAAGAGCTAAGCACAGTGGGGACATCTGTAACTGGAGACTTGGGGAAAAGATGAACTTTTGCCAGGCCTTCAATCGTGAAGTCTTCAGGACAAATTGTATCTTTATTTATATTATGCACCACACCCTACACAATTCCCCCCAGTTCATCTTGGGATCTCTGAATCACTCCACTATAAATTTTAAATATGGAGCAGTAACACAAGTCACATTATTTTGACATGGTCAAGCTGATACTGGTGTATTAAATTGGCTAGCTTCTCAAAAAGGGAAATTTTAGTATTTTAATGACCTGTACATACATTCTAACAGAAAACAGCAGCATTTCAAAAAAGCTGATTTATGATAGCTGTAGTTGAAAGCTAAGAATGTTTTAGATAAAACCACACAATTGCATACACTGATTTTCACTTATGAAGAACAGGCATAGGAGGTATGTTACGGTTGTCTTACGGTTTATAATTGCAATTTAAAATAGTAATTTTAGGGATCAATGAAAGTGTGAGACAAATTATGTCGGTCAAGCCCAGGCCTGACTGTGCAGCAGACACTTTGCTACTGATGGGGAATGAGAAGCATAGAAAAAACCCCGGGCTTTTCAAGAAAAAAGGTATACATTTACTCCAGTAAATGCTCCAAAAAAAGCTACAAATTGAGGTGGAGATAGAAGGCTGTGTTGGTAGGACTTGAACAGTTTATATCAGCCATGAGATGGCACAGGGGACAAAACCTGTAAATCACTATTGCCAAATGATGCTGACAGTGTCTTTCTCACCTCATTCAGTCTCCAAAGGATTTTTTTTTTTTCTCCATTACTGGAATTAGCTTTGCTTTAATATATGGGACAATTTTTTTATCTCCTTGGTCCATTTGCAAATAGAAGTGTTAATGTATAACATGAAAAAAGAGTTCAAAAACCATGCAGAATTTGATTGAGGTTATGGTCGCATGCCTAATACATACAAAATGATAATCTTTAGAGGACTTAAGTTAAGCCACCTTATGCTACAGTTTTCCATGTTTTCCTGGCTGGCTTGAGGTGATTCTGCCCCTCCCAGCTGCATTTCAGCTCCTCGCCTCTCAAAATGCCATCCCTGAGGTGTGCCAGAGCACCTCCCCATGCAGGTAGGGTCTAAACTGGATACACAGAGATCAGGATTAAAAATAATTTGCAGGAGGAGGGAAGAGGAAATTATGGACCTGAGAATGGCCACATGGAAGTTCAGGGGGCACCCAGGCCGTCCTTCTTGAAAGCTTAAAAGGCAGCTACTTAATTAGCTGTGTTCAAAGCATGTTGCTTTAATTATCCTTCCCTGGGAAATCCCTGGAATTTATGAAGGTGCAGCAACATTTTTTCTGCTAACACTGTCTTCAGCTTGCTTGAAAATAATTAAAACCCCCCCAACCAACTACCTAACTAGCAAACACAAAAAGTTTCATTTGCAGTCAAAGTTTAACCTATATAAATATGTATATTAATCTCAAATGACTTGGCCTGCATTTGACCTGCTTCTTGTCTCTGCCACCTTTTGCTCATAGTATTAGAAAAGCAAATTTAATTTAGAGAGCCAAAGGTCTTCTACACCTTCAGGAATGGAAAATTACTCCACTGAATTTCAACTAAGCCAGTCTGAAGTCAGAGGGTCATTCTGGACTTAACCACATCACTGAACAGAGAAGCAGATGTGCCCAGAGCAGTAGCCAGCCCATCCCTGAACAAGTGCTGAAAATTCACTAACGAGAACTTTGGTAAGTTCTCGTGTAAGGACACCCAGTGAGGGGTGTGGTGAGTCAGCATTAAGCTCAGTGAAGAAAAAAAAACAAACGTTTTTTTAAAACCCAAAAGTAGAATATATAAATATTTCATAATTAGGTTACTATTATTTTCCAGTGCAAGCAAGCTATTATCTGCTTTCATCCCATAATTCTCCTTCCCCATCATTACTTGTAAGCACTGAAAGTCTGGATAAAATAAAAAGACACTCCACAAATCCTGGGGACTTGTGAACACATGCAGTGGTTGTTTCTAGAATGTAAAACCAGCCTGACTTTGAACACTTCTCCCCCAGATTTAAGTCCTATCTTTTCCTAAGTAGTTGGATGAAGCATGAATAAACCTGGCAGATTTTCATGTCTAAAGAGGAGCTGGTCCAAAGTACCAAGGGCAGAACTTCCAAGCAGCCAAGCCAGCACGAACAGTATCCACCACAAACAGCTTGAGGAAACACTTTCTCTTAAAGGAGAAACAAACCAAACACTTGAATGACCTACAGCACCAGCAACTCAGAAGTGCAGTTGTGAAGACCTCAGTTATACTTCTGAAGGCATGTGTAGCCTTCTATCAATCATACATGAAGTGTGCAAGATGCCCTCAAGTCCTTCCACAAACATTTCTTCTGGTTTTGACTTCTACTGTTTTTTTATCATTTCAAGATCAGTCTGAAGCCAACAAATCTATCAGACGGATCTCTTAGATAAGACTATTTCAATATACTGTGTTATGACAAAAATTCATAAAATAAAAGTTGTTTTATTTCAATTTCCAAAGCTTGTTTGTAAACCTGGCCTGAAAATGGTATTTGCCTGTTTGCAATTAAAACTGCTCCTGTATGTACCAAAAGCAAGTATCAGACATGTTACCCTGGGCTGGAATTCAGAGTTTGAGTGCAGAGAGATGTGGGGGTAAATTTTTCACTTAATTATATCATTAGGAATCAAAAGCAACCAACTTAAAAACCAATTAACAACTGCTGTAAAAATGACATCGTGTTTTGAGCTTTGGTGATGCTTATTTTTGAACAGTTGACTTAACTATATGGAAATCATCCCAGGTAAACACAGTATTTCAGTTAATACCATAAGAAAATTATTGATGATACAAAAAAAATGTCTGAGGCTATACAGATTACATCTGCTTGAGGAGTGAAAATATAACTTCTCTATGGCTGTCAGTTATCTTGTTCACTTAAGCATTGGGTATTTTTTAAAAAAATACATCTGTAAAAACCTAAACACTGTGCAAGGAATTAAAAATCTCTGTATTAATGTAAATGCCAAAAATGTAACATGCCAAAAAATACCACAAAGCTTGATTAATCAAGTGCTGAATAAGAGGTGATTAGATGCCTGCCAAAGGCTCATTCATGACAGCTTCCCCAGACACGCTGGAATGCTGCAGAGTATGATGGACCCAGGGCTGCAGGAGCTCTGCCTCTGCCACAGTGGGGACATGGAAGAACTGCATCTTTTTTTGGAATTTACAGCACGAATCTGGTCTCAGGAGTCTGGTCTCAAGGGTTTCTGGAGGAGTGGCAGAGGATGCTGCTTTTAGAGTTGAGCAGTATTTGGATCTGTTTTTTTTCTCTTCAAGATGCATTGTTCTAGCTTGCTAAATTATTTTGGGCAGGGAGACAGATGAATTTCTATTTTTTAAATCTTAGTTCTTGAGTGATGCTTCCAGTATGCACTGGAACAAGCGTTTAAGATGCTATTTGTGGGTTGCTGTGGGTTTTTTTGTTTTGTTCTTTTTAATTCTCTGGCAATTTGCTACGGGATTTTGAGTTCTGCCTGCCTCATCTGTTTTATGCTCTCTCTGTTATAAACTATCAAAACTGATCAGAGCTCACACTGCAAAGAAGTGCAGAGTATTGTGCTATATGGACAGACTTTTTCCTGAGACTTCTGGCTAAAGCTGGAATTCATAATGAAACACACTCCTACCTGGTGCACAACCCCTGTCTCTCACAGAGTGCAATTACACAATTATACTATCTGAAACTTGAATATTATGTCTAGCCTGTGTTCACTTCATGTTATAGTCAAAGTGTTTTTTGTAATTGGTCAATATTGAACTAGAAGACCAGTGGTTTTTTAGAAGACTAAAATTATGGAGCTGTTCCAACTTGCTTATTTGTTGACGTTATTTTTAACTGTCATATTAATGAGGCATTGGACCCAAAGCTTTTAATAATAATACATCCGATATCTAAGTAAAAAAACCTGGCTCCTTCTGGCACAGTGCAGCAGATTATAGGCATGCCAAGCTGCCCAAAAGTAACTCAACAGTTATCCTGAGCTAATAGTGCATTTCACCTTTTCATTCTGTTTTAGAAACTATTGCCCACACCAGTAAGTACTCGAGGTCAGCTGTTTCATCCTTGTATAGGATGTACACAAGAAGTAATTACTAAGTGCTATTTCATGTATTGTGACAGCACAACTGTGAATGGTTTCAAAACTATGTTGTTTAGAAACACAATTAATGCCTCTAAGTTACTTGTCTGTATGAGATGAGAGCCTAGGAGGGTTTTGTGCTCCTTGCATAGTATAAAACACTTTAAAATTAAGAATTTGAATTATTTCTTGTTTCTGCAGACTTGATAAAAAGTTCAATTAATTACATACACTTATACTGGACTTTTTTTTCAGTCATTGCCCTGGGGTCAGATGGAATGAGCAACTTGTACTCTATTCAACCTCAGCATCAGAATTCTACATCTTTCTCCTCTAACCAGATATCAACCTTTGTAATGCATAAGGGGATTATTTTTTACCTTTGTACCAAGTTTGTTTAAAGTAACCAAAAGGTTGAAAAGTTAACTGGCAGGAATGAATATACATGGCACAGTGTGTTCAGGTAATATCTCATGTTCACAGAGCAGCAGGTGAACAAAAAGCAGGTACCTGGACCTCTCTGACAGCATAAGCCCCAAACAGCATCCAGTCATTTAAAAAACCCTCCCATAACAACTAAGCTGAACCTGTGAAGAAGGACACACTTGCAAATATGGACAGTCAAATGGTAACTCAATCATACAGAAGAGTCAACACTTCTCTGTCTTTTAATAAGTAGCATTTGTGCCTATGGTGGTAGCACTTTCTGAATCATGAACAAAGCAATAGATTTCTTTGGAAATTTAAATTTGTAGTATACATTTAAAAACAGCATGAATTCTCAAAGCATACTAAAGGTTAGACAGTGTTAAAACTGGTATCTATAAATAGTATAAGGTACTACTTCTGAGACAAGACAAGCATTCAAAATTCCCCAACAAATGCCAGTGAATGATGACCTGAGTCAGTTCTACCTGAGCAATAAAGTGTCCAACACATTTGGGAACTGTTGTAGTATGGGTAGAATAGCTTGACATTCTTTTTTCATGCCTTGTTCCATTTCTAATAGCATCATTATCACTAACAAAAAGATAAATCAATTCAAATCATGACATTCAAGTGATTCTACATGGGGAAAAAAAAAAGAAAACCACATTTTCATTGTTATTCTTGCAGCTCATCTGACAAGCACAATAAATGCTCAGTTAAAAAAAAAAAGCCGAAACCAAAACAAAAATCAGAACAAATTGTTACATAGGCTCAGAGTATCAGTTAAAAAATATAGCTGCTCTGAAACATTTAAAGAGAATACAAAAGGGCCTCTACAATAGTATAACCTTTGCCTCTGTCTGCTAGCATCACAGTTTACACGGTTTCCGTGGAAACCCTCTGCAAACATATGAATGTTCTTGTTGCGTTAGATGTTGAACAGAAAATCCTTTGTGGCAACTCTGGAGGGCCATGGCCAGTGCCAACCTCCCAGCAGAATAATGCCCTTCACTATGCCTTGCCCAGCAGGCTCATGACACACTCGCTCACAAGGCCACAGCTGCTGCCATTGCTTGTTTTTTTTCCTCAAATGGAAAAAAAAAAAGAGATATGCACATCCTAACTCTTAAATATTTCTTCCTGCATGAAGAGCCCATTTTGTCCCCTGTCAAACTGATGGTGAAGTCTCTGACACTGGCCCTTCAGATGCAACCCAATAGCTGCAGAGCAAGGGCACTGACTGGGAGGCTTCCAGCAGGCTTCCAGTCAGGATGCTGGGGAATATATTTACATAATGAGTAGACAGCTACCCAGAAAACGAATGCCACAATTCTTCACTATTACATATTTTGAGAAAAACAAATTAAAACCCACAAAGATCTCAACATAGGTAAGGTACAGTAGTGCAGAAGAAAAAACTGGTTTCATCCCCTTGTTTTTTCTCATCACAGAAAGATCAACCAATCAAGTCCCATACTTGATGGGCTCCTCCTCCAGCCACGGAGGCAGGAAAGTTATACCCAGGTCAGTCTGAACTGTCATCAGGAGAGCAGTTTAATTTTTTTTAGTGGTCTGTGTGCAAGTGAGAGCTGAAGGACTAAGAAACTTGTTTCTGTTCAACAAAGGAGGAGCTACTGGCAAACGTCTCAATGTTGTGTCCCATCTGACTCAAAATGCCTGTCCACTCTGCAGCTCTACATGCTTTACCAGCATTGAAATAAAAGTGCTTCTAGGAAAAGTGCACCTTTAAGCTAATGGCACACATAGCTGGAGCATAACTTGTTTGTAGATAAAAGCATTCCTCTATATCCTTATTCCTCTGACACAACAAATCTCTAGTACAGCAAGTTTGACTCTAATTTCTGAGATATCAATGGCATAATTTAACTAATTGCTTGCAGATGTGCGCAGTCTTGGGAAGGGAGACAATTCCAAAGGCTGGAAGATTAAATCATGTTGCCTGTGGATTCCGCATGGGAGGTGAAACCCTGCTGGTCCCATTCCACAGGGAACTGGGGAGGCCAGCACCTTTGTTCTTGTGACAGGACACTTTGCCTGTGATTCAGCCATTCCCAGCCACTCCTACAGTCACAGTGACAAAAAAAAAAAAAATCAATGATGTCACAGTTTTGTTTTAAAAGCTGAAGACAGATTTTGTACCAGGAAGAAACGAACAAACCAAGCACTTTTACTTTGCCAACACTGTTTCTATGTTTATTTCTGTCCCTTTCACAGGGCGCAGCCCTGAGGGGAAGCCCACCATGCTCCCTCGTGGCCACCCTCACCTCACACCCACCACCAGCCCCAAATTAGCTCTGAGGGCAGCCAGAGTCTCCTCTGAGCCTGGCCAGCACCACAAAGTAATGAGGGAGCCAGTAATGAGGGAGCCAGTCAGCCCGCGTTGTTCTAATCCTCTAATAGCCTATTGTTCTCTCGAGGTTGCCTCAATGAGGTAAAACACCAAAAGCGACGTTTCCTGAGGGGAAGTAAATTCCCAACAAGCAGTTGCAGGACGGTGGCCAAGGGCTCGGCTTGGCAGGGACCAGCCCACCCCACGACTCGGTGGGGAGATGTCAGGTTTGTTTCTGTTAGCAAGCCATTTGCAGGAACACCTGCTCAGTGGAGTGGTGGAATGGCTCTTCGCCACCCACAGGCCCTTTCCTGACGATCTGTGCAAAACCATGTTTACTCCCTCCACATGCAGCTATCACTATAAAAATGCTACATTGGCAGTCCCACGGTTAAAATATAGCTCCTCCCTGATCAATGTTTATGTTCTGTTCTTTGCCTTAAATTGGAGAAGGGTTGAAAATATAATGGTTCCTCCTGAAGTGCAGTAAGTTTCCAGGGAGAAGGGAACCAGGGCCTTGGCTCAGGGCAGGCCAGCCCAACAGTGAGGCTAGAGCACCCCACAGTCACATCCACCAGGTTACAGGTAATAATGTTTAAACACTGGGATGGGAGAAAGAACACAACAGGAATTAATCCAACGATACAGGAAATTATCAGATCAACAAGTCACTCGTTCTATATTTTCACCACATCTCTTGTCCAATAAAGTGCACTGAACATCATTAACGTCCTGCTAATGAGACATCCAACTGCCCAGAACACAGCAATAATGAACGTGAGCTCTGTTTCCACCAAATCTACCAGAAAGATTTGTAAGGGTCTGCTTTCCCATTGACACAAACACATGACTCCCATTAGCCTTAATAAAGAGAAGAGTGCATTCAGTGTGAGAGAAATTTTCCCAAGGTTGCATAACTGAACTCTGGCACGTTTACGACATAATATGGACTGCTCAGAGAAGTTAGCCATCCCAAAACTACACTGACAGGCTGAATTCTTTCATCATTTTCCCATTAATTTGTTCAACTTCTGTCATAGGTAAGACTTCCTTGCTTTAGGGCCAGCAAAAATACTCAGAACTTTTTTTATGCCAGAACTATGGAAAAGCAAATCAGATAAGAGGGATGCTTAGCTCTTATTTTTAGGCTGAAAAACATATAACTTCAAATATGCACTTTCTTTATCTTACTGCATTGTCCTTGCATACTATTCTTGACTCCACAGTATATAAATTCTTACTTCTGTAACAATGTAAATTTGTTGACAGGATGATAGGTTAAAGTTTATCTTTCAGGCTGCTTCCCTTGCACCAGTCAGAAAAATCTAGTTATGTCAATTTATGTCCCTTTCAGTGCTCAGTGAGGCGAGGAAATGGAGTGGAGTGCCAGAATGTGGGAACAATGCAAAAAACGAATGCCAGAACTGAATATCTGACTCCTAGGCTAAACTCTGCGTGCCCTCACAAAACTTTGGGATTAATGCTGCATATCTTAAAACTGTGTTTAAGGAAACCCGTATTTCCAGATGTTGAAAGCATGACTAACCTACTAAAAGTTAGAAGCTTTTTCTTCATCTTTTCTCCCTAGTTCAAGTTTATGTATTTTTAAAAACTTGAGGGCTTTAATTTTTTTTTCTTGCCCCCTCAACACCAGAAACTTCAATTTCATAGGCAACTTAAAAATACTTGGTCATTTGTTTATTGTAATAAATCTATCTGATGTAATCTAGGACATTCTGTGCTATTAATCTATACATTAATGAAGGTTGCTTCAAACATTTTGGTATAGCTTTAAAGGGAGAACAGACTTCTATTATCTTCCACTGCAATGACTGATAGAGGAGACTAGATAGTCTGCTACTACTCACACATGTGATTAAAGTCCACTAGCACACATACTCACCGAAGTTGAGCTACTCTGACACAATAAATTGAGATAGGGAACTACAGTGCAACAATTAGAGCCATGTGTTAAAATGTATCTTCCAAATTAAATCAACATTACCTATTTGTACTCAGCTGCAAAAAAGAAAACAAAAAAACCCAAAACCCAAACCCAACCACAAAACAAAGCCAAATATATTTGTTTTGTTTTATAGACTTAAAATTAAAACCTCAAAGGCCAGTACAGCAAATTGTTGCACCACAGCAGGATGAGCCCTGTGCCTGATGTGGTTGCACTCCCTTTGGCTGCCAGCATATACTCAAAACTGAGCCCACTCCTGCCGAGGCTGGCGTTCTCCTTGCCTGAAGGGAAAGCAACATCAGATCACATTTCCTAAAAAACCCCTTAATATACACAACAACTGAGGCAAACATAGTGACTGACTTATGGATTACACAGATACTGACTGCACTGGAAAACCCCATTCAAACACAAACTGTAACTCACCAGTCATGTCACGACATTGAAGATAAAAATCATGCAAGTTTCAAACAGAAGACCATCAAACTACACGACAACTTGCTGTAGCATCCATCCCCAACTGTGCTGTCAAATACACAACAGCAATAGCACAAAGCATCTTTATGACAGGAATAAAAGGCTCTTTAAATGCTTCTTTCATTTTTTATTGAATGAACCCACTCTTAGACAAAGTTCACGCAACGATGTCTCGAGCTTTAGTACTGCCAAATTGTGTATTTGATTAATCAAGTAAGGCTTTAAGTCACATGCAGAACAAGCTAATATTTATCAATTGCATGTAATTACTTCATGTAGCAAGTGAGGTGGTTGATTAAAACACTGACCTTATTAGTATATTGATATATGTAGCTGTCAGGAAAATTAGTATCTTTTCAGTATTTCACCATAACTGGCCAAAAATTTTTCTGCTCCAAGTAACTGGCAAAACCCAAAAGGAGTTAAGAACCAAAGCCACAGACTCCTCCCAGCTCCAGCATCTTGTGTGGTTGACTCTTCCCACAGAATTAGTAATCTGTACTAAGTGTCCCTCCCTCCAAGGAAGCACACTGCACCACACCTCCCAATTGTTCTAGAAGTACATATATACAAAGATCATAGTTGAAAAAGATATCATCTGGTGAGTCCAGAGAAATCTTGTCATAAGTATTCTTCAAGTCTATTCATGAGAAAAGGGTGGAGAAAAAAAAACACAGCTACAAGATCGACAAACATGAACTCATTTACAGGTTTGCAAAGCAAATCATACCACCACCAGTCACATACTCATAGGAAAATGCAGCTGCAGATTCTCTGGATCAAGATATTCACTATTAGCTGAAATTAAATTGTGCAGCTATTATATCAGTTCTTAAAAACTGGCTGCATCTTTTGCCACTTTCAGTCTCCCAGTCAGACAGGCACTAGATCAAAGTGAATTCGGAAATAACATGAAGTCAGAGCAGAAAGCAAGCAGTTTCTAAACTTCAACAAATTCTTGCACTACGAGGCAGTTAAGACCACTGTTCTCAGACATTGCTTAGTGCCTTCAAATGGACACAGTTGGTTACTGGCCACAAAAAACATAGTTTTGTAAATATTTACTAGCAAAATACACTAAAGTACAAAACACAGAATTGTATTCCTGATATTCAGACCTTTCTGTCAAAACACAAATTGACAAAAAGACCTTCTGGTGAAAACACTTTGGTTTTAAAGTACAGATCTGCATTTCTTCCAGTTCTCAAACACCACCCACTCCTCCAAACAAATAAGTAATCCAATGTTGCACAGGAATTTTAATTGTTTCCATAACTTCTGTTACCTGCCAAAAAAGTACTTAGTCTGCCATATACAGGACAGGGTGTCTATGATACATATTTAAAATAAAATATGAACATACATATATATATACACACATATATCTACATATATATAATGTACGACTTATGGGAGAGTTAACTTTTGTATAGCTATAAAAACTAGAAGCTTTTGAAAGAGGCAGTCTTCATTCTTTGAAGTAACAACCACAGTTTGAGCATACGTGACTCTCTGGCTCAGGTTTACAATCGAGTTACTCCAGCTGAACTTCCTGCATGCCACGAGAGCCCGGCTTGGTTTGGTGTCTCCTTGCGTGCTATTAGCCATGACAGATACAAGTTTGCAGCGGATATCCCTTGCATGACAGGCTGAACTAGGATGCACTCCTTTGTGTTTGCTGCAAGTACAGTCACATGGATTTCTGCAGCAGTCTCTGCAGCAGTCTGGCTGATGTGGGTGCTGGGACTGAAAGCCTGGCTCCTTTTAACGGTTGCGTAACCTTTCGATTTGTTGTGGTTTTGGGTTTTGTTTTCGATTCTTTTTTTTTTTCTTTTTTTAAATTTATTTTTTATTTAAGATCTTGGTCTGTCAACTCTTCCTTACTCTGCATAGTATTTCTTACCACAAATAATGGTCCTGGTTTCAGTGGGACCTTTGAAATACTCATCTTGTGGTAGAAGTAATTGCACAACACAAGCTGGTGGGGACACTTTCAGCATATTTGTACAACTTCATTTATTTAGTTATTAGAACCAGGTCTTAAAACAACAGAAATTTCTCTATCATTTGTTTACATAAATAACCCATTCTACGTATCAGGCTATTTATAAATATACAATATGCAATTACTTTGTATCAGTAAAATCCCTAGGATAGCTTTAGTTATTTTGGCAAAAGAGCTTATAGATGTTCGCCTGCGTAAACTGCATGGCAGCATAAGCCTGCTAGTAGGGAACGCGTAACAATTCCACAAAACAAGAGTACATTGAGAACAGCTTAATAAACAAGGGGAAAAATATCTGTGGGACTTACAGGGTGGAAGCTAACAAAATATTATCTTCAACAATAGTTACTACACATTTTTCCACTTACTGTACAACTAAACCCAGCACGCTGCAGCTTCTGACACCATTAGTACTCAGAATCTATTTTGACAGCATTTTTTGATTTGTGATGGGTGGTTTGTTATTGCATTGTTAGGGGCTGGGTGAAGCCTTGAGGCAGACACGCAGCCCTGTTGATAACATGCGTATTTTCCAACTCCATGATAATTTTCCCATAACTGCTGGCCTGGAACATGACTTTCAGCAACTTGACTGTTTCACATTCGTCTAAAGCAGCACCAGTCCATTTGATATAATGGGCCAAGACCATAGATGGAAGACAACCTTTTTCAGAACAGATTACTTTCAACACTCAACTTCAGACTCCTATTTCCAGAAAGCCAAATCTCTCCTAACAGATTTTTTTCAAGCTGGAAATCCGAAGTCAGAAATTACTTTTGGAAGGTGCAGCTGGAATCAGAATATTGACGTCAACAGTGCTGGTTGTTACAGCTTAGCAGAGGTTTTATTTTGTATGCAAATCCCAGTAAGTGTAGATATTTTTGCATTACTATTGCTGAGGTCTGTGCTGTTTTTAAAGCGTAAAAAACTTGCCCTTCACAGCTGCAAAGGAAATGACAAGAGAAGAAAAACACAGCCTGTATGTATCAGCAATTAATTCCGTCCACAACTGCCCAGCTGTTTGCACATGGAGGAACTGGCCTGTTTCCTCCCCGAGCTTTTGCCACTGAAAGTTGATCTGGTGCTTTCAGAGACACCGGCTGCTGGTAACGCGTCAGGAATGCGCGCGAGATTGCATGGAGCTGAAGAAGAAGAAATTAAATCCAGACCAGCACGCTGCGTATCTGTGTTATGAGGATAAAGTTATCTAGAGGATGGGGTGGTGGGAGGGGAGGATGGAGAAGGGGAGCTGCCAGCAAGGCCAGGTTCAGCATGACACGACTGTCACTGCTAGAGACAAGGTGGGACATCCTCAGAAACCCGCCCATCTGTATCAGCTCTGCCAAGATGTTTTTACATTGGCTGATGCCAACTGGGGAGAATTTTAATTGGGATCAGTGTTTTTGCAATGAAATTGCCAGAGACCTGGCTCTATCTATACTCAAGTAAGACTTCTTGGTAAGTAATTACTACTGATGAGTAATTATTATTCATTGGTAACTAAACTTCCCAACACTTGCCGCTCACACTTCAGAACTTAAGGCAGAATTCAGCCCTTCAGAGTATTTCCTATGAATATTATCGCCTCATGGCACCTTCGGGATTTCAGGAAAGAGACAGAGCACATAAAAGGAGGATGTGATGGGTAAAATCAACAAAACCCGCCCCACCAAGCGCCTGGAAATTCCATCACACTCTGGAATAAATGCAGCAGGCTACATGCACTGCTCATCTTTTTCCCCCAACACATTTAAAAAAACACATGTATTTTTTTCCTCCCTCAACCCAGGCCAGCCTTCATTTTAAAAAAATCCAAGTTATCCACATGGATCCCTTTTTTGCTGGGTAAAGCCACACACAGCAAGACTCTTCTAATATATATTCCTGGCATTTTTTCTTCAGCTCCAACACCACCAGTTAAAAAAAGCTCCTTTGATCTTCAGTAGTAGTGAGTCACCTTTTGATTTGCTGGACCATGCAACCAGGGGCAACCTCTCAAACTGCACAGGTATTCCAAAGAATAACACTAATAAGAAAATATTTGTACTTGACAATTTTCAAGACCAGTACCTAAGCTAAGAAGTAACTATCAAAGGTTTATTCCCTTTACAAAAAGGTTTGCCAAAGTACCATCTGGTGTATTTTGTTGAATAAATAGCTTGCTAACGCTACAGACTAGTATACCAGCATGTCTGGAAAGAAAAACGTTGGTGTTCCTATAGTCATGAAACAAATATGAGAACAATATTCTTTTACCAAACAAGATTGATGCAATATTTAAGCATTACCTTTTTAAATATAGATCTCCAAATTTTAGACCTACACTTCAGGAAGATTGGTATCATCTCTGAAACGCTTACACAAGCATGCAGTGTTATCACTGGGAAAACACAAAATGAGAGGTCTTTCAGTAATTTAGAGTTTCTCAAGGAAAGTAAATTCAAATTGTACAGTTGACTGGAAAGTATGAATTCGTACAAATAGCTTAAGATATATTCTCTTTTTATTCCCTTGGAACCAATGACTCCATAGTGGGTAAACAGAAGCAGCACAATTTTTTAAAATCAGAAGTATAGCACACTTTAGACCTCATGTAGTCTCACTGTATTGTCACAGGAATAGTTCCACTGCTGCTTGAAAGCAAGAACAGCACTCCTCCTTCTTCCCATAATTTCACTGTTAGCTGCTCAACATCAGTCAAATCCATCAGGAGATTATTTTTTACATTGCTTACTCTTTGCCACAGCAAAACCTGACTTTCTCATACACAGAAAGTTTCTGTATGTAATCAGCTGGGGAAGAAGGCACTGGGGAGGGAGGTGGAAGCAAGGGCACACAGCAGCAGTTGCACTGAGCAACCCCATGACCTACATGGCACACAGGCCTGCTCTCCAAGACTTAATTCTTTCCACATTAAGTGCTGCAATACAAATAATAGTATGTCTTACTTATACATTACTTAATGTATTATTTATCCTAAATATTGGGCAATACAAGGCAAAATTATATTTAATCATCAAAACAATGTGAAGTTCTTAATCTAAAAATCCCAGGAAGATTAAAGGCTCTACAAGATCTACCTCAAAATCTAACACAGTTCAGCTAAATAAGGGACAGTGACAGTGCTGCAGCTGTCTCTAAAGAAATGACGTAGTAATTAAGTAGTCAAGAACTGACTCTCGCTCTACCCACAGTTTGTAAGAATGGGTTATCAATAGCTATCGATTTCAAAATGGTTTCTCTGGCTCAGTTTTCAGGAATGTTTAGCTAGAATGCTGTGAAAAAGCTGACAGATGTTAAATGTGATGACAGAGTAAATGTCACTGCATCAGTGAAACTTGGCTGAGCACTACAAATAGAATCATTCAAGTGAAGCTTGCAGGTGCAGGTATGCCAGCTGGCTAACCAAACACAACTGCTCCCAGACTAGTCTCTTCTCTTTCTACTGTTTCTTCTCCAAAGCAGAATTCTTTCTGGTGCAGCAAACCTATCCAGATCTATTCATTGCTTAAAACCATGGAAGATGTGTCCCAGAAAGAAATACCACAATTACTCTGCTCCTAAGGATTTAGCGCTTAAATTTCGGCATGATGTTTCAAGCTGGAGATAAATTTAAGTGACTAAGGCTAAAACTCAGATGGAGAGAGGGCTCCAAGCCTGTGTGCCACCTACATCCCAAAACAGACATACAGCTGAGTAGTAGTGAGGTTTTAAGATTTGCTACACAGCAAATAATTTAACACTTAAATAATGCAAAATAGGATTAGACAGCCCCTAGTTTTCACATTCAGTCATAGCACAAGGATGATGCATTTACTTATGCTGGGAAACTGTCCACACGAATGAATAGGCAATGTGTTATCTCATATATTGGAATAATTACTGAAGGAAGGTGCTTGATGGTGCCTAGAAATACTTATATTACATAATGGTTAAGGATAAATAGAACCCCTCTGAACTTGCAAGAGTTCAGTGTGTGAATGATGACATTTCATACTTGATCATTAAATAATTTCTGAGTCACTTGGGATGATTTAAGTTTTTCTCTCTTGAGAATTTGAATCGGGAACAACGTTGCCCAATGCCTAAAATTCCTGTCAAACCAGGACAATTTCCCAGTCTGAAAGGGAAATTCCTAAGTCCTAAAGTAATAGTTTTCATTATTCATATTATGTATTAACTACTGAAATGTAACATCTTCAACATTTATGTTAATGAATTCATTAAGTCCTACAGTGCGATTCTTTTTGCCTAACTTTAGATATTTACATAATTCATTGTCTAATTAAAGTCTCTCTCTAGGATGCATGGAGTAATTTTCTAGACTTTGTTGGCTGCACCATACACTTAGAGTGATTGCAACAGAGACATATAATTCACAAGTAGACATCCATATTGCAGACATCTCAAGTTATGCAAGACACATGCTGCTCTAAAACACCAGCAAGATACACGCTAGACCAAGGAAACACAAAGAGAGATCACTTGGCCATTTTAAATACCAAGTGGGGGAGGAAGGCAAATGGTGGATTTAAAAACGAGAGTCTACTCACTAAATTCTTGCAATCCACACAGCACGATGGGTAGTGCATTTTGGCACGTGTTTTTTCTATGCATCTCACTAAGTTCAGAGACTGGTCTGACCTTTCTAGGTAGGCAAAGGCATCTTTTACATTGCTCCAGTCAACAAGCCATATTACACATTAATTTTCTGTACTACAATACAACACAGTATAAAAGGACTATCTAGCAGTACCAAGCAAATACAAAGATCTGGCAACAGTGGTGTGTATATAGACTAAAATATGCTGTGAGAAAATGTCACCAGGCACAAAAAAAGATTTCAGAATACTAAGAGCGGAAGCTGCCAATGTAGCAAACATTATGTGAAAATACACCTCTGATTCCTTAAGAAATGTAAATTTTAAAAATGTCAACATGCAGGGAAGAAAGCAGCAGGAAAAGTGAGGGGAGGAGGAATGCAGGAAATGTACTGAATTAAAATTTTATTTGGTTTGTGATGAAAATACAAATTTACTTGATTAGAAAAACATACATCCATGGAGACTACTATAAAGCAAATGAGTTTAAGAGGAAATGATGTTTAATGAGTTCCATAAAAGATTTTTAAAGCAATGATAATGCTTTCCCTCCTGCTCCCAGTAAATGCTTGAAGCTAATATACATCTCAAAGACTGTCTTCTGTATTTTATTATTGCTGTCAATAAAGAAAAATGAGCCAAAGACTTGGCAAATGCATTACACAACTCACACTTCTGGACCTCAGCATGGTACTAAAGTCTCTGCATCTCAACGTTAGCACGAGATGTAAATAAGCAAAGTACTAATTTACACTAGGAATCCCTTAACAGTCCCTGCTGAAAGTTGAGTTAAAGCAACAACAAACCCCTTGCATGCATCAGCCCACTTCAAGCATCTTGCTACACTCACTCCAATACAGAATTTACAGCTGATCCAAAATCTATTCAGTCTAAGCTAATTTAAACTCACCTCCACATATCACAGCCAGATCTTCTGAGGCAATGATTCATGGCAAACATGCAACACCAAGTTATGGTGAAGATGAAAGGACTGTCAGCTACTTTTTCTAAATCAGGCAAGCTTATCAGTACCCACCTACAAACATATGCTTTCTTCCACGTGATATAATAACGTGCAAAATAACAACAGTGCTTGAAAGAGAATAGCACACATTTATCTACAGTGTATCTCCCCAGGACTGAAGGACAAATTAGGTCAAAGTAAGTGGTTCAGTGGAAGTAACCTGACCTCTTTGGTACCATTTTGTGATTCCTTGGTACAAAACTGGTATACATCTGACAGATGCAGGAGAGGGCCTTTCAGCTCCTCTAGTAAATCTGTTTCACTTCAAAGCTATTTGACCGTCATTAAGGTGTTAAAGTTTTTTACACAGATCAACACCAAGACTTCTTTTCCCCCAGTTTGTTATCTTTTCAAACATTCACAGGTCATCAACAACTTTATAAACAATTGGTGAAATGCAACTTCTTCCTGCTTAGGATAAGTAGCTGAAAAAATCCTCACAGCACACAGCCTTACTGCTTTGTGTAACTGTTTACTCCTTCAAGGGAGACATCATTGAAACAAGCATATAAAATACTTCTTTTTCCTCTTAAAATGCTCATTTCCCTCTTCAATTCCTAAAATTCAGAAACCTATGATGAACTTTTGGGGAAAGAAAACCCACTTATGTTTAATTCCAATGTGAACTTTTTACAGTGAAGAAACTTACAATGTATTTGACCCATACACATAGTTTGACATTATTAACTACACTCTTCACAAAGTCACAATTACAGAAAAAGTAATTGCTTTCTTGCATTTAACATTTCAATTAAATTACATTTCATTTATGTTTCAGTTCTGCAAGCTGAAGGGGAGGAAGGAGACCAAATTAACTGCACATCCACCATGAGGCTACAGACCATCTATTTGAAATGTACACATGCACTTTTCTCAAAAACATGAGCTAAACGATATATGCACACGTTTACCACTTCTGTGGTTTTTATTTGTTTCTAATCACACATACCAACTTGTCTGCACAGACCTGCTGTTCTGTTGTGCCCTATTTCTGAAATGATATTAATATGAGGAAATTGTGTTTGCCTGATTTCCTGCCTCTGATCCTGAGTAACAAATCACAGTAGCCAGATCAGCCGTGTCACATGCAGTTACCTTAAGATCTGTTGGGTAAATGTTAACTACTCCTGGAAATTTACTCTTTGGGTTTGTTTTTTTTTTGAGGTTCTAAAAGAGTATCTTCTACCAACATTTCAATTTGAGAACAATTCTCAAAACATCATCTGTGGAGCAAAAATGAAAATCTCTCAGGAAAGCCTACTTGGATACAAATAACTTAGCTTTCATTCTGCACCTTATCTTCTCTGAGCACTTATTTTACACTGACTCATCTATCAGCTCTCCAGTCGGTCTGGCAGAACGTCCATTTCTGGTGTACTTGAAATTATTCAATTTAAATGATTTATTGTAGGCTCTTATATCTTCAGCAAATTGTTTCTCAGAATATCTTTTGGCCAGACTTATTATACTTTAAAATTTAATTTGTGAGAGGTTTTTCTGGGGTTTTCTTCCTTTCTATTTTCTTTGGAGACAACTTAAACTTTTGAAAGATACCTTCTTGTTTCTAAGAGATTCCTTAACTCTGAGATAAAACCATCTTCTCTCTTAAAAAGTAGCAAAAAAAAAAAAAGAAACAAAAAACCAGAAGTCTTTGATAGGTGGTAAATATTTTACCCAACTTTTAATTCAGTTTCTGAAGAGTCACTTTGCTACTTGTAGACTTCGAGTTCCTTATAACAAGCACTCTCACCTTCATGACTACCAAAGGCTGGCATGGGAATTGCAGTGTTCAGTTCCCTGGCTCATGTTACCAGTGAATTTTCAGTTCAACCTTACAAACACAACCATAGCTGAAGTATCTACTTATTGGTAACCAGGTAAGGACCAACTTGGCTATCCCAGACTCCATCTGCCAACATCCTGAGTGCAACACTGATGCTTTCTGAACCGTGTCTTCTACGGGCTAGAGACCAATGTCCTCCTTGGAAAACATCCATGAAGTTACCTCCTTCCATACCCTCATGCTGGTAGGTTAGTTCTCCAAACATGAAGGCAATTTGTTCCATGCATTATAACCAAACCTGAAACTCTTGTGAGTTAAAATATCTTTCACAATACCATATGTTTCATAATTATTTTTTCTTAATTTAAGTTACACGTTTTCAAAGGCTGCAAAGAAAATGCAAACAAAGGGTTTTCTTTTGTTGTTGTTAAATTGCAATTTTGGGGTCTTGACTGCTTTAGCTTATTAGAAGAACTAAAAGTTATGGTCTACGTCAAGTATAAATGGTCTGTTGATATCCCTACAATTACAGATGGTTAGCAGCGAATAAATACATTCAATTCAGCAATCATCAATCACTGATTTGTGTTGTTGACTGCTGTTAATCCAGAAACATGGAGAAATAGAACTTAAAATTAAGATAACTAATTATAGGTTACTCCAATTACTTATATAGACAAACTTCAAACTGAACCATTTGACATGAAACCCTACATATCTCTCTCTACCTTGAGGTGTAGATGCCAGGCAACAGTAGCAACTGTTCACCACTGAAAACAGTTCCCAAATGCAGACAGAGCATGAAGAAATCTGACTAGCACTTATGCTATGTTAGTGATGCCCCCCCAACCAAGACTCTCCTCAGCCTAAAGATGACACAACACAAATCCCATTTTCCTAGCACTCCATGCTGATAGCCAGTGGAGACTGTAGTGTTGGAAAGTCTCTGTTAGCAGTGAAGGCCTTCAGAAGGAACAGAATTAAGAAAGCATCAGCTGCAAATAACTCGACTGACATTGTTTGAACCTGACATGCCAAGGTACACAACTAAGCCAAATCTTAAAACTAGTTCCATATTTAACAGATTCTTTTCTATGAGAAATCACTGGCCATTAGCAGAACAGAAAACTCTCATGTTATTACAACTGAACTGTCAAGAAGTAAATACAGCTTCAGCAGAGGGGAAACAAAAAGCTGCATGTTTATTAAACTGACTTTCTAAATATCAACATTTGCTAAGGAGGTCATAATTACTGAGTACAGTTCAGTAAGTTAAGAGGGAAAAAAATCCTAAAAACACAGGCTCTTGCTAAAATTATTAAATCAATACTGAGTGGAAGAGAGTTTTACGACTTATAACTACTTTGGGAAAAGTTCCATTTTTAAACACTTATTCTTAATTCACTCCACTTACGAATAAAGCCAAACCAGACTAAGTTGGATAAAAACCCAACAAATCTTCACTGTAAAGTCACAGTGATGAGCTGACACACATGTAACTACATTTTTTTATGGTCACAAAGATTCACCATTTTTAAGTCATCAAGCACAGACTTACTCCTAAGCTGAGAAACAATTAAAAAAAAATTAAGTACAATGTGGTTGAGATAGGGTGACACATTTAAACCCATTTTGTTAATAGCTACAATGCTAGCAAAATAGAATGGTTTTGCATTTGGAAACAATATTTAATTTTAAAGCTAGATCTGTTCTCTTGTTGTTATAAGCTTATTGATTTAAAACATGCCAGTCTGCAATTTGAATCCGCATTTTCAGCTTTAATTCCAGCATCACATGGAAAGAGCTGAAAATCCGATCACTATGTCACAAGCTACTGAATATTCTTTTTACCAGAGCTGTTCTTCATTAATTCATAATTAACAGGATTTGAGAACACAATCTGTACTACTAACTTGCAACAGCCTGATTGTGTCAACTGAAAAAAAGGTCAAGTTTTTTGTCTGGTGAACTCCAGAGCTTCTTTTCCATGCTCTGCAGCATCCAGTCCCTACAATTCCCTCTGGAAATGCCCACTAAGCTCCTCCAACCACTGCTGCAATCAGAGACTTCACTTGAATGCTGTCCTCTTCCTCCTCCTGCCTTGCATGAAACTGCTTTATCACACAGACTGAGGAATTTGACAGGGAACGTGATATAGAAACTTATCTGCTGCCAGCAAACTGCTTCCAAGATAGGGGCATCGGAAAGGGAAAGGGAAAATGGCAAAGAGCAATCCAGCACTCTTCAACACGTTACAGGCACTCGTGGGAAAAAAACGCAGGGGCAAGATCAACAATTCAGGATTTTAACATTATGATAATAATGCCTTCAAAAGATACGCTGGCAGAGAAAGCCTGGGAAAGCCTGAATGTCTTTTCCTAAATCCACAACAGAAGCAATACCTACAGAAATTCTGCACAAACCCAAGGATCAGCAGCATGTCTGAGGAAGCAGGATCTTTGCCTCAAGCATTTAAAAATGCAGCATGAATTTTGATAAGCCTTCCTTACTACTATGGATCACAGAAGTAGCAGCAATTCTGAAAGTATCCTAGGGTCAAGTCTTCCTGTTTTATTTTAAAAGCTTACTCATCCTCTACTACTAAGCTCTCCTCCTACAGCTTTCCATCACTGTGAGAGAAGCAGTCCAAGTGCTTGAGCTTAGACCAGTCACGCCAGAGAAACTCTGGCTTTGGCTCAGCTTGGTGCTGAGGATACAGAGAATCAGGTTCTACTTTGAAATGGCAATCCATGTTGCAAATTATGCAGTTTTAAAAATAATAATTAAAATCAAAACACAATCAACAACCACACAACCCTTTCACATGTATAATAAAGAAACAGGAGCTAACAAACGAAGCAACCGCTTTTTCAGGAGAAAGGCAACAACTGTAGAAACGCTGAACAGGACCTCATTTTGTCTTTTTTTATATTCTGATTACTTTAGCTTGCACAATATATATCCCGCATTGTATTTCATTTGTTTATGAGTATCTGGGCAGAGTTCCAGTGCTTTGATGAAACCAGTCACAGTGAACAGCTCAGTTCAGCATGAGCACTACCACCAGCTGGGAAAGCTGCAGAGGTGGAGGAGATACTGCCCCATTGTCACGTCCAGTACAGGACAGGGCTGAGACCAGCCAAGCAAACAGGAATCAAGTTCCAGTAAGTTTCTTCATCTCAACAAGAGGTAAGTCCAACAAATTAAGGACCCCAGAAAAATACGACCATATTCACAAATGTAGTTATATTTTTTCAATCCAAAGGGGGAAAATGCAGTGCGGATACAGTATAAATAAACATTATTGTCTGCAGCTACAAATATTTAGTGAGAAGATTTAAGTTAAAGACTCAGACTTCTCTGCATCAAAACTTCTCATGCTAGGAACAAAAAAGCTTCAGGCTGATTCGCTGTAGAGAACAGGGTATCAGATGACCTGGTTTTATGAAATGTGCACCAGCCTGTAGGCTTATTTTTTTTTTGTTATCAGACTTCAACTTCTTTTTACAAATATTTACTGGAAACAAGCATTTAAGGCAGAGATACACTCATATCACATATTCTGCTTCATCAGAATTTTCTGTAGTCACTGACATTTGAAGAGCCCCCACCTGGGCAACTTAAATGACCCCAGTTAAATAATTGGCCAAAATAAGAAAGTTCAACCTGACCACGGGGCTCAGAGGGGACAATAAAGTCACATTTAACAGGAAGTTCCCAGGTCTCTAGGACACTAAAGTATGGTCCTGTCAGGGCTGCTAGTCGACAGAAGACAGAATATAATCTCTCCATGTTTGCAAGAAATGCTGTAGACCCAGGAGTAAACTCTAACTAAACAGCCTCCCTTGCTCAAGCCTAGACATGTGTGCCTAAATGGAGTCCTTACTGACTAGAAAGATGAGGCCTGGTAGGAAAATGGAGAGAGACATGTTCAAAGATGCATTGAGGGTGGTGGGGGGAAGGCACTCAAAAGCATGCTTAAAATAGTCCCAACAAACAACATCTAGCCTCTCTCTAGGCTTAGAAAGCCCAGAGGCTCAAAAGCACCAGAACTACAGCAGCCTGGTTAGAAACATGACCTTCATCAGTGCTGCTACAGTCATCCTGCAGAACAGATACCCCCACACTGTGTGTGTGCAAGCACACAGGGGACACACTTTAAGTAGGGCAGAGACAATAGTTTTGGTCAACTCTACATTGGTAAATGTGCAAAAATACTTTGGTAACTGTCCTACTCTGTCCTATCCTGACCTCTTGCTCAGTACTATGTATAAAAGGTTGTAAAAGTCTAATTTCTACCAAAATGAGTAATGCTAACTGGGGCGTAGCAATGTGATTCACATCAGAGGAAGGCATCAAAAAAGCATTAAAAATAAAATCAGCTTTACAAACTTGCTGAATCTTAGAGTTCTGAGAGATAGTTTCAGAAAATGGCCCCAACAGGTCCCTTGAATGTTTTAACAGTTCAAGGTCTGAGCCCAAGCACAGCTTGCCCAACAGCTAAGAGCCAATGCTGAATTTTATTTACCCAGGTTAAATGGTAGAGGGTAATGCTGCCAGCCTCTCTGTATTTCAGGAAGAGCTTAGGATTTTTATTATATTTTTTAAAAGAAAAAAATTGATTTGAGTGATAAATTTTAACACAGGTTTATATTAATCTTCCATCTTACTGTATATTTGTACCATTTGCTTTTAGACTGTTCCTTAGAGCTGGAAACAAACAGGCAGTCATTTTACTGTGTTCTCCCATCGGTTTAACGCGAGGCACCAGATTGGAGTTATTGAATAAGCTCATAAACCCTCAGGTTACATTCTTCTTCATCTGCAGCCTTGTCTTTCAAGTGAGCTCTTCTTTTATTAAAAGTACCAGAGGCTGTTCTCAGGCATAGCCCATCTTTGAAGATGAAGCCTCAGCTCCATTTTATGGAAAAGACCTCTCAGCTCATACCTTTGCCAAACTGCATAGCAGGTTTAAACAATCACACAAGACAGTGGATTTTGATTCCAGGCTCCTCTTACTCAGTCACAAGTTTTAAAAATAATATTTTTCTTTCTGCTAGGGTACTCCTGAAATAAATGTTCCAAACAGGGATGATCCAAAGGCATTAAAGAAAAAAGTTACAGCTTAAACAGCATGACACAGATTATGAATAAAGACACCCTTTCCATATGGAAAAGTTTTAAAAGTTTGACATTTTCTTTTGAATATGTGTTAATCACAAAGACAGTAGTGAATTCTGACTGCTTCAGACTGAAGATAATCAAAACTCTTGGGATATATTATACAAAAAAAGTAATTGCAAAGAAAGAAGAACAATCCTATCATTTTTTAAAACTTAACGATTAACAGTGTTTTCTTGAACGGCTGGGAAAGTCAGCAGTTCAGAGCCAGCCACATGTTACTTATCAATGCTTCAAATGCAGGGTGAGTTAGAAAGGCCATGTCTGGTTCCTTTTGCAATAGGGAAAAATCTCTTTTGAAGTTTTTCTGAGGGACTGATGGGGGAGAAAGTGTCAGGAAAAGGATCTGACAGGTTTTGCACAGTGAGGGGCAAAAAGACGTCTGGAGTAAAATCTCTTGTCTAAATTGGGCAAAGAGATAGAAACCTCTACCTCAGCACAGGAGACGCCAGATAAAAAAAATCTGAGACTTGTATCTTTTTTCCAGCCACATATGAATTCCTTTTTATGCTTTTTGCCAGCTTCTCATCTTACCAGGAGCCTGCAGGAGAGGCTAGTCCAGCACCGAAGGGAACATAGCCACACTGGGGCTCCATATGCAGCAGTCTCCCAATTTTCCAGGAAAAAAACTTGCATTTTAAAAATCCCAAGCATCACAGAAGATCTCAATTTAAAAGGTGGAAGTGATCATCTGAACTATCTTAAAGCAAAGTCAAAAGACTTAGAAAGTACTCTGTTTCTTGAAATGAAAGATATTATTGATTAATGTGTCATGGACAATATTGCTATTTTGGTCTGGGACAGGATTTCTTTCCTGCATTTTCAATTCTGTGCAAATAATCTGAAGAGTTCTGTCTTGCCTGTAACATGAGAATAATTATCCACTGGCAGGTCAAGAACAGACTAATTTCTTTTTTACCAGCACTTCAAGTTACTCTGTCCTTTCTTTTAAATTTCCACACTTTTGAAGACACCAATGAAAAAGAAAACATCCACTATTTTTTCCCTCAATCAAGAAGATTAAACAAGTACTTGACATCACCACTCTCCAAAAGCTGCATTAAAATGAGAAATTTGAGATATTAAACTGTACTCTTATCTACAGCAAACTGCTTCTGCACATGTTGCATGAGCGACCTGCACAGCTAAAAACACACAAACTTAGCATTAACTTTTTAAGGGGCCAGAAAGCTGAGAGGAGCTGTAGAAAATAATGGTAGGGAAAAAAAACCCACAGCACTTCAGATATGAGATTAGGCACTAAAATCCCTAAAAGATTGCACTGCAGGAATGATTTTTGCCTAGTATTATCAAAATGAAGACCACAAGACAATATATGCTAGCTATACCATAGTAACACTTGTAAGACATAATAGTCAGAAGGGTCTGAAAAAGGACACTCCTCCCTCTTAAAAGTCATTACACTAAATAATGAGCAAGAAGACAGCCAAGAATTCAAACAGTAAAATGCTTTAGGTACCTTGAGTTTTTCCAGAGCTCTCCTTTGTTCTAGTAATATAGTTGACCTGTAAAACAGAAGAAAGATTACTGACTCCTGGCAGGCTTTTCAATATTACTGGAATACACTGTACACTTGAAACTCAAGAAAGCATTAACACAACATTTACTTTCTTGAACTTTTCAGAATATTTAATTGAATTACATTTTGCTATCATATAATGCATTTTTCATACAAAAAAATCTCAGAGATGCCTCATTTAAGAGCACTTAGTTGGGTAACTGGCCATTTTGCCTCATGCACACCGGGTTACAAATCAGAGAGCAAACTCCAGCCTACCTGCTGCATTTTTTAAATAGAGCATAACAGCCATCACCCACAGCTCCTCTTCTAGCCCAGCAGAAGTTGAAGTCTAGAGTGGCTGCTACGCTGCGAGTGGGCAGGCCCTGGTGGGGTGGGGAGCCAGGGGAAGGAACACAATACGGCTCTTTGAAGGCTGACAACTGCCCAAGTGCAAAGTTCACAAGGAAACAACTGCCTTGCTCTGACCCTTTCCCACCACTGAGCAGCTACGGGTTTTCCTCTTGCCTTTATCTTCTAACATGAAAGTAAAATGAGTAAATAAAACAGCAATTGTTTATTTCTACCATCTTGTGTCTTCTCGGTCTTTGAGCATAAGTTATCTTCATTGAAACCTGACAAATCTGTTTCCATCATCTTCCCTTTCCCCTCAACTACTTCTCCAAGGAAAAGCAGTCTTTTCCTGGGGGACAGGGGCAGACTCCTTGATTTCATACATACAAAACATATGCTTGCATTTTCCTTTTTCAGATCCATACATTGCAAATCAGACACTGTACGCATTGTGAAAATCACCGTGCTCAGCCTACCATCAGGCACAGGCACAACTTCTCACCAACCTGTTAACCCATTTGTATTCATCAGGTTGTAATATCACCGTGGTTTCAACTACCACCAGCTATTTCTTTTCACTCTTTCCTGAGTTCAATAAAATCCTCAAGCATTACTTTTTAGGTCTTCTCAGTATATTGTACTACAAACGCTTCACCAGTTACAACATTTCAGCAGGCTGGCTATCCCATTCCCATCATCACTAAAGGCTGGATTATTCAACTCTATGAATTTCAGCAGAAAAGAACTGACTTCTGAAAACACAGCATGCACAAAAAGAAGGCATGTAGAATTAGACAAAATTACCCCAAGTCATTATTGTCACAAGACACTCTGAAGCAAAAACTTCCAAGCAAACCATGGTTGAAAAGAAAGATGCATCTGTGCTCCAATTGTGTATTTTCCCTGAACTACTTTGTTACAAAAAGTCAGTTTCTTGCTCACTTGAATAATAAATGTTGCCATAAATATGGCATTATTTTCATCAAGTTCATATTTAGGAATGAACTATGTACTCATACTCCGTATTAATACAAATGGCCACAAAATTATTTAATCTACTTTAAGACTGGACAGGAATACAGATTTAGGGGACAGAACTGGCTCTAGTCAGGTGCTCTGTGTGGGGTTTGAACATATTTGCTTATTTTGCTGTCTTGCCAACTGCTCCCTGGAAGAGCACACAAAGCAATGGCCGTGACTGGGGAAAAAGGAGGAAGCCTATTGGCATCAAAATGTCATGTTAGAGTAGGAGCCCTCCAGAGCGTCAGGAATTTAGACACTTTAACGTGACTGTTTATTCTTGGCACGAGTACGGTTTATTTTTCATCTACTTCACACTAGTAGAGATAAGGGAATGCTATTTCTATGCAAGTTCCTGATACGTTATTTTAAGCGTAGCTGTCACCCACAAGAAGAGAACCCATCTTGCAGGCTAGCAGTTACTGTTTCTAGGGGGCATTGGTAGACCACACTCAGACATGAAAATTTCTTCTTCCTCCCAGTTTTGACAACTCTGGGCCAAATAACACTGGTTGGCAGAACACAAAGGTGTTCATTTATGATGGTGTTCAATGTTACTTTAGCCCCCACGGGTTGCACAGTACCAGCACACCCCAGGAACACGATGGCCAGCTCACTCGATGTGTCTCTACAGCAGCTCTCAGCAGCAGGAGGCAGTGGGGCAAATGGCTGAAGCCAGGAACTGTGACACTCCAAACAGCATATGCTGCTGCTTTACATCCCCCTCTCCTCACTATCACTTAATGCACTTTCCCAAGCTCCTTCTCCTTCCCCAGTTGAAAATTCTCATTATTAAAAACAAACAAACCACAACAAAAAACCCTCAACAACTCTAAAACTACTATGACATTTGGTGCCATGGCCTGATTCACTCTGCTTAATTCATCGGGGTTTTTTCATCCCACTCTACCCACCCCTCAAGTATGGGCAAGAAACTCTGACGCAGGCACTGGTCAGCAGTTGTCTTCACTGTGCTCAGCATTGTTTGGGCCATGTTCTCAGCTCTTATTAATTAAATGTCTGTATGGCCAAAATAAAATTAGGCACCCAGTAACAAAGGATGCATATCATATCAAGAATGGGAAAATCTGAAAAAGAGTAACAATCACAGTAAAGAAACAACCTAAATCCAGCTGTCAAATCAGGGAAAATAATAAGTGAAAGACATTGCTGGATTATTAGGAAGAGAGATGGATTTAAACTCAAGATATAACAGCAGTAAGACAAATACTGAATACAAGCAGTTTCAAAAAAGTTGGAATACATCTGAATTAAAGCATATGTCAAAAAGCAGACATAGCACACAAATCCTAACGGGACCCTGAAAATGCAAGTATAAATTAAATGTTAAATGAGGGTTTCAGCCTGTAGGACAAAAATATTTGTGTGTCAGAGATACTATTTCTCTTCTTGAGAAAGCCACTTGATTATCTGAGAGCTAGGTCTCCCCTCCTCAGAGAAGCAATATTTTAGGGCTGTGTCCAGAAACTTTGAGTAATCACAATGATGGATAGAGTCAAGGAACTGATCAGACATCCCAAAGAAACAAATGCAAATACAGTCTTCTTCAACTACTCATATTATAATGGTCGATCAGTGCATATTAGGAAAATACACCTCTGGTTTGAATCCAAAGCTTGAGTATAAAAAGCAAACACCTAGCAAATATTTAAGAGAATTTTGAGTACCAAACTGAAGAGCTGGCAACTAATTCCTTTTTTTAACAAACAAAACCATCAAAAGATTGTGCAACTCTAAGAGCCCTTAAGGAAACAATTGGGAATTTTTCATAACACGGTATTTCCTTATACCACTGACCACAGGAATGCAAACAGTTCCACCAAACAGAGATTTCTTCATTGAAAACAACTGACAATCTAACCATGTTTCCATCTTTTCCACTCTCATCACTCAGCATACAAAATAGGTGATATAATAGGATACAGAAGTGTCATAACAGGGCCACAAGATATCTTTATTAAAACTCAGCACCTGAGATACTTTACAAGAATACATTTCCTGAGGGTTACAGAAAGAGAGAGAACTTTGTTTAATTATCAAGCATCCTTGTCTAATCAAAATTTACTTTTTTACAGTGATTTCTAGTTATTTGTTGTATTTTCCCAAAATACTGTTAGCATCCCTATCAATCAGAAACAGAACCCTGGCCCCAACCATAACTCAGTTTATCAGTAACAAGATTCAGTCCTGCAGCATTCCCTGGCAGTAAGACAGGCAATACTAGCAAGAAGCCCTGGCATAAAAACATGGGTTGTTACTCAACTTGCCAAGTGGAAGAAAAAGCAGTACCACTGGTAGTATACCCCTTGTACCTTATACAATATCCCTCATGTTAGTCTAATTAATAGATTTCCCCCCAAACTTCTCCATTTGGGATTACTATTTGAGTGATGCCAACTGACTACGAATCCTCCCAAAGGAAGCTGGAAATGCCACCGTGTTGGTATGGCAATGGCACACTCCATACTCAGGGTCTACCAGCCTTCAGACCCTGCATGAGGAGACCAAGTATCAGAGATCCTCCAAGGGTAAGGCAAGACAGGCCTTACAAAGGGATTTAATTTTCTTGACAGCTAATTAACAAGTTACTCTATTGTGGAGGAAGCAATTTACACCCTGTTCCGAGCTTCATGTTATTGAGAGAAAAAGAAGAAATGAACAAGGCTGGCAAGGGTAATAACAGAGAGTATTATCAGGATTCAGGAAGGCACTGGGAATGCTAAAAGGTACAAATCATCAGCACCCTGACAAATATTTGTCATTGCAAATTTGCAAGTCAATTAAGCCAAGATTTTAATCAGAGCTACAATTGTACTTAATTCTCTCCATTGCAGCTGAAGGAGGGCAAGGGGAACAAGTCATAAAAACAGAACAAAACTGAAATGTGCTACAAAGAGAGCAAATTGTTTTCAGTAGGAAAAAACAAAACAAACAAAACCCATGAAAGACAAAGCTTTATGGAGTTAGTGTGCCAAACAAGTCAAGAACTTTGGATGGTAGAGAAGACAGAAAAATGTCTTAAACTTCAGATAGAGACATTAAAAGACTTTGCTTGTGTGAGAGGGTATTTACAATCTGTGGCAGAGGAAATATAACCCTGGTAGTCAACGAAGCCACTCTTACAATGAAAAGATTTCAAATTTTGAAATTCCCCATTTAGGAGAGAACCTGGAAAAATCCTCCATGTTCTTCAATAAGGACAATGGGATAGAGCTCTGGTGTTCCAAGTATGAAGAAACAGGCCCACAAGGCCTTGACAACAAAGTTGTCCCTACGACACCGCGGAGAAGAGGTCACCATCATACATGAAATGCAACTATACTGTACTTTAATCTTCTGAGACTATAAACTATAGAATGGCCACCACAAGTCTCCCATAATATTTTCACATACAAAACCATTTACCAGGATTTACTGAACAGGAAGCTAAAAATTTCAAGTTAAGCTTTTTATGAACTATTGCATCTCTTGATCTCTTTTGAAGAGATGCACAGTGAACTCTTAAAGTGCTGACCTTCATTCACAGCACACTCTTGGTCTTGAAGAATTCAATTTTTGTAAAGTTAGAAACATGTGAACCCTCCCCTCCTTTTTAGATGATGCTGAAGATCTAAACATAAATTATACAAACAAGCAGCTTGGTTTAATTACAAACAGTACAGCAAAAATTATTTTTCCACTTGTTATCTTAACTAGATAACCAAAAAAACCACATCCGCTGACATGCCAAAATCTGTACTGAGCTTTACAAGACTACTCAAACTATTTTTTATTTTTATTACTGTCAGCATCCTAGAGAAAAACATGCACCAAAAGCTTTTCAATTCAATCTTACTGGTGATGCTACAGAGAATGACCCAAACTCTGCAGACTGTAAGGCAAGGCAGAGTTTGTAGTTAGAGCACACCACATATTTCCACAATTAGGACACAGTAAAACCAAGCTACACAGGAAAAGATTTGCTCGTTTTCATTAAAATAGACAGTTCATTTTTATTTTTTCCTATAGTCACTGCACCAAGATGCATGTTAAGAATGGCAAGAAACTCTTGGTGAAGTCTATGTAACATTCATACTCAAGTTAAATTGGCACTACAATCAGTGGAAGCTTTACTCTTGATAAGGAAACAGACTGATTTTAGAAAAAATGTTACAAATCAAAGCTATTGAATAATATCTGAAAAGCTTTAATTAAGACTTCTTGCTGAACTGAAATACATATGAAAATGAAGATGCTAATTCATACTACTATAGACTCAATGCTCAATAATTCAGTGTTGGAAAGAATACAGCTACTGTGTGGTATCTACTCTAATTACTGTTTCTCAGCTAGACTGCAAAAATATTTTCAGGTAAGATACTTTAAATGCATTATAAATTTTCACACAAATATAGTCAAAGCAGTGGGAAATGGAAGTTTCAGAAGTCATTGAGTGGCCTTAAGGATCTGGATGCTGTGTACAATTCTGCAACAGGCATCAGAAAAACAATTTCAGCATTACATACCTCTGCTCCCCTCACCCCCTAAAGTGAGGTAAATCTGTACTGAGATTGGCATTAGTCAAACTGTATTCATCCATTCAGATTTGTTATGTTGCATCTCTTTCAGTGACAGGTAGTTCAAGCCAGACAAAATGTAAGTGCTAACTGTGGCTTCCAAAAGCTTCTCAAGGGAAGGTGGACATTGTTCCTTTAGCCTCCACTCCAAAAAACAAAACTGCGTATGTTAAGCTACATGCAACGCATTTAAGCCAAGTAATTTTCAAGCTACACCCAAGGCTTGGATAATTGTGAACAAAAAGCCACCTAGCATTTTCCAGCTGCTATTTAATGCCCCAAACTTGTATCCTAATCTTTTTTCCTTTCTACTTTTTTCGGCATCCTCCACATGCATTCTGGTATTGAGACTCTTCAGATTTTGAATCTCTACTGAAAGAAAAAAAAAAGGTATCCACATTCCTATTTAAAGAGAAAATTAAATGTGAAAGCCTGGCATGACTCCTTCTCACCTTTTGTTAGCATAGGTTTCCTTTCTTCTTGTCCCCGAGACAAAATATTGCTCTCATTTTCTACCAATCTTTCATTGGCAACTCCAGTTCATTAGCTTTTGCCACAATCTCATTAGTGTCATCAGATTTCACCTACTAATGTCATACTCACTCCACGTTCTAAAAGTTGCTCTCAGCTTCTCACCAGAAACCATCCACTCCAACCACTCCTACCTTGTGGTTTGCAGGATCCCCACCCTCAGCAACACATGTTCATTCAAAAATGCCAAGACTGCTAATGGCTGTAAGAAATCCCACCCTCCAACTCTTGCACCATCCCCTGCACTTGGAACACTTCAGCTTTGTGCCTCTCCTCTTCTTCCATTGCCACTTGCGCTCTTGGTAGGGGAAGTGCCCATAACCATGGCTGTGGCTAGCCTCTTAAAAATTGTAAATATACTAGTTTATCACTAGGAATTGACTCTGCATCTATCTTCCCCTTTTTATTCTCCACCTGACACCCACAAGAGGTTATTTTTACATTTTTTAATCACCTCAAAATCCTAATCAGAAGCAACTTCTTGGTGCTGTATGCAGACTACCTGCCTGCTACTCTGCCCAAGACACCCACTACAGCATCAAAGCTTCAAGAATGGAAAAGGCACTTCAGGGAGCAAGACTTTTGCTCCCTTGGGCTCCATCACTCACACGAGGAAACAAGACCAACATCCCAGCTCACTCAGGTATGTACATTTGATACATGCAAGTCTAATGAGAACAGTGCAAAAAAATAAACAGTGGAAGTTATAGTAGTGGTACAGCAACAGTGGTGTGTACAAGCATACAAAGCAAGGCAAGTTTTCCATACTTTTTTCATATAAAGTAACAATAAAATCTATCACATTCTCACACTACATTTCATTTCACAGTATGTTTTTTTGCAAGCTTTCTTTGCCACTTCACTCCTAAAAAATGACCATTCAGGATGTTCTTATGAAGAAGTGATGCTTACTAACTTGATACTTTGACCACCTGAGCAGTCACTGATTCCTTTCTAATCACATCTTTTCCTTTAATACTATGTTGTTTTTACTTCTAAGCCATCAAATCTACAGCAGTTCTACACCTACTGTAGCACAGTTTTCTCTTTTAGCTACCCAGCTGAAGCTTTACCCCCCTTCTACTTCAGCAACATTACTTCTGAGCATTTCCACACAGTTACGGGCATTCGGCATTTCTTTTCTGAGATTGTCCAAACTTGCCTCATACCATGCCTGAAAATGAGAAGAATAAGGAAGCCCTACAGCTGGTGTGCCAAGAGGCTGGTGAGGATTTTCTGCATAGTCCCCATAGTGATTGAGGAAATCAGCCCAGTTACATCAAGGGATGGCAAAGCCTCCCAGGAGGAACCTCTGTGCCTGATGACAGATGATCAGGAGACATTTCACAATAAACCTCAAATACATGGTACTATTTTCTTCCAATATTAATTTATGGATAAAGCTGTCACTAGATTTATGATGCCACTATTGCTGCAAAACTAAAAATACAGATACAGATCTTTAAATATTTTTCCTCAGCTACAAAAATATCAAAATCCTTATTTATTGAAACAAGCTGTATTTGGAAGTTAAGATTATGATTTATCTACAAACTGATCAACTCCATTGGTGAAAGAAATTAGGTTTTTGTCAGTATTCTTCATACTGTATTCTGATATTATAAACAGAATCTTTGCCTCTTCACATTATTTAATCACTCTTGTGAAAGGCTTAATCCAGCCTTCAAACCTAAGAAATAATAGAAACCAACTACACTTTTTTTTTTTTTAAACTCTGTATCTTACTTGTTCACTTTTGACTTCTACAAAGCTTAATTCATCCAACCTCCACCCTAACCCCTGGGAGTATCCTGTACTTTCCAGCCATCTGGACTGTATTTACTTTACTAAGAAGAAATTTAAATTTGTTCATGAACAAAGAAACCCCCCTTACTATCTTCCCTTCTTGTCTGCCCACTTATTTTCCAAGTTTTTATTTTCTCAAAAAAAAAAAGGCCTCTGGGGAGCTCACACAATCTCCCTTGTGAGCTTTACTGAGGTCATACATCATCTTCATGTACCATTTTCTAGTGCTGCCTTTTAAAAAAAAAAAAAAGAGAAAAAAGAGAAATTTGTCTTTCCCCTCAGTTTTCACCTTCTTTCACAAAAGCACTTAAAAATAGCACAAGAGTTCATGTATGATGGATTAGAACAGTAGCAATTGTACTGAAGTGTTTATTTAGACAGTAAAATGAACTATTACCAAACTAAGATCAGAGACAAATTTTCAAAGGAACATAGATAAACATTTGTTTTTCAAGTTGTACCCATTTTGATGGTATCTCTCCCTCTGGTAGCTCACTGATAGCACAGGACTGCTGCATCTCTGTTCCTCCATTTTTCATCAAAACGTCCATGCTGCGACCGCCCTCCCAACACTGCAGATACAAATATGCTGAGGGAGACTTGCAGAAGTGCAAACTGCAGGAGACAAACAGCTACCTCAAACTGACTTTTACTTTCAACCACATGTTCTTAAAACCCACCTACTTTCATCTGGTTTTATGTGAGCTGCTGTACAGTACTTCCCTTTTAGTATATTTTATAACCCTATTTTTCAAAGCAGACTATCTCTTTCAGTCAAAGGTAGTGAACTACAGCTTATCATTAAAAGCCATTTTGCAGCTTTAACTCTGCTCCTTCTTGACATGTACCAGAAATCTGCATCAAGTTTAAATAAAAGCCAGATTGGCCCCTTTGCTACAGAGAAAATTAATAAAAGCCAGGAACAATGCATGACACACAGCTTTTTAATTAGGAATTGAATATTCCCGATGCTTTGTGATGTTTGACCCAAACAGCTAATTTTAAAAGTTAATTCAGTTTATTGACCTAATTTAACACCTGTGATAAGGGAAAAATGCCACTGTAGAACTATATTGTAACATAAATTAGAACACATGCACTAGAAGAAAAATACCTTTCTAGAGGGATGATTGCTTAAAGACAACTACCTGCTGTTGTTTATTTTCAAGCTGAACCCCGGGATTTAATTCAAAGAAGTGACCCTTCAAAGGTGTAATGTTTTTTAATGAACACATCAAGCATCATCTTGTCTCTTCAGTGGCTCTTCTGGAATGCCAAACAGTGGAAGTTCAATTACAGCTGTGCGGGAGGCTGCATACCACCACCACCACAGGAAATTCATTAGAGCAGGAAATATACTGTATAGAGGTAACAACAAATTGAAAATGTAATTAAACATGCCCATGTGAAAAATAACGACAGAATTTACTCATCCAAATACCACCATATATAAGAAAAAAAGCAAAATAGCTAAAGTTTTGCATAAATCTCTGTGGTCACACAAATGCTTGGACCAGCATAATTAAGGGGACAAAGCTGGGGCAGAAGCACTTCCCTTGCCAACATTTACCTCCTCCACATCTACAAAATGAGGACTTAATGTAACATTAACAAAACCAAACATTCTGCTTCCTTGCAGTCGTAGTTGGCAGTCTCTAGACTGATTCAATATGATCCTTTCCCAGTTTTTTTCCTCCTCATCTCCAAAACCCACAAAGGACTATCAGTATGGATAAACATGGTTTGCTGTTAAAATTAGCTGATGCACAGTGAAAGTGCAACACATGTCTGGTTTAGGGAAGCATTGCCAAATTCTTTATCAGAAACAAAGCCCCAGGAGATCTGTTACCCGTTCAGTAATACCTCCACTAACAAGGATTTTTTTCCCCCCTTTTATTTGATTTCAGGATGTTCAGATTTTCCCCTGCATCTGTAATATTTCTTCTTTCAGAAGTGAAGACATGGACAATAATCAATTAGGCAACTTAAGTTCCTTTTCTTGAGACACAAGCTGAACATGTCATGCAAGCTACTAAAAATAAGTTTTACTTCCAGCAATGACAACTCCTTGCAGCTTAATCAAAGAAATAGCAATCCCAGCATAATGGGCTCTGTTCTCTAGAGCATCTGAGTTGGATAACTATCAGTAAGAAAAGATTCACTGCAGAGAAGAGAAGAACCTGCAAAGAAACGAGGACCAATATATTTGCCCGTTATGTGCACCGATTTGATTTTACACATCTCTAACAGAGAGAATGTGAAGCGACTCAACTCTTGGTTCACAGCTATGGTATGAAATTAGTTTCTAAGGAAACAGGGCAGAATCCTATGGAATTTATGGGTCTGTGCTGCTTCTGTAGCAAACACAGCATCAGCTGCAAAAAGCACATGAATCAAAATCCCTCCAAACTGATTAAGGAATTGAATCTTGAGCATCCTGAACTAGCAATTTAACTAGTAACCTCACAGGCAAGGCACAGCCATCTATTCGAGGGGGAGAGCAGAGAGGCATAAGCAGGATGCACACCCACTCACCACCGGTACCAGCCTACCCTCAACAACAGTGCAGGAAGAGACACTAAAAATAACCTGTAATACAGTTGGCACTTAATATAGTCTGCTCGTTCATGCGTGCCACAGTTCCCCTATGACTTCTTACAAAATCTGACTGTCCACACCTCATGGTTCCTCTTTCAGAGGCAAAACAAATTTCCAACCAGTGAGGCAGCAAACCTTTCTTTTCAAGAACTCAAAAGGAGCCAGGTGAAAAGTGCTGATTTTCAAGTGGGGTTTCCAAACCATGAACCCTAAGCAGGTTTCCCTGCAGCAAGGAGTACTGGACTTTGAAGAAGGTTGCCCCAAGGCATCCCTGCCAGCGGGGCTGATGGCATAGGGCTGCTCTGGATGCTCTCCCCAGCCTGTGCTGCATTCCATGGGCAGGGATCACTCAGGACACAGACAGACCCAAAGGGCAGCTATGCCAGGGAAGTCCACAAGATTGGTTCCTGCAGGCCAAAATAATCAGAATTCTTTGGAGAATTTAAAACTTCAGAAGTATGTCATGCACTTCCGAAACTTTGACAGGAAACATGCCTTCTACCAACCAACCAACCACACAACCCACTGCTTAGCAACTGAGGTTGCACATGTGTATGTATCTGCAAGAGGCAAGACAAGTCTTGTTTTTCATTATTCTCACAAAGTAGCAAGACAGTTTCCACCTGGGTATACACAGAGTTTTAATGGAAAAAGTTATCTTAAATTCACATTTCAAAATAAATTCAGGTTCCTTTATGTTCAGCTAAAGCTGGACCATGAACTGAAAATAAAACTGGTTTCAATAGAGGTGTTTGAGTGAGGCTAATTTCAACTGTAGAGAGGATGCTCCTCCATTTGCACACGTGTTGCTTTGGCTTGGGCAGGGACAAGTCCACTTTTCAAAAGGAATATGCCTATGCACTTGGAAACATCAGTGTTAAGAACCTACTTCCAAAAGCATTTGCCTGAAGACCAGTAGCCCAGAGATAACAACCCAGGCCTGAAATCCTTGAATATGTTACCACAGGCCAGGATATTGTTCCACTACACTGTTCCACTGCAGACTGCATGTCAGTGCTCATCTCTATCTATAAATCAATGGAACATAATACAGGCACAAAAGCTTCAAAATAAATCCTTCTGACCAACCTCCCAACTTAATTTTGCAAATACTATATGAAAGTGCACATAACATCATTACATCCATTTTTCAACCCCCTGCACTCTGAAAGGGAAAGAAAGTAAATGTCTAATTATACACATTGAATAATCCAGATAATGGTCTGTCACATGCATCACTCTGAATGCAAATCAGGATGATGGTTTTAGCTGTAAACACAGTGCAGAAATGTCAAATAATTTTGATCTCATCTTTGGCAAGAACATGCTTCTTTAGATACCATTCTGTATTCAATGGGATATATATATATATATAATTTTCTTCTTCTTGAGTTTCAAAGCCTTTTCTTACAAAAAGTCCCCTCTAAGATATTCCAATAGAGAACAGAATAGAGATGAACAACTCAAACAGAAGAACACTGTCACTTACTGCCTTGCTAAAAACACCAGAAGCAACAATACCCTGTTTACTGCATTATTGTTTTTGTATTCAAAATGTCCATAAATGCAGGCTGCAATAAAAAATTCCTGTGAAGAGGGGCACTTAACACTTCAGAGAGAGAAAGTAACTAACCTCCTAAAACCTGCCATGGAAATGAGTCCCTAACATGCACTTGAGGCATGTTTACCAAGTAGGTTTTTCTTCATTTCAGACTATGTCTTTCTTACACAGCAAACAGACCACACAGAAATTGAGACATAGGAAGGAAGGGCTAAAACTGAACATGTAAAAGTAGATGAGAATCCCCAGGACAGACATGCCAGGGAGGCAGCAGGAACCACTGCCATCCTCTTTGTGCCTGGTACTAGAGAAATTCCTTATACCACTGACAAATAAAGCCACATTTCAGCACGTGTTAAAATATTTTGCAAGACAATGTATTAAGGGAGATTAGGCTTTGAATGAGACCATTCCACAACTCAAGGAATATAGGCTATGAGCAAATAAAGAATTTAAGTGGCAACCTGACAAGAGCAGCTATTTCAGGTATAACTGCAACAAGAATGTTTATCTGCTCTAAGGCACAGTAGTCTCTACTTCTCTTCTGAGGCTTTGTTTTCTGAGACCTTTTGCCTCTTACTGGTAAAACACAAGATACTAAATTTCATGTTGAGATTATACTAGTTTTAAGGTAGGAAGAAACTCTATAAAAATAAAAATACAGGAAAATAAAAGTAAAACTTCTTAAATGATAGATAAGTGGAAGAGATTCAGGGGTCAGTGCAATGAAGATATTGCTGCTGCACAGTTTTGCCTGTTTGGATCACCACGTTGAGACAAAAGACAGATCCTGTCAGATACTGCTGTAATAGTTACTATAACAAAGTTTACTGGTGCAATCCTTGCTTGTCATTCACCATAGGGATTCCAGCTTTCCAAAGAGGAAAAGAAAAAACCCCACAGGACCATTAAAATTTACTATATGTAAGTGTTACATTCAGTTTGCAGGAGATGTAAACAGGAACAATATTCAAATTTACTTACATTCAGAAGACAAATATCTACTTTGAATGCCTGGACTGTGCAAAGCTTAGAAGATTGCTCAATTAGTTTAACTTATTTTGCTACCAAAAGTAAAAGGAAATTTTTACTTTTTGACTTGGGAAGTGATTGTATTTCACAATACAAATATTATTGTCAAAGTCCCATAGTCCCAACCCCAAACCAGTATGAGCATTGTACTTCAACCCAGGTTAAGCATTCTCAAAAATGGAAGTTATAGGGTATAAAAACATGACCAGTTAACCTTTCTTTCCTCTTCAGAAATCAAGTGTTGTTTTGGGGTTTTTTCTCTCTTTTTTTTTCAGATGAGACAGAACATTATTTGTAACTTAGTCAAACTGACTCATTCCACAGGCTCCTCCAGCACACTTCCAGCAAAGCCCTTTTGGGAGGGGATTGTTTTTCCTCCTTCAAAACCTTAAGTTGAAATGATACTCAAGTGTACAGTTAGAACAGTACAAATGGAAATTATTGCTATGCAAAAAGGATGTTATTTAGTTTTATATGTTCCTTCCTCAAGAAAGGAAGGATGAGACCTCATTTGGTTTTGATTCCTCCCTCCAAGCCATTGCAAAGTTAAATCAAACCATGCTATCCCCTTCCTCATGTCTTAATTGCTGCCTTTCTAAAGGTCCTCAGCTTTGGCAAAGGGCATTTCTTGTATACACTTTGATCACTTCAGAAAAAATTACTTTAAAAAGGGAAGAAAACATGCACATATCAAACAGTGCTACTTGGAGATGCAAGACTGCATGAGATATATGTCGAAGATCAGTAGAATTAACCCAAGTTCTGATCTAAATTAAAACAGTACTCCAAAAGTTTAGTATTTCCTGAGTGTCTATCTACCTCAGCCAATTTACATAAGCCCTTACTGATCTTTGCAACTCACTTGCTAAAACTGCTAAACTCAAGAAACAAAATAGTCACTTTTATATGCTGCTTCTGAAACACTGCCACATTGAGAACTGATATATCAAATTCAGTTACAAAAGAGAGCAAAAGTAAGATGGAATTAATTGACGTCTTCAACTTGAGTCCAACTGTTCAATGTTTTCATGAATCAAGTCTAATCTTGATGCTTTAGCTAAGCTTTTCTTTTTACTCTTTTATAGTAATATTTGCCTATTCGGATTGGGCTTGGAAATGTAAACAGGTGTTTGTTACCTAGTTAAACATAAATCCTATTCAGTGTAACATTTAAGTCAAGACACTACTTAACACACCATCTGCATTCTCCCTCCACTGTCTTCCCAGTTATCCACTCCTCCCTCATTTGCTGTTCCATTCAACAACCTCTCGCTTGTTCCATTTCTGTCTGGCAAAATGCACAAGTTTGGGTCTTTGTATGAAAGCAACCATAACTGCTTGACAAACACTTTAGGAATTCCAAGTTGTGGTGTCATAACATCTCGTGAACTTTCTCCTGAGTTTGCATCAACCTATAGGCTTACTAGTAAAAAGCAGCCATGTACTCAAGTTTCCTGTTTTAATATTCCCCCTCCTCCTTTTTTAAGGAAGATTATTCTCATCCTTAGAAACAGGAAGTCATTAAGTTCAAAATGTTTATACTAAATGAAAACATACATACTGCCACGACTGCTATTTGGTGACTAGTGGGTGGTCTTAATCTGAATCCACTTTCTGATCAGCAAGTGCTTCTCTTGAAGAAATTATCAAAGCACAGCCTTAAGAGACAAGGGATTGGAAAGGTATAAACAATCAGCTATTATTACAGTTCAGGAGATTTTTTTTGAAGAGTTTAACAGACCCACAAAAACCTCCCAAACATCTGTTTTCAGTAAGTATTTAAATAAATGCTTTCCCTAAATTGTAGCAGAAGTTGGCTAGTGCTGTACGCTCCTTGGGACGAGGTCAATAATGTGCATTAGTGCAGCACCTTTATTGCACTAATTAGCATGTTTATTCAGAGTGTGGTTGAAGAGGGAAATTCATGGTCCACTGGCATCCTCCACTGATACCCTTCAAAACACTGCCTGCAACAGCCTGTCATCGTGTCTCCAATATGCCAACTTCTGGTCATACTGTTCTGATGTATGAACTCCTGAACCATTTCCATTTTCCTCTTAAATGTGATAAGCACTAAAAAAAATCCTCACGGTAGTACTTTGATAATAATATATTAATGGGTGGCCCACAAAGACTTGCCATACACAAAATATTTGATCTAGGGAGACTTACAGTCCAAGGAAAAATCTGTCACTTGTGATTCGAGTTTATTCTCATACTAATCAAGATTTACCAAGTCTTGCTTTTTGAGGGTATAAATTCAATCCCAGAAGAAATCAAACGCGATTCCATAAGCACAAATTTTCAATTGCTTTTTCAACACCAACTCTCCTTATTAGAGGAAAACATACTTCCTCCCAACCTCAATATTTTAGTTATTAAATAATATTTGGAAGAAGTAAAGAACCCTCTTCTCAGAAAAGAGCTGCAAAGCAGTTCCTCAGTAATGAGGATTTTCAGGAAACTTGAATGCTCCTCCAATACACCCACTTGCTTCCTGTGAACAAGCAGCATTCAGAATTATCTGGAGATGTCTTCCAAAGCAGTGAGAACATGATTTCTGTGCATTTTTATGCTCTATGAATCATCAAGAGCAGAACATGAAGCCAAGAAACAGTAAAACACACAGATGTACAAACAACAAATAAGAGCTGCTAAGACTAATATTAGACCTACCAAAATATATCCTGAACATACCAGGAAGAGACCAACAGAAACTTAAGACATTATGCCACTTCCACATGAGACTCTCTACTTTTGTTTGGACCCACAGATCAATACAAGTGTCAGGATTAATAAAACTAGAAGCACATACCAGCTCTCCAGAGAGCAGACACATCTGTTGAGCAATGCCAAGCTGCCAGCTGGATAGAGTCCCAAAGGTCTTTAAAGGGTCATAATGCAGTGCAAAAGCCAGTACTCAGCTAAAAACCTCTTAGCCTAGCAACTAAAAAAGGTAATAGATGTTTTGTTGTTTACATTAATTATGTGTAGCTCTGTTAATTAGGATGGCTAATTTTCAAAGGTCTAATAGCCACAGTATTTAAATTCCTGTTTTGTTCTGGTATTGCAACAAAAATCTATTCTAAACCATTGCCACTTTCATGACAGAGCAAAAAAACCCTGTTCTGTTAAAAGATAAGCTAATCAGTTGCAACAGAGTCAAAGTATTACCTGTTGAATACTGTCGATTCTAAGCAACTCTCATGTATGAAGTGGCAATTAAAAAAATTCAAAATGAAAAACACTCAGGATATCAGATCTGACTGCTAACCCCATAAGGATATTTTATCTAGGTAGAAATTGTCAAAATGTCCTTTCCCTGTGCATACTTGATCAGAGCCTGTTAAGGAAAGAAATAAACCCTAGAGTAGATGACATTTACCTCCCTCCCCAGCATGCCCCTCACTGACACACTTATCTTGCAGGGCATAAAAGCTCCCAACAAGTTTTTGACACAAGAAGCTATTTCTGAACTAGCTGTCTGCTGGCCTACATGGAAATTGCTCCTTCCAAGTATCTCAAAATCAGGAGCACACTATCATATACCCGCGGTTAAACACTGCTTCATCCACAGCTTTTTCCACCGCTGCAGGTGGCCCAGCTTTCATGTGGGAAAGACAAGACTGACACCCTTAGATACCTTGATAGGCATGTGCTGAGGAGATCTGTTGTTTAGGATTACAACAGCTGAAACCCCACTGCGTAGCTCCCTGTAGCTCCCTCTGAGAGCATCACAGTCCAGTACTCTTTTGATTACAGGAAATCTTGTCTGATGTTTGGAAGTGTTTCCAACTCTTCATCTTTTGTCTGTTTCCCATATTGAACCCAAAGGGTGAATCTAGGCTGGATCTCTTCACAAGCCCCACAGACAGCCCATTTTCTAAGTGAAGAAGCCATTTTTAAGAGTGTAATTAAGGTCAACCTGCTGAAATCAGTCTGAACAATTCAGCAAACACTTGCTGTGCAGCCTATTTCATTAAAAACGAAGCATTGCTCCCAAACTTTACTCGTAGCAGTGAGCAGTACGAGGGGGTGACTAACAGTCCTAAAAGACCCCATGTCTGTGAAGGTTTGTCACTGCACAGTGGTGCTCCTTCTGACCCCAAATGCTTCAGGACCACTACTAGCATGGCAGGATGTGGCACACTACTTAAAAAGGCATCTGGAATTATATCCCCCATTCAATTAGCAATTCAGCTACTAATTTTATATCCCTTTAAGCAGGGCTTATTAAACACACTACACAGTACCCCAGACCGGCCATCTGGAAATGCAGATGTCATCTGCTCACCTTTGTAATCTGCTACAAGGTTTTTCAGATGAACTTGTATTTCATCTTGTGGTGCTATATAAATAAACAAAGTATTATAAACAATCATTTTTATCTGACTGAGGTTATGTCACATGGTTTGCTTTTATTATGAAAGAAAATACATACATAAAGTGCAACCAGATGCTGTTGGCAGAGAATCAATTTAATATGGACTCATTTATAAAAACATGATTACAGATGTGTCCTACATCTTGAACCCAATGTTTAAGGAAAAATTCTCTCTATGTATAATCAACTTTACTCATCTTCTATGTTTTCTCCAAGTCTCTTTAACTCAAAAATGTTTCATACAACTAAAAATATTATCTATCCTCTCCTTTCACACATCCATGACAAAAATAATTCAAGCATACCCTTACCAAAGAAAAGCTGAATGTGTTACTGAGAAAACACTGCTTTGTAGCAGCTCATTGCTATACTAGCTGTGAGAAGGCAATGGTGCAGGTTAGAACTATAAGTCTAGACTGAGCTTCTTCACTACAAACAATGCTTATCTAGGAGTGCACCTGACTTGTAATTTGATTTTCCAAGTACTAAAAAAGTTATTACAACTCTGCTTGCGGGACTGGAGAAACGGGAGTCAGTTATTCGTAAGTGTTTTGAGTTAAAAAAAAAAAAAGCCCAAAAAACCCAAACAAAAAAACCCAAACAACCCAACCCAAGGTTTTTGATCACTAATGAAATCCTTCAAGTCTCTCACCAATTTACAGAATTCTCAGTAAGGTAACTTAAATATTTGATAAAAATTTCACTGGTGTGCTCTAGCATTGCTTAGAACACAAGAGGTAGTTTAATTCTGATAAAGCTCAAATAAATCAACAACATGAGCAAAAATAAATTTTATATTCAAAATTAGTAAAGTCTGAATAAGAATTTGGTTCTGTCATGCTTGCTGAGTTACAAAATCCTATCCACCTAACACAAGAAAGTTTGAATAAAACTCAAACTCTTTTCAAACCAGGACAGAAACAGCACAGAAAGACTGACTGCATCATTCCACATCTACATCCAGAAGGTTTTCATCATATTTGATATCCAAGCATTTAAGTTAGGAACAGTCCTCTTAGCAAGCACATTCCAGACAAGTTCATATTAATTGAAAATCTGATGCTTAAGAAAAATTCTCTATATATAGTAATTTTATTCCCATTCTACATTCATGCTTATATAAAATTAAACTAGTAAAAACCCCAAATGGTTTATGGCTACCAAGGTTAGTGCCTTGGCAATATATTGCTGAAGGAATTCAAGAACTTGAAGCTAGGTTAGTTAACTATAAGTTAAATAACTTAAAATCAACAGTTGGAAAGAAAACAATGCCCTTCCTCAAATTAGCTTTTGACTGGACCTTTGAAAAACAAAAACTAAATAATTATTTCAGAGGAGATCACTAGTTGTAAGCACTTACATTTATTGGTAAAGCTCAGGTATTTGATTAATCTAGAACATCTTTTCCATACAAGGTAATAGAAAGGTCATATGAAGTGATGTAAAAGCAGAAGAATAAAAATCAAAGCAAGGAAAAGTCCTATTTTTATCCTAAGAATTCATGTGTCAGATGAGGTGAATAGAACTTCAATTTAAAATTCTCTCATGACCAGCCCATTTCTCATCAACAGGTGCATAACTGTATTAGCTTCTGGAGGCAGGAAGATTGGACAACTGGATTTTTTCACAGCTATTTAAAATGGCCGAAGTGACCTTTAACAAGAACTTTAAACATCCGTTACATCTGAATTCAGCATAGTTTTCAACAGGATTTAAAATATATATATATATAGTTGTATAAACACTGTCTTTAGTTGTGGAATGAGATTGATTTAAAGTGCGGTTAGACCTAATGGCTTGTTCAGAGAGGAAACCTGAGCGTGGATAAATAAGGCCATCTGAGCCCAGAAGTGAGCAAAGCACTTGTTTCTGCTCCACAAGGAAAAGGTTATTTCAGCGAGAGTCTGCTGGAGTGTCCCGGCGCCGAGGCTCAGTTACGCTCTCACACAAGCTCCTCGGGTCAGGGTGGGTGATGCAGGGGAGCAGCTCCGCCCACATGCACTCTATGAGGTGCCTAAAACGAACTTCAACTGCTACAGCCTCAATTAAAAAGAAGAGTCCTGCTGGGTAGGTGCACTGACCAACTATTTATAACAGAAGCCTTGCTAGCAAAGCTTCTTCTTCAAATATAAAAGAAACCCAGTTTGATAATATTTTTATTTGACTGATTCTGAAGCCTATCCATGGATAGGGATTCAGAGAAACAAATGAGGAGGAGTGTGCATTTGTTTATTTTCTTAAGAAGCAAAACAAACAAATGTAACTGCATCAGAACCCAAAACACCCAGCTGGTTTCAGACCACATTAATAAATCACTGGCAAAACCTTCATTTAATTACTAGGTGGCAGGTATTTCACAGGAAGGGCTTCACTGTCCCCGGAAAGGATGAGCACCCGCAGCTGTCCCATCATCATGGGATAAAGTCTCTTCAAAAGAGAAAGAGAACATATTGCAGCATGTATACAGCTTGTATTAAACCTGAACAATTTCACAGCCTGAGTCTTTCTAGAGGTTAAGCCAATATGCAGATGGGATATTTAAATATGACAGCAATCTGAATAATGAGCTGAGAACAAAACAGAGAATTGTTATCTGGGTGTTATCTGCATGGAGCTGAGAGGACCGACTGATCCAGGCCCCACCATACAAGGAATTTGTATGTAGACACAATCATAGAATCATAGAATCATAGAATCATAGGGGTTGGAAGGGACCTCGAAAGATCATCTAGTCCAACCCCCCCTGCCAGAGCAGGGTCACCTAGAGCACATCACATAGGAACTTGTCCAGGCGGGTTTTGAATGTCTCCAGTGAAGGAGACTCCACAACCTCCCTGGGCAGCCTGTTCCAGTGCTCTGTCACTCTCACAGTAAATAAGTTTTTTCTGATATTCACCTTGAACCTCCTATGCTCCAATTTACACCCATTACCCCTTGTCCTATCACTGGTCATCACTGAGAATACCTCAGTGATATACAATACAATACAATACCATACCCTAAGTGTGCCACGCACACTACTCTACTGGGGCACCTTAATCAGCCAAGCCCCACTTAGGTTTGCCTTGTTTTAAGACTTCCAGCATCCATAGAGAGTTCTCCAAAAAAGCAATTCAAAGCTGGAATGTGGTTAAGGGGAGAGCCTCAGCTGGCTGAGCTGAGTGGTGTGAATACCTCCTGCCTTTCCATTGTTACAGACCAAGCCAAAGAAAGATGCTGTGGATGAAGAGGAGGTCTCAGTAGCTGCGGATCAGAGTACAGTGCCAACTCCCACCTGACAAGATGCTACAAGGAAACCACTGCATCTCATAACCAAGACAGTTCTGCTGTCCTGCTTTTATAACACACCCTTCCCAATCTATCCAATATGCTCAAGAGAGCACTCTGAATTAATTACAAAGGTGCCCAATTGCACTCCTTTGGTCAAGTCTGTGCTAGTTCAGTTTACCACAAAGAACAAACAGCTAGACGATCAGATCCTCTTACACCAAATACTGACAATCAGACCTCTCAGGAAACTTAGTTTCGCACAACTGTAAGATAAATAATTTGAAGATACCAGCTGTAACCTTTTATGTTTTCCACACTGAGTTACACAACCTAGCAACCCTCAAAATCCACAGGCTCCTGTAGATGACTATGATTTTTACAACACACCCATACTCATCTTGCCTCTGGTTAGAAGTGGACTTTGTAATAAATTTCTAGACAAATACCACTTTTACAAATGCTTTAATAATTCAGGCACTTCAGGGCAAAGTTTTTTTCTTTCTTATGTAAGATGCACTGCTTTAATCCACAGAAATATTTACAAAAGTTTATCCTTGGGGCAACATGAAGTTTTACCCCTGGTGTCAGCTTTCTTTATTCATCAAGCAGCATCCTTTTGAACCACATGTATATTATGGTACTAAAAAAGACTAAAAATGCTGTGTTCATTACATTTGACCATAATGCACAGGGCTAAGGCACGGCGAGTGCTAATCTCAAATCACATACAGCTTTTTGCTCCATGAGGGAACCAGTTTTCATCTTCTAAAGTGATCCAAGATTAGCCACTGTCAGGGTTTTAACTTTTAACAGAGAGAGAGTGGCTTTTAATATGGGTAGTAAAAAAGAAAAGCAGTCAAACTTGCATAGTGAAGCATGAATAAAAGAAAGAGCATTAAGAAAGTCTCTCCTAGATTTCTTTGAATAAAGAAGTGGATAAGATATCTTGAAGAGCATGTGCAGAAGTAGATAGGGAGGGGAAGCATCTCTGTGTATTGGGTATAATTAAATTGCTGCACCCCATTTCACCAATGCACAAAGGCACAAAAGTTATTGAGAATAAGAAGGGCTGAAAAATAACCTCCAAACATTCTAAAAATATGAAAAGGGCCTTAAAAAGATGGCTACAGATTTGACTTCAGCAGCTTTACTGTTGTAGCCATTAGTTTGTAAATATCAAAGCTAATACTATTTATTCTTCCTCCTCTCTCCTAGAGAAGTATCTGCAGAACACTGCAGCACTGCACACTCTCTAATCCTGAAAGACCAATGTTCTGGCATAGCAGAGGCTGTGAGAAATTGATTCAGTGTCATTCCTGTTCTGGCAGAGCTCAGCACCAGAAAGAGAAAACACCAGCACACTGCCTTCTTGCTTCACACTGTAGTCTGGCTGAGAGGCACAGTCATTTATTTATAGAACCTCTCAGCAAATTTGCTTTCATCCTGAAGTACACTGATGATTATATCCCTACTTTAGCATATTACAATTAATAATATTTTATAACTGTAATAGAAGGTGAAAGATAACTAACAGCTAGCAGACAGTTGCAGCAAGTCAGAGACAACAGCAACGAAGGTCAAGTACTCACTGTGCCAGGAAGCAGCACTGCTTCTTGCTGAGCATGAGCTGAAGGCACAGCCAGCTCTATTATACTGGCTTCAGTTACAGCCCTTTCAGAGAACCTGGATCTCTCCCGTTGAATTTACTGCTCTATTTGAATCAAGGAGACTTCCTGAATAAGCCAGAATTCAGAACAAATACATGAAGATAGGATATGCTGATTAAAAGTATTGCCCAAATCATCCGCTATTGGTCACTCAATTACTTCAGGCACTAAAGCTTCCTCAGTTTTGAACTCTGCTTAAAGCAAAATGGACAAACACCAATAAAAAAAATTGATGGAAAATCCAACATCAGCCAAATCTGGCATTGTTTGTTTCAGTTATATAGAATCATTATGTCCGGTCCTCAGATCCCCTCTATTATACCCTCATTTCCCCTGACTGAAGAAACCTCTGTAACTGAAAACCCTCAGGAGCCGTAATTTAACAAAGACAGCATCCAAACTTGATACAACAACGGTATGAATGAAGCCAGTAATCTGGGTATGGTTAGAGTTTAAAAAAAATTCCAATGGACAAAAATGAAGAACTACATTTGATAATACATCATCTTTTTATGAGTAAGCTTAATACCCTTCCTTTTGGTACAAGAATGTAATACTGTCTTCCTTGCCAAGAAAAAATAAAGGGCAGCAAACCCACACAGAACAAGAACTGTAAGAAACAGAATAAACATCAGATATACATAGTATTTTCAAAAGGTTTTACCTTTTTTTGCATATGGTCAATATCTCATTAAAGACTGCTCAACAATGCTGGGGCTTGAAATAAGTCTTGAGAAAGGCAGAAGAAGTTGAAGCCAAACCAGGCCTGGGGTGAGATGAAACAATTGCATGGGAATTACTAACGAGCTCCTCCACATACTCTACGACTACGAGGAAGCTACAGCCTACACGTGTGTGAGCATGGCATCACAGACAGACAGACGCTGTGCTGGTGGAGTAAACACACTACCTCTTTCCTGCAGAAATCAAATGGCCAAGAACCCAAAATTATTGAGCTTAGGTGAGGATGGTGTTTGCACCCAAACCCCAGCCACCACTGGTTTGACGAACTGAGCAAGAACACAAGTGCTGCTACTCCTGTTCATGCATTTAAAAGGTGCCCAATACAACAAGCTCTCTCTGAAGCCATTCAGCTAATCACATTTAAAATTCAGGGGCTCTGTTTTGGTTCATCTAACAAGAAAATCCTACCAAGAGAAAACAAGTTCACACTGGTAGGAATACGAGCAACAGGCAAAGTAATTTTCAGAAGCTCTTTCTGTTGAAGTCAGTATCAGGTCGTCCAATGTGCTGACACAGCCAGAGCTGTTATTTTTAACCACAGCCATAGTCTATTTAACTAAAGCACCTTTACTGTGACTGAGCCAGTATTACTTTGATAAGACTCCTTAAGTATCTACACTGAAGCCTGCGTATCACATCAAACAACGAAAATAAGAACTTTTGCAGGCAATGCTTCATTTCAGCTAGGAAAAAAAAGGGAAAAGGGAGAGGTCCAGGAAAAAGCTAGCAAGTCCCAGCACTGAAGACCATAAAGTGCTATCTGCAGGCAGCTCTTCACACTGAATTTGTAGCATTCACCACCTGCACAGAGACGAACTGGTTCAGTCAACTCAAACAGCAAACAGCTTTCTGCTTTTGGAAACTGAGCTTTACACTTCTAAAACAATTATTCTGCCAAATTTGTTGGTAGCAACACTGTTTTCTTACACATAATTTAACTGATGAGAACCTGAATGGAAGGAGAAGACAGCAATAGCATTTTCAAAGGCATCTAAGAGACTGCAAGTTATACTTACACAACATTTGGGAAAGCAGGCTGAGCTATGCTAAACAGCTTATTTGTACACATTTCCCTCAATGTAATTCTTACTTCTTTTATATATAATCATCTTGTAAACATATGCGTAAGTGCATTACCAGGACCAAGTGCAATCTCATCTGTTCCTCCCACCAAAGAAATAATTTATTCTATACTTCCCTGAACATCTAGACATTATGGTCTACCTGACACAATGAAGTTTTCCTATACCAATATTTAGCCTCCATTTCTTATGCATAGCTATGAAATGGAACAAAAAAAACCAAACAAACCTGAAATAGTACACCCTGTTCAGTAGTGAAAACCTTATTGTACAATAGAAAACGTAGCTGCACAACTTGTGCTGTGCACAGATACTGCAGGCTCTGGAGGCAAGCAAAGGCTGTTACAGACAACAACCCCAAGCACTCAACACCTCCACGCCACCCAGGATTGTCACTCCCTGGCAGCTTCATGGAGCTGGGATATGGGTGCATGACATGGGACCAATGAGCAGCTTCGTCCAGCACACTGGGATTATTTTAATTAAAATCATTTCAAAATCTATGTCGTTTCTCCAAAACACCGCATTTATTCCAAGGAGCCTCCCTTTGAACGTGTCCATCCATCCTCAAGTTCTGAGAGTACTGGGAGGGTACGGGGAACCTTGCAACACAGGATGTGGCAGCCACTATCTCAAAGCCTCAAGAAACGACTTTTTCATTATTCCAAACAAGTCCCCTTGCAGAAGGCTCAACTCACAAACACCTTCCACTCGCATGTTTGCATTGCCTCCCAGTACTGCCGGCAGGACTCTGCAGAGCTGCCACCACCCAAGGATTAAGGGGCTGGAGGCAACCTGAAGCTTGTTGCTGGCAGTCCCCCATCTCCATATTCCCCACTCCCTGCAGGTTCTCACCCATCTTCAACACCTGGCACCCACTCTAGTGTTCACTCAGCCCTCTCTTGTGCTAATTCAACTTATTAAAGAGAGTTAATGCAGACAGTGGGGAGAGGAAGTATTCTGCTGCAATTCAGAGTGAATTGCAGAAGTTCACCAAGCAGCAGGGCTTACACAAGAGAGGATGGGGCAAGACCACATGGCCAGGAGGGAAGAGCAGAATGCCCGCTCTAGCTTGGTTGTAACGTACAACCCACATATTTTAATCAGATGGAAATCTGAGTCCTAGAAAGGACTGACTGTATTAAATGGGTGATAATATTTATTGGAACAGTGGCATGCAGACTTATTTGATTAGGTTCTTAAATAGGATTACTGGCCTTTAATTTGTTTATTTAAATTGGTTTTGGAGAGAGAGAGTGTGGCCCAGAAAAAGTTTAGAGAGAAGGTGGAATAACCTTGGAGGGAGTACATTACATTATGCCATGTCAACCATAATGGCTTCCCCAGTACAAATATATGCTAGTACACATTCTTCAAGTTAACTAATAAACAGTCATAAAAAAGAATTACTTACATTATGCATTTGCACACTGTAACTGGTAATTCTGGAGCTTTAATCTTTGAATTATCAGTTACATTGACAAGTAGCAGTGGCAGCAGAGTATATTACAAAAGGAAAAAACAAATGACCTTCATCTAACTTTAATAAAGTAATAAAGGGCTGACTTTTTTTTTTCCTCTCAAACCTTCTTCAAAGAGTTTTATAGCTAACTACCAGCAGGGTGTGGACTGAAGCAAAAAACTTTGAAATAGGTCCCTGTGAAATCTGAAACCAAAATACAGCAAAGGTCACCCCTCTGTGAAGAACCGTCTTGTCTGTAGATACACTATAAGCAAAGCTCTGTTAGAAAATAATGTAATTCAACTTACCCTTGGGAACAGCAACAACATCAGGTTTCTACTACAAAGATAAATTTACTGCACACAATACCTGTTACTATACATTTGCAGAATGTTTGATAGTAGCCAGACACTAGCATTACATGGTATACCTCAAGCTATTTTTTTCTTGTTAAAAGCTAACCGAGGTTATAAAGATGACATTGTTACTCTTACTCCTACCATTAGCTAATTCTTTTTAGTCAACTTTGCACATACAGTAGAGTCTTATCCAACATAATAGCTAATATTAATAAGAAAGGAAGCAATACATCTGATTTTAATTTTTTTTTTATTATTGCTTCAACCACCACCCCCCACAAAGGAGAGGATTTCAACCTTTTCAACAAGGAAACAATTCTTCCAGTGGATAGACAGGATCTCCTAACACAAGTATTGCCACAGTAAGAATACTATACTTTGTTCTGTCTTGTGGGCTCCTGTGAAACAGTTCACAGACCCAAGCTTAGACACAAGTGTCATATAGCAACTGAGGTTCTTGAAAAAGGTTGTCCATATGATCGTTGTTCTGCAGATACACAGAGAATCACAAAATAATTTTGGTTGGAAAATACCTTTAAGATCATCAAGTCTAACAGTTAACCCATCACTGCCATGTCACATGGGCTAGGCAGACAATTTTTCCAGCTATAGGAAAAGACCAAGCAGCTGAAGCTGCCGGCACTGGAACCACTGGGTGAGCTTGGGCTCCTGCTTGCTTTGCTTACAGAGCAGTGTGTTCCTACCTCCTGCATCTCCACTCAGAGCTCTCCCTCCATTTCATGCCAACTTACGTCATATGTGTTTGTCAACTGAGGAGAGATCTGGCAATCTCCACATCTAAGCAAAGATTTCACAAAGCATAGAACTGAAATGTTGACCACCCCTGCTGGACGACACTTTTCTGCTATAGAAAACACCCCACTGCACTTAATGGTCTCCATTAGCCACTTTGGGTCCATCACTGAAGAGAAAGTATCTTGATCCTGGGAGTCCTTGTCTCCCAGGCAATGGGAGACTTTCAGACTTAAGATACTTTGAAACACACAGGATCCCCCTGATAATATATCAAAAGTCACTCAATTTGATTAGAAGTACTGACATGCCATAAAACACTCCCATTAGGAATGGTACGAAAAAGAACCTTTTCTGCTGATCAGACAGCAAAAATTTCCATTTTGAATAGCACAGTGCTTGAGAATAACTAATCAATCTTTGAAATCTAGCTCTTAATCAGTTGTCATCTTTGGGCATGTAAAATTAGGGACACTGCTGTTTAAAAACATCTAAGCTTGAGCAAACTCACACAAAGTGTAAAGTGTATGGAACAACCATTTAAAGAGGAAGCAGTATTTCATTTTTTCTCCAAGTGCTTGGCCCACAGGAAAAGATCTGATGTAAAACGGGAACCCACACTGCCCCTCTGCCACCTAAGGGCAAATTATGGAGGCATCTATAAAAAAAAAACACTCCTGTTGTTTAAAAACTTAAACATCTTATATAGTTAAACCAAGTTGTCTTGAGTTTGCATGCTTTATGTTATTTGATATGTTTTAACTAGGAAGCTACCTGGATTAATTTCAAGATTTTGGTTTTTTTAAACTAACCTGTTTTTGAGCTGACTCACTCATGCTAGCACTACACAGATGTATTCAATCTCTCCACATGCTGCAAAACTACTTAAACGAAGTTTGAAACAGAGAAAGAAGAAAAAAAAAAAAAGAGGGGGGAGCCTGACTGCCAGAGCACTGGGTTTGGTTTCTGGTTTTGTTTTTTAAATTTATTTTTAAAACCCACAAATTTCAATGTATTTGCAAGTTCTTCTGTTCTTTTTCCCTCCCCCCCCACAATACCAGACCCGGGTTGATAAGGTACAAGCCAAACATATAAAGAGGGGTTTGCTGGCTACAGGCTTAGTTTGCTTTAAAAAACATTGTATGAGCCATTATTAAAGCATGTAACACAACCTTCATTTTTCTTCCTCAGCTGCTCAGGATTAAGTCTTTGCAATAAAAATATTTACTAAAATTTGACTGAGTGATCTACTTTGGACACTTTGTCTTAGAAGATGGAGTTTTTTGTTCCAAATCATGCACATGCAGAGTTATCTGCCAAGCTCTCCAACTGTGTCACTCCAGTCCTTAAGCCATTTAACACAGAACATGCACGTGTCCTTTGAATGCCAAGTCAGCTACGCATCAAAGACAAATAGCTCTGGATAGTCAATCCATAACAATCAGCACACCAGTAAGAAATCTAATTTGTATTCAGTGTTATGTCCCTCGATGGGAATGGGGGGAGGGAGATGGGGTGGGGAAACCCCACAGATTCTTTTGCAACCTCAATAATTTCAGGAATAAGAAAATTCCACAGCCTTTGGCACAAAAATAAGTGAGTTTGCCCTAAGAAACAAGAGCTTCCATTTACTAAATAAATTAAAGATCATGAACATCTTCTGCTTTCTATCATGACAGCCAACTGAAAAAAAAACTTGAGTCACCAGAAGAGTTTTGCCTTTGCATATACTTTTAGACAAATGGGCATCTGAAGAAAACTGCCACTGAAAGCCAGAAATTGTACAGACTAACTGTGATCATTGAGAAGACAGTTTCTCCTTAACTTGGTATTCAGTACAATGCTTCATATGCAATCAAGATCTGAAACAGGATGATGGGCTTGTTGTGGGCACTATCACAATTTAATAATGATGACATCTATCTGACTAGTTACTCATTTATTGTGGCAGTAATACTACATCAGAAGGGTTAATGTTGTATTCAGTTAACATGGGAGTGACAAGTATTAATTTCATACACAGCTTCTTGCACATAAGTTTCAGCACCCAAGAAATTGCAGACAACACTGCTGAAAACAATCATAAGAGATTACTCACTCTTACCCTCCCCGGAGGCTACTATACCATGCAATCTTCAAATAAAGTTTTTTTATGTTCTGAATTTTTTTGTTTGGTTTTGGTGGTGTAGATGCAGAGCAAATACAGCAGGTTGTCCATTGTGTAGCAATAATTGGTATATTAAAGGGAGCTGGCTTAGATTGTGTTTTACTCCTGGCTTAGATTGTGTTTTACTCCTGGCTTAGATTGTGTTTTACTCCTGGCTTAGCATTGACCAGGAGCCTGGAGAAATTGTTATGCAATTCATTAGCACTCCTAAAAATGGCTGTGTATCTGAGTCAGGAAAACACAAAGGTACTTGCGAGGTCACTACTTTTGTGTCATTGTATTCAGTTCTAGACAGAGCTGGATGCACTGCCTAGTATTGTCCACTGTTTCCGTCCCAAAATCCTATTTTCAATTTCACCTAGTCTTTAATATGTTAGGCTGAAGGTTGCCTCTTGAGTGTCTGCTAGATCTGAAGCATCTGAGCCAAAACACTTCTACTCCTCCTGACACGAGGGCTTCTAAGTATACTTCCCAATGCTACAGTTTAATTTTTATTTTTAAAGTCCAGGATATTTTCTTTGGAAAGCACTACCCAGCTTTCAAATACTTGACTCTGTGGACTCACAGATGCTCTTTATAAATACAGAGTTTTTTATATATAAATCCAGAAAGACTAAAATGTCATATGGGTTTCTAAGGAAGTACAGGGATACTGGATTATATGAAACAACGTATGTTAATATCAGCAATCTCTGAACCAAACCAGCTTATAATTTTCAGTGATCTAGAAATTATTTATTTGAATCACACAGACAACTTCAGTACCAAATCACTTCCACAGCATTCTGTCAAAATTTCTAGAGTTGTCAGAAAGCAATTATTTAACAAAAGCCAGCCCACTATTTGGAGCGGGCCGAATAGTTCAAATTATATTTTTCCTTTATTGTTTTTACTGTATTAAAGCAAGTAAAGCAAGCTTTGCCCAGTAAGTAAACATCTCTGTATTGCATTCTATGTACCACCCAAAAGGACACGCACAGGAACACTTGGTTGGGTGGTAAGAACCCTGCTTCCAGAACACACATTCATGCATCTGTGACCACGAGATGCAGATCCAACTGGCCTCTAAACTATGTCACGTTTAGTGTAATAGCTATGGATTATATGACATCATGCAATGCTTGTTTTCTAAAAAAAAAATAAAATATGTAATAATCATATAAATATTTAAATAAGAAAAATAAACCTTGAGACCAATTATTACAGGTATGGATGAATGGAACAAGCACAGATTTTCAAAGCAATTCAACAGAATCCTCTTACTTTGGCCAATACAACAATAATTCAGTTTTTGACTGAAGTGCCAGCTACCATGAACACGACACTATGCTAGGTACTCAGCCAGGGCAGCACAGCGACAATAAGAGCAGTAGGTAAGCTGCCATCTAAGGTATTCAAAACTGCCACATACTTAAGCCAGAGAAGCAGCTTCAGGAGGTTCTGACTGCACAAGGGAAAAAGGATTCACCAGCTGTTAGCTGCTGCGGGTCAAGAAAACAATGTGAAAACCCACAGAGCAAGCTGGAGCTCTCACACCAGTTTGTGATTTACTGATCTTCACCTCAACCTGCTAACTCGCATGAAAACTACCTGCTGCTTTGATGTCACTAGGATTTTAACAAATTAAACAATACAAGGCAAGAAAAGAGCTTCTTCCTAGACAAGACCAGAAGAGTTTAAAACAGTGGAACAGTGAATGAGGCTATTATAATACTTCCCTATTTAGCACTTTGTAACAGCCGATCGCATCCTTGTAAAGCAGAACCGACATTACTACCATAAGACCCATATGACATTTAATACGCTCGTAAAGTCCTAACTAGACAAGTACATCACATTTACCAAACTGTGACAATCCAGGGGTGAAAAAACCAACCAGGAGCCATCACCCTCACGCTAAGGTTTGAGGCTCTCAAGTCTTCTTTCACTATCACTATCTTTCACTTCTTTCACTCAACTTTTCGATCAACCTGAAGAAACATGTTCCACTTCACTGATGATTTTGAAGGTACACTGTACCACCCCCCATAGTCTACGTTAAGCACACGCCAAAACTAAAGATGCTTTCATATCTGACTAGATTAAAATTGGTATGTCTTAACCAATAATCCAGACCACAAATTATTCACGAAACAGCCATGTACTTGCTAGGATATCTTTAGAAGAAATACCTCAAAAACTCATTTGCAATGATCTAGAATGACTTTGTGTTATCATGGATATAGAAAAGAATAGTGTTTCCTCATGTGACAAGTGATTCAAAGTTTATGTATGAAGCAGAGTAGACTCTGTGACAAACATATCTAACATTAACACACAATGAGTAAGTTACTGCTTGTTCCCTAAGGGTCAAGTAGCTTTTACTCATCTTCATCTGCCAAAAAATGCTACACAAAAAACAACTACCGCCCTAGAACCTTACCAGAAGCCACATGACCATCTACCATCATCTCTCAACCAGCACTTCAAAATATAGCTTGAAGAAAAGCCTGTGATGTAACAGGAAGCCATGTTATTAAATAATATAGATTGCATTCTTCTAAGTCAATACCAAAACAATGACCAACTCCATTTTAGAAGCAGCAGCACTATGAAAATGCAAAATTGATTTACAAGGGGAATAATAGCCAGAGGCTGCTTTGGCTGCTGAAGTTACAGGACATCGTTTAAAGAAACAAAAAAATTTATCCAGTTTAAAAAAAAAACTAGCAAAGGCAATTTTATGCACCAGTTCAAAGTCATACAAGTTATTATCCTAAATTAAAATTGTTTTGGTTTTTTTTAATTACCATTCCAACACCATCCACAGCATGGCAAGGACATTACTTGCAGTCTTACCTAGTAACAATGATTTTAATAGGTGAAAAATTAGCAGCCTTCTGCCTTCTTTCATTTCAGTTTTTGATCTGTAAACCCTTCCAGTTACAAAAGGAAACAAACTAACATTCGCCTGTCTTATACTATTTTTGTCTCTTGCACATTAATTTCTGATGATTTCACGGCAAATAGTGTCTTACGCCAAGTCATTTGGCCCATAATAAGTTGAGCTGAACAAAAGCAGCCTGCCCCATGTTCAATGTCACCTCTAACATCACATGCAACACGGACAGTTCCAGAACAGTTACACTGAATCCTGCTTGGTTCATCCAGCCTTGTTGAACAACCAACACTCATTTCATAACCAGCAGAGGACTTGACAGAAGAGCTGCAGTACACCTCACTAACCAATGGTGAAACATCCCCATTCACCCAGATTGCTCAAGTCCACCTTCTCTACAGGCAATGCAAAGTCTCTGGCATGAGAGCCACCACACGGACATCCTCTTTGGGTTAGACAATCATGATGTACACAACAGCTTAACTGCACCACCCCTAAAATCATCATTTCCTTAAATAAAAATGTTAGCTGCCCCAATCCTCAGGCAAAAGTCAAGGATAATTACTGATTTAACCAAGAGACCATTAAATCCCCAGATATACTAAAGCGTAGCAGCACTCCATCTATTGGTCAAGAATTAAGGACGTGCTTAATCATCATCATGCACTAACCTCAATCATTAAACATTCAGTCCCTGAATAGCCCACCCCTTCCCCCCCTGCTTAGGCTTTCAAGTTCTTCCAGGAAAAACTAAACACAAGTAATAATGTCTTGTGAAAATAATGTATCACTTAAAGAGTTAATAAGAAAATTTCAAAAGTTAGAACCAGTATACGCTATTAATCACACAATTATAATTTTGTTTCACTGAGGAACACACGCACTCCTTATTCAAAGTAGCATTGAGGAGCTTGCTCAACAATGGCCAAAGAGCCCATGGCATTCCCAGAGTTCACACCTTCTTTCCCTGAAAGTACTGAATGCCCCCAAGGAGGCTCGAATGAGGAGTTCAAGCACCGTTTTCAGCCAGGCCACGTACGTGATCGGGTTTGCAAACTAGAGAACTCCCTGGTACAAAAGATGTGCAGGCAAACCTTGGCAGGGAGACGAAAGGGAGCCTTTCACAGAAGATCTGCTGCCAAAGCAGCCACGTGCAGAAGTGCCCCGCTTCACGCTGCTCCCCCCAAAGCCACCACCATCCCTTCCCACTGGATCACACACAGCCATACATCCGCCACACCTCTGCTTTATTCCAGTCACCAGCAACCGGACCAGGAGGCAGGTGAGACTGGCTGAAGCTGCCGCAGGCTCACCAAAACCCTTTATTAAAGGCTAAGGTCACATTTATTAGCTTCACTCCTCTGGTACCAAAGCTTGTATAAGCAACAACTTCCCACACACATATATAATATTATTATAACCCTTGGCAAATTATTTTTTTGTCCAGATATTTATTGTCATTGATTTTACCTATTTGTTTTAAAACTTAACTCCTCCACGTAGTGGCACCGCACAGATGAGGCATGACCCTACATGTTATTCCTTTGCTTGATAGCACATCACTATCCTGCAGACATGAGTCCAGAACTTGTGGATGAAAGCCAGGAGATTCAGCCTCAACCCGCCTGTAGCACAACGATGCTGAGAAGACAGAAGCAACCCACCTCCACGACCAGATGCAGCAGCTGTTGCTTTGGAGGCATGTTCTGCCCTGCTCACAGAGCCAGTCCAAAAGCTCTCCTGCTAAAATCACATCATTCAGCCATTCAGACCCCTGCCTGCCTGCCCAGAAGCCTGGGATGAACACCGATTGATAAATCCACCCTAAATAAGTTTTTTTAATGCAAGATGAAAACTGGCCTGGGGTGAGACCAAAACTGAGGAACAAACTCCCAGAAAGGCCCACGATAATCCTTATTTCTGGAGCCTAAAGGTACACAGCTGCAACTTCGAATTTTGTCCTCGCTTAATATTAACAAGAATTAAAGTCATTCCAAACTGTTAACCAAGCCCACGCTGCGTGAGCACGGCGAACCCCCCGAAGGGGCAGATGCTGGTCACGGCGGCAGGTACGCATTCCCGTGATCAGAATGCCTTTGCCTCCACTTGGGAATCGCATTCCTGGGCTCCCCACACCATTATCGGCTGCAAAGGTGGAGCCCTGTACGATTAACCATAGGAAAAGCCTACATTATATAATTTTTAAGAAGTTTTCTGAGACTAGGAGACTCCGGAGCCTCGCGATGTACCAAGGGCAGTCCATAATTATAATCGTTACTTTCCAGGTTTTATTTGATGAGCAGAGTTGCCGAGCGGAGGCGCATTTATTTAAAGCCCTGTCCTTTTCAGCTCAGCGGTGAGGCAGCCAGCCAGCCCTGCAGCATCTCACCCGGCCGGAGAGCTGGCGTATACCCACGGAGAAGTTCCCCCTTAGCCCCACGGAGACCGCAGCCGGCGTCCGCGCCTCAGCCCGCTGGCAGCCACGGCCCCGCAGTCGCCTCGCAGCCGTGAAGCGGCTTGAAGAAACGGGGGGGAACGCGCCAGGCCTCCAGCCGCCCCCGCCCCTTCCCCGGCAACGGTTCGGCTGCAGCCCCGCAACGGCCGTTACCGCCCGCGGCGTTCGGCGCGAAAGGAGACGACCCCCCCGCCTCTCCGCCCTCCTCCTCTCCCCAAACGGCGAGAGCGTTACCTCAGCGGGCCCGCGCCTTTGTGCTTCAGTCCATCCCTCCTCGCCGGCGGCGGGAGCCCCAGCACCACCGCGGCGGGCGGGCAGGCACGCAGGCGAGCAAGCGGGCGGGGAAATGGGCGGCGCACTATGTGGCAGGAAGGGACACCTGGGCTCCTCCCCCGCGCCCGCCCGCCCGCTGCGGATCACTATCTGGCAGCGAGCAGCGACTCGCCTGCCGCCATTCCCCCGGCCCTCTCTCGGCCAAGTTTGAAGCCGCGGTGAGGATGAGTGATATCGGCCGCCGCCCCCCCGTCACCCTCCCCCTGGCTACAAACTTGGCCGAGGGGCGGCGGCACCGCCAGTGTCTCCGCTCCAGCCGCCCTCCATTGTTGTTCCCGGCCCGATTCCCCGCAGCTCTACCTGCAGTGCGGGCCGGGCAAAGCCGCTCATCCCCAGCGAGTCATCCCGCGGCGAGCGTTAATCTCTGAAGGGCCATGGCGAGGGGGGTCTGGCGTGGGGAAATCGACTCTGCAGTGCCCGGCGCACAGCTGAGGGGGGTGGCCATAAAACGAGATGTATGTGGGAACACTAAAATAAAACCCCCAAAAGAAAAAACTGTCTGTTTTGAAATTAAATTTTAAGAGATTTAAACAAGTCTTGGGGCCTGAAAGGCAGCAGAAGGCTCCTCCAGATGGCTTGTGCTGCTGAGGAGAAGGTGCTTACAGCGTCCATGGGGAGAAAGTGGCCCTAGCTAAAAAAAGCTGCACAAAATGCAAATATATTTTTTCTTTTTTTTTTTTTTTTTTTTTTTTTTTTTTTTTGTAATTGCTCTGCTTTGCAGCTGAGATAATCTCTGTTTCCGTTCCCCACCCAAACTTATTAGTTTCTTGGTTTCGGGGCTGGTTTGCTTACATCTGAGGGGTTCTGACCAGCCATGTGAAGTTACAGAAGCACTTGGTGATAGCTGTCCTTTATATGCAAAAAGTCTGTATTTTAATTACATTTTCAATTATTTCTGAAACTCAGAAGTTGTCTAAAATATGCTTGAAAGGCTTAAAAGTTCCCTTTGAAATCAGCAATATTGCTTACAGGTGTAAAATTACTCACACAACTAACTTCCTGCAGGTTCGGGAACAAAACCTTTTAATTCTGTGGACTGCTCACTTTTACAGAGCTCCTCTGGGACTGTGATCACAGGGAAATGAGCAGGACTGGAGCAAGGGCAGGGTGAAGACATCATGTGCCTGGAGCCATCTTCTGATGGAGTCACCAAAGAGGCTCCAGCCCTGCTGGCAGCTGCCACCACATCAGTATAGGAGCTGTGTCCCCTTCAGAGAAAGACACGCAAGGTCCCTCAGGAGTTGGAGAGGTCCTCAGAGAAAAAGTGCGCAAGGCACCAAACTATCCAGCTGCAGGGTATTTGTGTTGGACAGGGAGAGGATGCAGAACATGTTTTAACTTTCCAAATTTATACCCAGCGCTAAGATGGTTCTACCTGACCAGACCAGTGCAATGGGAACCTGTAGGTACTGGCTAGTAATAATGGGATGAGATGGAACAGCATCTGTTATTTAGATGTTATAATGCAAGACCTCTAACTATTTGGTGATTGTAGAAAATTAAAACTTACCTTGGGTACAGGAAGAATATATACCTACATGCAGAGTGAAGGTTGAAGCAATCGGCCTTCTCCAGATTGCATATTTATTCAGCAGAACACTGATGCAATTAGTAGGGCTGTTCTTTGCATGTTCATCCTTTCTTTTTTTATTTCCTTTGAGAAAAAATTACAACTGTATCATATTTTAATAAACTTGCAACCTGAACATGCCAATAAATTACAAACTTTAGGTGTGGTTATGAAGGTGAGGATGATACTGCACTGAAATTGGTGGACTGGGACTTCTGCATTCTGGTCCAGACAACTGCTTAGCTAGAGATGGTGCTGGCACAAGAGCAATTTGGTATGAACTGTCCGTGTACATATTTAAGCTGGACATAAGAGGAGGATTGTTATCCATTAGGGCAATCAAATTCTACTTTTTCCAGGGAGGGTATTGGGAATGGAAAAATCTCACTGCTTTTGAGATGAAATTATTCAAATAATTATACAATGCATTGTCTGCAAAAGCAGGGGACAGACTCGATGTCTCAGGAGCTTAATTTGAGTGTGAAGGTGCTGCATGACATTGATCACACACCTTGAGATTTGAATTTCAGAGGCAGCAGTAGCTTATCCCAGCAGAATGCTTTCAGGCATGTAAAGATGCCTTTCGTGTTTATTGTAGGGGGAGTTTTCTTCTCCTGGGCATGTAGATAAGTTTTACTTCAGACCTGGGAAGCTTATGGACATGACAAGTCCTCATGATTCAGGCCATAAACGGATTACAAGCAAGATCAAGAAGAAACATTCCTGCATGGGAGAGACTTTTTTCAATAGTTATGGAGGTTTTGTTTCCTCCTTCAAAACAACTGCCGGGTGCTGCTGGCCTCGGCCAGTGCTAGTTAGACAGGTCTCCATGCTGCAGCTCCTGTGCGTGATGCAGCAAATGGAGTTCCTGCCTATGCTGCCAGCCTGCAAGCTCCTGTGGTACCTGGGGGCTCTGCGTAGACACCCTTCTGGAGCAGGAGAGCAGGGCAGACAGATAATAGCCTGGACTGTTCTTTTGGGGTCAGACTGTAGGTTAGTATTAAAAAAAACAGCAAACAATGACTGAAACCAAACCCATAGCAAACTACCACAGCATTTCAGTTTGGGAGAGTGGATCCTTATACATCTGTCTCTGTTGCAATCTCTGGATCTCATACCATTGCTCCCTGTCTGCCATGTCAATGAAACTCTCTCTGTACACTTCCTGCTAAATACATTTTAAAATATCCACACACACAAGGTAAAGTGTTCCCTTTCTGGGCACCTGATCTGGCAGAAATACTTTGCCACTTTACACAGTACTGCAGCCTTTTCACCCTCCATAAAGCCTTGTGTCTCATCAGTGGACCTAGCTGAGCTACTCATTAGAAACTTGGCCAAACCACACACAAACATTTGTTTCCTTGCTTTATGCCAAACTCTGAGAAAGAGGAGGGAGTGGCATGGAGCTCATGTTAATGACTTCTTCATTCCCCACAGAGAGATAATCAGAGCACTGCTCAGAGAGTCATCAACATTTTTTATTAGCACTTTAATGACCTACATGTTGGGGTTTTTTTTTTAAGGAGTTACTTCAGCTAAGAGCTAGATAATTCCTCATGCAGCTGTGGTTTCGGAAGCAGCTCAGAGGACATGCATGCCAAATTACTTTAGCTCTAGTTAAAAAATGTATATATCCCACAAGGTTTACTGGGTGCCTCCTTTTTCAATCAAGGGCATTATGTCCTCAATCCGTCTCTTCTGGGTTATGTGTGGGGGTTTTGGTTTCTTTTGCAATCTTTGCTGCTTCAAGAGCTGTACAGCAAAATGCCAAACACTAATGGTACTGCATGTTCCCTGTGGACAAAGGACTGTAACAGCTCCCTGACCCCAGTCACTCCAGGAGGCAAGCTCCCTCTAGGACAATGAAAAACATTTCCAGGGACCAGCACTGATCTGACAGAGCTCTTCAGACTCAGATGGCTGTATGAGGAACACAGTTTTTAAACTCTGAGATCTGGTGCTATTTCCACACTGCTGCAGGGTGAACCTCTAGGCAAGGGATTCCCCAGTGCCTGCTGAGGAGTCTATGCCCCATGCATGTGATGGGAGACCTCGCCACAGCCATCTATACATTATGGTGAGAGCCGATGGCAAGAGAGCATTCCCACAGGCTTGGTGGATTCTGCTCAGAAATTACTCAAATTTCAGTATTTGCAGCTCCCTTCCTGTAAGAAACAGCTATGGTGGCTGTCAATGTGGCAGCTTCTCCGGAGTTCCTTTGGTTTAGAAGGGAGAGAGCTGCTGGACTTTTGCTGTCACTTAGGGAGGGCCATTGGCTGGAAATTGCTGCACTCTCTTCCCATGTCTCCCCCACTCCCGAGGGGCCAGATTTCCTTCTGGTCTTCTGGAGAGAGCTGTGAGAATATATATACATTAAAGACAGGGATGTAGCCAAATACTGCAGGATAACAGGGGTTATGAGAGTATTCTAAAGGAATACTATTTACTTTTTCCTGAATCAAACCCCAAGTGTTTCCTGCCAGACCTCAGTACAATAGGACACAAATGTACAGTCCATTACGTTCACATTTCCTCCAAACAGCCGTCTCTTTCCTTCAAATGCAAAGGACAGGAAAGGATGGTTTCTGCCCCCACTTGCATCTCTCAGTTGACTTCATCTCATTTGAAAAGGGATTTGAGGCACTCAGCCCTTGCTGTCTTCAGTAGGTTGCCTCCCTTCTAATGCCTACAGCCTCAGGATGGGAGAGGTTGTAAGTATGGAAGAATTCCTTTGAAATCAAAGAGAGCTTCACTGGGGTAACATCAACATAAATGGAAGCAAAATTAGGTCTGTGGGGAATAAATTACTAAGGATGGGAAAAAAAAAAAATCAAGATTCACAGCATTAGTCCAGAAGAATAGTAGCTCATATCATATAAAAAACCCATAGCTCTTATTTCCTCCCTACCCCTTCAGGACAGGAAAGAACATCCTGCTCTTCTAATATGAGCAAAACACAAGTTATTTTTGGAAGTAAAAACCCATGTTCAGAGTACATTTTTAAAAAGACATCTCTAATCTTTGATTCTGAGGATGCATTTGGAGCATCGCACATCCTATCCCATCAAAAAATCCAGGTTTATGTTGGTTGAAGAACAAGGTAGGGATTCTTTGTCAGCACCTTAACTGTGACTCGAAGGTAAGTTGCCACCTCTGAGGGAGTGTGCTGTTGCCAGACCCACACCTGGTGGGAAGCCCAGTACAACTGCCTAGGGGAGAGGAACATGGAAGTACAGGAGCATAAGGTCATGGGCTGGGGGTTGTGAGTGTTGATTCAGTAGCTCTGAAAAAGCCTTTCTGTACCTATCCTGGACTCCAGGGTAAGGGTCCACTTTTGTCTTTGTTGTCTGAAGAGAAATTGGACATAGACAAAGCTAGAGTCACCCCCTGCCCTCATTGGTGAAGTATCGTTGCACACTGTGTTTGTTGTTCTAACTCTGGACCCACAGAGGAGCATGTGGTGTAATTTCCTGGACAAAAGTTTTGAAGTTTAGAGCATTAAGTCAAATTCAGGACCTTTTGGGCAAACTGCTGCTTTTCATATTTGATGGGTCACTTGAAAGGACAGCACAGAGATGAAATCAGCCTCAAATTTGTTAAAATGCATGCACAATGTTAATTCATTAATAATGTTTGGGTTTGGATTCTGCAGAGGTAGATGTTACTCCTAAAGCCTTTTTTGAAGCAAATGAGATTGAAGAATATACGTTAGCGCAATCTGTGATGATAAGGATAAACAAATTGTAGAAGAGTTAATAATTTACTCATTGAAGATTAACAAATGGCTACTCTACTATTAAACGAGTTCTACTTTCCCTTTAAAAAACATTAATAGAATGTAAGATTTTTGCTTGTCTCAGTATCAAGGGCCCCAAATACCTAAGCAGACTCTTGGGAATGACCTCATCTGTAGTTTCTGAGTGTATTCCCAGGAATTTGTAATGCTGGGAACAGCCCGATTGAAAGCTGGGGGGGCAGAAGCTCGCTGGCTAGGGTTCCCCAAAGAGCTGCCTGGGCCAGCAGTCCCTACACAGAGCTCCCTGGTCCTCCCCTGCAGCCTGCAAGTGTGTGCAGTGTCCTGCTACCACTGCAACCATCAAGCACACTTAAAAAATCCATCTGGAGATATTCCTATGAAGTCAGTGGATTACTCACATACTTAAAGGACTGATTTCCCTGGTGGGACAAACTGTGTTTGGTGGTTTTCATACTGACGGACGTGAGATTGCTTCTGCTGACTGTCTCTGTTTGTTCTCAGACAGGAAGTGGGACCGATGATCGGGTCAGTGCAAACAGACACTGGAAACTCAAAACAAATCAGTCGCAGGGGTTATGTGGATAGTGTGCAAGGGAAAAACCTTTGCTTGCCTTTGTCCAGCAAATCTGGGTAATTCTTCAGAATGTGTTTTAACCAGCTCCAAGTCTGTCTCTTTCCTTGCTGATGACTTCCCTGATGATGACTTACCCTAAATTGCAAAGTCAGTGGTTTTAACCAAGGTATCTGAACTCTCTGGGACTCCACAGGGAAAAGATAAGTGAATCTACACAGCAGACTTCAGTGCCACAGCCGTTTTGCTAAGGGAGATGGGAAAACTATGGAGTACAAGTACAAATTCCCTTTAACAACAGTAATGTATAATTCTATGTACGATCACTTATATACTAGAAAATAATACACAGATCCATTACCTAAATAGAGTTTTGAATGTGTGTGTTATACAGCAGAAGCAGCAGCTCTAAGTACTCTGCAGAGAACAAACCTTGAATTGTCTAAAGATAGATGGTGAAAAGATGTCAAACAAAACAAAGAGTTCCCAAGGTTTCACCAGAGTGGGAGATACATCAGTACAAATTGAGTGTCTGGCCCCCTGTAGCTCTGCACATCATCAAAAAAAGACATTAATGTCATTAGCAAAACCAACAAACGTGCCTATACTTATTACTTGTTTGTAATAAGATTTTGCTAGTGTATAATTAGCAGGCTGCAGAGGTCTTTTAAGACCTCTGAGAACAGTCTCTCTGCCATGCTGAGGTTCACCAGAAAATTCCCGTTCTTTCCTCATCAGTTTTTACCCCCTAAGATGGACTGACATTAGCATATGAAAAGTGTTGTATAAATCCATGTGAACTATATTTATATATATATACATATATATACACACACACACACACTCATGCATTAATTTGGTTTGTTTATTTATTCTACAAGGATAGTCTTTGATCAGGAATGCTTGTTTCCCAAGAGGTAATAACACTCTCCTGCCAAGCAGGACAGTGAGTTATGTTGTGGATTTGTGGTACGTACACACTTTTTCTCAAGACTTAAGTATGGCTGTAAGAGTAATTTGAACATCAATCTAACTAAGGGTATGAACAACCAAAGAGAGGCTGGAATGGGACGTGTCTTTGAACAGCTGCTGAACTGGGGTCCTGATTTGGATCCCAGTGTCAAAAATATTAATTGGGTGACAGCAAATGGCACTGAACAAGACTGTAATTTGTGCCACTCCACAGAAAGTTGGAGAGACTTTAGTCTTTGGTATAGGCTTGGATGGTGCCAAATGGGAAAATGGCACAGAAATGTTCAGCTGACATTAAAGCAGATGAGAACGGTGGTGGTGGAGTTGGCCCTCTGTCAAACCACACTGCAGCTATGGATCCAGCATCCTGCCTGGCTTTTCGGTAGGAAACCAGCTCCAGACCTTGCAGCTCTGCTCCGTTTTTCTACAACTGGGGGGCTTTTCAAAGCTGTTGAACATATACATTAGAACCAGCTGTTTCACTTCCTTTTCCAACACCAGAGGTTTAGAGATGCCAGCACACAGCTAAGAAACAGGGTCATGAGTCCACTGGGAGTTTCTGAGCATCTGACTGATCTCCTTACTCGGATCAAGCGCTCCTGCCTCTGGGGTTGGGGCCAGCTGCTGCTGCTGGGGGCCAGCTCTTGGGTTCCTTCACAGTGTCCTCTGTGTAATGCTGTGAAGTTCAGCTCAGGGATACCAGTGCTTTGGGAAGCTGGCATGAAGGGGCGTGTTTTGTGATTCGCCCTCTGTAACTTGCACCAGTGCTGTGCCCCACACACTTTGAAAGAGCTGCTTCTGGTTTACAAAAGATAGAACTCAGACCTTGCCTCTCTGCCCTGGGAGCAGGTGCTCAGGAAGGCATGTTGGGGCTGCAGGAGTGGTTCCTCCCCATCTCATGGACAAACAATGTGGTCCCTTCACTTGTGATGTTGTTATCAATGATTCAAAATGAGTTAGCAGAAATACTTCCCATGCGTGTAACTAGCTTCCTAGCAGAGAGATCCAACTGCAGATATGATACGCATGCTGTGGTGATTTCAAGGATTATCAGTGTAATTTTGGCCACTAGATAATGCAGTGTTAAAAAACAAAACAAAACAAGAGATAAAACAAAATGGGAATGTAGTTCTGTCACTGCTATGAACTTTGTGCATGAACATGGGCAGATCTTCCAGAGAAAACATCAAATTTGCATTCCCGGAGAGGAGAGTCCAAGTTTTCAGATGTCCTGATGGACTTTATATATTTGTCTTTCAAATCCCAGGGCAGAAGGTGTTGCCATAATTCATAACCTCTCTTCCACCTGGGTGTTCTTTTTCCCAACCCTTGAGTGAAGTGTCCCGAGCCACTGATTTCTCTAATTGGATCCGGCACTTTGTGCTTCTGTTTCAAAGCCTTCTAGCAGGCAGGCAACACCAGCCTGCTTTGTTTGCAGAATCCTTTTGGTTTGTGGGGAACTTTCATTTCTCTCAAAGTCAAACTGGTGATCCAAGACTAATGAACTGCTGTGAATACTCTGCTTTATCAGAGGAAATAGTTGGAGGCTGAAGTCTTAGTCCCCAACAAGTATTTGTGAGGATATTAACATGTCTTGCCAAGACCTAGTAATTCCCTCGCAGCCAATGCAACATTCCTCAGAGGCCATAAGGAAACACTGGAAAGGGGGATCATGTGGCTTGGTCCAAGCTGAATTAGCTACTCCAGAGAAATACCCTGAGCATGTGACTTATTTGCAGACACAGATCTAAGGAAAAAAAAAAACCCACCAAATTTTGATGAATCCATTCAAGACATCTATTGTCAAGATGTCTCATATAAGAAAGACAGGAATGGCTTTTCAAAAAGGAAATTAAAAACTGCTCATACAATGTGATATTCTTAGGAAAACAAGCAGCCTTGAGGATGGGGGTTAAAAAAGGAATTGGGGAAGAGGATATTGCACAGCTATGACTAGATTTTGTTTACTTGCTCTCCTGTGAGGAAAGTGTCAGGAGAAGAAAAACAGAAGTGCTAAACCTATTCCTTGCAATATAACTGATTACGCAAAATACTGTCCTGGGAACTGCCGACAGGAGGTTAAACCTGACTTTCAGAAGATGAACAGCAGGTTTTCAATTATGGCATTTGAGACCTCGGGAGTGGGGATTATGAAAAGATGGTGTAAGTCAGATGGCCCTTTTAAGACATGCTTTTTATTCAGCAGCAGGACAAGCCCTCAGACTGGTACTCTTGCAAGCACTCGAGGTATGTACAGTAAAGGGCAGTACAAAGATGCCCTGAACAGGCTCCAGGAGCAGTGGTGCATGGTTTGGGCTGGGGGGGGAGCAGTGCCTTGGCTCCCAGGGTGCTACCATTGCTCTGTCCCTGCTAAAATGCCATGCAGCCAATTATTTGTGGGAGTAGTCCTGCTGCCAGCTAGTTGGTTACCTCTGTGCCAATGCCATTGCTGGGCTATTTCTCCAGCCTGAAGGACAGTGGGAATTTTACCAGCAGTTTCAGTGAAAAGAGGCCAGCAGGCAGTGCTTTGCATCTCCTATGCTAAGGATCTTTACTTGGTTCACCACTCATTGTTCTGACAGTTGTCTCATTTATTCACTTTTTACATCAAAATCCATTCCTCTAAATCTTATGTTCAGCCCTAAGCTTCAGCATGTGCTAATAGTATTAATCATTCTAGAAATAGTTCTGTCTACTCTGCTATCAGTAGTTATCTTGATTACATACTGTCCTGGCTCCACGTTGCTTCCCAGCTCTCTGGGGGTGGCTCTGGAGCAACTAAAGAGGTGCACAACAGGGCAGAGAGGTAGGAGGCAGAAGAAAGCCCTTTGGTTGTGCCTCCGTGTTTTGGAGCCTGTGCAAGGTGCACTTAAGCTGCAGCGCAATTCAGCTGTGGTTTCCTCTGGGGGGGGTCTGAGCTTCCTCTGTGCATCCCATCTGTCCTGGAGGAGACATCACACAACATGCTCGGGGTGGTAAAGATGGTCTAGAAACCTTTCAAGAAGGGTTCTACCACCACAGGCATCAAGGGCAAATGGGACCTGCAGATAGGAGAGCCAGGTCTTGGAAATGCTTTGGGATCCTGCAGATCAAGTAAGTGTCCGTGTTTCTGCGTGACCTGCCCATATGGTTTTGCCTTTTTACTAGCCAGATTTCTGTGTGTGCATCTCTTCAGAAAAAAAAAAGAAAAATATTCTGGAGGGCTTTGAAATCTCTCCTAGATATATTAAGAAGTAAAGCCATGTGTGGAATCGCCAGCAGAGAAATTCAACTAAGACTAAATATAGTTTCCTTTTGCTTTCTTATTCAAGAGAATGCTAATGCCCAGGTCTAGGATTCTCACGTTTCTTTATCTAATGAACAATATTCAGATAAAAGCATCCTCTGGGGCAATGGCAGGTTCCCTTCACAATTGCCTGAACCAGGTTTTCTCTACTTACTGATCATATAATATCTCACAGCTAGCTACAGCGACTGTGGAAAAATGCCAGGAACAGTAGTAAGGTTGCAAGTAACACATTGCTAGCTTCTTTGACTGTAATTTAGCTGCTGAAAAACAAATGATGGTTACAAGCATATGACCAGTCACCTGCCTGCTTCCTGGCTCATGGCTTAAGAACTTCAAATTAGTACAAAAATATTTCACAGTCAATTAAAAGCCTTACTTTTATGAAGGTCAATAGAGGAGGCTCTGCCCATGATTGCACACAAGAAATTTCCAGTACAATTGGCAAATCACGTCCTGTGTCTTAGTTTTCCATTTTTAAATAGAACAAAGTACTTGCAGACCTGACTTTTCCATAATCCACAGCAAGTGCCAGGAGAACAAACTCTCCCATAGGGCATTTGGTGGTCTCAGATGTAGCACTGTACACTGCTGCTGTACTGAAGGATGCACATGATGAAATAGTCCTGAATAGGAAAACGTGAGGACACTTTTAGCTAGCGATAGTCCATGAAAATGTAAAATGCATGGGAGGTAAGTAGCAGTGGACCAGAATATTGCTATGGTAATTGTTTAAGGAATATTATGGTTCTGCTCATAAATCAATAGACAAGTCAACAAGTTCATCTGAGATCATTGTGTATCTATTTGAGGCACTTCAATAGTACTTGCATTTTAGTACCCTCGTATCCCATAGCACATGTCAAAATACTTATTGGTAGTTGAAATTAATTTCATTACCTGACTTTTCAGCACTGATCATCCATTTTGATTCTGTGGTTCTTGGGGTAGTGCTCTTCCCTCAATGCAGAGCATACTGTCAACATTAACAGTGAATCATAGTCAGGAGAGAATAATCAACTTGCTGCCTCTCTTTTCCAGCTAACGTTTTGACATGAAGCATGTTTAAAAAGGATGGAAATGAACATAAAACTAAAAGTTAACTGAGCTACTTCATGGCTTTTACTACAGCAGGAACAATACCCACATCACTGAACAAATTTACTGAGAAAATTATTTTTGCTGTCAACACCATTGGGAAAAAGCCAAAGTCCCCATTCAAGTTACAGCAATAACAAATCTAAAAAATGATAGTTTTGTGATTTTCTTTTTTTTACTTCTTCCAAAAATGTGGCACAGTTTTTGCATTGCAGGCTAAGACATCCTATTCATCCACACTGCTTCTCTTTACCTGTTGCTTGATATTAACCAACTGCTCCTCCTCTGGATCCTCTCCTCTATCACTGCGCTTCCCTTTCCCTTCTGCTGCTGTGCCGGTTAAGTTAATGTTACTTTCAAAACTTCCCTTTTAATCAGACCGAGCCTGCTGACACCAGTATTCATTTCCCTAGGCTCTTGGCTTATGTTGCATTGCCTTGGCAACAAGATTTAGCAGTGAGGCAACAGCCTTGAACTTGTCAGAGTCTGTTGCAACGCGCCGAGCATGTATTACTCTCCAGCACCTCGGGTTGCTATAACAACTACTAACAATAAAACTCATCTCCCAGCATTAAAGACAGGAAATTTTACAGTCTGTTTCCTGGCAGAGCTGCAGCAATATTATGTGAATCCTGGCTGTGCTTGTTTTTGCCTTCCTCCTTTTTGCACATGATAGCAGCCCCCGGAGTGGGGCACCGAGGCACGGGAAGGAGCCTGGCAGTGGGCAGCACAGCTCTCGGCAGCAAGCGTGGGTGCTGCTGGTGCAGAGAGCAGGGCTGGGCGAACAAAGGGCTGAGTGACCACAGGGACAGTGAGGGGCACGGAGCCCCAGTGAGGGACACAGAGCCCCAGCAGGAGCCCCTGAACACTTTGGACTGCAGGCTGTGACCGGTGATGCTCAGCACCTGCCTGCACAAGCCTTTGGCTGGGGCATTTTGATTTTTCCCCTGCAAAATGATTTTTCTAGGAAAATACATCCTGCATGCTGGTGACTGCAACCGGGGGAGGAGACTGTGGCCATCAGAAAGGCACTTTAGGTCTCTATCAGCACAAGTGTTTTCTCCCACTCTTGCTAGTACTCAGCTGGCGTTACTGATGAGAATAAAGGAGCAGTGCCAGCCTGGAGAAATGTGCAAGGGACAGATGATTGTCCCCATGTCCTCCCACCTTGCTTAGCACAGGTGAGCACAACACAAATGTCACAAATTAGGTCTGAATCACTGGTGTTAGTTATTAAAAAAAATCTCTTAGCAGAGACAAGGCTTTCAGTGCCAGAGAAGTGCTTTAATTAATGAGGAATATTTTCAGTCAATTGAAATGCAGGTTGATGTAAACTGAGCCAGTGCAGCATCAGGAACTGTGGAAGTTTCCCAGCAGCTCACCCGCTGCCCTGTCACACCTCCTTCCTGTGGCTTCATTCATGAGGACAGTGCAAAGCACTCATCCTTTTCCTGTATGTCACAGCCATGAGTATCTCGTGCAGACTTAACATCATTCTCACTTTTCCATAGCATGGGTCATATTTCTTCAAAGGGACAAAATTCATAACCTGTGACTTGAACAATGGGAAGGCTTGTATAAGGGTAACTGAGGATACAGCACATTTCAAGCATGGTGAGGGATGAAAACAGGAACAGGAAAGAAGCAGCAGATCTTTCCTCCTTTGTGAGTGAAGCTCAGCTCCTGTCAGCCAAGAAGCAGTGGTGGTGATACCACACTTGGTGAGATGTGAGAGGAGGCAAAGCTCTGCCTGAGCAAAGGCGTGTTTGTTTAGACAGATTTTAAAATGTAAAAAAGGTGCTTTCATTTTCCACAACTACTGCCAGCTGCAGGACAATGGTTGCAGATGATGGGAGCAGTGGGTCTAAACCTGGGGTATTTGGCTGGAGGTCTGATCTCACACTGCTTTCCCTTGACTGCCACCCTGCAGGGCCAGAGGCTGCAGTTCCTCGGGGACCTCGAGCACAGAGCACTGCCCAGACCCCAAGTCTTTTAGAGGTGACCTCAAACAGAACCCACGTGGGCAATGATTTCCTGCTGATGATAACAGAATTGGTGCATGGCAGAAAAACTGCAGGCGAGTAGCATCCCTGCACGTGCACTGTCTTTCTACAGGAATGCTTTTCATTGCTTCTTCTGCTTGTGCAGGCTCATGCTTCCTCCTGCACAGAGTTTTGAGTAAACATTGCCCATACTGAGCTTCTAAGAGCCAACCAGCCAACCTGACAGTGATGCTCCAGCCCCCAAACTTCTCTGACACCCCTCTCATTTCATGTTTCCTTTGGAAAAAAAAATCAGCCCAGTTTTTCTGACTCCTAGTCTAGAGTTTTGGTTTCACAGATAAAAACAACTAATCAAACATAATGAGCCTTTGTTTAAGGAAAAGAGCTTATCTGAAAAGCCCAGGGTTCAGATCTCAGGGTGGCAGTGCCCAAAGACCTGAAATATCATAGATGGTGTCTCAGATGGTCCCAAACCTCTCATAGACATGGCTATGGATCACCCTCCCTTGGGCATGGGAGTTAAAAAATGTGGCCAGACACTGAACTAAAGCACCCAAACAGCACATGCCAGCACCCAGGTTTGTGCCTGTGTGCTGGCTTCAGCCTGGCACTGCCGCATGGCAAGTGCAGGGTTCACTCCCATAAGGCCAGTTATGGGACCTGGGGTGCATTTTTAAGGCTTACAGTTTCTACATGGCACACATGTAGAATGTTTAATCCCAACTTTTCTTCTTTGTCCCGTTATCTGAGACAGACAGTAACCCAATACTTTGTGTCTGGACTCCAGCACCCACTGGAATAAACATCTGCTTCTTGTACTGTGATTCTTTTAATATATTGCACAGCATGGGGTGCCTAATTGTTTCAACACATTCAGGCCCAAGGGATTTTTCAGCAGGTGAGTGGGCCTCACTCATTAAGGTGGTGACTTTGGGTGGGAGTTGGGGCTTGCAGAATGTGGCCCTTGTATACATATTTACAAATAAATCTCTACTATACTGCAAATTTTAATTAGAAACACAATCCCTGTCTGAACCTTCACTGGCAATCCCAGATGCATCTGAAAAGTGTGGTGATGCAAAACAAAATATATGTCTGGTTGGTAACTGCCTTCCTAAGGAAATGAGGTTGGGCACGTTGCCCATATCCTTTTGTCCATTTCCACTTCCACAGAGGCTCCTGAACCCCTCAAACAGTCCCAGGCAAGCCTGGCAGCAGGTTAGCATTGTCCAGAGATGTGCTGTTAACCTAAGCTCTGGCAGGAGTTCACAGGAGAGCTCCTGCATGCCCCCTGAGCAGACAGGGAGAGCAGCATTAAGGAAGCAGAGACACTGGATCCAGGCTGCATGTGACACCTGGTTCCATTGGTTTTATTGTCAGAGCAGATAAGGAAACCTTGTGTAGTAAAAATGCTTCCCAGGTGTGAGGCCAAACACAGGCAGGTCACTGCACTCTGTTAACGTTTGAGTTAGTGAAGACTTTGAGGAAGAATGGCATCATATGAACTGAATAAAAGCCTTTGTTGTGCAATAAGCATGATTTTCCTATTTTGTATAATATATCCATAAATACAGCAAATTCTCCTTAGCTGCATGCAGTTTTATGCAAGCTCAACAAACTATTTCCTAAAGCACTTAACAGGGCACCAGTGACCACCGTGGTCTCTTTTGTATGCATTAAAGCTAGCTTTTCCCATATGTTTTCCTGCTAAAGCAGACAAGGGAAAACTAAGAAGTCTTGGAAATTGCTACGAGGCTCATGTTTCAGTGGCTAACAGGCGAGTGCAGGTGAGCAGGGATGTGTGTGCATTGTTTGGTGTGGAAACAGAGCCAGGCAAAAAAACCTGAGCAAACATTTCATTTTCATCCTTGTTGTTAAAGGTTTACAAGTGAAGTCCTAACATCTGGTATTTAACTGAAACAAGCAGACGTGGAAGTACTCAGATATCTACCTGGCCTCCTGCTGCCTCCCTTTCCTTTTCAAATGCAGCTGCTGGGAACCACCCAACCATGATCAACTTCCAGTGCTGGCTGGAGAAATTGTCCTCCTAAGAAAAACTAAGATAAGATCTCAAGATAGGCTTGTTCCTTCTCTCTTTGCTATCTTTTCCCCCAAACACACAATTTGTTGATGCAGTTTCTAGTTTCACTGTTTCCAAACATACAAAATTTATTTTAAACGTGATCCAAAAGTGCCTCATGTTTGAAACCTCCATTTAGCTCAGAGCTGAGAGCTTAAAATACAAGCAATCTTCTGCTGAATTGTTCTCAGACCCTTCCTTGTCTTGGCACGTTACAGCACTGCTGTTGTATACTACCAGAACACTGGTATTCATTGTTTTTAAGTAAGGTTCTAGGGTAGAAATAGGAGGAAAATCATACTTAAAATACTTGCTTTCTCCTGCATGGACACAGGTGTGCCTCTGGGCTGGGAGGATGTGACCTTCCTGAGCCAGCGCAGAGGTGCCACTGTGGCCAAACTCACCGTGGGGCTTCATTGAGTAAAACAACTTGCACGTGATGGTTTGCAGGATAACCCCTGTGAAACACAAATACAAGGGGGTTGGTTATTGTCTGTGCAATCCAAGTGCTGTCACGTGGATGGAAAGGGCTTTTTAGCTGTGAGTGCAAGGTCATAAATGTGTGTTTTTCCTCTGCTCCAGGGAAAATGATCCCCCTCCCTGCCTCTATCCTCCATGATTCTCGTAAGATGTTCCCTGGCTTGCAACTGGTGCTGGGGCTGCTGAGACCATGGCAATGGGAGAGCTCAACTGTGCTGGCAGCCTCAGCCCCCATGGTGGGGAGGGAAGAGCATCATTTTACCTGTCTGGTGTCCTGGAGGTGTTCCAAGTCACTGGCAGGATGCTGTGATCCAAGCTAGGCTTAGCGTGAGCCATGGAATCCTATGTCCTTGGTGAGAGCTCTGCAGGTGCTCACGCCTCTGCTACAAATCCCTGTTTCCTATTGTTGTCTCCCACAGCACCCTGCACCATGACCAGTGCTTTGGGGGGAAAAGAGATATGTCCTGGCTGCAGACTGGTCACTGTGTTGGCCTCTAACACTGTGGACTTACTAAGGTGCCAAACATCTCCTGCCATGAAAAAAGGCTGTGAGCTTGTCCTGCAGGCAAGGGTCATCTCAGGAGATTAGATTGCAAAACAGGAGTCTACATTTCACAGGTGCCCAACAAGAGAAGGTGAATTAAATGAAAGTTACAACCCTAATAAAGGTATCACAGGTGTAGGGGGGTTGATAAGATAACAGATGTTCTTTTATGGCTTATTTCCTGGCCTTGATCACTTGATACAGATCAAGATTACAATGGAGCTAATGGCTCTGTCACTCGGCGAGGTTGGTCTCAGGCAACTTTGCTTGCTACTTGTTGCCCCCCTCTTTTGTAATCTGATGCAAATACAGAGCTGTAAGAACATAAAAGATAGCCCATTTAGGACAACTTACTTAAAAGCAAGGTGTATTGAAGTGCTTTCATAAAACATCTTTGCAACAGAACTCGCACCATTTTAGTCGAGATCGAACAGGCACTTGGAAAGGACAGTTTCATCTCTTAAAGCATTTCAGATTATATATCATAGACAGCCCTGCCTGCTAAATTAATTATTAAAGTATTTTACATTATTACTAGGGCCACTTCAAAGCTTCCCAGAGACCCAAAATGCCCAGGAAATGAGCATCAATCATTTTGGCTTAACCGGAAAGCTCATTCCACTCTCTCTTATTTAACTTATTAGTAATGTATTATTCAAATGAAATAAAAAGTGCTGTCTCCTGTGCTCATCTGGGCAAAGCCTTTAGCAGCAGTCCTCTGCTGGCTCATTCAGCTTGGGCCTCACCAGTCCCCCATGCATCCCAGACCCCCCCAGTGCTCACCCATGGGCTTAACACTGGTCCTGCTGGGTCAGGCCACTGGTAGTACTAGGATGCTTGTGGTGTTTAGACCTGGGTCTCTGCAGATAGGCAGGACACCACCCCATATGGTGTAGACATGCCTCCACCTGTAAAATGGCTTTTTACAGCAGAGGACTTGTTAAGAGCATAATCAGGAGATGTCTGCAAAATGCTTTTTGGCCTGAAAACATACTTTTGTCATAGATAAGTCTTCTTCTGGAATGAGGTTCCTATACAGAGTACTCATCAGTTTGTCATTATTAATTCTACAAGGAAAGGAAGGAAATGAGTTTAAATTTTAGTGCTCAGTGAGTCAAAACCAGTTAAAAGTCACCTCTGGGTACAGAAGCCTTCACAACATGGCTCGGTAATGCCAGGCACTAATAGCAACTAAGAAGCTCTTGCAGACAGCAATATTTTCCCTTCTATTTTCTGCTTCCTTTAGCACATTTATGGGAGATGGGAATACAGACGGTTTTTTTAACCTTCATTAAATCAAGATCATGATCAGGAAGACAGAATGGGGCCACATTTTGGTCACCAAACAAGGTGTTTGGTGTTTGTAAGGTGTTTTCAGTGGTTGCTCAATTTATTTCATTTTCAATTACAGAGAGATATCAGTATCACATTGATAGTCTGTCTGCAGTGGCACGTGTTATTTCTGCCCTGAGCTGGGACCAAAGTAGAGAAAGTTGCTCAAATACAATCCTCCTGGTTTGCTCCCCTCTTGCCCCAGGGCTGTAGGGTAGCTAGAGGCAGGACAGAATGGCTCTCATGCTGTAGCTGCTCTCCTTGGACTACCTCCTGACAGGCAGGATGGCATCTCCAAACTTGGAGGAATTAATGAGGAATTAAGTTGGATGGAGATGCTGAGCTTTCTCCTGCCCTGTCCTTCCCCTGGTATCCTGGGCTCTGGGAGCAGCCTGGTTATTTCATGCTGTGGACACTCCACAAGTCACACTCCCACAGAGGAGAAGTTATTTTCTTTCCTCCTTGCATTTGATTGCTGTTGCTCCCACAGTCCGTTAGCTAACCCAAACTGATTTAATGATTCACTGGCAAAAAATGATAGAATGGTTTGGGTTGGAATAATGAAACAAACACATTCACTAGCAGAGGCATTAAGATTACCTTGTGTTTAAACCACTCTCCTAAATTCAGCCAAACTGAAAGCTCTGCACAACTGAAGGAAAGAAGCCAGACACCCTTAGCTGTGCCCTGAAAAGCCAGAGTGGAGCACATAGACAGGGCCAAGGTGGGGTCAGAGTCTCCTGTTCCCTTGGGGACAGTATGCACAAGCAGGGAAGCACAGGGGAGGAAAAGGCATCCCTGCAGTGCAGCACTACTTGGGGAGCTGGAAAGGCACGTGATGAACATTTGAAATCCCCCTTCCCTGGGCCAGCACAGAGCTCCAGCAGGTGCAGTTCTCCAGAACCCTCTATTAAGAGCTGCAGCCAAATGCAAAATCCAACCCTGAATTATTATTATTACTATTATTATTATGAGTCAGAGGAGGCTGAAAGGACCATTTCACAACCCTGATTGGATTCAGCTGCAGAGTTCGCCATCGGCAAATGATCTCCATGACCATCGTGCTAATGTTGCAGCACTTTTAAAATGTCCTGACATGTGCTTTAGTGTGAGGATCACTGGATTCTGGCCAGTTTCCAAGAAATTAATCTTCTCAGCAAATATTCTGCAGGGTGAGCATAACGTGGCCTGTAACACAAATGCAAAACATGGCTGTGGTTTACCCTGAGGGGAACACTGATGTGATGATCTAAATGGGCCTTTCCAGCCCAGCCTGCCAGGATTGTATAGATCTCTTGTGGACATGGTTGGAAAATGGGGTGACAATTGTCAGGAAACAGCAATTAGCTTCACCCAAGGAGATTAATGAGGAAAGAAAACTCTTCTTGCTATGACAGTCATGCTCACCAGCCTCCCCCTCCCCTCTCTGAAGGACAGCCTGCAGCCCCAGCTCCATCCAACAACCCTTTGCAATGCTGGGATGCTGGTTGCAAGACAGACCTTTTATTTTCTTCTGTCAGATTACAAGTTTTGCTGTGCTGCTTTATACCCTAGATTTTACTCCAGAGATGTAGCACACAGAGCTTTACAGTGTGGAGAGAGTCACAGAGATCAGCAGTTGCTGGCCAGGGCTGGCTGCAGGATTCAGGGCTGCAGGGGGCTGGAATTGCTCAGCCTGGAGAGTGGTCAGAGAGAAGAGAGAGCCAGACCCTTTCCAGATGTGCACAGTGAAATGACAAGGGGCAAGCTGCAATGAGGAAATCCTGCTTGGATATCAGGAATAAACCTTTTCGCTCCAGGGTGGTCAGCACTAAGCACAGACTGCCCAGAGAGCCTGTGCTTCTCCTTTCTTGGAGATACTCAAAGCCCAGCAGGACAGTCCCTAAGCAACCTGCTCTAGCTTTGAAGCTGACCTTGCTTTTAGCAGGGAGTTGGAACAGAAACCTCCAAAAGCCTCTTCTCCCCTGAATGATTCTGCATTTCTCATCCTGTTTTTGCTCCATGCTTCCCCTGGAAATATATGAATAGCTGGGGAGACACAGATGGTTTAGTAGCAGCCTGGCTCATGTTGTGGGGTGTGTTGTTGTGGTTTGTTTTTTTTCTTTTCCCACCCCTCACCCTGGGTGGGCAGTTGTTGATCTTAGAGGTCTTTTCCAACCGTGGCGATGCTGTGATTCTGTGTTGGCTTGCCAGATGCAGCAGCAGCAAACGTTTGGCTGGTTTGTGGGTAAAGCTCTGTGAGCTACAGCACTGGAGGGGACTGGCAGGAGGAAGGGCAGAGTAGCTGCTGGCTGCACCTTTTCTTCTTGGGAGAAATGCACACAGACGAAGGCCCAGGGACTGGCTTAATGAACTGGCCTTGTACCCTCACAGACTGCTTTACCAGCAGGATGCCAGGTGTAGCACCCAGCCTGTGCATCTTTAAGGGCCTGGTCCCAAGCACCGTGCAGCCAGATTAACTTCTCCCCTGCAGAGTCCCCTGGACATGTGGGAGGCCTTGAACTAGGATGCATCCCACTGAGCACCCCACCTTCCTCCTCTTCATCCTCCACAGTGTCATGGCTACACTGGGTGCAGTGATGGACCCCATGAGAGATGGGTGACTGTGGCATTGTCATAGAATGCAGGGCAGAGAGTCCCCAGGGTACTGACTGCTGCAAGCAAACCTCTCCAGCCTGGGCAGTGACAAAGCAGCTTTTTTTTTTCTTTTCTTTTCTTGTAGCCTCTTTTTGTGGTGATCATCTTATTTCTCTGACAGCCTCCTGTTGTTGTCAACAGGGTTGACTTATAGCCCACCTGTAAAAACCTGCCAGGGGCAGAGCAGAGAAGTGGAAGGTATTTCCAATAGGGAGCACGTATGGCAAACGGCCAGATTTTACAACAGTTGCGCTCGCTGTTGTTACAAACACGACCCTCCTACCTTCCAGACAGAAAACTGACGGTAATTTGTCTTGAAAAGTAGACAGTAACTTTTCTGCCGAGGCTTTAAGCAAAGCACTGGGACTCCGACATCTTCCTGGAGCTGTGCTTAGCACGAGAAATAAAGCTGTGGGGTACCTGAAGCCCCTCAGTTCGGTGCTGGGGGCGCTGATGTGAGGCCCCCGCACCCCCGACCTTGCCCTGGCTCCTTCTTCCCCCGCCCCAGGCAGTTCGGAGGCACCAGCGACTCCCGGGCCCGGCTGGGCTGCGCGGGGCGAGGCGGGAGCGGAGCCGGCCGCACCCCGGGGGACGGGCTGGACCCGGAGTCCCCCAGCTAGGCTCAGGCAAGCACCCTGGCCGGGCAGCGCGGCGGTGGCGCGGTGGCCGTGCACGGTGCCCGGCAGGAACACGGGCTGATGACCGGCCTCGCTCTCGCTCCCGCTCCGCGCCCGTGACGTCCGCCGTGACGTCAGAGGCGGGTGGCCGCGGCGGCCCACGTGGGCGCTGACGTCGCGGCGGCGGCGGGCGGGACGGGCGGCAGGTAAGGAGCGGCGGGGCGGGGGCAGGGGCAGGCCCGGGGGGTGTTTCACGGTGCGTGGGGTGGCGGGTGCCTCGCCACGGCCTGGGCTTGGCCTCCCCTGCTGGTCTGGACGGCCGGGCCCTGTCCGGGTGTCTAGGCCCTGTCAGCCGGGCCCTGGCAGGACATGCAGGCCCAAGTGGCCGTGTCAGCCCGGTGTGGGGCTGGGAGAGGCTTTTGGCTCAGGGGGGTATACCGGGCCGCTCTGAGGGTTTCGGTGAGTTTGGGTATCAGGCGGGGGCCAAGCCGTGGGGTTTGTGCCGCAGCGCACTGCTGCGAGCGCTTGGGCTGCCCTGCATGAGGCTGGTCTAGGCCAGAGAGGCCTGGTTTTGGGGTGGTGTTGCTGGTTTCAGACAATGGACGCTTCCATGCTTATTTTGAATGAGTTTATTCACAAAAGAGAAAATGAAGAGGAATAATCAAAAGGATGAATATATGTGAGCAAACAGGACATAAACACTCAAAGTGGTCTAACACAGCAGCTGTTGGCAGACCCAGATGCAGCCTGAACTTACTTGCTGTGGCACTGACACGCACCCTGACACACTGGGCCTAGTGTCCCCAACCATCACCGTCTCTAGTGCATGGGGTTGCAGCAGTCCATCACTCTTATGTGCACGTGGGAGGCAGGAGGAAGTGTCTGGTTCCTTTGGCAGCGTTTCTTTGGTTGCTCTTTGCCGTATGTGTCTGATGGAGATGTTTTCCAGGCAGGATCTGGCCTGGGCTCTTGCAGAACTGACTTGTGTGCTCTGAGTGGGGTGTAGATCGTGTATGCTTAGACAGTGACAGATCTTGGGATCCAGCTGTTGACTGCCATCATGCTGCAGTGATACTTTGTGTGTTACTTCTGTTCTGCCTTAGTTTCCCCATCTGTAAAATGGGGAGTGGCCTCTGACAGAATGATCACGGAAATAATTGATGTAAAAATGCAAACGCTTGCAAGATTTAATCATAAGTCTTGACAAGCAAATGGTTGATCCTTGATGTGTGCTGCTACCTCATGGTTCACCTTCAGCGCATCTCTAATCTTGCTAGTGGAATGCAGTGTTGATGCATTTTCAGTCTTTACTGGGGAATGAGAATGTTTTATGGGGAGCAAAGTTTGTTAGCTGTTTCAGTTTTGCCCTTTGCTTTCTCAGGCACAGTGAAGCTTATGAAGGCCAAGCAAAGAGCTGAATGGTATTTTGTGTGAGCAGAGGCAAGAGGCGTCCAGACGCGGGGAAATACAGAGGCAGGTAACACAGCAGTCTGATACCTTTGAAAAGGTTATGGCAGGGAAGGGGTCTGTTTGTTTCTTGCACTGCTAAATCCACCACCTTCATTTCAGCTTTGTTTGGTTTTAATAACTCGAGTGATTAAATAATGATACAAAAGCTGTTTTAACTTTGTAGAGACTTATAATTATGGCCAGGAAAGGAAAGGTCACCTGTTAAAAATTACAGGGGGACCAGAGTAAATGGCTACCAAAGATCAGGGAGAAAACAGTTTCTTTTTCTCTGGAAATGGAAGACAATTTTGTTGGGAAGTTTGTAGTGGATTTTTTTTAAGTGATTTCTTATACTGTAGAAATTATCTGAAATAGATATCCTCCTTAATACGGGTTTTGCTGCTAATCTAGCTTACTTTTTTTTTTAATATTGCAAGCAAATCTTTCAACAGTGAGAAAGAGAGAAAATCTCTTGCTTGCTAAGAAAACCGTGGCTTGTCATCAAGGAGCTTTATTAAAAGGCAAAGCCTTGTCATTCCTTGCCTATTTAAATGAGACTTTCAGGCTCCTGGAGACAAAGCATAGGTCAAGAGAGGAAGCTGTGTCCTTATGAGTTTGTAGAAAGAGATTCTTTTCTGCTGGCTAATTGCTTTGTTGTTGCTCTCTCCTTTGTGTTTTTCCTCTGTCTGGACATAAATTGGCAGCAATGTTATAGAATATTACAGCAGCTCAGTACAGAGGACAGACAGAAACAATCACAGTATAATAAAGTTCAGTGTAGTTTGCAAACACTGTGTAAAACTATGAAATTTGTCCTGGAAAGAAATCCGAGGTGTAATCTAATCCCAACGAAGGCAACTAGAGTCAAGATACCAATTGGAGGACTTAGTGTATGGTGCCTTTTGAGCTTGATTTGCTTCCTGTGGTCCGGGTTCTAACACACACAGTGTCTGCAGGCAGACAGTCAGTCCCACACCAGTCTGGTGTGCTCTAAACTTCCTGTGATGAGACGGGTGAATGGTGGTCTTGGGTTGAGGTTTTGACACCTGAATGCACCAGATCTTGGCTCTGTTCCTGACTGGGTTATGATGCTGCTGTGTGACTTTGCTCAAATAATGTCTTCCTATGGCTTGTGAAATGGAGGCAGCTTTTCCACCCTCCTGTTTAGGTGGCAGACATCAGAGGGCAGGGACTATGCCTTATTGTGTTTTGGCATAAGACCGTAATGTCTCTTGGAGTGCCTGGTAGTTACTGAGGTGTAAATAGAATAGGTGCCTGGGTAAGCAGAAAGTGTTTGAGACTTGCATGTGGTTTGCTTCTCCCATCTATGATCTGTTTGTGGACATGGCTGTGAAATAAGTTGTGAAAGGAACTGGTCAGAATAAAATACTGCATAGCATGGCATTCCAGTAGCACAGAGCCTACTCAGCTTGCCTTGGAAAGTGACAGTGTTACAGCTGTAAGATACCAGCATGTTCTTAAAAAATGTGAAAGGAATGAGTAGAAAATGAAGGGGATTATCCCACTTTGGGTACTCTTTATAGGTGTGAGTGAAGAAAAGATGGAGACAACCTCTCAAGATCAGCCTGCAGAGGTTCAGGTTACTTGATTTTTATAGGCTGTCAGGCCAGGCCTGCCCCACAGCTTGAACATCCTCTGCAGTCAGCTGGTGCCTTCCACTGCAGCCTTTGCTCATGCCAGCACAACAGCATGGCCTGATGTGTCCCTCCCTGCCTGTGGTGCTTGCAGTGGGCCCTGGCTATTGATGGTTTCTGGGTAGCAGATTGAGAGGCTGGTGTTCACTGCAGTGCCAAAGATACATCCATTGCAAAACCACAGCAAGGGAGGGTGATTGGGCTGTGCCCTTGTTTTCTCCTCTGGTTTGCGGTCTTCCACCCAGCCTGTGCCCCACCCCTGCCTGCCTGACACCAGCTGAGAGCTGCAGAGCATTTGCCAAAGGTCTTTAGAGGAGGTTCCTTGAAGACTCCCTAGTTGTCCCCTGGAGTCTGTGGGAGCTCAACGGGCTGTTCCTCCTCTTACAGTTGTGTTCCTGCTAGGTGAACTAACATGCAGCCCAGAGGTAGATTTGGCCAGTGAACGCTTCCTGGTCTAAGTCCTTGGGAGCAGATTTCTTTTGTCTGAGTTAATCCAGTCACCAGTCCACGGTGAAACCTGGGCTATAGTGAAACTTCTAAAAATTGCATTCTTAAGTGGTCCAGTTCTGAGTACTTGATGTGTATAGTGTGCTCTCCCAGCAGCCTGTGCTCCTGTGGCTTGTAAGTCACAGTATCTCTGCCCCCAGAGTGAAAAGACTGTTCATATAACAAGTGAAGTTACTTCTCATCTGTGGGTACTTGGGACCATCAGTATCACATGCCAAGACCTTTCCTGGCTATGGTAGGGCATGTCTGAAGTGCTCTTGTTCTTGGTGCTGTCCAAATGCAAGAAGGGTTGGCAGGTGTGTTAAGCTTGTGTGTATCACCAGTGGACATGACAGTCCTTCACCAGGTGGGAAAGGTCCTTTACAGGATGGACCAGCTTTGACTGTCTGGCCTCAACTCGATCCCTTATTCTCTAGGAACATGAGTGAAGTGACAAGATGAGAAATTCTGGGCTGAGAGGGATGACATTGGCACAGTTGTCCTCAGGGGGAGTTTCCAGTGGTGATGGCCCCCAGCTTGTTCATGTGAGTGGCCTGCAACAGCTAGAAAAGCTCTGAAGTTTTGTGTTTTGTTTTAGTTGCAGGTAGAAAGATGAGTCCAAAAATTACAACAGAGCTGCTGAAGCAACTGCGGCAGGTGATGAAGAGTCCCAAGTATGTCCAGGAGCCTGTCCAAGCCTACATAGTGCCCTCTGGAGATGCCCACCAGGTACAGATGGATGGATTATGGGAATGATTGCGCTTTCCTTCCCTGCAAAAAATAAAAGCCAGGGATAATGAAAATAATCCTTAATTCACTCACTTTGATGCATCTAGCATAAAAGCCTGGGTAACCTGAGAAATAGCATGTTGGAAAAAGTTTCTTGAGTCCCCATCCCGGCTCTCCCCATCCCGGCTCTCCCCATCCCGGCTCTCCCCATCCCAGCTCTCCCCATCCCAGCTGTTGGGAAGAATACTGGGGGGGAAAAAAGGCATTATCTGGGCTTTAGTTTCCCCATTAGCACCTCCTGATCAATGCATACTCTTAAGTGAGGTTGTGAAGGATTAGTTGCAGATCTTTCCCTCTGCTAGATCCAGTTCTTGGTTGAATTTGCTGCCTTAAGCTAAAGCCCTTGAGATCCCATGCAGAGGGGCCTTTGGAGAGGCAGGGAAGGAACAGGCCACACAGACCTTTCCCTTTCGATGCTCCTCTCTGTCACATTGTTCCATGCACTGAAGACAGGAGGGAAGTCTGGGCCCAGGTTAGTAACCTGTGACAGTAACTGTGCTGTGTACTGTTTCCACTGTTAAGGTTTTTTTAATCTGTGACATTAAGTTGCTGAACTGCCTTTTACCTCCCCTGCCTGCTCATGTGCTAGTTTCACTTTTCTGTTCACTCTATTAGGAGACCCAAGGACTGGGTTTTTCCCTCCTCAGCCGTTTTCAGGAAACAAAAGACCTGAAGCCTTCCTGGCTCACACCCAAAGCTCCCTTTTACCCCAGGGTGCACAAGAGCAAAATGCAACTGAATCGGAACCTTTGCCCTTGACTTGGCACTGGGCTGAGCTGGGTCCAGACTTGCCTGTGCCCTGGGACCGTATGTGCAGCATCGTGTTTCCTCTTAGGGAGATCCAAACTTGGGCAGGTAGAGGGAAGGCGTTTTCTGCAGCTGCTATTGTCTGCTGCATTCCTGCCTCAAGCTGCCTCTGTCCATATATAACTCTGGTTTCATTTCACTAGACGTTAAATGCTGTCATGTGAGTTGAAGAATGTGACCCTCAGGACTTCTGGGTTTTTCTCTTGCTTTCTTTTCCTTGATGGAGTGCAGTTAAGCAGAGAACCCCATGTTGCTATTTCCTGCCGGGCGAGTTGGTCGGGTTTCTCTGCAGAGTGAATCTATCTGAATGGAAACGATTTCTAAAAGCTGCTGATTCTGGCACCTCCTGACTAGCTAGTGCAGAATTTTGTCTCTGAGGTTCGGGAATTGATGCAATTTCAGGCACTGGCGGAAGCCTGTTGATCCCAGAACAACAGGCTTACTGATTCCAGGTAAATTGTCCTGAGCTGAGATTTGCAGCTTCCCCACGTTCTAAGCAAGGATTTGTTTCCTGTACTCAAATAAGAACTTTACAGCCCTGCAGTCAGATTTGGCTCTTCAGCAGCTCCCTCCATGACTCAGAAGGCTGCGGCTTAATGATACCCAAACTTTTGGTGGCTTGAGCCATTTCCTCCCCACAGCCCAAGCTGCTTATTGCTGTCCTTGCCTCTCTCAGGTATTCCTGAGGCTGTCCTGGGATCCACATCAGAGAATTTGTCAACGAAGGGGGATTTCCCTCCTGTGATGTTGACACTGGGTTTAGACTGGGGAAACTATTCCCTTCTAGGATGCAAAGGAACCCCTGGATTGGACTGATGCTGATAACACCCTGATGCTGCAACTTGCTTACTAATTTTTCTTTGTAACGCTGGGTATGTTTGAGCTTTGAGCTCTGTAATGCTTTAATACAGGCTTTCCTGCCAAGGCTAGAAGGCTTAGGTTACAGTACTGCCAGGAGGCTTGCCACCAGTTGTGTGCTTTGCTTTCCATGTTTAGTTGTGTAAGGAGCTAAAAGACTTGCAGAGCTTCTCAAACACAGCTGGCTCTGACTCTGGCTTAACCAAGGCTGCTAATACCTTGGATTTGTGGCTCTTGCAGCCAGCCCTGACTGCTTTGATTTTTGAAACTTTTGGTGCTGGTGATAAGGAGTCAGAAGAAATGGACTGTTTCCTTGGGGGCCTGGGTGATCCAAAGGCTGGAGAGAAAGGAGGGCAGTCCCAGCCAAAAGTGGGCTGAAGTCCATACAAAGAGCCCTGCTTTCTTTCATGAGTGCTGGCTGGTTCTTGTGGCTGGATGTGTCAACGGATCAGGAAGGGGCAAAATGCCATGTTTTTGGGAATGAGGCACCTAGGTCCTTTGTGGTTTGGTTAAAAATGCCTGTCTGAGTTTTTGGGGTTTTGCAGTGGTAAATGCAGGACCCATTTTTATGTTGAGTCACCCAGTTTACATTGAATCTGGAGTTTGCCCATATGGGGATATTCAGAGATAGTAAGAGCTTTCTTCTTAATGGGAGGGAATGATGTTTGGATTAGAGCCTGGGTTTGGAGCCAGTCACAATTTAACTGGGGCTGGCTTCTACCCTCAGGCCTTGACTCAGTGAAAACAAATTTGGTCATATCTGGCAGGTCTTCTACATCAAGGAAGCACCTGCCCAGCTCAGGGCCCCATGTTTGGTTTGGCAGAGATGCTGTCTTCTGCTGAGGGCTGGCTTCTCTGACACGCGCTTGTTCTGAGGAATCAGCGGAGTTACAAAACAAGAGGTGGCTTGTGCACAGGTTGCACTGACCTGTTCCAGATCTTACCGATGCAGTTAGGTTTTTGGCAGTGAATTCCAACCTCCCTCCAAGTGCACAGCAGTGTTCTTTAATGGCATCAGTGTCATAGCTCTAAGGGCAGCGAGCTGCATTCTTCATTGCTGATCTTGGTTGACATTAGGATAGAATAAGCTTTTACTTGTTAGTGGCCCAAACATACAGGCTCTGGTGATAAGCCTGTCTGAGTTTTTTTGGGGGGGTTCTTCCTGGCTTAGCTGAGGGTTTCTGTGATGCAGCCCCCAGATTTGTCTGCATGTTGAGGACTGACAGGTGGAGTGGAGAGCAGACGTGAATAGCCTGAGGAGGGCCAGGTTGAAGGCCATCAAGGCTGCAAGACAAGCCTCAGGGAAATACCTTGTTCTGACTGTGCTGTGGCCTGTATTTTGTGTGGCGTACACAGGTGTTCCCCTTGTAATTTTAGCTTGTGCACAACATGGGCTCATCTTTGTTCAGTGGGGGTTGCTGAATGGAACAGAACAGGTGGGTGTGCAAGAATTCATACTGACAGATATGAATGAACCATCTTCCCATCCAGATTCCCCGTAGTCCCTGTTAAAGCTCATCTGCCTCATTGTAAACTCCTGAAACATTCCCCACATTTGTCTGTGAATTGGACAGCATGAGGTGGTTCCCACACAGGCAAGGTCTTTGTTAGTTTAGGTCAGTTTTTACCAGATCTAGATTTATTTTTTTTTTAAAATTGTTTTAACATGTTTCACTGTTCTGTGCTGTTAATGTAGCTAGCTCAGTGTTAATCCTGGCAAACTAGCCTGTAGTCTCTGCTGCGTTGGTCAAGAGAAAAGGAAGAGAAAGGTCTGATTTGAGATGTACTTAGAGATATGATCCACAATAGGAAATTTCCAGTAGCCCCTTTAGGCTTTAGACCCTGCGAAATGGTGTCCCAGCTTTGAGCTGAGAAGTGTAGGAGAAGGGAAGTTGCAGCAGTCAACAGGCTGAATAGTCGTTAGGAAATGGTGAAATCACAGAATCACACAGAATGTTAGGGATTGGAAGGGACCTTGAAAGATCATCCAGTCCAACCCAACTGCCAGAGCAGGATCCCGTAGGGTAGGTTACACAGGAATGCATCCAGGTGGGTTTTGAATGTCTCCAGGGAAGGAGACTCCACAACGTCTCTGGGCAGCCTGTTCCAGTGCTCTGTCACCCTCACAGTGAAAAAGTTTTTCCTCATGTTTACGTGGAACCTCCTATGCTCCAGCTTGTTGTACCCATTGCTCCTTGTCCTGTCATTGGACATCACTGAGAAGAGCCTGGTGCCATCCTCCTGACAGTTGCCCTTTACATATTTATAAACATTCATGAGGTTGCCCCTCAGTCTCCTCCAAGCTAAAGAGACTCAGCTCCCTCAGCCTTTCCTCATAAGGGAGGTGAATCCTCCTCAGGTCCAGCATTGCTCAGCTTTCACGTTCCATCCTGCTGCTGTGAGACAGGCAGCTGGGGAAATGGACACTTGATTCTGTTTCCAAAAATGACTTTGTCCTCTCTATCTGCTGATGCCTCCACCATTATTTTAAAGGAGGTTAGTGGTGATGGTGGTGCTGTGGTGGGCTGAGGTGGATCCACCCTGTCAGCTGGAGTTGTGTAGAGGGCAGTCATCCCTTCCTAAGGGTGGATATCTTGACTCCTTTCCTCCCCACAGTTGCTGAGCCTATGTCACAGCCCTGTGGGGTCTGTGGGGCTGGACAGGAAGAGACACAGGGAACTGGACTGGCTCAGAGATGAGGGCACCTGTGGTCTCAATACCTGTCAATCTTCTCTGGCAATCAGAAGCAAAAGCTGCTCAGATCATCTTTTGTGCTATGGGTTTTGCTGTCCCAAGGCTCGGTTTCAAAACATTAGTGTTGAGTAGTTGGTAGCTGCTGCCTAGGGCATCTCCCAGGAAGGGAGAGACATAGGTGTTTATGGTGAGGTTTTGACTGTGGGGTGATTGGGTGTGGAAGTGTTGGTTCCAGATGCTGCAATTTGTGCTTCTTCCTCACTCATTCACTCCTGTGCTTTGAACCCTCTGCCTTCTTCAGAACAGTGAAAAGTGACAGATTTGAAGGGAATGTTTTCTAACAATCAGGTGATTTAAAAATAGCCTTGGCCAGAGACAGGGAAATGCAGTATCTATCACAGCAGGAACTAAAACCACCTGAGAATTGGGCTGTGATTTTTCAGCTGAGTCCCCAAAGTGTTTCTTTTGTCACAGCACCACTGGAGGCAGAGAAACTTTATGAGCAGAGGAACAGAGTTTAGTTTCAGATCATTTGTAAGGTACAAATCCAGGGGTTTTGCAGCTCAAACATTGATGCTGTCAGCCTGGATTAAGCTGATTTGCTGAGTTGTGCTAGTTAATTGACAGGCCTACTCAGCAGTTCTGACCTCCAAACTTGCCAGAATGGAATTCCATAAAAATGGTGTGTGGGCCATTTCAAGGTACAGTTGTTCTTTTAATTTGGGCAGCTCCTGTGCATGTCAGGTGTCTGTAATTTGCTGGCTCTTCTGTAATGCTGCCAACAAATGTGTCCACAAACACCAGTTGTGATGAGAATGGACTTAGTAGTCTTTGATTTCCTCTTGCCCACCAGATTGTAGTCTGTTGGTTTCTTGTGTAGTAGGGTTTTTAGTAGGCAAGGAAGAAGTGAGAGGATCAGCATCTAACTATGAAAGGTCCTAAGGGTTAAAGCTTTTACAGTTTTACCACCTTGATGATTTTCTTTCAGTGTCATGCTGTGTAAAATAAAGTCTTAAAAGGAATTCTTACAAATGCCATTGAGGAGACTTCACTGGAGATAGCGAATTTTACACATTTTATTCACTGATCACTCTGCTTTCCAAGATCAAGGGGTGCTTCACCATTTCTCTTCCTTTCACAATGCAGCTTCAAAGGCAGCATTTGTTTGTTGCCCAAAGGGGAGGCCAAGTGTGAAATAAACATCTGCAAACTCTGAAGCACTTCAGTGTTTACAGACGTTTGTGGGAGAAAAGGGCTGCAGCTTAAATAAAAAGACACAGTTGGACATAAATACGATATAATCACAGATGATTAAATGTTCCAGTGGAGTAGGGCCCAGGATTTTTTAACTCATTTATTTGTCTCTGTAGCGTCCTGCAGGAGAAAAGGCTTATCAAAGTATTTGTCATCAGCTGATTTCCCCCCCCCCCTCTGCTGCTATAAATAATTGCTGCCTCTTTTGTTTTCTAGAGTGAGTACATTGCACCCTGTGATTGCAGACGGGCGTTCATCTCTGGCTTTGATGGCTCTGCAGGTACCTTTCCAGAACTTGGGTTCTTGCTAATGTAACCTATGCAGCTTTTTTGGGCTGTTTTCTTCCCATTTCAGCATCTGCAGAGTTATTTCTTGGCTACCCGCTGGAATTATGTAATATCAGTGCAATAACAAGTTTTCAGAAAATGTTTGACCCCCGAATGAACCTCCTGTAAAGTAAAATCCTGTTAACTCTTTCATGTGGTGCTTGTAACCCATGGTCATTTCTTTTGAAGTGCAGCCAGCACAAACAGATTTTTACATTGCCCATTTGGGCTGGGTGAATAGTAGATGGGCTTGAGCGAGCCCTTCTGTTTAAACAGAGCCAGGGCCAGAAACACTGCATTTGGAAACTGAATGCTGTGGAAAAGTTTGCTTATCTTGCCGAGACAGGATGTTTTCTCGGCTCTAGGATAGGTCTGTGTTTCAAGGGACCTAGTTTTCACCCTAGCTGTACCCTAAGCTCTGCAGCTTAGTCTGCTGTGTGACTGTTGGAAAGTCACTTTAGTCAATTGAGGCCTTTCCCCCGAGTTGTAAATTGGTTTAATAAATACTGCTACCTGTGTGTTTGGAGGGTCCATTTACCAGTTCCTATGAACTGCTCTGGGACCTCACATGGAAAAGTGATAAATCCAGGGCTGTGGGTTGCTGTTAATTATAGGTTTATAGAATCATAGTGGATAACATGAATCCTGTATTCATTTCACACCTTCTATGTGGCCTCTTCATAACCTTCTTCTCTGTTTTGGACCCTTGTTACATGCTTGGAAGGTCTGTGTTCCCAGCCTAGCACTTGGTGAATCAGTGAGGTTTTGCACAGGGGCTCACCTTGCATTTCTTGCTTCATCTTTTCAGGCTGAAACAGCTTGAATGGGGTTTGTATTGGGGAAGTCTGGGAGAAGACAATTTTTATCTGGAAATTGCTGTGCTAATCTGGGCGTTGGTTTCTGGCAACAGAGAGTATAGTCAAGATGCAGAGACTCAAAAGACTTGGATTCAGTTTCTGTTTGTGCCTTGTTTTGGTTTTTTGGTTTTTTTTAATTGCCAAGGGCATGGCAGCTAGAGTGTCTCGCTTAGATGTCACTGCCCTTCAGCTATCTGCTTGCATCCCTCCATCTGGAGTCAGTGGAATGGGATAGACACTGAAACCAGCAGAAGTTTATGTTTGTATTTCCTGTTCAGCCATCTCTGCTAGAGCTGTAACATTTGGGAAAGGAGTACAGCTGACAGCTGGGAGTGATACCCATGTCTGCTAGCCTAGTAGCGGCTGCTTCTCGTGGATGGCCAGAGCCCAGGCTTTTTCCCTGTAAGAAGATGGGATGGAGTCTGGGGATGTACAGCGTGTGTTACTGTGACAACAGCTAAGTGAACACCACAGTCTCTGTTGCACGTTTGGAAAGCCCCATTTACCCAATTCCACAGACTGGCTGAGATATGCTCAAGTGGAATTAATCTGAGGCAACTGATTAGGCTGCATCCTGTGTCTGTTGTCTCTGATAGGATTTGGAAGGTCATAGTGCAGGGGAAATAGTGAATATCTCCACTGATACTGGACTAACTTTTGCACAGCGAGCAGAGCTGCCTTTTGGGAAATCGGGGTGCATTTCAGGCACTCCCCTGCTGTCTGTGTCTCTGTGTGGTGGCTGCCCACCTCTAGGTGACCACATCTTTCTGCCTTCCTGCCTAGGTACTGCCATAGTAACTGAGCAGCATGCAGCCATGTGGACAGATGGACGCTATTTCCTGCAAGCTGCACATCAAATGGATAACAACTGGACACTCATGAAAATGGGTATGCAGGAGGCTGGGATACTGCTTTGGTGATGAACAGAGAACAATCACAGGCTATCTGGTCACTTTGCACACGTTACAGCTTGGGCTGTAGGGATACCCCATCATGCAGGGTATTAGGGACATGTTGGACACAGCACTGCTCCTGCTTTATTGTCCTGTAACTTGTCTTGCCTGTGGGTCTAGACATTAATTAGCATGCATTCAGTGTGTTAGCTTGGACTTTTTGAGTAGTGTGGGGATGCTTCAGCAGGACTTCTTTGAAACTCTTTTTTTCTTTTTTTTTTAAATCCATGGAGGTCTGAAAGATACACCGACTCAGGAGGATTGGCTAGTGAGTGTCCTTCCGGAAGGCTCGAAGGTGGGAGTGGACCCTTTCATTATTCCAGCTGGTTGGTGTTACTTTGTTTTATAACTCTGGGTTGAGCAACTAGATTTTCCTTCCTTGCTTCCCTGGCTGAGCTGTTGTATGATGGTACACAGCTAACCATGTCTCAGCCCAGGTGGGGTGGTGGGTTGAACAGTTACACAAAACAGGTTGGATTTTGGTTTTAGGCATGAATCTATCACAAGACCTCCACATCAGTGCGTTGACTCCAAAACACAAGATATGAGAGTTACTCTCTGGGCTTGCAGTGACCTTACCTGAAAAGCAGTGTCCTGATTCTTTCATCTGTCCTGTGACTTGTCATGGGTACTCAGTACGAAGTTGCTGGATGCCTTGGTCAGCATGTGAGCCAGAACACTAGGGCAAAACATATGCTGCTACTCCTGCTTGGTGGTCTTGTCATCTCTACTACAGTCCTTGTAGGAAGCACAGTCCTGGAGAGGGTATAACATTTCTATAGGATGAATGAGTATCCATATACTCATGCTTCAGAACATGGGGCCCAGGGTCCCAATCTTAAGGTCATTGAAGGCACAAGGGGAGGCATTTCTTTGATTCAGATGGGCTAAGGATCAGTTTTGTGACGGTGTGGAAGCCCATGTCATCTCTTGTCTAGCTTAGATATGCCATGTTATGCACTGGGGTAGAGGACACCTTTATGGCAGCCTTTGGGGTGGCTTCTTTCAGTTACTTCTATCTCCCAGCTGGAGCAGTTCTTCTGGTGAGGCTGCACCTGGAGTACTGTGTACAGCTCAGGAGGGACATGGAGCTGTTGGAGAGGGTCTAGAAAAGGGTCGCAAAGATGATCAAAGGGCTGGAGCACCTCTGCTACAAAGACAGCCTGTGAGAGTTGGGGCTATTCAGCCCGGAGAGGAGAAGGCTCCGGGGAGACCTTATAGCAGTCTTCCAGTACCTGAAGGGGCCTACAAGAAAGCTGTGGAGGGGCTTTTCAGCAGAGAGGGCAGTGATAGGACAAGGTGTAATGGCTTTAAACTGAAAGAGGGGAGATTTAGGTTAGACATCAGGAATAAATTCTTCACCATGAGGGTAGAAAGGTGCTGGAGTAGGTTGCCCAGGGAGGTTGTGGAAGCCCCCTCCCTGCAGGTGTTTAAGGCCAGGTTGGATGAGGCCTTGTGCAACCTGGTCTAGTGTGAGGTGTCCTTGCTCAGATCAGGGATCTTGGAACCTGATGATCTTTAAGGTCCCTGCCACTCTTAACCATTCTATGATTCTATGTGGCTTCAAGGCTGCAACGTTCTGTACCTGCTGCTGGCTGTAGCAGCTGTGTTTGTGGAACTGTAATTGCAGTAGTTTTTGCTTTGTTTTTAAGGGGAGTGGGAAGAAGGAAAGGCTGGAAGAAAAAGAGTATTCTTAGATTCTTGAGTTTACCTCCTGTGAACAGGGCCGTTGTTCAGCCAGTGTGTGTTCTTTAAAACTATCACTCTTGACTCTTCTGTTTGGCAGACCAGTGGAAGAGGATGTCCAAAGCCTTGAGAAGTGCTGGCCACGACCTTGTGCCTGTCAAAGAAAACCTGATTGATACGATCTGGTCAGACTGTCCTCAGCGTCCCTGCAAGCCTCTCATCACGCTGGACCTGAGTTACACAGGTGAGAAGCTTAACTCCCAATAGACAGGGACTGTTTCTATTGCCCTATCCCCCTTTGCTTTTCTCTCACAAAGTAATGAGAAAAACAGTACTGTAGCACAAGGTGATCCACTCTGAATCGGGCAAGAAGGTAATTGGACCTCAGCTAATGACTCTGTTGTCCCCAAAGCTTCAAATAACCATTTGCTAGATGCTGGATAACTTAAAAACAAATCCATCAACATCTGGAGGGCAGCTTGTTTGAGACAGTTGGTATCAGTTATTAGGAGTGAGGAGCACAAGCCAAACAGTGTGTTTTGGTTACCTCCAAAATCCAGTGTATTGGTCTGTGCTTATGTCATCATCCCCATTAAAGTTGGTGACTGTAGCCTTTCATATTGTGTTTTGCAGGGGTCAGCTGGAGAGACAAAATTACAGCACTCCGTTCAAAAATGGCTGAGAGGAAAGTCCTGTGGTTTGTGGTAACGGCCTTGGATGAAGTAGCATGTAAGTTTGCATTTCCATTCTCAGTTCTTCCTACAAAATATGCATCCTTCCTGCCTTGGAAAGGAAGAACCCAGACAGGGTTAGAGGCACTTGTGGCAGCCAGTGTGTTTGTTAGAGGTCATTTACCTGTATCTAGTGCAGTGGTGAGAACAGGTCACAAATAGTGACCCTGTATTTCTACAAAATGTCTTCTTACACCACTGCAGCTCCTGAGCACATTTTTTGGCCCAGGAAATGCAGCAAATCACCACCTTTGAAAAACAGTCCAGGCAAAAGGAAGGGAAGGTTATATATAAAGTTTATATATATATATAAACTGAGGCAGTTTGAAGGGGGGAAAAAAAAAAGACCTGTGAGACTTTCTGGCTGTAAAATGTCCTGGTACTGCCTCACCCTATGGGAAGATGGAGACTGTTTTCTGCAGTGGAGGCTGGGCTAGAAACAAAGCAGTGCAGCTTGCGGCTTTGTATACATAAGGCAAAGGTGGGGTACCTTCTCAGTGGCCTTCTCAGTCATCTTCCATATTGTTGTGACTTCTTAAGTCAGTCTCTACTTCTCCAGTGTTTGCCAAATCCTTTGAATAAAACAAATAGGTCAGGGTTCAACTTGTGTTTCCAGGTCATTTCAACCCAGGGTCCCTCTGGAGGGCCCACTTCATGTTTGGGCCCCCAGGATCACTAGGTCTCTGCACCCTGGCTCCCAGCCCAATGCATGGGAAGGGAGAATGGCCAGGAACAGCCGTGGCTCCCCAGGACTGTTGTTACTAGGGCTGTGTATCCTCTGTGCAGAAGTCACCAGTGGGCAGACTGGTGCAGTGGTAACACAGCACTGGCAGGGTCTGAGTGCTGCTAGTGCTCGTGCGCCGTGTCTGGTCTGGAAAGGTAGAAATGAAGGGGATGTGTTCCTAGCTCCAGCACTGCCAGCGAAATGTCTCTGGCACTGGGAGAAGCCAGCTAGCTGAGATGTGTGGGTTCTTCTGGATCTGGGACACTGAGCAAAGAGCTTGTTTCATAAAAGAAGTACTTCTGAGAGTGGTGAATATGACTCCTCCCTGGGGAGGCCTGCGTGAGCTGAGATTGTGTGCCTCACCTTTTCAGGCGCATCTCCAATTAAATTAATGATAAATTGGTGCCCTGAGGTGGATTCAGATTAAATGTCTCCAGCAAAGCCAAGCTTGGTTATGAATCAAGGGTTTTAAGATGGTCTGGAGGAGGTCATAAGAGATGCTTATTGCTAGGTGCCTGGTTGATTTCCTATCCTAAAGAGGGAAAGGGGAGAAATTGTCTTTAATTTTATCTAATTCAATTCACTGTTTAAACTCCAGACAAGTTTCTGGGGAGATAAAGAGAGAGCCACAGAGGAGGCTGTAGCCTCCTTACTGCACTGGGAGCTGGTTAAGCAAGGAAGTTTGTACCCCTGCAGTAAAGAGTTCTTTGTGGCTCCTCCCTGCTTTCAAGTGACCTACTCCTTCCCTGGGGAGAATCAAACTCTATTTTTACTTTTGTGGCAGAATTTGCACAGTTTGAATACAGTGCTGGGTTGTGATTTAGGACATGTTGGTTCTTTTCCCAGCTGTCCTGCTGGCTGGCCTTACTGCCTTGAGTAACTAATTTCAGCTAATTGGATACCCTGGGGTTTTTATTTGACCCTAAAATCAGGAGTTGGAGATGCTGAACATCTACTTCCGCTCCTGACTTTGCCTAGAGTTGTGTGGAATAAAATATTTGTGGAAAAAACCTGAAACTATGCAGTCTGACTGAGATGTTGAAGGCACCCAAACAAGAGGCCTTTTTGGGAACGTTTTAGTCTTGCCTGTTGTGTCTTCCTCTTTCCTCAAGTATCAAAAGACGGTTTGGAATGAAAGGATAACTTGTAACTTCGAAGCCTTCTGGCTGTTGAGAAATGAGCTTTTATTGTATTCTGCAGACCGGAAAGGGCAAAGACTACTTTTTTAAAAATATGTCCTTGTCTTTTATGCCTTTACCTGCTTTCTTCCAAGACAGCCCTCCTTTAGAAATTAAACCTCAATTTTCTTGCCCGATGAGTGTGTTTAAATTGCAGTTCTGGCGCCATCTCCTGGCAAAAACTTAGGATTGCTGGAAAACAGTGGGATGTGGGATAGCTGGGTGGGAGCTGGACTCATGGCCTGCAACTGTGACAACTCATTGCTTGACCGTGTTTGCTGAGATTATTTTTGGCTCTCTCTAATGTTGCAAAAGATGAACCAGGACTGTGATTCTTCACGTTCTTATTTTCCAGGGCTTTTCAACCTCCGAGGCTCTGATGTTGAGTACAATCCTGTGTTTTTTGCATACGCCGTCATAGGAATGAACACAATCAGGTGCTTCTATTCCCCTCTTCTGTCCCTCAAGATGTATTTTTCTCTGGCAGACCTGTTCTAGCAAAGCATTTGTCTTTTCCAAATGCTTACACTTGGGCAGTTTAATGTCCTTTCTGAGCATATTTGTCTTCAACATTAATTACTGTCCTCCCCTGCTCAGAGCTAGAGAGGCAGCCAAGAGCTCTGCTGTGCTCCTCAGCACCTCAGCTGACTTTTTGGGTGCCTTGGGCATGTTGACTGACCCTTCTGTCTGTCACCCTGGGATAAGATGGAGGGCCCTCAGAGCCCTGAGTTAAATGTGGGTAAGAGCCAATGCTGGCCTGGACATTGGAAAACTTTTCTCTAATGTCACTGATGAGTCACTTCAAAAACTGTAGGGACTGTGTAGAAAAGTTCCAGGACTGGCTTATGACACAAGGCTTCTTTCCTTTGACTGCTCCTATATAATGACCCTAGCAAGCAGAAGGCTTTTAGAGGCATCTCCAAGCTGCTAGCTAAATGCATCTGAGGTAAAACCTGGCTGGGTGAGTATAGGTTGTATGTGGAGGTTGAGCTGAACCTTCCAGTTCGGTGAAAGCGAGAACAATGTGGTACTTAGAGCAGCAGTAGCTTTTCCATTTCCAAATGTTGCCCTTAAAAATTAGAGAATGGCCATTATTTGCCTCTGCTACTCTCTTCTACTTGGAGCGTGGTGATGGGATGCAGCCATTTTGAATGTGTCATACAAAGAAAAATGCTGTCAGCTCCTTTCCTCTCAGCAGGGTGGTACAAAACAAGATTTAAGCTGTGTGAAGGCCAGTGGTTAAAACAATATAGGACAAAGTATAGCACATAATTAACAAACTCATTTCTCCCTGGAATGTCAGGAGAATGCTTTCTCCTTCCTTCCTTTACTCCCACCACTGCCAGATGTGGTCTCACCTAACTGTTCTGTCCTATTTGATTCTTAGGCTGTTCATTGATGGTGACCGGATGATGGACCCAGCTGTGAGGGAGCACTTACAGCTCGACTCCACACTGGAGCCTGAGTTTAAAATCCAGGTGATGCCCTACGGATCTATCTTGTCAGAGCTGCAGGCTGTTGGTGCAGGCCTCTCACCCAAGGAGAAAGTGTGGCTCAGTGACAAAGCCAGCTACGCTGTGACTGAGGCCATTCCCAAGGTTAGTGGCCCTTGCAAGGGAAAATACTTTTCTCCTCTCTGCTCAGTGTGGTCAGGAATGGTGTTCACGGGGGCTGCTGGCCTCAGCTTCCCCTCTGCAAAGCATGATACAGGTTGGAGCTTATGTGGAGGGGATCCAGCTATGCTGAGATATCGAGGGGTTGTTAATCCTGGGGTTGCTCTCTGGAGCTGCCCTTCCAACTCACTAAGCTGATTTACCCAAAGAATTGTAAGCTTAAGATAAGACAAGTACAGTGAGAGAGGAGAGGGAGAGAGGGAGCAGGGTGAACTTGGGTCATTCTGCCCATGGGTGGAGCATCAGCCTTCTGTGGACCAGCAGGAAGAGCTGGAAACTTGCAGAAACTGAAGTAGGAAACTTGAGCTGGACTTCCGGGAGAGGGCATTAAGCTTCAACTAAGTGTTGAAGATGGTTTCCCTTATTTCAGTGGCTTGAGGATATCAATATGTGGTGTCTTGTACTGAAGACAGGAGGGACAGGGTGACAGAGCTGTTGCAGCAGGGAACCTTGTGAAAACACAGTTAACCTGCTGGTTGTCCATGCAGTGAGTGCATCTGCTGAGAGACAGTTGTAGCATCAGAATAATTTCTGTACAGCTGTATTTGCAAGATCTTACCCTTGTACTTGAACTTGGCTTTCTGGGAGTCCTGCAGTCCACCTAATACTCCACTAGTCACGGAAGGAGATACTTGGGCAAGGACATAGCAGTAGCTACACAAAAATTAGCTAGTTTCCATGCATCTTGTGTACATCTCTTGTTTGCTGCAGATGACATTCTCTGGAATAACATCCAGTTTGCAGAGATACCTAGTACCTAGCAGATACTGTGAGTAAGTATGGCTGGGAGTCAGGAACCAATGAGTATTTTCCAGATATTGCCTTGGAAGGCCAGACCCGCTGTACAGAATCTGTGCATGTGCTGGGTTACTAAACAGTCCAGGCTGCCCAGGCTCAGATGAAGGGGTCGCTGAAGGAAGAACTAAATTGTAAAGTGTTTGTCTGCAAGTCTGCATTCACCCACCACCAGGTTTGTGTCTCCTCCAGGCAGGCAGAAGTCTTCTGCCTGTGTCGTTGGTTGTGTCAGGTGTGCATATGATACAGCCATACTGCCATACCTGTGGCAGCAGAGCTAACTCGTGGGGCCTGAGGGCTTTTTCTGTATATGGGAATTTTAAGAGTTGTCTCAGCTTTGTGTCTTCCAAAGACAAAATCTCAAGAGCAGGGTCTGTTTGTGTATTGTCAGGCTGCCACAGCTTGATCCCAGCACAACTTTCTGCTTAAACTCTCCAGCTTTCCAAAATAGCAGGAGCCATGCGTTATATATCCCCAGCAGTAACATTCACTGATACACCTTAATAGCTTCATTGCACTTGGTGCATCAGCACACAGGGCAAAACCAAACAGGTTTGGAAAGTTTTGTTGCTTTCAGTGTATCCCTTTAGTACGGGATGTGGCTCTCTGTGCCTTTGCACTGACTTGAGAGAAATGTGCCATTTGCCTTGTGTGTTGTTTTGTTGTTGTTTTTTTAAAAATTAAAAAAACAACCAAACAACAACAAGACATATATGAGCAAGATAGGTGGTTTTTTGCTCCTTCTCAGGGTTAAATCTTCTGACACTGTGAGTCCATTTCTAGGTGCAAATGGCCTCTTCGTACGGAACACTGACATTTTGTTCACTGTCTGTCTTTCAGGGTAGCAGACAGCATAGAGTCTATGGAGCATTCAGGATAAGTTGTTGCTCTTTTGACTTTAGAATAGAATACCCCTTGCTGCAGTTGGAGTCAATGAACTAACCCCAGTTTGAGTAAGTTGCTGCAAATGAATTATGCAGAGCATCCATACGGAGAAATACAGCAGGTCTGGCCTAGACTGAGGAATGTAATGAGTTGTAGTGACATTATTTACCCTGGTAGCACTGGAAGTTATGGCTGGTACTGAATCTTTACAGTGCTACATGCCCTTTGTATGCAGTGGGAGAGTCCCTGCCTCAAGGGGCTCTGTGCAATAGAAAGCAGGAGAGGGAGGACTGAAATGTCTTAATTAAAAACCACTTAGCCAGTGAAAGAGCCAAAGGTTCCCATTTCCACTTGCTGGGCATTTTTTTCCTGCTCTACACCACTTTACACCAGCTGAATGACTGGCCTGGAGTGCTTTCAAAAACCTCAGTGTTGGAAGTCCATCTACTGTCTGTCTCCATCAAAGCCAAATATTGACACTGGCGAAAATCCAGTCCATTATTAAACACAGATCTGCAAACCCTGTATAGATTTGCCTACAGCTGCATGTAAATATGCTTTTCACTGAAGATTAATAGAACCTACCAGTATCTGTAAAAGGCAAGCCAATCTAATAATGTGACCATTGAGAAATTCTGTCTTGACTGGTAGAAGGACATTCCTGACTTTCTTGTGGCTTCTTCAGTACTTTAGTTTCTGCATAATGTAGTGAAGTTATTTTGCTGTTTTTAAGAATTTGGAAACTAAGCCTGTAGGATTTACGTGAAATTGTTCTTTGCTGAGGGTGTCCCAAGCCCTTCCCGTGAATTTGAGTCATGTTTGTTTGTATGCTGGTGCATTGAGAATAGGAAAACAGCATGTTGCTTGGGCTGTGCTTGTATAGGTGCTCATCTCATGTCCCAGTATATAATGGATAAAGTAGAGAACTGTGGGGCAAAAGACTTCATTTTTATTCCTTCTTCTGATGCTAAGGGTGATGAAGTTTGAGCAAGTCATCTCAGCTGGTGAATTTCTAAAGATGTTCTCAGAAACAGCCAAGCATTCCTGCTAATCCAAGGACAGACGATATTTGGGGGTGTGCACAGTGGTAGGGGATCAGTTACTAGTTCTTAATGCAGGCCCACCCCATCCAGGCACAGGAAAGCTTTGTCTCAGCAGTGGACAGCATATAAACCTCAGCTTTGCAAAGGCCTTTCATCTTTCTTAGGCTCTTGATGTGTTTGTCAGAGCTTCTGATCATTAGAAGTGGTGATGATCAGTGCTGGAGGAGCCAGAGCATTGGAGGGCCTTCCAAGTTCAACTCCAGTGCTTGGTACCTGGGCTGAGTATCCTTTGCTCTCTGTTACTTGAGGGTGGTAACAAGTCAAAGTGACTTTTTAGGTTTGTTTGCACAGCCTAAGTTCCACCCAAGTCCCTGGGATTAGTGTTTCTCGTTGGCTGATTCTGGGCCTTCAGTGTACATCAGCAACAGGAAAACCATGGCTCAGACATTGATATATAAGGTACTTAGGATATCCAAATCTTCACCCTGCTTCATGACAAGCTGTTGACCCTTTAGTTCCTTGCATTTCCCTGTGGCTGTTCTTCCTTCAGCCAGAGAATGTTTCTCCTCTTTATTCCCCAGTGCACTTAGCTGACTACTGGCATCCAGTACCTGATAGTCCTGAAGGTTGAGAGAGGCTGCCACAGTAAGAATGGTGGCCGGGCAGAGATATTAAACCTGTAGGATTATGTAGTCTGACTAATCCACAATAATCCCTCTCCTTCTGCTGCAGGCTTACCGATACCTCACCCCATATACCCCCATCTGCATTGCAAAAGCTGTGAAGAACGCGTCGGAAACGGCAGGCATGAGAAGAGCACATGTAAGTGAAGCCTTGAGAGCCTCCTGGCTTGTGGCAAGAGGATTGCTTTACATTTAGGGAAAGAAATTACATTTTCCTTTCAATTTTAGTGTTTTGGATTAAAAAGCAAATAAGAATTTGGGTGGCTAGATAAAAATGGTTCTCTGTCAAACATCTACTGCTGGTGAAGCAGTTTTTTTGCTTGTTTAGCATTCCCTTGGAGTGAAGAACATTTGTAATAGTGTGAGAAACCAACCGTGCCCTGTTGGAAGACCATGCAGACTGGAGAAGTGTTGTTTGGAGTATGGGCCTTCAAAGGGATGTTTCCTCCCCTTTATTACTTCTGTTGTCTTTCTCAGTGGAGCCTTCAAATTGTTATCACTTGAATAAACACAGCCTAAAGAACACAGAGAATTTCTTTGACACATGGTGCAAAACACAGGCCAAGATGTTCAGAAGCAGCCAGCGTCCTCGAAGCACTCTGGTTTTGTGTCATACTCTTGACACTCTGGAAATCAGGCTGATTTCCTAGGAAGCTTCATAGTTTCAAGCAAAGAAGCTGCCTGTGAAACAGGTTCATGGTGGGGCTGAAGTTTTCTCTTGTTTTCTTTTTGTGTTAATTTTCAAGCAGCAGTTTTCACAATATGAGAAATGTGCCAGTTAAAGCAGGGCTGGCAATTCTGTGCTTGTCCCGGTGTTTCTGCAAGTCTCTTGGGAACTGGTACTTTTCTTTCCCTGTTAGTTAAGGGGAAATAAAAGGACTTGTACTGAGCAGAAACATTTTGTCACCTGCCACCTGAGGACAAAATTGTGCTTTTCTTATGTACACTTGTCTCTTTCTTGCCCCTGCCTGCTGCAAGCATGTAGAAAAAAGGAAGAAAAATAGGGATGATCAGGCAAGAGAGAATCCAGAAGCTGTGTGACAAACTGTGTGGTGCCCCTGTGCCCAGAGGACATGTTCTCCTGTCACATTGCCAGATGTGTCGTGTGGTTACCTTCCACAATCTAAAATGCAAGATCTTATGTGTTGAAGCAAAAGAGGCTTGAAAGTCATGTGTAGGGTAAAGCCCATGTTTGCTGAGTTCCAGGTAGTTCTTCACAGTAAGATACTTCCCAGCAGTAAACATTTATTAACATTTATTTAATTGTCCAGATACGTTTCTGGTGCTTGTAATAATTACAGGATGTAGAACCTGCAAAGACCTCTTAAATCATCTTAGTATGTGTTTCTGGAACTTGCAGGTCGAATTATTTTGCACAAAAAACCTGTTTATATTGAGCTGTGATAAATCTTTTTTTTCCCTCAATTCCTTTTTCTTGTGCCTATTTTAACATAGATTAAAGATGCTGTTGCCCTGTGTGAGCTCTTTAACTGGCTGGAAAAAGAGGTAATGTATTTTTTTTTTTTAACTTGGAGATTTTATTGCTGTGTAAAATTCTTCAGTAGCATAAACTTTTTTATAGGCTTTATAGTGCCTTAGCTAAAAGTGGGGAAACTGTTGGGGTTTTATCTTTTTTTTTTTTGAGGAATTTCAATCATGCTTCCATTGAAGGCTGAATGAATCTTTTTAAAAAAACATACTCCCTTTCATTTTACACAGACCAAAGCCAGAGCAGATGACAAATTACCTGAGCAGGCTTAATACAGTGTTAGTACTGTCTTGTGCTGGTTTGGTAGTATAAATAATGAAAGGATATCCAGTTTGGTGAAGTATTTTGGAGTTATTCTCATGCCACTCAGTGTTGTCTGGCAGTATGGACATGGTGTTTATGAGTTGAGAGGTGCAGTCATGCCCGTGTGCAGTGAAAACGGGACAAAGACAAATTGCTCTGGGTTAGAGGTGCACAGTGAAGATGCAGAGTGCCAGGTATTACACAGCAGCTTACTGTGCTGTGCTTCTTCTGTGCTACAGCATGTCTGAGTCCATTGACTTTACCTATGGAGATGGCTTGATTTCCAGAAGGTGCCTTTTTATATGTCTGAGTACCTCAAGAAGTCTGCCTCAGGGAATATGAGATCTTGTTCCCCTTTGCCTATTGTCCAGTTCTGGAGAAGTTGTGTCACAGGTTTCAATTTATCACATGCCTAAAGTAAAAATTTAACATCCTTTGTTGTTCTTGCAACTGCTTCCATTTCTGATATTAAATAAAAATTCTGCTAATACCATGGGCTGTTGGAGAGAACTGCTTAAGCCTAGTGTAATCTGTCTGTGAAGAGATGTTGCCTTGTTCGATGTTATCTCTGTACGTATCTCAGTGAAGTTACTACCACACTGAATGCTCCCTTGCCAGGGTTCAGCAATCCTGCTGTGACTGTCTCTGCTTCCTGCTTCTCACATGCCCTGCACAACATTCCTAGGTTTGTGTTTGCCATTACTGAGGAATGAGGACAGAAAACCTGGATACAGGCCACTTCAAGACGTGGGTTTCATAATGCACAGACAAGGTCCAGTTCTTAAGCATATAGCATTTTCTTTGTGTGTTGGTTTACTAATTCAACCTACATCTTTGTCCACTAGGTTCCAAAGGGAACAGTGACAGAAATAATTGCTGCAGACAAAGCAGAGGAGTTTCGCAGGTAAAAAGTAAATCCCCTGTGAGGATGTTTTCTGGGTGGTGTTTTTACCTTTTTTTTTTATTATTATTTCATTATTTAGAAATCAAACTTGCAGATATATTTTGAAGGATTTCTTTGAACACTTGAAAGAGTTGGGGAGGAATGAGGTATCTTGGGAGATATGAGTCCCAGCGCACTGGATCTTACCTGCTTTTCTTTTGAGATACCAATGAGGAGTGCCACAGGTTAGGACACTTCAATACGAGACAGTTGCTTTCTTACGACAGAGGAGCTGATGTAAGGGTTAGATTTCTTCTTCTGATGGACAATGAGCACCATTTGTATTGAGAGATACTCCTATGTGTACATCATCAGGAACTCTAAAAATGCCTTTGAGTAAATAAGTAACAAAGAAATAGTTCAGGGCATCTCTTCCCTGGGTGGTCTGCATGGTGAATTTTGTGCTTGTAAGGGAAGAATAGTGATGGAAAGCAGGTTTGCACGTGGTTGGGAGGGTAGGCCTTCAGTCTGTACAATTCTCCTACCTGAGTGTGCTTGCCCAGATGGCTTTCAAGGCTAAGGGGAAGGCTGAGGTGATGTCAAATCGAGGATGGAGCACTCCAGGTGCCCCAGGTGCCTGGTGTGCTTCTTGTTGTACTGTAGTGATCACAACTTTTTCTTTCAGCCAACAGAAAGACTTTGTTGAATTAAGTTTTGCTACCATATCAAGCACAGGTCCAAATGGAGCCATCATTCACTACAAGTAAGAGAAACACAGCTTCTCCTTTCATCCTTCAGCAAACGTAGTTGGAATGAGCTGTCTAGCTTATTTGTGGAGTCACAACAGAAAACTCCAGGGAGATGTAGTCACTGTTGATTGCCATCTTGCTTTATTCCACTAGAGCTTCCACACTTTTAAAATAAAGATCTCTCTCATAATGCCTGCATGCATAATGCATGCAGGCATTATGATGCTTATCTGCTCAGGGGCCATAGAAAAGGGCAATTTTGGGGGTAGAAATCTGGGACAGATGAGTATGAAGTGCAGACTGTTCTGAAACATGCCCGGGAACAGATGTTGAGGGTTTTGCTGGAAGCAACAAAGCTATTCTCTGTATTGTAGAGCTATTTACTGTAGACAAATACACTCCTCAGTATGATTCTTGGCTCAGCATGCGTGGGATTTCCATCACTGCCACAAGAAATCAGAGCTGATGCATCCAAGCTTGCATTCAGTATGGTTTCCAGGTGGCAGATGTGGGCTAAAGACCTTAAAACTGTAGAAAAACTGTGTTTGACTGAACAGGCCAGTTCCTGAGACCAACAGAACACTGTCTGTGAATGAGATCTACCTCCTGGACTCCGGAGCACAGTACAAGTGAGTGGGATGAATGGTGCTGAACCAATACATTTTCTGCTCCCAGTAGCCACCTGCAGGGTCAGCTCACAGCTGCTGTGGCAAGCACCAGCACATGTAGTTTTGAGCAGAGTGCCATTTCACAGAGAGTCACTCGTTGTATCCCCTCTGGAGGGAGCGTGTGGGATTCTGAATGTAGCCAAGTGCATCAGTCAGTGGGTAACTGGTCTGTGACAGGAGGCCCTGGGCTAAGCTCAGGACAGCAAACTGGGACTGCTGACAAGCCTTGTCTGGGGTAGGGGATGAGATCGAAAGTGCAGTTCCCATCAGAGTCCCATTACCAGTGTGATGGCACCTGTGCTTTACCTGGTGGTGCATGTTTCTGTCTGTTGCAACTCTGCTCACCTGGTGAATTGGTGTTAGAACTGCAGGGAACGGGGAGCAGGCCTTACTGCCCTGATGTAGCCTTGTACTGCTTGCACAGTAGCCTGCACAGCTGAGTGAGGCACCTATGCTGCCGGGATGTGGGCAGATTTGATTGATGTTGAGGTCAGAAGAAGGTGGGGCAAAGGAACAGGACTGCACTGCCCTGTGGTGTTGTCTGCCTTTCCAGAGTGAGTCTCAGAGGCAAGTTTTCTCATCCCAGTGGCCACTTGGGTCTCAGGTGTGTTTTTGGGAAGACATCATGTCTGTTGACTCACTCAGTGCTGTTTTGACAGTGCCATTGAGTAGCCTCAATCTCTGCAGCTGTTTACTGTGGAACTCTGGCTCCATGGAAGATGAAAGAAGTGATGTTTTTAACCAGTGTAAATAGATGAGAAGTGCCTTGTTCAGAAAGAGGCAGGACAGACCTGGCTGGTCCTTTGAGATGAGCTTTGTCTTCAGAGCTATGCCCTTCTCTTGTGTCAGTCAGGAAGAGCCTTGAAAAAGAAGCATACAGACACCCTTTGATAAGATTTTTACAAGGCGATCTTTTTTCCCTCCCCTCTCATGGCCTAATTAATGACTTCCTTAGTGCCACTCTGAAAAGCAGCCCTTTGAATACAATGTAAGCTGGACATCAATGGCACTTACCACAGCATTGTGACAGGGATGCTCTGCTTGTCCCTGCTGAGAAGTTAAACCGTGTGTTCTTTGTGACCATGTCCTGTGTGTGCCCGGGAAAAGCGTAGGCACAGGAGTGAGTTTTTCAAAGGGAACTCATTATTTCAAGAGCCTCTGCTTTTGACAGCAGGCTCAAAATTATATTTGTAGAAGGAAATTGGAGCCAGTTTCATACGTCTCAGACTGACCCCTATCCAAATGCTGCATAACTTCTAGAAATCTTAGCACAAAACATCCTGAGGGTGAAAGGGATACTGTACCCCCTTACACTTCCCTTTCCTGAGCTAGTGGCTGTCATTTGTGCATAAGTATGTACTGTTAAGCTGCTAATAATTCATCTTCCATACAGATTGTCTAAATTTGGCTTTCTCTATTCTGTTCTCAATTGCTAAACCTCAAATTAGCATCATTTTTATGAGCAGTTTAGATTCTAATTTGCAAAGAGCTTTGGCATTCTTAGGGAGGAAAGATAACATTTTGAATTGTAAATCATTATTGCTACATCTGGGACATATGTATTCAGGAATTTTTGAGATTAGGAACTGTTACATCATCAATCTTGTGTAGCACAGAGCAGATGACTTTACCCAGTTATGAGTTTGGTTGGTTTGCTGCTGTCTGAGTGTGCTTGCTGTGCATTCTCACTTTGATCTTTCTTTTCCTCCCATCCCTTTGCTTCCTGCATCTTTGTTTGCCTCTGGAAGAGATGGTACAACAGATGTGACCAGGACAATGCATTTTGGGACACCGTCAGTCTATGAAAAGGTAAGTTGGCATCCCAGTGTGGTTTGTGATCTGACCCTTATTATTAGAGATAATTAAAAAATGAATAATGTGCCCTATTGCTATAGAGTCAAAGTGCTTTATCAAGTATAAATGTGACAGCATTTTGATGAAGACTGAAAAGGAGGCTGTCAGACTTCAGACTTCCAAAATATAAACTGAGTGATTCAGAGAATGACACCTTTCTGTCTTAAAATGTGCACCTCTCATCTGCAAAGTGACATGTCTCCTCTAACAAATGAGAAAAATAGAAGGCTGAGGGTAAACATTACTGGCTTGTCCAACATGGCAGTTCAATTTAGTGCAAAGCTCAGTGTCTAGTGCAAGGCTGCAGTTGTGGTTTGTGTCTACTGTACCATATGAAAAAACAGTCTCAGACCTATCCGAGAAGGTCTGTGTTGGAAATTCAGCAATATAATTTTGTGTATTTTAAATGGCTTCTTTAATTAAAACCAATTTCATCATTATACTTCACTCAGTGATTAAAATATGCTGTAGGCTATCCTCAGGAAGTAAAACTAGAGCCACAAGGAAAATCAGTCATGTAGGGCAGGTGAATCTTGCTGCTAAACCTGCAGTCTGTGTTTGTGACGCATTCTCCATAATTAGCGGAGAAAGATCTTCAGAGCGATTTGAACTCGTTCTGCTCATGGTTTGCTTTGGCATTGTCAGCCATAGGACAGCATAAGCAAGTATTTCCAGATCCTCAGCAATTTGCTACCAGATGCAGTCTTTCTTTCCATTCCTGGGTAAGACAAAGTCCCTGTTTACTTATGGCACACATTTCTTTGACAGGAATGCTTCACCTATGTCCTGAAGGGACATATAGCTGTGAGTGCAGCCATCTTCCCAAATGGAACCAAAGGTAGGTTGGTGAGCTGGAGTGTTTTAACCACAGCAATGACATCTGAACACCATTAAGTGGTCTAAGGACAACGTTGTTGACAGGTCTAGATGTGTTAGGCCGATGTTGATGTAACTGTCTGTGTCTGTTTCCATCACAACATTTTGGATTCTGGATTACTGATGGCCTTCTCTCTCAGCATCAACCAGTGCTGAAAATTCTGAGGGGGAAAGTCTGAAGGGTGTTCAGAGTGCTCTGGTTCTAGGATGATGGCGACTTTCCTCAGATGGCACGCTTAACACATCTGTGGCCTTTCTGTGCTTGGAGGTTGTCTTTATGCTTTCTTCACCCATAGCCCAAGCAAAGCAAGAGATCATTTTCCAGCTTCAAAAGAACTGACTAATTCTCTTCCAGTTAATGTGGAATATCTTTTTTTCAGTGAGCAGCATGGGGAAAGTGACACACAAAGGAACTGTTTTGATTTTGTGCAGGGGAAGCTGTGACATATATTCACCCCTGGTGAATTTGTTGCAGAGCTATTTTCTCTGTGGTTAGACACCTTACCCAAAGATGCCTCTTTTTAGAGTTTTCTGCAGTTTGCATTCTTGAGTAGGTGAGGAAGAAGCACCTGTGTAGTGGTAAGAGAAACCCCAACTGAAATTGGATGGTGTCTGAGCTTGGACATAAGGGGTTGGTGTTCACATGCAGGCAACAGTAATTCTCTGTGTTCTAGTTGAAACAATATGAAATGACTGGCCATCCAGGCAAGAAGTCTGGTTGATTAGTTCACCAAATACAACTGGCAGATCTTCTACTTTGAGTTCATGTAGTGCAGCTACCTTTAAGAAAGGTACTGAATTCTCTGTAGGAAATTTAACCACTAGATTATAACCTGATGACCCCAGTGGAGCAAGCAGCAATGCCATGTTTCTGTTACAGAGCATCTTCTGAAGAGCTAACAGGAGAGGAGGGGAGAGAAAGACAGACAGACAGGGCCTCTGTAGATGAGAAAGCTTGAATGTCAGACTTGCAAATCTGCCCTGTAACTTTAAACAATCCAATTACTTGCTTTCTTTGGTTGTTGGTGGGTTTTTTGAGGGAGTGGTGGTGGCTTTGTTTGTTTGTTTGGGGTTTTCTTGCATGTTTTCCAGGTTTGAGCCTTCAGTGTGATTATCAGCGTCTCTGACAGACCATGACTTGATCAAATTCTCTCTCCATGTTGTCTCTTCCCCTTGGCCTGCAGGTCACCTTCTAGATTCCTTTGCCCGCTCTGCCTTGTGGGATTGTGGCTTGGATTACCTGCATGGGACAGGACATGGAGTTGGCTCTTTCCTAAATGTACATGAGGGTCCTTGTGGCATTAGCTACAAAACCTTTGCAGATGAGCCCTTGGAAGCTGGCATGATCGTCTCTGATGGTATTAAGCATTGGTGATTCTATCTGGTTACTGGGGGGGAGAGATCAAGCTCTTTTAAGATGCAGAGGGAATAAACCTGACAATGGTATAAAGGAAGGGTGGGATCAAAAGCTCTAGTTTGTTGTTTTGTCATTAAAGCTCTCTAGGTAAAGACCCTCAGATTTTAGCTCTTTCACCTTCCTTAAGCATATTTGCATTTGGGTGCCTGCAGGCTTGCTTCCTGCTCTCTACAGGGCAAACCTCAGCAGAGCTGTGCTGCTGGCCCAGCCCAGCCTTGGCATGCTGCCTCCTGTTCTGCAACCCAAGAGCTGGCTACAGAACAAGGTGGACACCAAACTTTCAGGAGCTAATCCTGTCTTTGCTGTGGGCTGTTTGGGGCAGCTGTTAAATCTTTATATGCCTTATTCTTCCTGTAGTAAATTAATGGCTTGCTGGGGTTTGTTGAGAGACTTGCATTCCTTCAGGGCTGCAAAGTCCTCTCAGAGAGTCAGGGGAACACTCTGTAAAATAGGTGTTTTGGGGAAGGTGTTACCCACCTGCCTTTCATAAAGACATTAATATTTTCAGATGTCCTCTGTGCTTTCTCTTGGTTTGTAAGGAGACTCTGAGCTCAAGGGCTATCTTGTTTCTCCTCTCTTTGAGAACTTTTGCTGTCACCTTGCTCAGAGCTTCTGTGCAGATTAAGTAGAGTGAGAAATTCTTTTGCCTCTGTGGATGCCTGATGTCAAGATTGCTTAGTGACTTCAGTGGACTAAAAACCATGGAGGGGAAGTTTGGCCATAGGGTATAAGTATTTGCACAGCACAGCTATGTGCTTTAGTTAATTACTGTCTGTTTCTGCAGAGCCTGGGTATTATGAAGATGGGTCCTTTGGGATCCGAATAGAAAATGTGGTCCTTGTGATTCCAGCTGAAACAAAGGTGAATAACCTACTCAAGATGCACCTTTCGCCATGACTCACTGGTTATAAAACTTAAACTACAGGAACTTGAGGTGGGACTGTACTGCAGACAGTTGAATCTTGCTCAAGACTCTTGGCCTCCAAAACCCTGCTTTGGTGAAGACTGAGTCTAAGTCTCCCTTGCTAATGGGGGCACAGAAGACAGTTCTGCTTCTGCAGAGTTTCCATGGGTTGAAATGTGTATGTGAGAGTTTTAAAATGTTTTCTGTCTGGATGTCAAAGACCAGAAGCATCTTTATTCAGCCCCTTGGGAATCGCTGCTGTAAAGTTGATTGATGTTCTCAACTTGGGATTTTCTTCTCTGATAGAGAATCCTCAGTGGCAATAGAAACGAAAGTACAGGCAGATTTTAGCATTGTAATTGCCAGCCTGGCTGAGTTTTGCTTTTAGAAATGCTGAAGTGAAAATGACTGTATAGTCATTTAGCTGAGTCCTGTGTAGTTATGACTTGGGACATGGCCTTTAAAAAGTGACTGTTAAATGTTAAATAAATAAGGTTTATTTTGAGATTCTTTGCTTGGGCTGTAAGAAAAATGTTATTGTAAGTTCCTGCCCTCTCATCTGAATGTTACATGAGTTGTTCTGTAGGGATGACATGAACCAAGGACTGTGATCTGGCTAGAGCTGTTTCTAAAACTTTACAACCCCATTTGTCTTTCTGCTGCAGTACAATTTCAAAAACAGAGGGAGCCTGACTTTTGAACCCTTAACCCTGGTTCCAATCCAGACGAAAATGATTGATGTTAATTTGCTGACACAAAAAGAGGTAAGTGAAACAGTAGGTTTGCATTGCCTTCTTTGCACTAGAACCAGCTTGTCCTGTTCTGTTTACTAGAACCACTGGCCTATGTTCCATTTCCTAGATCTGGAGAGCAATTCTTAGCTATCTGACTTAATTTTAAACTTGATCCAGCTTTCAGTGGGAGGGTAGACTAAAATGAGGTCCTTCCAGTCTATGATGAAGGTAGCAAGGGACCCCTCCAGTGATGTTGTTTTGGTAGTTCCCTTGATGTGATATTTGCCACTATTTTCTCTTTTCCAACTCCTGCCTTAATTTGTTCCTGCTGGACTATCATGCTGCCTCCCCAGAGACTTATACTAGTGAATGTTACATGATGTTGGCTGTATCTACTCATGACCAGTCCCATGCATGGTCCCGTGACCAGTCTTACCACGTTCTGCAGTACATACAGACTCCACGCAGACATCAGTGATACCTGCTGAGCAGCATTTATTTTCTGAACAGCTTCATGCACTAAACTTCCTCTTTAGGTCTCCCACTACTTTCACAGAATCACAGAACTACCAAGGCTGGAAAAGACCTTTAAGATCATCAAGTCCAGCCTATGACCAACACCACCACACCATCTAGACCATGGCACTAAGTGCCACATCCAGCCTTTCCTTGAACACATCAAGGGACAGTGCCTCCACCACTTCCCTGGGAAGTCTATTCCAATGTCTAATCACCCTCTCCGTGAGGAAGTACTTCCTAATATCCAACCTAAACCTCCCCTGGAGCAGCTTCAGGCTGTGCCCTCTTGTCCTGTCACTGGTTGCCTGGAAAAAGAGCCCAGCCCCCACCTGACTACAACCTCCCTTCAGGTAGTTGAAGACAGTGATAATGTCCCCCCTGAGTCTCCTCTTCTCCAGGCTAAACAACCCCAGCATCCTCAACCTCTCCCTATAAGACTTTCCCTCTAATCCTTTCACCAGCCTTGTTGCTCTCCTCTGGACCTGCTCCAGCACCTCTACGTCCTTCTTGAAGTGAGTGGCCCAGAACTGTACACAGTACTCGAGGTGAGGCCTCACCAGTGCTGTGTACAGGGGGAGAATGACATCCCTACTCCTGCTGGCCACACTATTCCTGACACAAACCAGGATGCCATTGGCCTTCCGGGCCACCTGGGCACACTGCTGGCTCATGTTCAACCAGCTGTCCACCAGCACTCCCAGGTCCCTCTCTGCCAGGCTGCTCTCCAGCCACTCTTCCCCCAGCCTGTAGCGCTGCCTGGGGTTATTGTCGCCAAAGTGCAGGACCCTGCACTTGGTTTTGAATTTCATGCCATTGGCCTCGGCCCATCGACCCAGCCTGTCCAGGTCCTCCTGCAGCGTCTTCCTACCCTCTGGCAGATCAACACTCCCCCCCAGCTTGGTGTCATCTGCGAATTTACTGAGGGTGGACTCAATCCCTACATCCAGGTCGTCAATAAAGATATTGAATAGGACTGGGCCCAGTACTGATTCCTGGGGGACACCGCTGGTCACCAGACGCCAGCTGGATGCAGCTCCATTCACCATCACTCTCTGGGCCCGGTCATCCAACCAGTTTTTGACCCAGTGAAGGGTGCACCTGTCGAAGCCATGGATTGCTAGCTTCTCCAGGAGGATGCTGTGGGAGACTGTGTCAAAGGCCTTACTGAAGTCAAGGTAGACCACATCCACAGCCTTCCCCTCATCCACTAGGTGGGTCACCCAGTCATAGAAGGAGATGAGATTAGTCAGGCAGGACCTTCCTTTCCTAAACCCATGTTGGCTGAACCTGATCCCCTGGTTGTCTTCCACATGCCGCTTGATGGCACTTAGGATGATCTTCATTGTGGTGTACACTCCTTAGTACTTATGGGTGACTTCAATCACCCTGATATTTGCTGAAAAGCCCACACAGCAAAGCAGGTTCAGTCCAAAAGGTTATTGCAGTGCATCGAAGATAACTTTCTAATGCAGGTAGTGGAGGAACCAACGAGAAGAGAATAAAATGAGGCTCAAGAAGAGCAAATGCAGAGTCCTGCACCTGGGAAGGAACAACAGAATGTACCAACACAGGTTAGGAGGTGATCTGCTAGAGAGCAGCTCCATGGAGAAGGACCTTGGAGTCCTGGTAGACAATAAGTTATCCATGGGACAACAATGTGCTCTTGTGGCCAAGAAGGCCTATGGTAGCCTGGGGTGCATTAGGAGGAGTGTGTCCAGCAGATCGAGGGAGGTTCTCCTCCCCCTCTACTCAGCCCTGGTGAGACCTCACTTGGAGTAGTGTGTCCAGTTCTGGGCTCCCCAGTTCAAGAGGGACAGGGATCTACTTGAGACAGTCCAATGAAGGGCTACAAGGATGATTAAGGGACTGGAACACCTGCCTTACACGGAAAGGCTGAGAGACCTGGAGCTTTTCAGTCTAGAGAGGAGAGGACTGAGAGGGGATCTAATTAATGTCTATAAATACATGAGGGCTGGGCATGAAGAAGGTGGGGACAACCTCTTTTCACTTGTGCCCAGTGATAGGACAAGGGGCAATGGATTCAAACTTGAGCACAGGAAGTTCCACCTTGGTGTGAGGAGGAACTTCTTTACTGTGAGGGTTACAGAGCACTGGAACAGGCTGCCCAGAGAGGCTGTGGAGTCTCCTTCTCTGGAAACTTTCAAGAGCTGTCTGGATGCCTTTCTGAGTGATCTGCCCTAGTTTTGGTCCTGCTCTGGCAGGGGGGCTGGACTTAATGATCTTCAGAAGTCCCTTCCAACCCCTGACATTCTGTGATTGTGTATTTCATCCTGTTTTTCTACCATACTCTTTTATTTTGCCTCAACCCATCCTCCTTTTCTGAATGATAATCCTCCTTCTGAAGGGGACCGTGAAGAATACTAAGATCTGCTGTAAGGTTACCCGTTCAGATAATAGAGCAGCTTATCAGGACTGCATTGTTCTGTTACAAATTTGTAAAGCTGTTTACTAGACTGTGCCAGGTTAGCTATTCTGACTTCCGGGAGGTGGTGATTTACAGAGACTTTAAATACTGGTCAGCTGAGCTGAACCTTGGCTCCTCTGAAAGCCTGGAATGAATTGCTTCAGTTCTAGCCTCACAAAATGTACAAGTCACTTCCGTGTATTAGAGATCTGGCTCTTTGGGACAGGATCCTATCCCAGCTTAACAGCTCAGTCCCAAAAAGCACAAGGGCCTACAGAGGGCCTTTGGCTGTACATAACTTGTAAGGGCACCAAATCTTCTGTGTTTATGCTGATTATCATACCCCCTCCCTTTCTCCAGTGTAACTGGGTGAACAACTACCATCAGAAGTGCAGAGAAGTAATTGGAGCAGAACTGGAGAGGCAAGGCCGGCACGAAGCTCTTCAGTGGCTCATCCGGGAGACAGAGCCTCTCACCAGAGTTCAGTAGCACCACAGTTGTCAGTGGTGTGTGGCACATCAGAACCGCTCAGTGTCACCGTGATCTATGTCTTCGTGGCCCTTGACACCACTGGGAGAATGTTCTTTGGTAAACCTTTGGAAATCAGGAGGGGATTTCATGTAGTGTTTCTCTCTCCCCCCAACATGGGGGGGGGTAAGGACCTACTGTGTGAACAGGTTTTTTTTTGGGGGGAGGGGTTGAGAACAGAAAGCAAATAAAAGAAATAAGCATGTTGCCTTTGAAACAAGGGTCTTTTTGAAATAATGGTTCTAAAAGGCAATACTGGAATATTTTATACTGTCTGGTTTTTCACTGTGAAAACTCAGTATTTTTGCATATGTGGGTTCCAGTTGCTAAGATGCTACCAACACAGCAGGACTGATAACTGAATAAAAGATTCCAACCCGCTGTTGGCTCAGTCTGCCTTCTATTGCAGTGATGTGCTGGGTGTGACAGCTTGAAGAAAGGCAAGAACCAGATAATTCCACCTTTATGTGAGCATCCAGCTCAGACAGTGAAGAAATATGTATAGGGCTGCCCTGTGCCAGGCACTAGGCAGATGTTATGGAGAGGCCTGACAGGAGCCATCAGTTCTGCCTCTGCTTTGTGGCAGATCGTGGAAGGGATATGGTGACACTCTGCAGAGGTTTGTGTGTGCAGGGCACCCAGGCCAGTACTTCTGTGTATTGTTATGACTTACTGAGGACTTGTATAACCCTTGGTTGTGGAGGATGCATGGGCAGTTTCATGAAATTACAGGTCTTCCTGGACACAAAGCAATTATTAAGTTAAAAAACATACAATGGACAAAAGAAGGCCTCGGTGCAGCTTGGGTTCCAAATCAGCCTGGCCTTGGCCACCGGGAGCAGGGCTCCAGCGTGCCAGGCAGTGCACAAAGACATCTAGTGGTTAAGCGAGCTGCTGCAAGTTAAACACAGGTAGGAGAGCTTCCCAGCCCGGAGGGGGATTGATTGTCTGCTCTGCCTGCTTCTGAAAATCACTTGTGCAGGTGCGACAAAGCATTGTCCATAATGCTACATGATGAGGCAAGAATATGCTTCCTAAAAAAAGCAGTCATTCTTAAAATTTATGCTGAAAGTGTTTTGATCACGCTCAAGTTCATTTTAGATCTGAAAAGAGCAACTGAGTAACAGCAATTCAAATTCCTGATATTTTGAAGAAACAATCTGTGCAAATATTTGTAGGTATAATTTTCTTTCCCTCTTCGTCCAAGAAATTCTGTGTGTGAAATATTAATCTCTGTTTAATGGCATGAAATTAGCCTGGAAATCAGAAGCCATATTGTAGCCAAACAGAAAAGGACTGGAAGATAAGGTTTCCTGGCTTCCTAGCTATGTTATCCGAGAAGGTGATAAAACAGAAGTGCAATCAGTGCTTTAAAAGGTCGTTTACACACCCCAGCCTCTGCAGGTAGGTACATGCATTTCATAGAATCATGGAGTTATAGAATGGTTTAGCTTGGAAGGGACCTTAAAGATCATCTAGATCCAACCCCCCCTGCATTGGCAGGGACACCTCCCACTATATCTGGTTGCTCAGAGCCCCATCCAACCTGGCCTTGAATACTTATGGGATGGGATTTCCACAACTTCCCTAGGCAACCTGTTCCAGTGTCTCATCACCCTCATAGTGAAGAATTTCCTCCTAATGTCTAACCTAAATATCCCCTCTTCGAGTTTTAATCCATTACCTATTGTCCTCTCGCTACAAGCCCTTGTAAGAAGCCCCTCCACAGCTTTCCTGTAGCCCCTTCAGGTACTGGAAGGCTGCTATGAGGTCTCCCTAGGGCCTTCCCTTCTCCAGGCTGAACAGCCCCAACTCAGCCTGTTCTCATAGGAGAGGTGCTCCAGCCCTCCGATCATCACCGTATTTAAATATGGTGTCCCATGACCACCTGGAAGTATTACCTTTTGTCTTAGCTGTCCATGGGAAACCCAGCTCCCACATCAGCCAGTCCAGAGTGTCTCATGGGTACGAGTTACCAACCAGGGGCCATGTCCTTCCACATCCCAGAAATTCACAGCTCTTTCCCATCCCAAAGACTCCCCAGCCAGTGCACAGACACAGAGGTGAGGCAATCCAGGCTTTTCTTCTCTAGGCACCAGCCCAGAGAGCCTCAGATACCTCCTGACCTTCACTCCCTAGCCAATCTCCCATGCCATCTCAACCCTGTGGGTTTTTTTGTTGCTGCTGCATCTTGGTCACAGCTCAGAGATCTTTACTGTGTCTCAGCAGAGGGAGACAGGGCGTTTTCTGGGGGGGGTGGGGCTGGCTGACACGCATTCCTGACTCTAAGGCATTTGTCTCTCTCCCTATTCACTCCTTGAAAACACAACTACATTTTATACCCTTTCCTGTCTGAGCTTCAGGCTTCCAATGGAAATTAAACTTGGCTTCTTTTTTTTTCTTCTTCCTCCAGGTTTTGATTTATTCCATCAGTGCCTGCTTTCCCTGGGTGGTCTCTCCCTTCCCCTCTCCTGGTGGAAGGAAAAAATTAATGAAGAGAGGAGCAGGGAAAAGAATGAAAGGAAAACAATTTCCTGTCAGGTTTGGGTTTTATTTTTGTATGAGTGCCATCCACAGAAATGACTATTTCTCACATGAAAAGTGTAATTTTATTTGATGTTTTTTAAAAATATATTTTCTTTCCATGGAGGCTTTTTTGTTGTTGTGGGAAGAAAGGGGCATTTTCAATAACATGCTTAATGGTCTATTTTCAAGCCATTCAGTTTTGCAGTGTTTTTAACTCAGTGGGTGTCTCACTGTTTTAGATGATGCTGCAAAGCACATTTCTGCTCCTTAAACAGCCTCTCTTACAGGGGTGTTTGCTGGGTAAGTTTAACTGAAATGGCTCATAACTCATCTGTAATGGAAACCCCACTATTGTTCACATGACCCTTAAGCCCATCACTTTCCATGACAGCTATTGGAGCAAGTTTTGATTTACCCCAGCCCAGCCTTAGAAGAAAAAGAAAACTTCTGAGAACATAATTGCTGAGGATCTTCTCAGCAAACCCATCAAACCCACCTGACGTTAAAGCTGCACAAAGTGAAGCAGTTGCCCAGTAATGATGAGCAGCTGGGGTGGGTTGTGGGGCATGGATGCTTATTTCTGTGGTTCCTTCAACAGATCACAACTGTGAGAGCCAGGTGGTTGGACCAGCTGAACAGCAAAGTTTGCCTGGGCATCAGGAGATGGTAACTTCTTTCCTTTACTGCTACTCTTCCCTGTCATGGGGTGCTCTGAAGGGTCCTCCCTGGGCAGTGCATGGCTGATGACAGCATGGAGGACACCTGCATTTTGGAAGATGCTCATGACAGGCTGAATAAGGCTCCCCAGTCATTCAGGCAACTGTCCAAAAGACACCTGCTTGTTGGCATCTGCTGCCTAGAGGGAACCTGTCTTTGCCCAACACTGTCTGCTTTTTGCACTCAGTGGGGGTGAGTTGGCTGCTGATGCTAAGAATTTATTGTCATTTATTTTTGCTGACTTGTAGCAATTCACACCTTGTTCCCAGAGTCCTCTGTCTTCTTTTTGGGAAAGAAACTGCAAGCCTGGGCATCTGGCAGAGGTGTCTGGAGATCAGGAGCTAAGTAAGTTGCCTGGTGTTAACTGCCCTCAGCTTGTTTTACATGATTAGGACAAAACTCCCCATGGCTTTGGACGTAATAAGAAAAAAAATGAAACAAGAACCTCTGGAGAGTAGAAATATGAACTGGGTTAGTGCTTAATTAAGTTGCCTATTAACACTTGTGTAGCGGTCTGGAAGAATTTTAATGTACCAATTAAAGCAAGGAGCTATCTCCTTGCTTTTCCACCACCTCTGGGGATGCTGTCAAGAACAGGGAGCTTGCAGATCAAGTGCTGTTTATTTTGCTTCTTCCAGCTTGTTAAAAATCATTCTAAATTTGGGATGTGGCAGATGCCCACAGACACATTTGCTTCTGCAAGGCAGTGGAGTGACATCTGTCTGTTGAAAATTATCATCGGAATGTAATGCCACCTGACCCTGTAGAACCTCTTCTGTTTCTTTCAGTTTCTCTACATTGCTCGACGAGAAGGAGGGGGTTTTGGTGGCTGCAGGGTGGCTCCATGCTGATAGTGGTGTTGCATTGGTTTGGCGTGTACAGCCCAGACAGCCTGTGTGGGCTCCCAGCGTGTGTTTGGCAGGGATGTGCCGAGTTACCCTGCCTGTTTGCTGCCTGTGCTGTCTCTGTGCCACACTACCCTGCCTTGGATGTACTGGTTGTTATACTTGGAGCAGATCGGGCTACCTTATTCTGCTCAAACACCAGTGTAGGCTGGTTATTTTCCTCTTCTATTGTTTGCAGAGGAGTGAACTGGTTCTTCAAGAGCAACTCAGGCCTTGGGCAAGAGCCCTTCCTCCTGCTTGTTCTCTTGGTTCTCCCTGCTGTCTTCCACTCCTCCACTTCAGTGGCTCCCCTCCTTTCTGCATGTGCTGGTGGAGAAGTATTTGGCTGATGAAGCACAGGCTGTGTCTCCTCAGCAGTGAGTGCACGGATCGCACTGTCTAGCTTATTTTTTCCCTCCCTGCTCCTACGCAGCCTCCTTGCTGTCTCCTGCAGCTCAGCTCTCTGCAGCAGGAGGTCCTTCACCTGCTCAAACCTTTGCAGGCAGGCTTCCCCCTTAGCCACAGGAGAAAGGTCCAGGCAGCTTCCACAGCGTGGGGTATGCACAGCAGCCTCGCACCTCAGGAGCTCCGTTTGGGTGGACACACTGGCCACTCCCGGGGTGGAGAGCGCAGATCCCCAGCAGCCCTGGCCTGCCTTCCTCCTCGTAGCCGCCACTCTGCCTTCCGCGCCCTTCCCGCGCCAAGTGCCGCCCCGCGCGCCGGGTCGCTCCTGCTCGCTAGGGCTTGCCCTGGTGCGCGAGGCGTTTGGAGCCGCCCAGGCTCAGTCAGAGCCGCCGCTCCTCAGCGGCTGCTCTGCCGCTGCGCTTTTGCCGCTGCTTTTGCCGCTTGAGGAAGGGTCGCCCGGCGCCATCCTTCTCTCTGGAGCCTTTCGGGTACGCGGGGTCATGTTACGTTCTCAGACACGTGCAATGTCACTTGAATTTGCACAAGCCAAGCTCAGGCACAATGCCCGAAAAACAAAAAAACTGAGCAGAAAAGGCGGGTGAAACCTCACTGTCTGGTGGAGAAGGGTCTCAAGGAGAGCAGGAGCCTCTTTTCCAAACATCTTATGGTCTGGAACCCTCCACGGAGTCTCCTAGAGGTGAGGAAGGCTACAGAGGGAAACGGCTGAGGAGCCTGGCCGGGAGGAGGAGAAGGGCTGCCAGATCACTTCAGCCTTCAGCAAGTTGGCAGGGTGGCAGAGCACTTCGGGTCGAAAACTAACAGCTTTCCAGGCACAGCCCTTTGTGGTGGGATTGGCCAGAGGGACAGGGACACTGTCAGAAGGTCTGAAGAAGATTCATGTTGAACAACCCGGCTGATGGACAAGCTAGTCTGTCTCTTCTGGCTCTGGCAAAGGCTGCAGGCAGGGGGTATGAGAGGCAATAGCAAGGTTTAGAAACTGGGGTCAGAAAAATGTGAAGACAGAGATCTGAACTCCTTTAACAAGCCACATTAGCCTGAAGAGGGGACCCGGTGTCTCCCTTCTCCCAGCCCAGGGCTTCATCCGGGGGTGAATGTTGGTGCATGAAACACTGACAGTGATCCTGACCACAAACACACAGGGAGCACAGAGAGCCAGCAGAGAGCAGCCTAAGTCGTATCAACAGACAGAGGGAAATCCTTTTTTTAGTAATTTAAATTGCCTGTATTTTGCTGGGCCGCCCAGGAACGGGTGAAGTCTGTAGGGGAGTTTCATTCCTCAGGGCTGCCCATTGCCAGCTCTCCCAGGAGCGCAGGCTTCTGGCGTGGGTGGCTCCTGTGATGCACTGTCTGCAGAGCAATTTCCACGCTCAGATCTCACTTGAAGAAAAAAAAATCCAATCCCATCCTTCATCAATTTTTCATGTAGCTGCCAGTGGCTTGCTCTAGCTTCTGGTGTCATGGGAGCCTTTTGACCACAGAACCTGAAGGTGGGTGTCTTGTGTGTGTGCTCAGCTGTGAGCCCGTTCTCACAGCAGTCCCTGCAGCAGTTTGTATGGGCCAGCAGCCAGGTGAGCACAGAGCCTGGCCCCTGTGGGGGGGACCTGCACGGGACTGATCCTGCTTAAAAAGCTCCTGAGGCCAGCATGTTGTAAACGTCTTCCCAAATGAAGCGCTAGCCAACTGGAGAAGGTCTACCATGAGCCTTCAATATCTCCCCCATCGCCCCAGCGTCATGTTGAGCAGCCCTGGATGGACATCTCTGGAGCAAGCCTCTGCTCACTGCACCCCATTCTACTGTGCCTCCTCTCTCCCACACAGATGCTGCTTCCCCCGCTGCGGTGGCGGGGGCTCAGCGAACGCCCTTCGTTTCCATTTGCATTTGGAGCACGTCTTCTGATAAACACCACCACATTCCTCTTGAGGCTTGAATAGGAAATGAGCTGGGAAATTTCAGACAAAGGTAGCATTAGTTTGGAGTGCCATGGTCTTCTGGGAGTGGGTTTAAGGAGCTTGGAGCGGTTGTGAGAACATCTCTGCTCAAATCCAAGCCGGCAGCTCAGTAAGTGCAAAGTTAAGGAAAGTGTCCTCTTCCCCTTGCATGCCATCAATATTTAGGGCTGGGCTTCAATTATTCACTCCTTCAGGGTGTGCTTTTATCATCTCAGTGCTACAGGATTAGCTTGTGCACCTTCTCTGGGCACTCAGAAAAGACCTTTTCATAATATTGGTGAAATTTCATATCTGAGAGGCTTTTTGCAAACAAAATATACACTATGAGTCAGAAAAATAAAATCTTCCCTATCCACACCCAAAACTTCTTTAAGACCACACAGAACTTAGCATTAGTAGATGTACAGGCTCTGGCCTTGGCTGGAGATGAAATAATCCAGCATGGCTTGGTTAGAGGTTGGATCCATTAGTTCTTTTTTTTATACAAGCACAGGAGATTATCTAGTGATATTAGGCCCAGGCCAGCTTCATACACATCCGTGACCCTCAGCACAGCCAGCTTGTTTGTCTGAGCTGTGGACAAATCAAAGTCAGCTGTGATTAAATACTCCAAATTATTGACATCTGCACTAGAAATACCTGACTTGTTAACAGCCTGACTTCCTGCTGGCTTGCAAAGCCAGGCAGTCATTTTGCTAAAAATACAGGTAATCAGATTGTGTATTTCTGAGCACAGCTTGATCAGTGCAGGGTCTGGGAAGAATTCTATTTTATTTGCCCAAATATTATTTTTATTTAATTAAGTAAAGTCAACCATGGAATTAGCATTCCCTTTCTCCCTTCAGGAGCCTGAGTGCCTGTGGGAGCTCAACACCACAGCAATCACTGGGATTTCAGGGTCTGTCAAACCAAGGAAAAATTGGAAATATTTTTTTTTCGGCCTTTTGAAAATATTTTGTAGGGTTATTCTGTTCCAGGGCAAGATGATAAGGTCATGATAAGATCATGAAAAGTTTTGCTAAACAAAACCTGAAAAAAATTATTGAGCTGAAGGAGTGACCACTCAGTTTTCATTGTTTTAGAAGATATTTTGTAAATACTGGCAATTCTCACTAAACTTAAAAGGTTGGATTAAGTTTTTAAGAAAAAATGTAGAAGTTGTGAGTTTTACATTTAGAACTTGTTGAAACAAAGCAGTCTGACAATTTTTGAGACTGTTTAAAAATATTTTCTGACATAAACCTGATGAAACCTGGCCCAAATCCTCTCTGCAGATAGAATTTTGAAGAACTTGAGTTTTTCAGGTAAGAAACACAAAAAGCATAAAAAACCCATTGAAGCAAAAGATTTTGCTGTAAAGTTCCTGCTGCAGTGATTGCACTGCTCCTGAGAAACAGAAGCATCTGCTAAGATGCATCAAAGTATGTGTTCATCCTATCAAACAGAGGTAGTGCTTGTGTTTGCTTTCTGTAGTCAGTGCAGAGAGACAGGTGACCTCAGAAATGATGTGACATACCTGTGAGTTGAAGCGTCCTTTTGGGTTTATGGCCTTCTCCATGCACTTGACAAGCAGATGAGGCTTCACTCTCAGCCGTCTCAGGCCCATGGTTACAGCTGGGTGGAATAAAGAAACCTGTGTTCAAGTGAGAGGAAGCCCATGCAAACCTCTCCTTTGCTTCAGGCAATGCTTCCCGCTTAGGACCTTCACCAACCCCCTCTGGGCATAACGCTGTGTTATCACTTCTGAAGGGCTTGCATTGTTTCCAAAGTTCTGAACTGTTCAGATTTAAAAAATGTTTCAAATCCAGACCCGTGCCACTGGGCAGCTCTGAATCCATCAGATTTTGAACACAGCTGGGTGAGAAATGCTGCGCCAGCTGAGCAGTTTGAGGGACCACGCTTGTGGCCAGCCACTGATTGAGCATTGTTGCTGGTGCTGAGACCTTCTGTGGCTCCCACATGCTGGCAGCACCGTGTGCCAGCACAGACTAGTGAGAAAACCTCATCAGAGCTGAGCTATGGTAGCACATGTTTCTTCATAACGTCCTGTCCAGATTAAGACAAGGCAGTTTAACAGGGCTCGCCACCCAGGGCAGAGACATCGGGCGTTGTGACCATGTTTGGGTTTCCCACAGGGGAACAAGAACAAGGGTTTCCTTGGCCAAGCAAACGAGCCTGGGCATTGATGCTTTCACATTTCCTGCACTGAAGGTGATGGGTAACAGTACCTGCATGCTGTGCCGTGCGCAGGATGTGATCAGGATGTCTGCTGGAGTTAAGTGCTCCCCACTGCTTGCTCATCAGATGGCATTGCCCAGCTTCTGCTGCAGAGTGGAGGCAATGGGAAGCAGGTGCATAGACTACTGCTTACATTATAGCCCCTCTCCACAAGTGCACTGCTCAAAGACACCTTTTATTATTACCAGACAAGCAAAGTTAGCTGTTTCTGTAACATCCCATCACGTGTTTGCCCCACAGCAACCTGCAAGTCAGCAACACAAGCTCCTTCCTGAACAGGATGCAACAGGTAAGACTGTCACTATTTTGGGATGACCAGCCCATTATGAAGCCCAGGCTGAAATGTAACATCTCTTCTTTCACCTCCCATGGAAGAATTTTTAGCTGTGATAATGTGAGCAGCCTGGTGGAGAGGTACCCAGCTCCCTTTCCCTTTCTCCCAGGGTCTTTCCACCAAAAGCTGCAAACCCATTTTATATCAAAGGCTCAGCATAGCTATAAAGAGGCTTAGCAAGATTCAGTTTTTAATTGTGAAATATCATCAGAGACAGCTTCTTTGCATGCTGCCTCTTGCCTGCAGCAGCGTTTGTAATTTCCTAGCAACTCGATTCTGCGAGTGGCCCCAGCGGAGCTCCAGGGAGGTGCCAGCATTAAAGATGGGGCACTGCGGGCCCTGAGACAGAGGTGGAGAGCAGGACTGGTGACTGGCAGGAAAACCTGACAACCAGAAATTAATGTTGCTTTTAACTGTCAACTCTCAGTAAAGATAAACCTTGAATCCTACCAGGCCTAGCTGTAAAGTCACACCGCTCTTGCTTTAATCATCAGCTGAGCACACTGCACTTTCTGCTGCTGTCTCAGGGAGGATGGCATAATGCCTGTCCAGCTCACTAAGTGTGATGTGGGCTGAAAGATGATGATTATGTGAACCCAACACTCTATCAAGGGATGTTAGCAATGTCAAGGTGTGGGTGGTCCCCAGGGAACAGCCTTGTCCAGGAGCAACCCAACTCATATCAACATGATCCTGCTACTCCTGTCCTGTAATGGAAGACCTGGGCTCCAGGGCAGGGCTCACCCACCCCCCTTGGCCTGTAATCCTCCTTGTCATCCTTGTGAGCCATATTAAGAAGAGCTGGGACACCCATCTTTTCCTGAGCCTGAAGATACAAGCTTATCTTGCAACAGGTGTGATCACAGGCTGTTGTGCATGATCTGGACAAATGGTAAAGCTCCTGAAAAAGTGGGAGGCTGTTCCACCAGGGCAGAAGGTTGAGCTAACAGTACAGGGCAGTCTTTCTAGAAAAAGGCATTCTGGGTCCATTTATTCAGTTCTCTGTGTACATGAGGGCCATTGCTGACTTGATGACAGGTCAGACAGTCTTTGCAGGCTGAAGTATTGGGGTCACAGTTAGACATACAGCAGGGGAAGAGGATGGGTTCCCAAAGTAACATGGAAGAATTGTAAAAATCCAGAAAAGATCCAGATGCTGAATTGAGAGAAGACACTTAATGGCACCAGAAAAGCAGCAGAGTCACATTTAACCTGGTAATGACCCTGCAGGAGAGCTGGTTCCCATTACCTTTGAAGAACAAAACAAATGAGCCTTATGCTGCTACTGTCAAGCATTTTAAAGTGCATTTAATAATCATAGCATTTTTAAAACAGGCCTTCCTACCATTAATAACAGTCTGCCTAGCCTTAAAAATTGTACTGCAGATATATGGTTTTTCCAGTTTTGAAACATCAGCAAATTTAGTTTTAATGTACTGTAGAGCTAGAAATAGTCACTGTAAGGATGGAATTGTTTTTCATGCAGTGCCTTTATTGACATGAGAAAATCAGCAAGTATTAGTTTAAAGTGATTAATTCAGGAACATGCAAATGTGAAGGCTGGATGGAAGCGCGTGAACCACATGTTGCAGAACCAGAGTCTGATTCCTTGGCTTCCCTGGGTCCACCACTTCCCAGCAAGCCTTCTGTGCCCAGGGGCAAAGAACTTGGTCTGAAGCAAAAGTGGTGGAATCGATGAAGGACCCAGGATGAGTTTTGGGTTGGCACTCAGCTACCTGGGTGGCAGAAATCCAGCACGGAGGGAGACCTTCAGGTGGTGGTGGGCAGTGGGTTGGATATGAGATGCTGGCCAGGTGGTCAGTGTGGTTCAGAGACTTCACACACAGGAGGCCTGAAACAAATCCTACCCAAAGAGAGTGCAGGGGAGCTCCTTGTACAAGCAAGGCAGCGTGGCCTGTCCCAGCTCTGTACATTGCATATTGAATATGACTCTCAGCTATCCATGACATTTTCACACCATTTGACAGTGTGAAAGTGCTTTTAAAAGAGAGGAAAGAGCCCAGGGAGAAGAGCCTTTCCACAACCCTCCTCATCTGCTGGAGAACGGTCGAGGGACCTATGTGAGCTCTGCCCTAGTGAATGGGGCAGAAGCAGATTGAAACCCAGCAAAAGTTTGCTCTTCAATTAGCACCTGTCCCCCAGCCTCAGGATGACTTTTGGGAAGATGACAGCCATAAGGCTCTTCTGTCTTACTGGGGAGCTCGCACAACCCTGCAATAAAGGAGCCACTGCAGTGATTTTCTCTCTCCTTTTGAGAACCAAACATTGGCTTAGCCTGTAATACACACATCCTAGATGGCAAGGACAAGCTAGATCATGAAGACAATAGAAAGAGTGAGTGTACAGAGAAATGTGAAAAAATGACTCTGAGATGCATTCACATTTTATGCATTTACTGGGATAAAACCTCGAGTCTATAATATTAAATCAGAATGTCAAAGAAACAGCTTATGCTAATTTAATTAAAGGCAGCATCCTGGTGCTCATGGATAAGGAACCAAATTAATATTGTGCACCACCCACTAACTTTGCCTGCCAGGGGTGTGCTGAGGCTGGGTTGTTCTGATGTGCTCATGGCTCTGTTTTTCCAGGATGAGTATCCTCCCACCACTCTACCAAAATTAGGCAGGTCAAGTTTTACTCTTTTCAGTCCCAAAGCTGACAAACAGTGTGTAAATACTATCTCTGGGCACCTGGGCATCAATTCATCCATCTGTGGTAGAGAGGTAGGAGCCTTTGCCTGCCTTGGCTTCCCATGGGGGGAGAAAAGAGAGAGGTTTCTCAAGGAAGCCTGAAGTGAAGGGCTATGAACACGGCCTCCACACACCCTTTCCCTAATATGAAACAGGACTGAGCTCTTCTGGAAAACAAACCAACTTGTTAATGGAGTTTGAGGCATCATAAAGGTACCACAAGCCTTCAGCTTCACACTTTGTATGTTTTTATTCTATTTTTGGTCTGGGCGTATTCTCTTCTTTAATGTGTGTGGGAAAATAATCCTCCAAGAGCTCTAGAAGGATGTGGTTTTGAAAAGCTTGACCTTTATGTGGCTGCATGGCCAGGGGATGGAGAGACCTGTATGCCGTTTGGGTGCAGAGCCACCGCTCCCCTCCCTTCCAGCCCTGTCCTCCCATCCAAGCAATTAGAGATGAGAAGAGTGGATGTTGCTGTTATTTATACAACAGGAACAAACACCTCACCTTGTGACCTGCTGGACCTTGTCAAAAGTTAGCTGTCTGTCCAGGGGATTGTCTCTGGGGTCAACTCAAACCTCAGCCAAGCTAATGGGAGAATTTTGATGGATCTGAAAGAGGTATGGATCAAATGTTTTGCTTGTCCCAGAGTTGGGTGCATAAAAGAGCTTACTGCTTCCTTGTGCAACACATTGTGATGTGCTGAACTTGGAGAGCATGTTGAAGTTCCTCAAAGTTTTGGTAGCACCAAAGCTGTCAGGCAACTTCTGAAATGCTAGGTCTTCACTGCTTCACTTTGCTGCTTGTGCAACAAACCAGTTCTTCTTTCCCAGCATGGGTTGGGAAGAGGGAAAACAGGCAACTAAAACTTCCTTGGGTAAAACCTGGTCTCAGTCTGTCATACTGATGTCATGCTTAGATCTTCAAATCTTGTACCCTGCTTGTTGTAGGGGGGTTGGACTTGATGACCTTTATAGGTCCTTTCCAACCCAATACATTCTATGATTCTATGATTCTGTGATTTTATTGCAAGATGCTGTTTGGATGCTTTTGCTCTCTGCAAATCAGACAAGGAGCCTGTCTCCATCACAGGAGGAGCTGCACAGTTTGGGGTTTAACCTCTAGCCTAATTAGAGCCCATCAGAACCAAGGGCATGAACAAAGCAAGTTAATAAGTTACTTGCCTGAGGAATATGTAATGTAAGACCCCCAGAGGGGTCAGAAGGACTTCTCTCACCCCTTGAAATTTCCCACTGGCTACCAGGTATTCTTTTATCATCACACTTTAAAGTCTCTACATTTTTCTCTATGAATGTATTGCAGAACATGACTTGGGAATGACCTGAATTGAAAGGTCTGACAGATTGCTTTTTTTAAAGGCTCTTTAGGGAAAAAAACAGACATGACCCCCTGCTAAATTACACCTGTGTGAAAGTAATGCATTGCCACCATTATTGACAGCATCACACCTGGCTAATTGGGTGTGAATGGAATACTGGGACCAGCATCACATTATTTTCCACTTAGCAGAGCTGCTATGGTCTCCCCAGGGGTCCTAGAAAAACCTCCTTAGATCTCACCCTCTTCCCCCAGGTTTGACAGGTCATTAGAGATATGATTCAGCCATATCTTCATCCTAGTGGTTTGGGGCACTTGAAATGTAAATAGTGGCTGGATTTCAATTTCTAAAGAAGATTTCCTTATTTTGGACTATGTCAGTGGGAACGTGCTGGAGGTGATTTATGAGAAAAGTATTTAAAGCCAATTCATTGGGTATGAGTTGCTGAACTGCAGGGACCGGAAAATCACTTTTGGTCCATCCTGTGCCCACTGCACTGAGATGACCCATTCTTTCCCTGTTCTTTCTTTTCTCCCTGAAATGCTGCATGTGTGGAAGCTGGGCTAAGCGACTGTGTCCCTACTTTCCATGTTGATGGGAAGGACTATTAGATTCACCTCCTTAAGCCCAGAGAGGAACAGTATTTATTGTTCGTAAGTGCTCTGACTTTGTTATAAAACATATGAGGGGTAATGGTTTCAAACAGAAAGAGGGTAGATTTAGATTAGACATTAGGAAGAAATTCTTTACGGTGACGGTGGTGACACCAGGGAAGTTGTGGGTTACCCATCTCTGGAAGTGTTCAAGGCCAGGTTGGATGGGGCTTTGAGCAACCTGGTCTAGTGGGAGGTGTCCCTGCCCATGCAGGGGGGTTGGAACTAGATGATCTTTAAGGTCCTTTCCAACCCAAACCATTCTGACATTTTGTGATTATCAGGCAGCCTAAAAAAACAGAGTGCAAGGAATGCCTCGTTTTGCCTTTTGGATGTGGCCATCTGACCCCTCCCTGCTCTGAGGTGTCGAGGGAAGGCTGCACCCCAGCCTGCCCCGCTACAGGGGCCGTGATCCTGCATCCCCTGACATGGGGTATACGAGCACCGGCCTGGTGCGATGCTGCCTGGCCCAACGGATCAGATCCCACAGGGCTGCCGGCGTGTGGCCCCTTTTCCTGGGCTCCCTCTGGCTGCTGCGGGACATCCCGGGGAAATGGAGCCCGGCTCGGGCATCCGGCGGGGCGGGCTGCAGCCAGGTAGGGCGAGCAGGGCTCTGCGGGACACAAACCTGCCCCGGGGGCAGTCAGATCTCGGTAGCGGCAGAGCAGAACAGCCGTTGCTCTGCTCCCGGCCGCCGGTTCCTTCCCATCAGCAGAGGGACCCCTCGGACCAGCCATGGGGCCGGCACGGCTTGGCCGGAGGACAGGGACAGGTAGGGGACAGCCCTGCTGCGGCTGCCAGCCCCGCTCGAGGCTTCGCTGGCCTTCCCGGGAACCCTGGGATGTTCGGGCTTAATAGTAATAAAACAGAGGATGACAGCAGCAAATAGAAAACAGCAGGCTTGGCACGGAGGTCGGAAACAAGCCGGATTCGCCCCCGCTCCTCCGGCCCTGTGTCCATGGGTGTCCATTAGGAAGATCTGCTGGTAACTGTGCAGTGATACAACGTGTCCGGACCCTTGCAGAGACCCAGCATGAGCCACCTGCTCTCTACCGTGGCGAGTTAGTGTGGAAAAGAGCTTCGGTTGGAGGAAAAAAAAAGATGGGGAAAAAGGAAGAAAAGAACAATCAAGTCTTCCCAGTCACTTGGGGTTTGCTTGAGAGTTTTTTGCTGCTGATGAGTATTTGAAATGATGAAAGTAGAGCAGCCTGGGTAAAATTAAGGCCTGTTGCTACCAAACTTGTTTTGTGAGCACTAAGACACAAATAGGGGGTGATTATGTGTGGTTTTAGGTGAAAGCTGGAATTTGGTCTGTTTTTCTTGGGGGACATAATATGCCTCCACATATGCTGGTGTTGCAGCATTAGAGGGTGAGTGTCATTCCTCAACTCCATCCTCTCCTTCAAAAAACAATGAAATGCCCCATGGATTTTTCTTCTCAGAGTAATGAGAGTAATAAATTAGCAATAAGAAAAAAAGCAGAGCAACTAAAGGGAGAAAAGCTATCTGCTACATGTGAAGAAACTGCTGGGCTCCACTATGCTAAAAGCTGCAATTATTAATGTAAGAGACAACAGATGGGATTTGAAACTTTAGTGAAGTCAGCCGTAACATGTTTTTTCACCCTTATCAGGGCTAAAATTTGGGTTAGGGCCTTGCAGAGAACAGTTTTCTTCAAAATGAGCTCAGCTCCTGGGATTGAAGGACATGAACTCCTGTGCTGGGTACTCCTAGGAACTCTGCAACCAACTTCAGAAAGTTCTTGTCTTTCTGCTGTCCTTCAGAAACTGCCAGCTGGAGGGGGAAGACTTTTTAGTGCATTGATGAAGATTTTTTCAGGAAATCTAACACTTTTTGTATTCATCATTCCTTTCTTTTTCCAAAGCGTTTCTTTCATAACTACCAAATGCAGAGCTGTGGGAGTGTCTAAGAGATGCCAAATTCGGGTAGACAGACCTTGAGCCAGGAGCTTTATAAACAGCTGAAGTGGAAGGTTGATGGGTCCCTGCCCTGTCTGCTTCAGTCATCTGTATTCATCTTTGCTACAACAATCCTTCCTGCAAAGCCAGCTATAGGCCTTCAGTACAGCTGTGTGACTAATCCTTAAGTAATCATTTATTTGGGGAATGTCACCTCTGGGTGTGCTATTTGTTGATCCATAACAGTACATTTTGAAAGGAGCAGGTTGAAATAATCCAATCAGCATTTCCTGAAGGGGGATATGACCCCTTCCCCTTTTCTTCTTGTCCCAAACAGGGTACAATAAGCACGTGGGATGTGTGTGAAGAGATGGCAATGTGAGTGTCAAGGGGATCACGTGTGTCTGAAGGCTGACTGCAGTGTGAAGGGTAGACTTGGGAGGAAACAGGGTAAAACAACTGGGGAAAAGCTGCTTTGCTTGGCTGTTGGAGCTGCCTGCTGTAGGGCAGTGGAGTCCCCAGAACACTCTTCGAAGATATGGTGGGAGCCATAACAATGTACCCCATGGTGGGATGCTTTGTGGCTGGAGAACATCTGGGGTTCCATGTCTGAGACCATGTCACAGCCACACTGTGCTGTATGAGTTACAAGCTGCACAACCATTTCTAGTACTCCTGGAATGTCCAGGTCATGATCGTCCAGGATGCAGAGTTCTCTAGTGCTTGTCCCTCATGAGCTTTGGTGACCTGGAGGAGTGTAGTTGTATCTAGATGTGTCTCTCCTGCTACAAGCTGGTGTGTTGTGAAGATCACAGCACAGCCAGCTACTCTTTAAAGGTGCCAGCAAGACCAACAGCTAGGAAGAATGTTGTTTTTGGAGACAGATCCCATCCCAGCAACCTCCATGGAGTGGAGAACCTGCCTTCTCAATGGCCAGCTCTTAAACATAACGTTTCAACTTTAATATACTGCTTAACTCCAGGGGAATAACATTTTTAGTCCAAATTCCTCCCGGTTTCTCACTTTATGTCCTTTTTTTTTCCTCATATAATTCAACTTAGGAACTTGGCAACTTGAAGAAGAGGGTGCTGGCAGCCCCTGGGAGTGGTTCCTTGCTCTGGCCTGCATCCCACGATGTGGTTTGAGCTGTTGGCATCACTCAGGGAAAATTCAGCCCATTACAGGACTGGTTGCTATGACACTTTGTAGATCATGATATCAGGAGCTACTGGTGCAAGAGTAACCTTTTAACAGGAACTCTGTTTGGCTTGAATATGGATGATTTGGGCTTTGAGAACCAGGAAAATCTCTGTTTGCCCAGCAGTGATGAATTATATGTCCTGTGGGACAGCTCTGGGATCATTATGCCTTCTAAGGGATAAGTTAAAAATAAAGCCATTTTTTCTTCATCTGTTGCTTCCTTTGGCAATAATACTCATCACTTGCATCTTGGTATAGAGATTAAGAATTTTCTGGGGGACAATTTCTTTTGGAAAGTCAGAGGAAATACTTCTAAAGAAACTGACCCCTACAAAACGATGAGTGGTGTGGCTTCTTCCACTAGTATAAGATAAAAAGGTCAAAGCTAGGCATTTCCAGGCAAAGCTGAAGAATGTTTCTGCCCTGCTCACTAAAAGATGGTCAATGGGCCATTGGTCAGTTGTCCTAGGGGCATTATAAATAGGACATCTTTGATAACTTTCAGTCAATCTCCTTAACACTGCTGCAGTAAAGGAAAAAAAACCAACAAAAACTGGTTCAAATGAGGACCAGGATGTGGATGTCTGGTTCCAGAAGGATTTTTAAGGCAATGCAAATGTTTCTTAAGGCTATTTTTTTACATTCTAGTTCAAACTGCTGTCTAATCCTGTCTAGCATCTGGTGCTTCAGTGAAAGGAAAGGAAGAATTAAATGAAACCTCCCTGTAGACCCAGAACATTCAAGTAAACTGCAGTTTTTCTTTTCTTAAACAAGATTAGCCATCATTAAAAAAACAACTTTGGGTTATGGTCATTTCCATCAAGTTATCAATATGTCCTTAGGCATAAAGTCTTCGTTTTCAATGCCTTCTGCTAAACACTCGACAGGGTCATCACGGGGTCACTGACATTATGCGAATTGGTTACTTTTCCTAGTTGATGCTACTACCTATTTTTAGCTTTGCCCTTTGGCTTGCCTTTGGCACTTGAACTGGATTAACCAGTAGCAATATGAATCACGACACAGGACAGAGAGGCTTACAGCCACTCAGGCAAGCTGGAGATGTGCCAAATAAATAATCAAAGCTACTAACGAGGCTGCATAATGCTGCGGGCTCGCAGGGAACTTTCTTGTAATGTAGTCGTTAGTGTCACAGTTGTTTGAGAAGAAGAGTGAAAATGTAGTGGTTGTTACAGTAGAGAGGAGATCTAACTAGAATATTTTAAGTTAAGTGAGTAGCAGCTACAGTGTTGTTTAGATTTTCTTGCCACATGGTTGAGTATGTTCATTACTTATGATGGCATTGTTGGAGCTGCAGTTTTATGAGGAGAATGGCAAAATTGTTTTTGTAAGGAGAAGTAATAGCTTTTAGTTGTAACAAAAGCTATTGCTGCTATCTAAAAAAACTTTTTTCATTGTTGCCACACAGGTGCCCACATCTGGGGAGTGATGGTGCAAGCTCTGCTTTTTTGGCTAGAGGGATTGTTCATCAGAGCATTTGCAAGCTGTAGGCTTAGCTCCTCCAGGAAATTCAATGTGTTAATTGGTTGGGACTCATGGCAACCTACTGACTGCCAGGTCCACTAAGGAAAATGATACCTCTGTGCTTCAGGTTTACACACCTGTTTCCTCATCTGGCCAGCCAGCTAATCTCTGCCTTTCCTCAGTTTTGTCCAGTCTTGCTGTAGGTCATGGACAGGGGAGGAATGTGTAGAAAGCTTGTCCATTTCTGACCTGTGTTGTAAGATACATTTTTAGCCTCTTGGTTTCTCTCTGCCACACAACTGAAGAGGAGGGTGGAAATCTGTTTTGATAGTGATAACTGGGACAGTTTGTCAGGTACAAGCCTATGGGATCTAAGAGCCAGTAGGACCACTTCATCAGTTCTTTGCAGGAACTTCTCATCATATTTTGAGTTATTTCTGAGAATCCCTTCCTGCTCCCCCACCTTTCTAAATGCTGCATTTGGAATTTTACACACTGCCCCTCAAAAAAAAAAAAAAAAAGAAGAAAAAAGTATGATATTGTCCCTTCTCTCAAATTATTTTGTTTTGCAAAATTTTCCTTCACTCACAAGGGATGTCATCCCTCCTCACCCATCCTGTTGGGAGCTTGCTGCAGTGCTGTGACTGCTAAATCCACCTTGACATCTCCATGTGTGGAGAGGAGGACATGGCAGTTGGGACAGCATCTGGTCCCTTGCAATCCTGGTTTCAGAGTAGCTGGATGTATTTTGCCTGGCTGCCCCAGGACACATTGCTTTTGGGAACCCCTTGCATAGCCCAGACAAGTGAGGCAGAGCTACCCCTCACTTTAATACCTCAGGCATCTTATGGAGAACTCAATTCATTATGCCCCAGCTTCAAAAATAATTAGTCAGCAGTGGCCATTTTTTTCAATTATGGGGCTTAAGGGATTACTGTGAGTCACTACCCTCAGGTATTAATATCTGCATTGCTTCTACAATGGTTCAGGTAAGGAGGTGGCAGAACAACTGCACCCAGGATAGCCAGGAGTTGGGAGTGCGACCCTTTATTTCAGTCTACAGAGCAGAACTGAAAGGAAAACGTGCCCTTGTGTTAAAAATTCAACTCATTCCACAAGCTTTTCACTTTGTCTCTCGAGGGGTCAATTAAAGCTTCACAGCCTTTCCTGCCACACTGGCAAAAAAAGATTTTCATCTTCCCTTCTTTTGATTAACTATGTTGTTATAAACAGACGATGCAGCACAAGCAAGGGAAACTAATATGCTTTCCCCCCATGCTGAGGTCCTTGTAAATGAATCAATTAATTTGAACCAGTGCACCCCTGTGCTTGAAAAGGTGCAAAGCTGGCACAGAGATAAAATCCTGCTGAAGTCTTAGTGTCATGGGGGACAAGTGGCCTCAGCTGTGGGAAGCCACCCCTGCACACGCGGGCTTCACACACATGCATGGGCTCACTGAAGCTGTGTACTGCTTCAGATCCCCCCCCCCCAGTTTAAGAGATTTTTTGGCCTCTTAGTTCCAAAAAAAAGATGCTAGTAGCAGGCATTTAAATTTTTATGAAGTGCTTGCTTTATTATCTTAATAAATCCTTGTTTGGTTTGCAGAATGCATCCCCATTGAAGTTAAGAGTTTATATGAAAATTAAAATGACACTATATCTTCTTAATTAGACAAATGTATAGATAAAAAGAAACAAATGTCAGCTAGCAGTGGAATTTAGCTCTGCTGGGAGGGCTCTTTTTATTTCTCTCTCAGGATGCTTGCAGAGGTTAATGCTGGTGCTGCAGGCATCCAAAAGGACAGTAAAACTGTCCCTTATCAGTAGGCAAAACATGGGCACAGGCCTTTCTTCTCTGTTGTGCATCTCATCCTGGCTGAATTATTTACTTCCAAAAATAAGTTACATAATTATTATCACATAAAAATTAAGCATTTTTTATTTTTCACAGGTGAGGAGCCAAGGCTGAGCCCATGAACCCTTTGCTCTGGAATATTTTTTAAGGTACATTAACTTACAGGCTTAATTGGCAAAAAATGGTTGCAGAATATTGATCAATGGATTTTTTATTCAGATTGTCTTTGGCTTTCAGAAGCAAGACATTTCAGAAGCAGATCATTAATGTTTCTAATGTCTCTTAAAGGTTGCACCTGTAAATCCAGTCATTTGATGTTTGCTACAAGACATCTTTTTTTTTTTTTTTTTTTTGAGAGGACAAGAAAATAATTTAGCTAAATTGTGGGAATAGCTTAGTTCTAGCTCAGAGCTGGCTGCAGCATGGACCTCAAACTGCATTTGCTCTCTTAGCTACACATGGCAGAGGAATTTCTGGTTCTCATAATGAAATATAGCGGGAGAAAGTACAGGGTTTTCAAGTAAACTTGCAGTTCCTGGCTCTGTTGTCCAGGGTTTTGGTAATGCGTTTTATTCCACGTAATAAGTTGGGATAACTGCTGCTCTGCAGCAGGGTCAGTTCAGCAGAGATGGTGATGACCCTGGCTGAAAACACTGTTGCCAATGAGCTCTGCTTGCGAAGGGTTTCATCTGGACTTCTCATGCTTCTATTAAAACTTTCTAAATCAGGGAATTTGTTCTGCTTTTAAAGGGAACATGGCAGACTCGAGGAGACTTTCACACATTGAACAAAACCAAGACCATCAAAACAAAATCATTGGTCAGGGCAGTCTTCTTGTCTATGGGAAATGGCAGAGGGGCAGTTTAAGGCAGCACTGATACCAGCAGGGAGACTTGCAGACTTCACTGTTCCATGAAATGTGTTGGTAAAGCACCAGCCTCTTGGGAAGTGGGACTGATTCCACAATCATGAATCTGCAGGCACATCTCATTACCATGCTTCTGTCTGGGTGCCCCTGGCTTTGCTGACCAGAGCAGTCCCTGCCGAGTGGGTGAGCAGGGGCTGGTTCCTGCTGGGAGTGGCATAGTCCTGCTGCAGGACATGCTGCCAGGCTTGGCTGTGCCTTTGGGTGACAGGAGAACTGTGCTTGGGGAAGTTTTTGCAGGAGAACAGCCCAGACCAAATTTTGAAGTACTGAGCTGTGACTGCTTGAGCTGGGGCTGGGCAGGAACTGAATGTATTTGCTGCCTGGGTTATCTGACCTTCATCTCCCTTGGGAAAGGTGAGATGGGACCAACACACTTCCTAGGGAGAACAGCCTTTTTGGGGGAGAATTCCTTTCCTGGGCACACAGCAGCAGCCATCATTAGTTATGTTGTGAGTGTATCTTCCAAATGCAGAAATCAATTCTGAATTTTTTATGGCTTTAATTACACCACCCTGCATGTGCTGCAGAGAATGGGTTATTAGGCTGCTAGATGCTAATTTTCTTCCAGGATGAGAGGGTTGTTTTTTTTTCCATGCTTTTCCTGCTTTGGATAGCAAAATATTGCATGCAAGAAGGCGAAAGTTCACTGCAGCATTGAGCTAGCAGTTAGGCTTAAAGCAAAAGCTGGCAGAGCACTCCTCCATGCTTTTCCAGTATGACTCAATAGCTGGGCTATCAGCAGCATATGGATTTCAAAGTGCAGGGAGGGAGAATTTATCAGAAAGTAATTCATATCTGCTGCCAGATTCTTCTGCAGTTTAATCAAAGGTTCTTGGAGTCACTGGGGTTTGGTCTAACATCCAGGATACATGGATGGTGTTCAGGAGCGGATAATTCAGGCCAGGGGCATTGCCTGGCCCTTCCATGACTAGCTTAAAGAAAGGCACCAAACTTACTGCTGTGATGTGCCACTAGACTCACTCTTAGCAAGCACAAAGTCTGGTTTTGGAGCTAATTGTAGGGCTTAGTTTCTACCAGTGAAACAACAGCAGTGACATGAAAGTTTGCTTAGACAAGGTCTGGACTATCTCTTCATGCTTTCTAAGCTCACCTGCAGGCAGGACTGTTCATGCAGCCTGGTCTGTGAGTCTCTGAAAAGTCAGGTCTAAGAAGCAACCAAGATGCTATGAGTGTAAATCAGAGCCTTGATAAAGAGATTGGCTTTTCTCATCTAAGCCATCTCTCTGCCTCTCCACTGGTATCTTTTACCAGTATTGATCTTTCCAAGTAATGTATTTTGACAGTCTGCACAGTGACATATATTGCCCTCAGGTTGTAAAGCCTTGGCCTATCATCACATTAATGTGATCATCTCATAAATGCAACAGGATTGAGCTGACTCCATCTTAGCACCTTCCAAGGGAGTGGGTCCGGTGATTGAAGGAATCTTATAATCACTGCTGAGACAGAATTCCAGGTCCTGGTCAGCCTGGGAGAGACTATGCAAGCAGTGTCATTTGTTCTGAGATTCCCAGATGTTGAAATATATCCATACATCTTTGGGTGATCATGGGCTAGGGGATCAACCAGATAATGGTACACGCTCTTTGCCAAAGTGTGAGTGCTTGAGCTGCTCTCGTCTCTAAGGCACATTGTGCTGCTCTACCTTGCTGTTTAAAGTAATCCATGTCCTGCTCTGGCAGAGACTGTGTTTCAGAGGATGTTGCTTTCAGTCATGAGTTACACTTGGCTGAATTCAAAGGAACTGGTTATGGCTGGAAAATAGCTCTCCTCAGTTCCATCATTTATCAATGACAGAAAGTACACCCATTGCACTTGTCTTCTTTGGGACTGGATTTATAGTCTCATCAAGTCAATGGCAGCCTCTTCAACGAATTAAGAGGATTGTTACCACCCAGTACAGGGAATGTATACTGTCTTTGCAAGTCAAGGAAAAATAATATGTTACACCAAACTTTACTCTCCTAAATTATCTTCATTCCTTTTATGGCACTATTTCCCATAACTGTGCTGTCTTAGGAAGTCTATTTTGTTATGGTTCAGAAGAGGAAGTTCTCTTCTCCAAATAACTTCCAAATACACCTTTCACTTGTGTTTTTTGCTCTTCCTTCAGTGCAGCTGAAGGTTTAATGCATGTCAGTCTTCAGCAGATCTGCTTTTTAAAGACTTGTCTGGCTTCCTTTGTGAGTATTCTTTGTGGGGCAAGGAAATGACACTTTCCTTACATCCTCTCTCGTAGCAGGAATTTCTCTGAAGTGTGGGGTTCCTTTCCCTTTCCATTAAACCAGTGTGTCCTCATGGACCCCTGTGAACACTGAGAAATTCTGCTTGTAAATCAGGCATTTCTCATTCACCTCTTAAAATCCTCAGGCTTTTTCTTTTTTTCAAACGGTACTTTTTGGGTGTTCTTGACACTCATGTGTGAATTTGCTGTTCATTTGAAAGGTGAGTTAAAAAGCTTTCAGTGAATAAATCTCTAACAACTCCCAGTCTGAGGTCTCATCATGTCGGGGGGGAGAGATTACAAAGAGAGGTAGCAGAAAACTGGGAAGTTTTCTGAGGAGCCTGAACAAGTCACTTCCTCCCATCCTTCATCTTACCTCCACAGGGCTTGCTACTTTGGTGTCCATGGGAAAGCCCTGGTTATTATTTCTTACTAACATGGAATCTTAGGGCAAGAAAGTGATCTGGCAGCATTCCCCATCCTCAGAATCATGTAACTTCTCTTGTGTGAAAAATAAAAGGTTGTCTCTCTCTCTAACTCTTCCCCCTGTTCATTGATGTCCTGTTGTCATACAGCCATGAAGAGGAACAGCTGCATTTGCATTACTGCACATCATATCTTGAAGATTTTCCCATCCCAGCAAAAGAGATGATCTCCACCTATGTTTACCTTTAATCTCATTCTGTTGTCTTATATGCTTTCTTGTGTGATTTTATTAAGTGTCCCATATGCTTATCTTGGAGAATTTAGAAAAGCACAGAAAGATCTGTGTGATGAGAAGGTGATGAGGAAGTGTGCTCTCAGAGGTACATGGCAGTAGGAAAGAAATTATGATTGCAAGATATGTGAATGCTTTTGCTATGGGGGTCAGAGTTAAGGTTAATTAAATGTCTTCATTGTGCATTGTCTTCCCCTTAAGGTATTTGAGAGCCTTCTAAGAGAACCATTAACTCTGAACAGCCAAAGTTTTTAATGAATATTTTTATTGATTTTGCTTGCAAGCGGATTTCTCTTAACTCGCCTACACGTACTCATGTATTTGCCTTGAAATTGTGTTTAAATTTTCCCAATTCAGTATTACTAACAGGTAAATTTGTAATCAGATATGGCATGTAAATATTCCTACTTTCCAAGACAAAGCCATCAAGGTGCATATAATCAATTTTTTTTCAGTCTTTCTACAGACATGATATGAATAAAACAGTCTGAGAATGACATGCAGCTAACTAATACTGCTCCTACTGAACTAGGAAATTTAACCATCTGAATGTGAATGGCTTGGTTATTTGCAAAAGTATATGTTTTAGCATTTCATACATTATACAGGATTCAAGATTAAAAAAGAACATTCTGGCATCTAGATAAAGATCTGAAAATTGTTAGGTCTCTTGTTTATAACCTGCATGGTAATGTGAGAGATTTAAATGGGTATTAAGTATGAGCATTTGTGATTCATTTCTATATGTATGAGTGTTTCCTTTCAACATGCCTGCTTCTCAGCTTGCATGAAAACTACTGTTTCGCTGCCATGGAAATGGGAAATTGTGAGAGTTAATAGAAAGATGAACCTCCATTGCTTGAAGACTTTCAATCAAGGCTGGCTGTCTTGGAGAGTTATTGTTCTTATTGTAGAAGCAACTAGAGGAGGTAGTGACCTATGACTTTTCCTAAGGCCCTTTTCTGGCCTTAATGTGATGTCTCTGATGCAAATTGGTTTTTTATGCTCAGTCTAGTCAGATCTTCCTGCTGGTGGTGCTGGATGCTGAATATGTCTTTGGGAATGCTCTTGGCCTAACACTGGTTTGGTTAGAGTTCACTTGTGCAATTCTTTAGAGCTCCACGATATTTTGATTTATCACTTTCTGTAAATCTTTAAGTAATTCTGGTCTATGTTTGGACTGTGGGGTAGATGATCTACACAGAGGTCTCCAATGTCCTTGTCTCTGATTCTCCAAACTGGGGATCCAGCTGGAGCATCCCTGCTGGGCTGTGTGCCTACTCAGAAGACAACTGGGCTGAGGGAGAGGTAACGGGTGTGTGCTAATACTGAGTTGAGGCACAGGCTAGAAAGCTCTCCTGGGTGCCCCAGGTCAGTCACAGTCATGACTTAAAAACACTGGCACCATCTCCACGCAGAGGTGGCACCTCTTTTCCATGGAAGTCAGGATGATGGGGTCAGCTGCATGAGTGTGAAGGCTGAACTAGTCCAACAAAACCCAGGCAATTCTGTGCCAACTGAGAGGATTTACTCAGCCACTGCTTACAAGGAGTGGAGTCCAGTCTCAGGAACAGTCACTGATCTTACTGTGATTTCTAACCTTTTCATGAACACCTACTGTTGGCCACGGGTAGAGACCACAAACTGAGGGAGACCAAACTGTGCTCTGAACTGTAATAGTGTTTCTTGTATCCATACTGGGAGTTATTTTTGATTGTTCACATTTTACCACTGCTTGTATGCAAAAAGATTTAAGCTTTCTGCAGGTCACGATTCATTTCACCTATCTCATGTGATATTAAAATTCCAACTCTAACATGTATAGTCCAGATGATGTTTAGCAGCAGGAGGGAAAAGTCCAGTGGTTTGAATTTATAGCTCAACAGCTTTTTAGGAATCAGTCCCAGTACTTGGAATAATGACCTACCCTTCACACATAACAGATGTGAAGCAGTGGATTGTCCACCTCATATCAATAAACAGCTGGAGATGAAGCAGACAATATGCAAGAGTTCAGCAGGCCACACGATGTAAAATTAGCTGGACATCCATGCTGGTTTTTATATTTTTCCTGCATCAGTTCACAGATGCCTAGCTTACAAGCACCTTACACTCAGTAGAGTTTTTATGTTCCTTACCACTGCTTGTTACTCATCTTACAAAATCTACCGGATCTTTTGATTTTACAGAAGGAAACATTCAGTTCTGCTCCTGTTCAAACGATCTGTCAGCTCTGTGTTATAAAATACAACAGTACAGATCTGAGACCATTAGTTAAAGAGATAAAGAGTCACACCCAAAGTTGTAAATGTAAAATTTTGACGATTTATTTTTTATTTAAGTATGTTCAGGAAATTTACATATAGATTAAGCCCTGAGTATACCGAATGTCAGTCTGTTCACATTCTGATGCCTTTGTATCACTTCTGTGCATGGATTGGGTTCAGAGCTGGAGCATTCTGCTCATTGCCTCTAACTAAAACACTACAGGGGTGAGGGTTAAAGGAGATCCTTTTAGGCCACAGACATGCTGGGGAGGTGTTTGGGTTGTCTGGACTTTGGTTATGAACTTGTCAGAATATTAATGCAAGCTGCCTGAAAAGCTAATGAGCCTCCATCTGGAGACATGTAACTGATTACAGGCTCAGTTATTTCTCCTACCTGAACAGCTCTGTCCTTTGTTCATACTCACATCTATAAAAAAACCAGCAGCAGCCACTTCTTGTCAGAAGGAGGTAATCTTTGCTGAAGGCTGTTATTCCATGAATTTGTACCACATGCAGGCAAACACCTAATTTCATTTTGGCTTTTTGGTTTTTTTTCACCTCTAAATTTCATTCTTGGATATTTTAAATGCCTCCTCCCTCAAGGTGATCTTGTAGTGGTTCATCAGGATGGATGTATAGACAATATCAGTATCCTTGTCTTCATGGATGGGGCAGTATAATCTAATAGTTGAGGCTCCTGAGGGGTCAGAACAGTGAGGTAATGTAGACTGATCACTTCTAACAAAAATATGATAGCACTAAAGGAGAAATAAAAGCTTAAGGAGCAAGAGAAGGCAGAAGGTGCATTTGAATTGTTTGGATACTGATATAACACAGCAGGAATATGTCCACAAAACCTTCCTGATAAAGCCTGGCTGTCAAGGCAAAGGTTTTGAAATCTGCCTTGTAGACTCACTGTTTCCTGCTGCGATTCCCTTCTTTCATATTTCTGTCTTCATCTGGAAAAAGAGAAATCAGGTTATACTCTGTCTAAATAAAGATTGCTCACTGAGCCTGGGTCTGTGTGAATTTGGCACCATTTGGATCTCGAGATCTCTAACATCAGGTTGAGCAGAGGTGGTCACTGTACCCTGACTACCCCGAGTGCCTCACTGCAGGATTTGGAAACCAGAGGGAATATAAGAGGTTCCTAAAAATGGAATAACTCATTTGTCAATGTCCATTGATGCATTTATTCCTCCAGCAGTTTGAGGGCTCAGTTTTTATGTTCACTTTTATTTAACAGAGTACCCACTGTAACATTTTTTGTTCACTCCCTTTTGCTTCATTCCCATGAGCTGAAGCTAGCCTGTCAGGGGGAGACCAGGGTCCTCTCCCATTCCATGGGAGCAGAATGAAATCACTTCTGTAATCAGTTGGGCAGGGCTTGTGTCAACCTGCTCTTCTGGATGGTACCAAAAGCACTGAACCATGGGTGATAGGCTGCAGTTGGCAGCTGCTTTTAAGTCACGCAGTAAAGATTAGAAGATCTGTGTCAGTGAGGGAGCAGGATCTAAACCCTGATGAGACAATGGATGCAGCCATGGGATGATGAGGGCATTAGGCTCTAAATCCTGCTTTTTTACTTGCTGGGGACTGGAGGAAACAATTCTATGCTACTTCCAAGGAGATGCAAAAAAGTTTTCCTTGCTTGGCTAAAACATCCATCTGAGGTGGTAACTACCTATGCCTGGCTCTTGCAGGCAGTCAGAGATATGTCCCCAGGTCTTCAAGGCAGCTGTGAAATGAAAACTTTCTCCTAACAGATGATACATTCCCCTTATTAGTTACAGCCTGGTGGCTGCTGTCAAACACATATTAATTATTCCTCTATTTTTTCCTTTTTAGCACCTGCAATAAGCTTTTGCCTTCCATAAGCAGCTCTTTATTGACAAGCAGTTTGTTATTGATTTCTGGATTCAATAAAAAGTGTAGTAAATGGGGACATTACATTACTCTAGAGCTCTCACTTTTAAAAATGCAAAAGAAAATAGGGCACTATGATGTGTTTTGTACACATCACACAAGGTAGAGGGAGAAACTTGCGGCCTGAAATTTCATAGAATCATAGAATGGCTAGGGTTGGAAGGGACCTTAAAGACCATCTAGTTCCAACCTCCCTGCATGGGCAGGGACACCTCCCACTAGACCAGGTTGCTTAAGGCCTCATCCAATCTGGCCTTGAACACCCCCAGGGAGGGGGCATCCACAACCTCCCCGGGCAACCTGTTCCAGCATCTCACCAGCCTCACAGGAAAGAACTTCTTCCTAATGTCTAGCCCGAATTTCCCCTCTTTAAGTTTCCAACCCTTGCCCCTTGTCCTCTCACTACACACCCGTGTAAAAAGCCCTACCCCAGCTTTCTTGTAGGCCCCCTTCAGATACTGGAAAGCTGCTATAAGATCACCCCAGAGCCTCCTCTTCTCTAGGCTAAACAACCCCAACTTCCTCAGCCTGTCTTCATAGGGGAGGTGCTCCAGCCCTGTGATCATCTTTGTGGCTCTCGTCTGGATATGCTCGAGGAGTTCTATGTTCTTCTTATGCTGGGGACTCCAGAACTGGACACAGTACTCCAGGTGGGGTCTCACCAGAGCAGAGTAGAGAGGGAGAATCACCTCTCTTGACCAGCTGGCTATGCTTCTTTTGATACAGCCCAGGATATGGTTGGCTCTCTGGGCTGCAAGTGCACGTTGATGGCTCATGTTAAACTTCTGGTAGACCACTACCCCCAAGTCCTTCTCCTCTGGCTGTTCTCAATCCTTACTCCTCCCAACCTGTACTCGTGCATGGGATTGCCTTGACCCAGGTGCAGAACCTTGCACTTGGCCTTGATGAACTTCATGCAGTTTGCACGAACCCACTTCTCAAGCCTGTCAAGGTCCCTCTGGATGGCATCCCTTCCCTCCAGCATGTTGACTTCACCACACAGTTTGGTGTCATCAGCAAACTTGCTGAGGGTGCACTCAATTCCACTGTCCATGTTGCCGACAAAGATATTAAATAACGCTGGTCCAAGTACCAACCCTTGAGGAACACCACTCATCACACTCCTCCATTTGGACACTGAGCCACTGATCACAACTCTTTGGGTGTCAGCCAGTTCCTTATCCAACAAGTGGTCCATCCATTAAATCCATATTGTTCCAGTTTCAAGACTAGAGTGTCGTGCAGAGCAGTGTCGAAAGCTTTGGACAGGTCCAGGTAGATGACGTCTGTTGCTCTGCCTTTGTCCACTGAGGCTGTGACCCTTTCGTAAAAGGCCACCAAATTAGTCAGGCAGGACTTGCCTTTAGTGAAGCCATGTTGGCTGTCACCAATCACCCCTTTGCTGTTCTCACGTCTTAGCAGGGTCTGTTTTGGTTGCAAATAGGCAAAAATTTGGTCTGTTGCATGCATAGACAAGCGTGTATGCACACAGGTCCACACACAGGTGTGAAGTGGAGCTCTTCCTCCTGAGACACTGGGAGTTATTTCTCATTTGAAGCCCAAGGCCATTAATTCTCATTCACAAGGTGAATAAGAATAAGGTGATAACATTCATTAGGCAGAGCTTTGAGAACAGTCCCTCTGGCTAGGGTCAGCCCAGTCACAAACAATGATGTGGGGAAGAACTCAGAAGTAAATTTAGCTTAGGTTTTTGTAGGTTGGTAGGACTTGCATGAATTGATGGAAAAGCTGGTTTCTCTGCCAGTGACCCCCTCAAAATTAATGCATGTGCACTTTGCTGTCAGCCACAGAAAAAGTTGTGAGATGTGTGAAGCTGTGGGATATCCAGGTTTCTAATACTGAAGTCAGTGACCTTAACTTTTGAGAGGTTCCTCATTTTGGCAGATAGATTTGGAGTTCTTGCAGATAAACATCTCAAGGTTAAGCATCCTTCCCTGCTTGAAGTAAGTGTATACGATAATTTGCTCACACACAGCTTGCCTTGACCTACAATAAACATGAAGTTATGATAGATTTAGAGGAGGTGTATGAGGTTTTAACCTAGTTAGTGAGGGTGAAATCTGGTGCAAGGAGGAAGGCAGGACGAGGTTAAGTTACAGTGAAAGTAAATATGATACTAGTCCCTTTGTACACTGGGTAAAATGAGGTCTCTTTCTCTCAGGTTTCCTTTCAATGTAATTCACAGTCCAAAGCCACTCTAAGTGCATCTAGGCTGTGCTCAGTTTTCTGTATGATTTTGTTTTCTCTTCAAATAGGGTGATGAAAACTGGGTCAGGTAGTGTAAATGCAACTAAGCAATCTGCTCAGTGAGGGAAGTCAACTGCAGAATTGGGATGTCTCTGGAGGCTTCCTTGAATGCATGTCCTAGTAATTCTAGGGCTGGAGAAATGTAAAAAAAACCAACCCATTGCTTTACCATCTGCTTGGTATCTTCCCTTTTAGTCCTCTAATAAATAGAGATGTGACTCCTGATTCTCCTTCCACTCTTATGGAAGTCAGGACAAATTTATTTTGGAATTATATGGGGTTGAGGTGAGGAAAATGAGATGTTTCTCTTTCTGCCTGCTCTGGTCTTCTGTAACTCTTCCCAGTCACTGGTTTCTTGGATGGAACAAGCCATAATGACCTGGCTTTGGTGCTACTGCTGTCTTGTCTGCAAAGAGAGCTGGTGTGGCTGTTTTGTGAGTACAGTATGCTGCCTGCTATCCAACAGTATGAGCTTCTTACAGCAACTGACTTACCCTATTGTAGGTATGTGTATTTCTAAACAGAACTAAGTGGTGACTGTGATCATTTATCCCAGTGAGTCTGAAAAGTGCCCAGCATGGTGCTATTGGAATAACGACAACAGCAAGAACCTGTCCAGGCCAATGCCTCTGAGCAGTGACAGTAGTGAGTATATGGAAGTATGAGCACTTCTCTCGAGGTGCTTCATTAACTAGCTACCCCCACCCAGTGCTCCAAGGGCATCTTTCCTCTCTAGGCAGCTATATTTCCACAAAACCTGGAGGTTTCTTGGTGGCAGGCTGTGGAGCAGTTCCTGGTGCTGTGTGAGGAGCAGTTGTGGCTGCAGACATCTGCCTGTGTTGCCGGTATCCAGTGGTGCACACTGGGCAGAGCAGAGCAAAAATTTTTTTCCAGGCAACCTCTTACTCCCCAGAGCCACTCTCTGCAATCTTGGGGGTCCTCAGCTCTAGGCCTGTGAATGATGCTGTGTTTGCACTGTCACATCATGTTGGGATTTGAACACACCGAGGCCCAGTTATCCACCCCAGTTAGGTGATGGCTTTGGCTTTGCCCCAGTTTCTCAAAGGAGAAGGGGGAGGGGGCCTGCTGGGTCACACTGGGCTCCAGCTGAACCTTGTCTCTCTGGGCAGCAGGGATGCAGCCTGCTGAATTTCCTGGGCACAGGTGGCAGAGGCACAACTAGTCAAACAAAAGTACATCTGAAAGGGGGGGAAAAAAGGACAAAATGCAGCTCTGTTATTCCTACACTACAGGATACTGGAGGCTGTGGTGGGCTACTGGGACTGAGCTGCCCTCTCAGCAGGTGTTGAATCCTGCATTTCCAGGATTCACCCTGGCAGCATTTGCTGCCTGAGGAAGAAATGGGGCAAGAGGCCCACAGCCCAGCTGCTGTGTCTGATGTGTCTGCAACTGATGCATCTTCTGCCACTGGACATGGTTGTGGGGAGAGAGAAACAGGCCACAGTCAGAAATGGCTGCATGAGACCAACACCTGCACAGAACTGAGGAGGAAAATTGGGGTTTGTGCCCTGGGAACTCCACAGGCTGTGCAGACCCAGCACACTTTAACACCTGCTCTACACTCCCCACCCTCCCTACCCCCACCTTCCAGCTTGCACTGCTTCTGTCGTTCCTGAATGAACAGGGACCTTGAATCTTTAGGGCCATTTGTCATTTTTTATGAACACACCAATTCACTTCAAATTCTCCTACACTATCTTCCTCCCAGCTCTTGCTCGGTCCATTTAGTTGATTGCTGCATACTCCTGTTAGTGCTCTGTTGGGCTGCTGATGTATGTTTAGTAACTCTCCATAGTAGACTAGTTCTAAAAAAATACAGTGTTAAGAATTTTTGACATGGGGAGCTGAGAGCCAGGGATATGTATTTTAGGGCGAAGCCCTGCTCTTGGCCTCCAGCCCTCTCACTTGCCTTGCATGACAGGATTGACAGTAGAAATTTTTGATCTGTGTCCCTGCATTAAAGTTAGTTAAACAGGGTTAGGTGTCCTCCCCCCTACCCCCCCAGTTAATTATAGTTTGGCAGTCGTGCTTTGTGATGATTGGAGCAGCTCTGCATATAGTAGATGTACTCAGGTAATTAACTCATCTGTTTAAAAACGCCTCAAGGGCAAATAATTTTCCCTTTCTGTTCCCCCCCCCCCCCCGTTCTGAGCGGGTGAGAGGAGAGGAACACTGAACAAACAGTGCGTGTATTCTGGAAGAGCCCTGCCATAGATCACACACCGACACAGGCACGCAGGGGAGCAGGTCTGGCTCCTCTTGCACTACAGCAGCATGGCCAGACCTGGGATTCCCACCCTGCAGCATCTTCGTGCTACAACTGTGCTAAGTAATAGCAAAATCTTCTAATGGGTTACGCTCGGTGCTTTCATTATACGAACCCGTCAGGCTCCATTTCCTTCCCACACATGCAGTGCTGTTTTACAGCTTTCCCATGCTTTGGGTGAGAAAAACCTTCCTCTTGCTTTCAGCTATGGCTGGATAACTATTTTATCTCTCCCTCCCAGCTGTGCCTGCCCAGGGAGGCTTGGACAGCAGCTGCCTGCTAGCATAGGGGCAGCCCCACGGCATGGGGGGACAAGACTGGCTGTAGCAAGAAATGCTCTTGGCTGTCACTTGACCCGCTGCTAGCGAGGGCACGAGCTCAAGGGTCCGCGTCTGTGGAGGCTAAACAGGGTCAAGCTGCATGCGGCTCCCGCTGGGATGATTGCTCTGCTGGTGGTGGAGGGGAATTGCTCCAGCTCGGATTTAAAAGCGAGCGAGCTCCTTCCTGCCGCGGGAAGGAGTGAGTGCCTCCTTGGCCGAGGTTTTCTTTGTGGAAGGGTCGACCTCCACGGGCAGGGGCTCGGAGCCAGTCACATCCCTGTTACTTGGGTAAAAGGCACTGCTGAATGACAGCAGTAGTCATTCACAGAGGATGGTTTACTGCAGCATCTCGTGTGTCTCACACCCATGGCACCATACATGTGGATTGCCAAGGGGGTGTATCAACCACAAAAAGTTCTGTTAATTAATGTCATATGGTGTTTTCTACATACAATATAACCATGGATCCAACATTTTATGTCTGGGGCTAGAAGGAATTTTTAGCTGGATTTTCTTTGCTTATGATTAAATTTCTAGTCTTCAAGTGTCTGTGGGAAAAGGAATACTTATGAGGTCATTTGTCAAAGGGGGTTCATGCATATGGTTAGTTTATTGCACTAGAGCAATTTACCATGCATCAGCTGGGTGATGGAGATTGTCCTCGTGTCCCTAACCCTAAGCATGTATGTGGGGCCAGGGTAACATGTATTTATGTGACAATATATTTCTGTAGGATAAATTTTCAAAACAGTGGCAAAAATGCTAATGATTTTCATGTAATTGCTCGTCTTTTTGCCAAGTTTGTGCTGTTACTGTCCTGTTACTGTGTCACAGAGCTCAAGGTGTAACCTGGCAATATTTTGTAAGGGTGGTAGTACAGTTGTTTACGTTAACTCTCTCCCTGCTTTTCAAGCCATATCTTATTGGCATGTTTTGCCCCCAGCTGTCAAACATTTCGTCCTTGGTTTCATGAAGTCCCCATCCAGAGAAATCCTTCATCATTTATAGAGTAAAATCTTGCCTTGGATCCAATTAATTTTGTTCTCCTAAATGCTATGAGGTCTCAGTACTCTTCTCAAAGTATAATGCTTAAGAATTATTTCTCATTTCACTAACTTCCTTCTTCTCATGTATCAGATGTACTGAAATGCCTCATGTCTTCTTGTGCAGGGTCATTCTGGCAGAGTTCTGCAGTAAATGAGTGGAGACATTGCCAGTACAGTCTTGCTGAATTCAGAGGTTTTGGATCTCTTCCTAACCTTGCGTCCAACTCAATTACTTCAAGGAATTCATGTGCTGCTTTGATTTTAAGAGTTCATTCATTGTTTGCAAGGCCTTCTTTTAGATACAGTTTCTTTGCAGAAGGGGAAATTTTAGTGCATACACACTCGCACACACACACACACACACAAACACACACACACACAAACACACACACACACACACGTATATGGATGCACACACACACAAATTTGCCACAGATAGAGTATTTCAGACTGACTGGAAAAATGCCAGGTTAAGATGGAAATGCAAGTCCCTCAGATATCTGGCCCTGATACCTGGTTTATACATGGTTTTGTATCATGTCCTTTTAAAACTTACACTTTTTAGAGACATGATGAATACTCCATTTATCTCCTTGTGTGCAGACAGTTCATCAGACCTGTCTTGCAACCTGTGTGGAGCATTGTGAGGAGCCTGATAAACCACCAATGTTGTTCTCTTAACAACACTCAAGCCCCACTCGAGCTCCTCAGGTCAGGGCAGCCCTCAGAGCTGGCAGGATGGCCAGAAGCTGTTCATTCTGTAGGCCTAGAGCCATAGTGATGGCTGGGAATGACAGAGATTATGTATTTCTAGCAGATTTTTAATTTTTTTTTTGGTCTTTCAGACTGTTATTTTATTGCTCTTGTGACTAAATATCTCTCAGTATTGGGAGATGACCCAAACAATTTACATTCTAATAAGCAAATCAGAGAAAAGGAAATACAGTTATGCATCTTTTACAGACAGTGAACATACTTCTAGCAAGTGTAAGTGGCCTTTTCAATATCATGCAGAAAGTGGATAATGAGCAGGGAGTAAACCAAGATATCCAAAGCCTCAGGCTGGAATTTTAACCAGAAGATAGTCTTTTCCAGCCTCTCTGTGGTCTGGTTTGTCCCTGTAGGTAAGAAACTTTTGTTTGTACATTTAGAGAGCTCAGGGCAAATTTCTCCTTGCTGTCAGTCTATAAAGAGAAGTCTTTACACTCAAGGGCTTCCCTTGTATAGGGAGGAAGTGGCTTGGATGGGAAGAGGAATCTCAGCCTAGGATTGTTTGCATCATCCTCCCTGAATTTCTCATACAAGAAAAGGAAAGAAATCCCTCAACGTAGCAGGGTTTTCCTCTCCATTACAAGGTTGAGAAAAGCAGCATTGTTGGGTCCTTATGAGTAGGTGAGGCTTCATCTGCTGGACCTGCCTGCAGCCCTTGCCACCAGCACTCGTAAGCTCCAGCCTGCCTTGGTGCAGGTCTCCAAGCTCTTATTGCTCTAGTCATCATTTCTGTGTACAAAAGTACTTCCCTGTACAAAAGTACTTGTACTTCTAAGTAGAAAAGTACTTACTCTGCTTTAAGCCAAGATATTGTGCTTGTACTGAAATGTTGTCAATGAAACATGGGTCAGAAGATCCCTGTTAGAGAGGTTATCCTGTAATTTTCCACTTCACCTTCTTCATAAATGACCATTACTGGATAAGGTAAAAGGCATTTGAGGCTCTCCTGTCACCTTTGCTCCTTTTGCCACTTTCCCTCAGCAACCAGAGGAGTAAAGTGAGGCAGCTTCATTCACTAACAAGCAAGAGGATAGGGAAACCTCAAGTAAAAACCTTGTTGGACACAGGGCAGCTATACCTGTTCAAGCAAAACTGTAAGGTGTGGCTCATCTTCTTTTGAGCTTCTTCAAGCTTGAACAAGGTGGGAATAATTTAAAGTGTGCTAAGGAATCTTTTACGGTCCCTCATACTTTTACTGTGCTCATACTAGTTTTCATCATGAAATAGTTTTAAACCATTTCTGAGTTGACCAGAGTTGGGACAGGACACCCAGTGGAAAGGTTTTAGGATTTGATCCCGATTGGCAAAATAAACTTCCAGGTCTTGCAGTGTCAGAAATCACTTGAATAAAAAGGGCTGAAATGCCAAGAAAAAGCATGCAGACCTGTGTGTGTGTGTGTGTGTGTGTGTGTGGCTTAGCAGAGACAGCGTTGAGCACAGCCATGGTAAAGACTCCCAAGGACTTTCTTGCCAGGGCAGTTACCATTTCCCTTTCAGTCAAGCTGGTAAGGAACACTCAGATGACAGTGGTCTTTTTTGCTGTAGGAAATGAATGCTTCTCTGTTAATTGCTTTTCCTTTTTTATGGAGCAGGAGCCAGGTCAACTAGTTGGAGAAGGCCAGCAGCCTGCTGGGAAATCTGCAAAGCTAAAAACAGTGTTCAGAGAATACGTAGATAAATTGCTGAATCTGCACTCATTAACACATAACAAAAATGCTTAAGCATGAGTTTAGGCATGATGAGCTTAAGGGATTTCACAAGCACACTCTCTCTCTCTGGAACAAAGATAACTATGAAGATACCAAGTAGACAATATTACTAAAGGTCATTTGTTGCTTACCCTAGCTTGTATCAGTCGGACTATTTCATAGAATCGTAGAATCATAGAATGGTAGGGGGTGGAAGGGACCTCTGGAGATCATCAAAGCCAAGCCCCCTGCCAGAGCAGGATTGCCGAGGGCAGGTCACACAGAAATGTGTCCAGATGGCTCTTGAAAGTCTCCAGAGAAGGAGACTCCACAACTTCTCTGGGCAGCCTGTTCCAGTGCTCCATCACCCTTACAGTAAAGAAGAAAAGAAGTTTTTCCTCCTGTTGAGGTGGAACTCCCTATGTTCTAGTTTTTGGCCATTACCCCTCATCCTATCACAGGGCGTCTCTGAAAAGAGACTGGCCCATTCTTCTTGACACCCACCCTTCAGACACTTGTAAACATTAATAAGATCCTCTCTCAGTCTTCTCCAGACTAAACAGCCCCAGGTCTCTCAGTTTATCCTAAGACAGATGTTCCAGTCCCTTAATCATCCTCGTAGCCTGCGGTTGGACTCTCTCTACTTTATCCCTGTTTCTTGAAAAAGAGCAAGAAATTTGGGAATTTTTGATATATATTTTTCACACTTCAGAGGCTCAACATTGGTTTTTCAAACTAAAATTTTGTCTTTTGAAGCAAAGTAGGTGAACAAAAAGGATTTGTAAAACATCGAGATTTGTAAAACATCTTTTGAAGACACTATAGAGCTAATGACAGGCTTGATGGTTTTCAATTTCTGGTGCATTTTTTTGCAGACTGAGGAAACAGGAATGGTTCAGAGATGTCTAAAGTCCCTATATTATTGCATTATTATTTCACCCAATGCAAACCCAAGGTTTCTGTAAACTTCTTTTATCCCTTTTCTGAACAAACAGGAAAAACAGCCAGGGATGGTCTGAGGTGTGCAGTTATGAGCAGATACAGAGCAGCAGGGCTGGATAACAGGTGGCTCTGTCAGCATAAGTCTGTATCCAGTGCAATAAGCCCAAACTTTTTTCCTTTTCCCTGGGAAGGGATATAGTCTTCTGACTATGAGCGAATGGATCAGTGCATCATTGTCCAGGAGACTTCACAGGTGAAATATTCAACCTGCTACTGTGGTTCCCGGGAATGTGTTAACCACCATGACTTTGCCTGGGCTGACCAGTCCCAGGATGGGCTGTTCACTGTGCCAGCTTGTTTTCAGGCCAGCAGATGCAGCCAATGGGACATTCACTGGATTAAGGATAAAGTGAGAGGGACCACTAGAGACAGCACATAGGGACTGTCTACAGGTTCAGCTGACTCCTTAGCACTAGCAGCTACCTTCCTGACAGTATTGCTTTGCCACTATCACAAAAAACAAACCAAACCAAACAAAAACCAAACAAAAAACCAAAGGTTTTTTAAATTAAGAAAAAGAGATAGCAGAACTTGTTTTCCAAAACACAGTGAAACAGCTTCAAAATATAATAAACCAGTAAATATGTTTGTGCATATCTTCCAGGATTAACTGATGTTCTCTTGTGCCCTTATTTCTTTCATAGGCTCATCTCTACTACTTAGAAGATGATACAAGATCTTGTCAGAAAGGAGGATCATGCAAATGTTGGAAGTCACCATCAGTGTCTCTTCACTGCCATAAGTTACAGTTCTGAAGGCAATGGCACGGTGTAACAGGTGTGTGCCTTCATTTTTATCTTTAAAGTAAATATTTGTGGAGTAATATTTATAGGCTTGCAATTTCATCTTATTTTGGTTACCTGTGGTACAGAACAACCGTCTGCCCTCTATGTTAAGCACCAGGAGCATCATGATCAGAAGAGACATTTCCCACTAAGCTTTCGACATAGTAAATATTTCGGTCTGCCTGTTATGTCTCTATGTAAAGACATGTGTGCATATTTGTTTTTAGAGCTGAGTAAGTAAATGGAAACAAATAATTTATTTAACATGTTTTCCTTCAGCTGAGTCTACAAAGAAATGTAGCGTAATTGGGAAAGCAGTTATGTGCCTTTCAGTGCAGGGAGCCTTTGAATGGGATTGATATAAAAGTTGCCAGCAAGCAATTTCTGAAGCAAATGTCCTGCTTCATTTAAAAGTCAGGAAAAAAAAGTATTTTCTGTTTTTCTTCCATTCAAGAAAAACACTTGTAAATTTTTAAAATGTATTTATTTATCGACAAAAGCATTAAGAAGCGGGAAGGATCTTTTCTAAAACAATTCCTTTTCAAAGGCTGGGGCAAGGATCTCTGAAGAAAATGTCCTTTTTCTTTTAAAACTCAGGAAAAAAAAGTGTTTTCTGTAACTGTGCAGTTAACAACCTGCCAGCCCCACATCAGAGATCCTCATACATGTGTGATGGGCATGTGGCATTTGGCTCAGAATAATGCTTCTCTCTGGTAATCATAACCCAGAAAAACACCTCCCAAAATACTAAATTAATTATAGAGCTGAGGAGGAATATATTTGAAAAGAAGTCACTTTATATCATCGGTGCCTACTCACACAACAAAGCCCACTACTTTTTTGCAGCTCTTCTCAGCTCCAGTGGATCATTTTATGTTGAGAATTAAACCCTCCATCCCACACCAACAAATATCTGCCATTCTTTGATAGCAGGACCACTCTCCTGTTTTCCTGTGAAAAACTGCTGCAGAAACCATTGCCTGTGTGGTCTTAATGAGACATTAATTGTGGAGTTCCACTGCAAGCACACAGGCTAAATGTGATTGCTAACTCAGTATATCTCCCTGCTTTGAGCTTCCTCCTCATTGTGTTCACCTGGTCATGGTGCTTTTCATCTAAACCATTATCAGTTCATTACAACAGGACAAAATACATATTCATATGTTTAGGAAGTAGCTTAGCACTGAGTGAGTTTTCTGTGTCTCACTGAAAGTTAATGGCCATGAACTACATTGAAAGATTTATTTGGAGTGATGATTATGATAATGTCTCTTGGGGTGCATTTATCATTCATGCTTCTGAAGTGAGTCCTGTGGAAAACAAAGGTTGACATATCTGTTTCCCTGTTCAATTAGCAGCATTAGCTGTTTTTAAAATATTAATCTTCAAAGCTAAATTGCAACAGAATTTGTGGAAAGAAGACAGCCCAGGGCTACAGGGATGCAGGAATGCAAGATCTCTTTGCAGGACGCTATAATCTGGAATGAAAACACTTTTAACAATAAGTATGCTGCAGTTCTTTGATACCCTCTGTCTTGGGATTACAAAGCATCTCACAAGTCTCAAGGCAGTGCTCATGTTCTCTTTAATGTTACAATGCTGCATAGAGAAAAATGATTGATTCCAGATGGTCGGGAGGATCAGAAGAGCTAGAGAGTAGAGTCTGGTCTCCTTCATCAAACTCACTTTTCTTGCACTCTCTGCTCTATTTATTACTTGAAAATATGCCTGCTCCCTCATTTCCTCCTAACCTGTTCTTTACCTCTTCATGTATAGGACATTCTGGCCAGCCATTCAGTTGACCTTCCAGAGGGTATTCAGGGACTGTGCCCCCCCTGCTTGGCTGTCCACAGATGGGACATAAAATATAAAGTTTGCTACTTGAGGTGTTGGGGCTTCAGGATGTGGCACTTTGAAAATCCAGTTGCTTACTTATGAGACCCACTGTAGAAACACGTTGCTATACATGAGTTCCATCATCTTAGGCATTGCTCGAATGTCTCCTGCCAGTCCCAGATATGCAGGAGCCACAGTTTACTTGGACACACACACTCAGCTGGTGGGTGGCAGCAATGTTAAGTGACTCATGCCTTCTGAATCCCCATGCTCATCTCTGCTGGAAGCATGTCTCTGCTCCAGGAGGCATTGGCAGTAGCACCCTCAGCATCTGAAGACACAGACAATGCCAAAATCATGATGCAAGTGGTGAGATTTGGGTATCATTCTTTGGTTTTGTTTGGTGGGAAGCATGGGGATACTTAGGCTCCAGATGAGTTGAAAGCAATGTCTCAGTGCTGGCCCAGATGGCCCCTTTGTCTCCTTGTATTTCTCCAGCTTTTACCTGTTGTTTTACCAAGGAAAGCACTAAGGGCAAGAAGCATTTTTTAATTCTGCATTTGCAGATGATCCAATAAGGGCACTGCTTATGAATGAGCCCTCAATGCACTGCTGCAGTAACATAAGTGATAAATAATAATAATTACGATAGTAACAGAGATGGCATCTATTAGCAAAGACACTAATAGAGTTCTAATAAGAATCACAACTGGGTGATGCTTTTTAATCAGAATTAATGATGTGTATTGAAATATGTTATAGCAGGATTCAGCAGCTGTGTAGCTAACAGAATCTCAGACCTTCCTCTAAGTAGGTTCAGGCTAAAGGTAATTAGCTGGAATATAGATAAGGAAATTCTTTAAAGCTGCACTTTACTTTGGGGGAAACATTTATTTATTTATGTATATATTATTTATTTATTTATCTATTTATGTATTTAGTTATTATTTAAGTATAGAAAGGATATTTGAATGCATTCTTTGCTAATGTATATGCCACTTTTCCAAACTGATACATATCTATTGAGCACAAAATACTTAGGCAATTATCACAGCGTCGTCCTTCTCTTAAAACACTGACACACAGGTTGTCCTCAAAGCACTGCTAACAGAAGCCATGTGCTAAGCAGATAACTGTCAGGATCTTCTATGTCAAAGCAATCACCTCTAATTAGTAAAAAATAACAGTAATGAATGAAAACCCCCATTTTACCATAAGCTGACCTCCAATTTATCACTTTGTACAGGGCTAGAGAGATAAAAGAAGCTTTTGTCTTGCTCTAAAATCTCCAGTATTTTGTGAAAATAATCTCTGTTTGGGGATGATTGGCTTCTACCTCCTTTGTCCTCATATAAAAGGGAGTGCAGCTCCATCTTCTCCTGTCCTAGAAAAATCACTCCTTAATGGCTTTAAACTGGAAGAGGGTAGATGTAGGTTATACGTTAGGAAGAAATTCTTCACCATGAGGGTGGTAAGACACTGGAACAGGTTGACCAGGGAAATTGTGAATGCCTCATCCCTGGAGGTGTTCAATGCCAGGTTGGATGGGGCTTTGGGTAACCTGCTCTAGTGGGAGGTGTCCCTGCCTATGGTAGGGGGATTAGAACTGGATGATCTTTAAGGTCCCTTCCAGCCCAAATCAATCTGTGATTCTATGGTGCCTTCCAGAGCTGGAGAGTGTTGGGGACATTGGTAAGGTCAGAAGGACTCGTGCCTCTCAGTCCCTTTGGATAGCCTGCTGTACATGGGTGTCCATTGGCCAGTACCTGTGGCTGATGTAGGTACCCTGCCCCTGAGGCCTGGCCAGAAGGCTCTGTCTTGGAGATGCTTTCTTCTCCACTGTTGTGGTGCATGTTCCTGCTCCCTGCGCTGGTGGCTGCAGTACCCCCTTTGCTCAGGGGCTTGCTGCCTCCCACACTGGGAGGATACTAGGAGCTGGTGGATGTGGGTCATGTTGCAGGGGATGATGCTCACTCAGGTTCATAGTTCAAAAGCAGTCATTGCTGAAACAATTGGCTTCAGTGGTCACCAAGATTTTCCTGGAAGTGGAGGATTTCAGGGAACTGAGAACAGCCCGAAAGCAATGATGAGGTCTGTTTCTCTGGTGGACAGATCTTCACAGTTCATCTGGAAAGGTCTAAAAGCAAGGGACGTGTCTTGAAAAAAGGGAGGACTACCTCACAGCAATATGAGAGTCAAGATTTTGTGTGTTTTCATTTGAATTTCACTGGTCACTCACTCCAGTAGCCTATCAGCACCACTCATCCATGTTGTACAATACCATTAAATAGCAGTATCAGCATCAGTGGAAGTTGATAGAGAAGGGACTGCCCATGGCTGAGTCACCCTTCCCTTCTCAAAGGTCTGTCTTCTGGTCTTGAATGGGGAACACAAGGACTTCCCTCTCAGTACAGAGACAGTATCATCGATGGATCACAATGCCTCTCTGCTGTGTCTCTGCTAATGAGCAATCATGAGTTTCTTGATGTAAATCTCTTTGCATCTCTCTTTAATGATGCTGAGTTTGTGATGATCATTGTTCTTCTGACATTCCATCTATGATGGCACCATTTATTTAGCGAGGGCTTAAAAAAAAAAAGAAAAGAAAAGAAAATAATTATTCTACTCTGTTCTGGTTCCAGATGGCTTCTATAATTAGTTTATTACTTTTGCAGATGTTGTATGAAAACTTCAGGATGTGAGCCAACAATAGGGAGATGGAGCTAATGAAAGTGATTTTTCAGCTGATTATTCACAATGTGGAAATAAATGTATTTTGTGTGTCAACTGAGTGCAATGCAGAGTGCAAAGCATGTACCTGGAGGATTTGATCTCAAGTGATGTATGTTGCATAAAAGCCTCTGGCTACAAGTCATGTTCTAGTCCCCTCCTTCTATGGGCAAGAGGCAGGGAAAAGCCAATGTCTTTTCTGCCCAAGTGACCAGGGTATAGTGATCGAGAATAAGAGTGCAGAGTCCCATTTCAAATCCCTAAATACTAACCGTTTTTTCAGCCTTATGTGGATCCTTTCTCTCCTTGCTCTAGTCCCCAGAAAGGAGGATGTCCCTGTTTGGTTTTCATGTCTACTTTCTCATACTTCACTGGTTTTTACAGCAGCTGCACTGCAGAAACAGACCTCCTGCCCTCTGTTCATACGGTAATGAGATGATCACATATTTACTAATTTTCTGGGATGGCAGTTATTTCATTAAGGGTAATTATTCATTCCCCTTTTAGATTTAGATCACAATTTAAAAAAAGGAAAAAAAAGAGACTTGAGAGAACCTCCCTTGCATTGGAAAACAGCATTTCCCTCCAAAGAGCACCAGTACACATTTAAAGCCCTCCTGGATAGGTTTCAGTGTTAATATCCTTGGCTGAAAATGCTTGCTGATTAATAGCATTGACTGGCTAGTTAAATACATGATCAACCTGGGAGCAGTCATGCTTCTCAAGTAACAACAGTAATTGACAGAATGTTCAGCAAATAAAACTAGCTTAATGCTGTACTAATGTATAATTAAAATACCTGTAACTCTTTCCCCCTCTGGAGATATAACGCCGACACAGAAATGTCAAGTGTTTCAGTTTAAAAAAAAAAAAGGTATCAGGTTTAAAAAGCCTGATTTTTCTTTTTGAAGCCTCCCTCCCCCTCCACCCCATAAATAGCCACAGTGGTAATTTTGCATTCAGACGTGCCAGTGAACACAAGACCATTTTGGTTTACAGTTGCTCCCACTCATTGTGCCTGCAAACAGGAGGTGATGTATATTTAAAGAGTTGCTCATTGGCATCCTCCCTTTCTGCCTGGAACGGATCCCACTTACAGCTTGGGGACACAAATTATTACTGCCAAACAAAAGGCAAGGGTGTTGAGATGATACCTCAGTGGTGTGAGTGGAGGTGAGCACATTCAGCCTCTCATGTAAGGCTTCTTGCCCTCCTGCTGGGCTGGTCTGTGCAGGCCAGCCCAGGGCTGAGCACCAGGGAGGGTCCTGTTTGCCCTGTCAGTGCCATGCAGGGATCCTCCTGCTTGAGTGCAAGACGTCAGCTTAATTTTCTTCAGACTTGTAGTCCTGCTTTTACTCTGCCCCCATCCCCTCTTCAGGCCCACCCTAGAAGGGATTTACTGACAGTGCACATTGAAATGCAGAGCACATCTTGAGCTTCAAGTGCTCTGCAGCGTTGCGGTCCAGATCTTTCACCATCCCTGAAATGGAGAGGAGAGGGGAGACATTGACCCTAGAGCTGTGCGTTAGACTGAGCTGCCAGACACAACTAGGAAACAAAGCAGTGTGATAATCTCCTTTCCCCTTCTGTTGACAACACATCTTCAGTTATAACTGAATTACGATGTGTATTTCCCCCAGCTTTGCTGGTGCTGCAGCAGATATGAATCAATATGTGCTATCCATGGCACTATTTGTTTTATCCAGATATGCTATTAACCTCCTTTCCATCAATCGAGTGAGGGCCAGAACTGTTTGGAAGTATGTGTGTGTTCACTGCTTTTACAGAGGGTATAATAAAAAAATTAAACCTCCATAAAACATCAGGTCAGGTTCATAACAGTGTAATTCTTCTGCAGCTGATGCAAAGGCCAAAGGAGGGCTGGAGCCCAGCACTTCCTAGAGAAAACTCTAAATAAGTGGATTCAATTTGGAGCTCTATTAGAATAAGAAAAGAGAAGAAATTAAAATAATTGCCTTTATTAATTAAGGTGGTTTATAGGGCAAAAACATAGCTAGAATGAAAGCACAGAGCTATCAATAACAATATTTTGTAGTATGGAAGTAGGTAGAGCAAGCAGGAGCAAGAAACAGGAGTATCAGAAATCTAGATGCTGTGCAAAAATATAATAAAACATGAATCCTGTCCTAAAGACCTGCCAGTCCCTGGATAGAAAAAGATGGATTTCTCTAATATTTTTTCAAATTGGGAGACATGATTGGGATGAAGTGACTTACTAGAAGTTAGAGAGTCTGTAGGAGGCCCATGTCTTATCTCCAAATGTTGGCAATTGTGTGCTATTTTAGAAGATTGGCCATCACTTTCTCTGGAGGGAAAACATGCTCAAACAGAAATAGCTGTCAGCTCCTTAAATGTAGAGTACTGGGAGGACAGGGATAGATAAAATTAAGATAAATTACTGTGATGATGGAAAGTGAGAAATATGATTGATTTTATACAGTGATCAGTTTAATAAGACTTCGATTTGCTGTTAAGTCTTTATATTACACAAAAAGTTAAAAATAATTTATTTATATATTCACTCACAAATACATTAAATTAAATCACAATTACAAAATATTCTCAATTTTACAGCAAAACCTGTCTCAAACCAGCTCCCTTCCTCTCTTTTTATTATCATCATTCTGTGGCTGCTGCTTGGATGCTTTGTGCAGCACTGTTGCAGAGCTGACGTCTTGCTGTGAAGTATCTATTCTTATGAATAGGTCTTTCTCCAGTACCAGGCTGTGACTTTCTTTCTTGTATGGTTGTTCATGTTGTTGTTTTTCACTGTTTTTAATATTTAAGTTAGTAAAAGAAAAAAAAAGTCACCAAGAGACTTTGCAGTCAATTTGCAGAGTTACATTACTATGAGTGTGTTGGTTTGGGTGGGGAGAGGGGCAAAGGACTTTTTGCTCCAGATGCAGGTGTGATACAGATGTTGAAGCATTTCTCAGGAAATTTTTCTTCATGATCTAAATCAAAATCAGTAGGGCAGAAAAGGCTTAGGGGAACATCATACCAGGACACTGCTGCAGCAATGCGTTTTGTGAGTTCAGAGTCTGGATTAGCTTGTTTAGTTTTTTGTGCTGAGGATCTAAAGCTTCCTAGCTCTCATCCCAGTCCAGAGGCATTGCCTTTAAATAGCCTTCTGGAGTTGTTTTACTAACAGTCTTGCCAGGATGACAAATCTTTCATGGCCTTGAACTGGGCTGATACACTGATCAGTTCATTTGGATCCACCTTCTAGTTCAGATCTTAGTGAAAACTGATTCTTTCATTTGTTGGTAGCAGAGACCTTTCACTTGCCACCATCATCCAGATGAAGAACTGTCCCAGAGTGACCTGCTGTAGGCAGCTGTGGAATGGTTGCAAATTTAGAGAACAAATTAAAAAACATGTTGGGAGGTGAAAATAGCAGGGGTTGTCACTGTCACTCAAGTTCAAGACTGACAACCTGTTGAAGTTTAATCTGAAAATCCACCCCTTGGCTCAGTATCACCTCACTGATGAAATCTGGTTTGTGATACTGAAGGATTGGTGCCAAGAAATCCTTTTCAATATCATTCTAGGCTCAGGGTACAGCCTTGCAAACCATCTGATTTGCTATCATTAACTGTACAGTAGGCTACCTCTTTTAGACAGACATTTGCAGCACTAAAATCCTTAGGACTCCTTACCTGCAAAGAGGACTCTTCAAGCACCAGATAAGAGCTGATTGTAAGGCAGCTCCACAGCATGTCATTAGCAATTTCAATCTTGAATTATCTTAATGGTTGAACTACTTTTAATGGTAGAGAGTGGGCTTGGCTAACGGGTTAGGTCAAGCCTGATCCTAAACCTTGAGGAAAACTGCACTCACGTCTGAATTTCATGGTTTCAATATTCACTTTATGGGCCATATGATGGCCCCTATGATGCATTGTTCTCTCTTTTGCATTGAACTTGTTCCACAGTTAATGGCTTAACGCTTTTGAGTTGGCACTTTGAGCGTAGGAGATTGTATTTTTCCTCACATGGCTCATTGACAGATAATCAGAGCACTGAAAAATACAGCTCATCTCCTATAGGCATTATCTTTCTAAGGGAAAAAGACTGTGGCTTGTTAAACTAACCCAGCTTTTGGGATAGTCTCTTTTAATAGGATATGATGTCTTGTTAAGCATGATCTACATCCACAATGGACTGGTGTTTTTTTTTTTCATTGTATAATTAACCTTGGTCAAAAGCCTGAAAAATTCAGGAACAAGTGTATCTGGATCTAAGTGTGACAAACGGCCTCTAGAACCAACAAAAAACTGAAGTCCAAGACACTCCAGGTCAAACCAAAATGACACAACCCTGAAGAGAAACTAAGGATAGAAATACCAACATGTTTTTCTACTGATCTGAATTCACCACATGAGATGGATGAGCAAATGGAGGGACCTACAGTGAAGGAGCCAGGTTCTGGTATTTGGGAATGTTACATTTTGGGGAGGTTGTTTTGGAAACGAGAAGAGGGATTTGGTTGTGGACTGATTAAAAGCTGAGGCTTGGAAACTGGTTAGTGTTATGTATAATTACTTTTTTAATGATATCAGGAAATTATTTAAATGCAAATTAAACCATGCTGCCAGAAGATAGATGTAGAACACTGAATAGAGCTGGTTTAGAAAACATTGTAATTTTAGGAAAATTACCTGCTTGTCCTGAGGAAAAAAAAAACAACAACCAGCAATGGCTGTGGAATTAGCAGTACCAATATTGTTGTATCACTAAGATCAGTTAAACATTGGTACTCTCCAGGACTCAGGCTGCTATAAAACTCTTCTAAATGGTTGCTTAAGTGAGTTTGAAAGGAGATTTTTGAAGTGAAACAATTTCCCCAGCTTTCTTGTGAAACGAAGCATATACCACTTGACACCAGCTGGTTGGGAGGGTGAGTGCAAAGTTGAGAAGGTTATAAAGCTTAAACTCCTGTCCTTTTGGTTCCTGAAACTATAGGTTTTGTATGTGCCAGCCAGATTTTCTAACTCTGTAACAATACTGAGGAGCTGCCTGCCATTTTAATTGGGGGATTTGTAGAAACTTCCCAGGTCCCACAGTGTGCCTCTCTGGGCCACTTTGTGAAAGCCACAGGAGGTCTTTCTAGGACTTCAAAGTGAGCAAAATTAAAAAAAACCCTCCACACCTGAAAAAAGAAAATAAATAAACTAAGATTAATGTAGAGAGAGTACCACTGTGTACTGGAGGTGGGGAAGTAATTTGGTTGGCTTTCGTGAGAGGACTGAACTCTATTGACTCTCCCTTTCCGTCCGTCAGGTTTTCCTGCAGGATTATTGCAGGTTACACCACTGGTCCCACAAGACCAAGCTTGTTTGATAAGTCCAGGAATTTAAAATTTCTGTCCACATTCAGACCTCCCTTTACTTTCCCCTGGGAGGTTAAAAAGAAAAGAAGAGCGTTTTGTTGTAAAAAGACACATTTAGGGAAGTAAGACTCAGCAGTTCTGGCTGGCTTGTTCAGCCTGCTTTTGTTCCAACTTGCAGTGAGCACGGTTGCATGACTCCTAGTGTTACAAAGTGGGGTTAACTCATACAGATAGGCTTGTGAAAGAAAGAGCTACATGATTAAGCAGAAATGGTACAAACATGTGCAGAGAGGTGATGGTGTTAGCACCTGCTCAGTTGGGCTTTCTGTCAACCCTGCTAGGACAGATCTTGGTAGTAGCTCAGAATGGGGTTTCCAGGTGTCCAGCATCCAGTATCAAGGACAAATTTTGAAACAGACTTTAAATCCTCTTGGGATACTGGTTGATCTCAATTAAAAAAAACAACAAAAAACCGAAAAAACATAATGGGGAACAAAAGTAATTTTTAACTACAAACACGTTTCCCAAGGAATGCTGGAAACTGCTATCCCCACAGCCCTTTTGATGATGCTCTGAGAAAGGGAACACAGTGACAAGACCAAATAAAGTCTTCCTTGAAAGCTGTCCTACAGACTCCAGAGCTCAGTGGGCTTCCAGGACAGCCAGTGATTTATCACTGCATCTAACACACTTGCACTCAGTGTCTAGGAGTCAGTCACAGGTACAGGATGTGGGCAGAGAGCCCAGTTCCCAGCTGCTCCAAATGTCTGAGAAGAGCTGAGAAACAGCCCCTAAGAAAGGGGTATTCAGCTGGCTGTAGGAATGACACAAGGCAGGAAGCAGTAAGATGAAAGGCAAGGGAAAACCAGGGTTAGAGACCTTCTTGCTTACAACTATCATTTCCACACTCTTAATCTTTGAGTGAGCAGTTAGGTCCATCAGAGACAGGCAAAGAGGTGAAAGGGAAAGTAATTTCATTATGTTGACAGCACCCAGCATGGAACCACTGGGTATGTGCATACTTGTGCAAATACGTATGGCCAGATGTTTCTCTGGGGCTTGTCACGAAACACGTAACTGCAAGATGTTTCCCACACCTCCCAAGGACCCTGCTGTGACAGCTGCTGAAAGACAAATGCCACTAGCAACCAACATCTGGCTAGCAATATTTCAACCAACTGTGTACCCAGAAAAAGGGTTCCCCTGTTGCCTGTGGTGCCACTGACTTTAAAAAGCTAGAGAATATCTGAGGTGAGATTTGTATGCTGACACCTGAAGTGTGAGTCTTTCATCAGTGTAAGGGGAACCTGGGATTCATCTGCCTTCTCTCCCTTTCTTGTTTCCCCATTTCCACCAGCCTGCACCTGTGTCTCCCTGGCATGTGAGTGCCCAGGGGGTGTGGGAAAGTGGCTAACTTCTTGTGCATTTGTAAAACTTCCCATTCCTGATTTCTATGGCTTTTGGGGCACTTTTGCAGGCTCATTGCATTAAGAATGTCTTTACTGAGGGGACTAAAACCCATTGTAAAGAAAAAAAAGCAATAAATGTTGATCAAGTTAGATGGGCCAGGTGTACACCAAATGCAGAGAGCTCTTACTGGAGACAAAAGTTTAAATGGTTATGTTGCATATACATCAGCCTCGCAGTACACTGAGGCCTCTTTATGTCACCCTGGCAGCAAAAATAAGTTTAAAACCATTATTTTGCCTAAAGAGCCTCCTTGAATAGGCCACAAGTGGATGAATGCTTATTCATGGTCAAAATTACTGCCTAAACAGTACGGGTTTTGCTTTCAAGAGCTTGTGGGAAGTAAAGGGTGAGACAGAGCTTCTCCAAGGAATGTGAATTTACTTGTGGAGGGGCTGGGGAGGCTCCTGCTGCACTTTGAGGCAGGCTGTGGGGCAGGGTTTTCACATAAGCATTGCTCTTCCCTATTGTTCTTGAAGGATTATGCTTAAAATTAGACCCTCTTACCCTACTGTCTGAGAAGGGTTATGTGGAAAATAAAAAGCTATAATGTGAGGGCACAAGATCGATTTGCAAAAATCTGTCAGCAATTTGGCCAGCAGGAGGGTGACGCAGGAATCGAGGTCCCTGCGAAAATGGTGACTTCTGCTGACAAATCAGCTCTTTGTTGGAGATTTTTGACAGCTTGGTCCTGGATGTCTGTTCTCACAAGATTTTTGGGTTTCTTTGGCTTCTGGCTCTAGCCTGAAAGCATAGTCAGAGGAAGGTCGTGTTTACCTAGCAATATATAATTTATACAATTTGAATTTGAGGAGGACTCTTTTGATATGAAATATGGAATGTACTGCAAAGTCTGACAAGCTGTCACAGTGGAGGAAGGAACTCTGTCCCTTGTTTAGCTCTGCAAAAAAATACAGCAGCACTTGGGCAGAATAGTGATAAACATGAGATACATGCTGCCTTGGGCAGAGGGCTAGATGGAGCAATTGAAAGGTGTGCTCCAGGATATTACAGCTGAGCTGATAACTTTCTGCCTACACAACTAGGACACCTTAGTACCTACAAAGTTCTCTTTGACTCCATCTGTAAGCTTCTTGCTTTGATTTTACACTGGTCAGATATTTGGTTTTAGGCTGCTCGTTTAAGAGATAGTAGAAAAGCCCAAACCAGCCTGACCATGGAGGAACTTGTATCTGGGGAGAAGCTATGATTCAGCTTTCTTGACATCTTCTTTACTTCCAAGTAACCAGAAATAAAGAACATAGAATTTCAGGCAGTCTTTTGCACTAAGCCAGGCATAGTAAGCATGTGCTGCTCATGTAGTGATCACTGATAATGTATGAAGCTCAGGTGTGAGGTAGTATCCACACTGTGTGAGACATTTGCCATGGTGAAATCATTGTTACTATTGCTTAATCAGTAAAGATATTCTTTAATGACCTTCATATCTGAGAGTAAAAATGAAAAAAAATCAGAGCAATGAAATAAGTTCTCTTAAAAGCTTAATTAAAATACGAAACCTTTGATTTCAGGCAATTAAATGAGACATTTTCTGCCTTTAAATTAAGTGTTCTGATATACTCTGAGCAGAATATGCTTATGGCTGGAGCTGTCTTCAAAATTGTAATAGTGCAGATTAGTAGTGCTTCAGATGTGCACCTCAAAGCAAAGCTGACAGCAGGACAGAGGTAGAGATTGCTTCCTATACACTAATGAGAGCTGATGACGCTCTGCTGGTGGCTGCCAGCATTGGCAGCTGCTTATGAAGCTGAAGGACATAGGTCAAAAACCCACAGGAAGTTTGGAGAAGGTAGTACTTCTCTGGAGTAAATACTTCCCTGAAGTTAGACAGTCAAGCACAGGTGCCCATAAACTGTCCACTGTATGTCCGGGAGGAACCTTAAACAGCCACTGTATGTTTGGGAGAAACTCGAAAAAGATGCCTTTTTTCCAGCTGAGCTGTTCATCTGTTCAGCCTAAGGCATCTCTCAACATTTGGGTGAGGGCAGAGGGAGAAGGTGGGCTTGGTTGTCAGCCAAGTCTCAGCTTCTGAAAGTAGCTTTTACGTGCCTAAATTCACTGTAATTGCACATGGTTGGAGCTTTTGCTGTTACACCCTGCCCTAAAATATCGAAGAGCAGCATGCTAGGCAATTAAATAGCTGTCATGCCTTCTCCCAGACCTAGTAGCACTTTGGGAATATATATGACACATGATTTGTGCAATCAGTTAGTAAAAACTTTGTAAAGCACTTAGGGATTCATCTGAATGAAAGGTACCACCATAAATGTAAGATCGTTCTCATTATCATTAATATTCTTTTATGAGGGACCTTATCAAAAGCATTTTGAAAATCCAAGTAAATTATATCTACCAGGTCACCTTTATGTACTATTTTATTAACTTTCCAGATGAGGAATTGCTTTGCAAGAACGATATCTCCTTACGGAGTCTGGAGTGGGTTTGCTCCCTGTTGTCATTTACTTTCCTGCGTTACGGGGACATTACAGGCTGCAGCTGAGGCTGAGGTGTGCTGTGCTTGGGGTGGCACAAACGTGAGGGGAGAGGCTGGTGACATTTTGGAGAACATAACATTTAAATAAACTTGCTGGTTTTGTCCATGCCTAGATCTGTGTCCCCATGCCCTGTGTGGCACCAGCTGGGTGGGGGTTGTTCCCAGGGATGGGGGATCATCTCCCAGTCGGGATGTCTCTGCCAATTCCGGGGTCTGAGCCAGCCCCAGAACCCCTGAGGCCTTCCCCACAGGGCTGTGATCAGTGCCCTGCATGGCCTGCCACTGGGACTCACAGTTTTTCTGTCAGAATTGCAGAGAACTGCTCCTGCATCAGCTGCCAGTGAGTCTTCCCTTGCTGTTAGTGTGCAATAGGAGCTCTGGACCCCTTCCTTCATTTTCAAGGGGGCATTTCACCCAGTAAGGTGAGATGGGCACCTTGTTTGACAGGTTCACTATTGTGTACTTCATTTTCTCTACAGCCTGGGCTAGGAACTAGCTAGTCCAGGTGATTTACTGCCCTGGTGAACTGGCGGGCACATAACTCCTTCCTCAGGTCCTGTTCACCTTCCACAGAGTTAAAGTAAATCACTGCTGAAGTCACTCTCTAATTTCCCACAGAAAGCAGCACAGACAAGGAACCTCTTTAGTTACATCCGTACAAATAACTCAGGCCAAAGGATTTTTTACCCTGCTTCAGCATATTCTGATTTTCAACCTCCACCTCTCCCCACAAAGATACAGGGTCGGGCAGAATAAAAATGCTGATTTTGTACATCTACTAGTGAGTTACCACAGAGAGTGGCATCTTCCAGCAGATACATATATTTGAGTTAATTAGGTATAATAAAGCTGTCACATAACAACAGTACTTTCTAAGTTTCACTCATTACATGCCTGGTTGGGGGTTTAATTTTGTTCTTCTCTACTGTATCAGAAATACCTTGCTGCTTTTTTTTTTTATAGTCCTTTGTGTCCGTTTTCTTTCCAGCTTGTCTGCATTTAGCCTCTATTCTGCTCTTTAGTCAGATATCCCTTTTAATTTCTAGAAGTGTGTTTATTTTCAATATTCTGTTCATCCATGCAGATTTTTTCCTTCCTGTTCTTATTGTCAGCTCAAAGGTCCAATCACCATCTGCTTCTCTAGCACAGGTTCCTAAATAGCCTCCGGACTGATTACATTAGCTAAACTCACCCTTGATACCACTCCTGGGGTTGTCGGAGGAGTTACTCTAGGAACAAATTTGCTGTAAGTTGTTAAAGAGTTTCACTTTGCCCTTGAGCCTTCTGTTAATCATTTTTCTCATAGTTTCAAAATCTGGCCTTTGAAAGTTCACCCTCAATGCATTACCCCTAGGAGAGTAACCTTCTATTATGATATCAAACCTAATTGCACAGTGATTATGATTACCCAGTGGATTTCTTACTCTCACCTCCCTTAACTCCTGTGCATAATTTAGCACAGAGTTGAGAGTCAGTTCCTCCAACAAGGGCTCCCTTGAAAAGCAGTCTTTAAATAATGTCAATTAACTTGCTTTTCAGACCATGGGTTTTTCAACTGATAGGAGCAGAGGTGTGGAAGTCAATGCTCTTCCACTACTGACTCAATGCCCCCAGAGAGTCACCCCGTATTGTCCCAGTGGTGTTCCTAAGAGACATCCAGGGCTGATCTCTAATGCCTTGTGCTGCCCCAATGGTCCCTGCAGAATGGTGACATGGAGAGAAAGGAGCCCCCCAAAACACAGAAAACCAAAAAAGCATAAGGTGCGGAGATGAAAAATCTCTCTGTGTGATAATGGGCAGAGGATGAGAAAGAGGAGTGAGGTGATGGCGTTCAGTGCACATTTGGAATGGCTGTTTGGTGACTGCTGTTGTTGCAGCACACAGGTGACATACATTAATACAGCTGCATTCCCCACCACAGCCTCTTGGAGCCTGTGCTCACTCTCCTGTTCTTCCCATGACCCTTTATAACGAGCACGGTGGCAGATCAGATCAATGTGTTTGATGGTTTCCATGAACTAAGAACAAATGGGGCAATCTGGAGAGAGCATGTAACTAATTTCAGAATGCAATAGCTCCTGGTGACTGCACTGGGTCATTATGGAAATGTTTACCCTTCAAGGGCTTCTGAAAACTTGGTGGAAATATTTAGGATTGAGTACATAACAGAAGTAAATATTCTGGTCTCTTTAGATTCCTGAGTTGGAATGCTTTAGCTGAGGATCAGGTACCCCTTTTATAAATAGCTGTTAGCAGAAAACACAATTCGCCTAACAAAAAAAAATTAACACTCATTTCCTCTTTTAAAAAAACCAACAACAACATGGTAACTGTGAAGAAATGAAGGAAATGAGAACCAACTCATAAAGATTAATTTGTCGCAGGAGAAATTCCTCTATGAGAGGTAAAGTGTGGTAGGATTCTAAGTGTCTGTGATAAACGCAAAGGAATATTTTCTGATTGCCCTAGTGGCTGCTAATACACATATTTATCTTAATGCATTTGGAAAAAAAAATAAGTAAAATAAAAATAAAGCTCAATGACTTGTTCTAAATGGATTCCCAATGCTGGCAGAAAAAGATGTACAAGGCACTAAACATGCCTTTGCTAAATGCCATATGAGTGTGCACCAATGGTGCTGAAAACAGCCTAATGGGCTATTGCCTTTCAGCTTTGTAACTGCGGCTACACCGTGTTGTTGGGAAATCTGCTTTATGAGGGGGACGTGCTGAGCAGAGACTGGTGCTGACACCGAGCTGAGCAGTAGCTGTGCTTAGATTTGCACAAATCCCATGTTTTCCTGCCTTTCACCTGTCCATGGTGTGAAGTCCTCCCAGCTGAAGGTTCATCATTTCCTCAGAGATGTGAGATGGCACGAGAAGCTAAAGCACTCACAGAAACACTTGGTAGCTGCAAGCCTTTATTTTTACATGGAGCAGACATGCCACTTGAGTGTCCTCTCTGTTGTCTCTGGCTGACACCCTGGTCATTTTCTTCAGCTGTACTTTGCAGCACTTTGCTTTTTGGAGGTGGTCATGCAAGCATTCTTGTTCAGACAATCAATTCAGCCACTCGGCAGCCACTGAGGCTTTCTCTGTGCTCCTTTTCTTTTTGAATCGTTTCTTTACCAAGATAAATCCAATGTATTTACACAGGAATGTTAGGCACAATTCAGCTGGGATTTGATCTCTGATAAATCAGGAAACTGTATTCTTGTCTTTAAGGACTTGTGTTGTTGAGTGCTATGCAATAAACTTAGGAATAGAAATCACAGAGATATTTGAGTCCTGAATAAAAAAAATCACACTGATTTAATGGACCTAAAGGCCTCGTTTCCCTGCAGTGGGTTTTCTTACTAGCATTGAATGCAAAGAGAAATCCAGCCTGGCACCATCCAACTAGGTCTTCATTTCACTGTGCTCAGAGCATCCCTATCACCAGCATCTATGAGTGCATGATGAGATGAAAGGAAATTAATAGTGGACAGGCACCCATGAAAAGCCACATCACACCTTGTCCATGCTGCCAGGCTGCTCCAGGCTCTGCAGAAGATGGGTGCCACACTGGGATGGGGGGATTACATGGGCCTGTGACCAGGTGGTACTAATGAGTGAGCTATGTCCCTGTAAGGGAGCTAATGCACTCCTCACAAACCTTCCTCTCCTGAAGTAACACTAGCCAAACCTGAATGGACTTATAAAATCAATTGAAGAGCTTTCTTAGGGACTTAAGAGTGTATCCAGCCTATGCAGCAGGGGGTAATTTGTACAATCAGCGGAACAGGGGGCAGAACTGTGTCTGAACCAGGAAGCCAAAGGCAATAATAACTAACGTGTATCCATAAAAAATTCATGGGAAATTTCCTCTTGGGTAAAAGAGAGTGAATAACTATGTTGATTAAGTATTAAAAGTTCATTTTATTTTTAGAAGTACTCAGAAAATTGGAAACATCTGGGAACATTATGCAATCCTTTTTACATAGTATCTTCCATTTACATTTCACCAATGCCATCAGTTTAACCCTGATTTGTATGGAGGCAACCTACATGACCCAGTCCACTTTCTTGCTGGGCTGCAAGAAGTGGTTGAGTTCAGACAATTCTCTCCCCATAGAAAAAGAAGTGTGTGTATAAATGATGGACTATAGCAGAGCATAATGCCCAAGCCCTTCTGCACTTCTGACTTTTAGCATCCTACTAGCACTGTGTGACAAGTCTGAGGTGTGGATGGCAGAACAATGTCTTAAACTGAGTGTTTTGATTGATCTGTTGAAATGTTGAATCCCTGGGAATCTGCCCTGGGACGTCCCGTAAGGCAAGCTGTGGCTCCTGTTAAATCACAAGCAAGAAATTTCCAGAGAAAGCTTAGATCCTCAAAGATATTTTAATAGGTAATGCCAGAGGTTGGCATCTAGAGTGTCGAAACTTAAGTGCCTTTAAAGGTCTCTACTATCACTCCTGCAGTGACAAGCCCAGGTCTGTTGATATTTAATTGCAGGATAATTTACTCAGGAAGGGCTGTGTTCTTACTCTATTCATGTTTCTTTAAGGAGGTGAGGCACAGAGTCTTTAGGCATGCTAAAGGTGCTCAGGCTGGGCACATAGGGTTGTGCATTGTGCAGGAGTGACTCCCCCAGAAAGCAGCTGAGAGCAGGCAGGTGGGCAGTGTGGAGCATCTCCAGCCCCTCCAAAGCAGAGAGGCTCCTCCGCAGATCTCTGGCAGAGGGTGGAGCAAAAGAACAACAACTTTTTTTTATGGCCTTCCACCTCCAGCAAGCATTCCTGCTTTGGCCTAGATCTCTGTGATTTCCATCAGAGCAAATTTTTTTTCTCCATTGTTGAAGGGCTCATGCCCAGGCATTGCTGCACCTCTCTGCATGGGGCCGGGACCCTGTGCTATGGGGAGCTCTATTCTACATCCCACAAAGGAATCACCTTTCAAGGACAAAGCTCATCATTCCCTCTCATGCAGAGAAGCCGCCAGCAGGAGGGACCTGGTTTTGTTTCTGTGTGTTTGTGAGAATGTGGCATGAGGTTAACTCATGTAGGATTTACCAGATGTCTCTCTGTGGAGTAGGCTGCTTTGGAGAGCAAAAGAGTTCTTCAGTCTATGCCTAACCAGAGGAATGAGTCATACACCTGCACACACTCCTTTCTTTCAAGGACACAGTGTCCTGTGGAGGTGGGGGGTGTTCCTTTCTTGCCTGAAGAATCTCTCATCATCGCAGGCAGAATATCAGAGGAATGGGGAAGAGACAAGACATTGACTTTGCTTTATAGCCTGCCTCCTTCTTAGTCTCTCTGGTGGGTCAGATAAGGTGTGTCTAATCTCGCATTAAAAAGTTTTACTAGTGCTTGCCTTCTTTTTCTTTTTTCTTTTTTCCTTGTTTTAGCTTCCCTTGCCACTTGCTCAGCTTACAGAAGGTATTGCACCCTTGCAAAAATGTGCTTCTCTGGCTGATTTACAGGCAAAGGAAGGAGAGGGGATGAACTGAGAACTATCTGACTTGGAGCAGGGGTTTCTTAGAAAGTTTGATTGCAGGGGGGCAGTTCAGCTGGCCACACTCATGATGAGCACTACTGCTTGGCTCTTCATCAACATTGGTGGGATGACTCTTCAGAGTTGGCTGAGATGTCCCCAGGGAGCTGTGCAGGGTACCTGGGGCAGGGAACACTGTGTGCAGGGACAAGGGCCTTTGCAGGGTGTCTTGGGAACAGTGGGCAGCAGTGAAGTGTGGGGTCCATCCTGCCCAGCAAGTGCTGAGCAGTGTCTGGAGCTCATGGTGACGGATGGGTTGGATGGGTAATGAGGTCTGGTCTTTCTCACTGCCATCAAGGACTCTGATTGATTTGTCCGGCTTGCCATGATGAAGTCATTAATCTTGATGACACTTGCTGCACCCAGCCTTTGGCACACCAGAGTAATTCTTTTAACACCTGCCAACAGACAGGTCAGCTAGCAGGATTTTCACTGTCCGTGAAAGTTGTGGACCTGATTCTAAGAAAGGCCTAATATATAGAAAGGCCTCTAAAGGGAACAGGTCAGGAGATGACCTGCCTTTGGTATAGATTGAGGCAAGCAGCTTGTTTCTTGTAGTGAAAGGCAAGCAAAGGATGGACTGTGTTTTCAAGAGTCCATATAATTCCCATGACAATCCAAGACTAACAAACACCACTATCCATGTTATCCACTCTAGAATGATGCAATAAATCCCACAGGAAGGTACTCAGCAGGACAAAAATCTGGCTGGCACAAAGCACCAGTGCACATCCTGCTATTCGATATAGTCAGTAAGCCTCCCCCCAGTGTGGAGGCACTATTCCAGAGCACAGGTGTCTCATTGCAATGCAGCTCCTATTTTGGAATAAGAGCATGATATTAAATTGTAATGGCATAAGACACTTCTCAATGACTTCTTGAATGTGGCTTTAGATACTTTGGCTTTCTCAGTGTTCAGGCAATGCCTAAGCATGGCAGGAATGTTTTGTAGGAGTTTTTTTGTACCAATAATTCCTTGTCTATTTGTCATTTCCTGCCATCCCCCTGAGTCAATACTGAGCAAAATGAAACATGAGACAATATTTTTTAAGACTCGAGCAACAAATGCTATCAGACTGTGACATGGAAGGGAAAGGATAAATATATTGGATGAAGTTTAGTATTAAGCCTCTATGTAAAGGTTAAATGTTTGATTTCTGTCCACTGATAATCTACCCGTTTGTTTGGTTTTTTTGTTGTTTTTTTTTTTTTTTTTTTTTGTTTGTTTGTTTGTTTTTTTGTTTTTTTGTTTGTTTTGTTTTGTTTTTTTTAATCATGGCTGTTATTCTGGAGTATTGTAAATTAATATGATGGACCATAAATCGCAGTACAGTCCACTGCTAGCAAGGTTAGAGTTAATAGATTATTGATCAATGTAATGGTAAGTGGCAAATTAATTTTTTCCCATCAACTCTCTTACTGGGTAGTTGTTTTCTGGAGGCCAAGGATGTAGCAGAGCTTTGTATTGAATTAGCCCGAAGAGTTAAATAGTATGTACATCTGGTAGGTTCAAACCAGGATGCTCCTAGAATCCTCTGAGATTCCTGTAACAATGCTAAAATGAAGCAACATTTCAAAGCTGTTCTTTTCTTTGCCACTGAGACTGGTAAATCCTTTGTTGCAAGCTGGGAAAGGTTTGCAAACACTGAGATAAGAGGACTTTATCTCCCTGTACCATCACCAACCGACACCTGTTTGCACTTGACTCATTTTCCAATTATACTGAATCTTTTCACCAGTGTGAGAGAGTGTCCCTAGAAGAGAGATTGCTGGTAGTCTTGTTGCACCTAAGAAGATACCTGAATATGTGATGGAGAGCAGCTTTTGAGGCACCAAGTGCTGAAAATGTTGTGCTTATAAAGAAGATATTGGTAGTACTGGAAAAATTGTTTGTTCTGTGCACTTCAAAGAACTAAGTAACAGAAAATATCCCTACTCTATCTCCAAAAGAACCCCTTGGACATAAAAAATGTCTTTGACTTACCCTGCTGTGTTTGTATGGCATAATATCATTTACAGGTTCCAGTTTTTCAGGTGAAGAACCTTAAGCTTGCCAGAGGGTGCTGGAGACAGGGACCTCAGAAGGGCGAGGGAGGGCTGCCTGGGTGCCACACAGGATAGTTAACTTGTGATAGAGCATCTGGCACTTTTTTGGAGACCTCAGAACTTAGGTGGACACTTGCCACACTCTGGTTCTATTACATCTATTTGGGCTGGGTACCAAAGGTGGAATTGTTGTCCAGTGAGATCACAGCTTGTAAGTCTGGTGTAGAATAAAATAATTTATTCCTTATACTAAGGTGTCAATATCAGATCTTGATTTGCAAAAGCTTACTCTGTGCTGACTGCAGACACACAGAACACTAAAGTGACCTGCACTTTCCAGAGCTTGCTATGCCATCCATAGCAGAGGATGAATATGAGATATGTTAATGGAAAGAATCCATGGAAAGTAGCATGAGAAATCAGCAGTGACTGTTGCTCAGCCAAAGCTCAGAAGGAAATGTGTTATCATCCTTGGAGAATTGCTGAGATTAGAACAATTTTTTCCCTGTTCTAAGATGGAATGAAAAAATCAAAATCTTGATGTGTTTTTTTTTCCATCAAACCAATGAGCTGTAAATAAATACGTAAAAAGATAATTTCAAACACTTCATTTTAATCTCTTGACATTTTCCAACCTTTAATTTCTCTAAACTACAATTTTCAATGCAATAAAACTTCATCCCCTCTCCCTTACCCCCAATTCTTCAAATTACATTTTATTGGGGACTTCTTGCCTGGCTCTGTTAAAAAAAAAAGATGTTAATTAGCAACCTCAGACTTAACCAGCAGACAGAGAGCAGCCATCTTCTTTTGGTGGCATCTAGTTTTATTAATGTAAGCAGGTGTCTCATACACACACACACACATATATATACATATACAGATGCACATATACACATACATGAACATACAATCTGTGTGTATGCTTGTATTTCTATTCGTACACACACGGAAGAGGAAGGTCAATGTGTGTTTTGTAAAGACACAGGACATTTGTTTGTTCATGAGGAGAGAAGGAGGAATCAATATGTTTATGTAGGGGAAATGGATTATCCTTAAACGTTCTGCACAACACAAAAAAGTTGCTATTTGTCGTTGATGCGAGTCTTCTCTAGAGATCAGCCCCATCAAACTAGTTTGGTTGTAGCCAGCACAGTGAAATGCTGCCTTCAAACCTTCAGAAAGATGTATATATTTTTCTGCATCTTACTGGTTTAAAGGCAAGTTTACTATGTGGAAGTGGGTGGGTGCATGTGGTGTTTCTGAATAAAGATGAATACTTCTTGTTGCAGCTTCCTTTTGTTTATTTCCTTTAAGGAGTTCTTTTCTGGTTATTCCATGTCTCATATTGCAGGTTCCTAGACAATAAAAATCCACTCTGCCATCATGCAGGGACAATGTGAGATTTTTGGACCTAATATTTTTCATTCTTTTAAACCCTTCTATATGCTATATAGCATGTGGGGGAAAAAAAAGGAGGGGGGGTGGGGAGCGGGTGGTGTGCACACGTGGTTTTTTTCCATGGCAATTCTTTCAGTGGGAGCTGGTCCAGATTTAAACCCCAGTCCTCTGCTAGTGCAGATACCTATTCAAATAAATGCATGTCTACATGGAATAACTCCACTAGCAGACAGCAAGTGTTGACTCAAATCTTCCTTCAAATAACAGTGAAGGGGAGCATGAGATGTGTTTGAGATTGCAGGCAACCTGGCTTTCCCATGCCAGACTCTTTCGAAATGGAATCATTTTCCCAGAGTAATTTCAGATAAAGAGGTAAGTTCTTGAGCATTTTAGTGAACTGATAAAATCAATTATTGCTTCAAGGCAATTGAAAAATTTCATTTTTCAGCATCTTTTTCTTCTAGATTTCTGCCCCCAACAAGTAAATACATTTATAAAGGAACAGTTGTTTAACAGTACCCAAGAGAGAGAAAAAATCCTTACAGCAAAATTGGGGCTGTGAAATTATCACAAATATCACTGAATTGGAGATGGGCTGCAAATGGCCTTTTTTCTGGCACCCTTTGTAATTTTGACAAATTCACCAAGTGTGCTGAGCTGCATATGCAGGGATGAGCATATTTATGGAAGTGACGGTGTTGTACATTAAATCAGCACGGTGTGCAAGTCCTTCTGTTCCCTATTTGTTCTTCTGAAGTGCAGGCAAAGGTGCTGCAGGCTGTTAGGGCCCCTTGCTGCACAGCACCACAACATGGCCACAGCAACCCTAGCATTGGCTTCTGTAAAATACATCCAGTGTTTGCCTTGTGGCAAGGGTGGGAGCAGGCCAAAGCAGCAGTGAAATAAATTCTGTAACTAATAAAAGGCGTAAATACCTTGTTCCTTTCTTCAGTCTCAATAGTTTCATTGTTTGCTTTGCTTGACTTGAGGCTGCAAGAAGGAAGCCCAAAAGGAGATTTTTTGATGAAATGTCCAAAATTATTACTACGGCCTTGACACAGCAGCAGCCGCACTGACATAAAAAAGAAGTAATGCTTAGCTATGGAGTTTTGTTTTCAGACAGGTAATCAAAAGGGAACTTGAAGAGATATTAAATTACAAGGAGAGCTGGTGGCTTGAGCAGCAGTGCAGTACAACATGCTTCTGCTGCAGGTGAAGGCACACAAGATTGGAAAGCGTTGGTGGGGAGAATGGGCAGTTCTTGGGGGATGCTGGCTTCAGTGGCGTCCATCAACATCTCTGTTCCTGACAGAGCCCAGTGAGGTGGGATGAGAGGAGGGGATGTGCAGGGATCCACCACCTCTGGGTGCTTGCCCTTCTCCATGCTCCTCTGCTCGTGTCATGGAGACCTGGTCCTGCCACAGGGACTAAGGCAGGATTTTCTGAGTGCATCACAGAAACTCTTAAAGCTGAGAGATGCCTCCAAACACGCCACACACAGGTATCAGATGAAGGTGCTCAGATATATAATTGGATGCCAGTGGTGGTGAGGTGCTGCAGAGCGGCTGATGCAGATGTCTCACCTGGAAATCTCTTATCACTGACACTCAGCCTGTTATCACATATTTCCAGAGAGGCTGTGTTTATTTGAGGGAAATCAGGGGACAACAGCAGTAGGAATCTTTGACGTTTTCATCTGCTAATGTTCATGCACCAGAAGTAAGGAGGCTGCAGCAACTGCAACCTGCTTTTCCTGCTTGGCTTGGGAAGAGTAGTCGGGGTGAAAGGCCAAAGAAACAGTCCTCCAAGGGTCTCTGATGGCCTCCTGGGTGCATTCTGGAAACACTGGAGAAACACTCAGTGTTTCCAGGGAAGGAACTCAACCTCAGGGGAGACCTCTCAGCTGGCTTCAGCTGCCTGATGGAGGGTATAGGGAAGGCAGAGCCAGACTATTCTCAGCAATGCACAGCAATGACAGTGTGTGGATAGAAGTTGAAGAAAGGGAGATACTCAGATTTTTTTTCCCCAATGAGAATAGTCAAACATGGGAACAAGGGCCCAAGGAGGTTGTGAAGTCTCCATCCTCAGAGATATTCAAACCTTGACTAGACGCAATGCCGAGCGACCAGCTCTGAGCTGGCCCTTTCCTCTGCAGCGGTTTGCAATGGAGACCTCACAGCTCTACCAAGTAGGCTTCCAAACTGTCACAATTCAGGTGAAGTTTGCAGCAAGCAAGAATGGCAACAAGACCTTTCTCCTTCCTCAAATTTCCTGTGGGAAGAAATTCCATAGATTTTATCTAGAGAGGCCAGGACAGGCTACACAGGTAGCCTTTTGGTCTTCATTCTGTACAAGTTATAATCTGCCTTCATTGCCTGTAAACCATTGGCTTAATCTGCAGCTCTTCGGGGACTCTGTTCCCAATATCACCAACTCAATCCTTGCTGAGTTAACCAAGAGAGCATCCACCACAAAACCACCACCTGAGCCTCCCTCCTCCAGTTTTTCTAGTTATTAGCAGGGGGCTGACGTTCACGCATAGTCTGCAGAATCATTATGTTATTTAGTTACATTAAAGTAATCTCTTTAGAAAGGACTTATTGATGACTTATACTCAAATGTGCAAATAATATGCTTGTAGAACATTAAAATTACTCTAATAGGGTGGTAATAAATTTCTTTTTTTTCAATATAGATGATTAGAAACTTCAGTAGTTAGAAGCTATTAATGTACTCGCAATAAAGCATGAAAGTCCATCCTCATGAAACCCTAAATGACAGTACTGCTTATAAATTTTACTGGAGGTGGAAAGAGCAGTAATTATATGGCTGGCATTAGATGTAGAACTTTCTGCAGAGGTACTAGTGGCAGACCTTTACCTCCTGTTGTTAAGCACTATTTTTGGGCACAGCCAGTAGCCAGAGTATACTGTAAATAATACTGTCTTCCTTGATGGATTTCTGCACAAACAGGAAGAGGTTTTTTTATTAAAAGAGAAATTGGCAAACTGTCAAGTCTAGATGGCTTGGAGAGCAGCAATGCAATAAAGAGCATTGAGCATCTGGTTCAATGTTGTCTGACTGGTCTATGTGAGTGGTGATGACTGAAAAAACCATTAGCTGCTGGCAGAGAAGTGAGTCTGAGATTATCATCCGGGCACTAGCAGGGATGTAATCATTCTCATTGGCATTCTCACTAGCAGGAGTAGTGGAGCATCCAGGGAGTGGGTAGTCTGGCATGAAGACTAGTTTGCACCCAAACAATCATCTGAAACACCAGATAAATTGGAAAACCTTTATGAGGTTTTTTTCCTGCTTATCCAAATTGGGCAGTGAAATGAGATGCAGGTACAGCCAGGGTTGCTTCCTTCATTCCATACAACAATTATTTTGGGGTACCAATGACACATGCCTTCCTCCTCTTTAGCCCTTCTCTGAGCCTCCCATCCAAACCAAGACTGCCTCATACTCAGTAAAACACTTCATAGAAGTATTTCTCTCCTTCCCCCGCTTTATTAATGTAGTATACTTCTATCTGACAAAATGTGTATTTTTTACTTTCAGCTCTTGAAAGAAGTTCATCAGTGCAAGGCAAACTATTGTACCTCTTTGTAGGATTCTTAGAGTAGCAGGACTTCATTCTCAGGCTGGCAACTTCAAGTGTTTGCGACACGGATTATATAGGGAAGCAGCGAACTGACAATGCCTTCTGATTTCTCATCAAATAAATGGAAAATATTCAACACAATGTCATATGTTTCTGCTAGAGCTAAAAATATCTATGAACAACCACCTCTTCCACCATCTGAGCCACCTGTCTGGTAGCCTTTGATCATGCGCATGGAGCAAAACAAACAGAAAACAGTCATTATCAGGAATACAAATAGTTGACTAATGTGATATACGAACCAATTTTTTTTTGCATCCCAATCTTATAAGCTGTTAAAGTATGAATTACTCAATTGGAAAAAAGGTTTTTAGGATAAATTTAAATTGTGAAGACCATGACAGCTTGGATAGAACCGTCTCTGCATATGATATTTCTTAGGCTATATGATTAAAAAAAAAAAGCTGAGTCCTCATTCAGCACAGATGTCAGGAGAGCTGCTTTTGGGCACAGAAGTGATTTTTGAAGGAAGATGGAACATCATCTTCTGATGTTCAGAACCTCTTGAAATCTTGTACTCCAAAACTTTCCCTGTGACATCATTATAACATCAAACCCTAGTGGTGAAACATTTGGAAGGATTAAGGTCTTCTGATAAATAGAATGACACAAAGGAAACTTCAATAATTTCCACTTGGAAGGTCTTTTGCAGAAAGCATAGATGTGGGCATGGTTCACTAACCCAGTATATCTTTTCCTCTGTCTTCTGCATCACTACTCCAGCAGTCAAGTTACATGGTGCAGACCTTAGCAATAAATGTTTCACTCAGAATTACTCAAGCATATAACAGAGAGAACGTGCAAAAACTCAGCTCAGAGAAATTTGATTTAAGGTCTTGACTCCTTTATTCTAGAAGGAAACTCTCCAGTGAGCAGTGAGAACTGGCAGATTCAGAAGACAGATGAGAAGGCAGAGATTTGGGGGCTCAAACTCAAATGCTGTTAAGACTTGATCAGAATTTAGAAACATGTGGGAACCTGCTCAGGGTGAAGGAGATGATACTGATGGGTAGATAACTATTTGTGATTTATTGTTTATATCTGCCTGGAAAAGTGGCTTGCTCTAACCCTTACCAGCAAGAAGGCTTCCTGTGAGGCTTCACACTACTGTAAATGGATGTGATGTATGCTGGCACAACATAATCCCTTTTCTTCTGATAAGTATTTCCTTCTTTATGGTGAAAGACCCTTCTCAAGGGCTGTTTCTGACATTAAGAGTACCACTCATGTCGATTTCCAAGCTGCAAGTACCTTTTCTCCTCTGCTGGACCACTTTGTCTCTCACCTGATAGGTTTCTGCTTTAACCTGCAGTTGTGTTTGTCTCTACAGAGCATATAGAGAGGGAATTTGTGTAATGACACTTTGAGCCAGATGAAGTTGGATGCTGCATGTCAAACACAGCCAAAAATCATGCATGCCAGATGCCTTCATAGGATGTTTGGTGAAGAAATGAGTAGCTGCTCTCAGTGGTGTGAAACAACACATTCTCCATGACCTCAGAGCCCTTATGTCACCAAATGTCACAACATGCAATATGATTAAATACATGCAGCAGCCAACATGCAATCATCTTAATAACATTAAGAGAAAGCACCCCCTCTTTTCAGTAAATTGCTGCCTTGGAATATGTTGCATAGGGTCATGTTCAAAAGATCTGATGCTTCATAAGTCTTTGCAAATCCATTGATGCCAGCCTGGCTGGAATTTAATAACATGGAAAATGTCCTCTTACCACTGCACTGTGGATATCACAAGCTGTAATTAGTCAATAATCTTAATGTTTTGAGTCTCTTTGGATGAATAATTCCCTTCTTGAAAACTGAAACTTCATGCTAACCAAATTATTCCTATTTGGCTGAGGATTGTTTTTGGAGAAAAGCCCCCAAAATGTTTGTGTGCACAGAAGGCATAAAATTTTTAATTTGATGGGAACAACTCTGGCTGTTCTTAACTTAAAAGCGAATAAAAGTAAAGCAAATAACACAAAACAAATTATTCATTTCTGGGTAAACAAAATATTGTACTTCACTAGACAGCTTGTGAAGAAAAACAAAGCCTGGGATAAAACAAAGGAATATCCTGATTTGATTTCTCAGTATGGTTATAATGAAAAAAATTGCTCTCTAGGCTTTGTCTGCTGCATCTTTAGAGGGTTTTTCTGAAAGGTGGGGACTCTCCCTCATTGCTTTAGCTGGTGTCTCTGTCCAGGCTCCCTGAGATGGTCTCACCAGGGATTTTGAATGGCTGAAACACTGTCTCATAGTGAAGTTGAATATTTGCAGCCTTACAGGTCCTCAACAAATGCAGAGATCAGCAACAGGATTAGTGTAAATTTATTTTTTGAGTCTCAGCTATTAATGTAGATTTCCTTTACAGTCAGTGGAGGGAGGGAGAAACAATTCAGTGTAGATTTATCTTCTCCCAAGAGAGATATCTAAAAGAGATTGGATCCTTCATGGACATCCCTCTCTGTAACTACTATGTAAGGTGGGTAGAAATGTCTGAAATGAATCCCATCTTTATGTATTTTTCCTTATGCCAGGGAAATTCTGTGCCAGGTATTCCTCCTCATTATTTCTATACTAAAAATGAACACCATTAGCAACCTGACATTTCCACTAAGAGGGTCTGGTTCTCTTTTTACTTACGCAGATATTACAAAAGGTGCATCTTCATTAAAGCCAACAGATTTTATCTAGTGTGAAGCTGGTGGAAACCAGCCGAGGTATTTATGTTCACTGTACACATGGTATGAAGAATGTCTCAGCATAGGTCTGGAAGGTATTAAGCGCAAAGGGCAATTCATCCAGATATTTTTGCAGGCTACAGAAAATAAATGGTTTCCATCAAGCACTTGGATTCATTTTGTATATGGAAAGATTTGGAGTTAGTGGTGCATTTTGTTCTCGTCTCTTACCATACACTGCATGGTATGTGCAATGCAACTATGTCATTTTCTGACCCCGTATGGACCAGAACTTCTTTTTGCCAACCAGAAACTGAGTTTCTTACTTTAAGAGATGGTTGAGGAGAAAATCAGAGGGCCACTGTACCACTTCCTAACCCTTTCAACTCGTTAACATGAGACTGAGAAAAGTTACAAGATGCCTCCTACAGCACCTTGCCCTTAACGAGTGATGATGGTGAATATGGATGCTGTGAATGTGCTGGCACTTCAGGCTCTCTGTTCCCTAACTGAGAGGGGCGTAGTGAAATGGATGAGTGAACCTGCTCCATCTTTGTGAGGGAACTGCCTGCCTGCACAGCCAGGAAAACACCAATGCCATGGTGAAGGCGAGTGATTCAGCAAGTCAGGAGAGGAAAGTTGCATCTTCTCTCATTGCTTCTCTCTCCCCTCTCATCCTTTTATTTTGTTTGCTCTTGCTCTTTAGGGGAAGGAGCTGGTGCTGATTATGTGTCTGCATGGGGCAGTAATGGCCTCATCTCTGCTGGGCTTTTGTTACAACAGGTGAACCTCAATGAACAACAGTAATAATAATGCAAGGCAGAAATGGAAAATTGTAGCAATTTAGGGCTGCATCCCTGAAGGCTTAAAGTTTCCATTTTTTGAGGACCAACATTGCAGTCCTGTCCTTCGAATGGTTAGACACAGCTGTGCATCACATTGTGTTTATGCAATGATTTAGAGCTGAGGTGCACACCAGGCTAATTATACTGTTGGTTGTGGTCCAATGATGATTTGAATTCGCAACTTATTAGAAGGTTTATTGGATTGCCAGCCCAAGCATTTCTTAGAATAAACAGTTTTGCCTTAATTTTGCTAAAACTTCATGTACTTATAATATGATGGTTTAAGGCAATGAAATTTTAGCATGTTAGCTATCATAAGCTTTGGGTGTTCAGTAAAGCAGAACTAATCTAGTTTTAAAGCAGAAGGCTTCTCTCTAACACATGGAGTTTGCTGAGGAAACCAGCCCTTAGTTCAGCTGGAAGCAGAGAGCATGATGGATTTGGTCGTGGTGCAACACCCAGATGATGCTGGGGACCTTGGCAGCTGGGACAGCACCTCTTCTTGCAGCAGCTCCTCTGCAGCAGTGTTCAGGTTTGCAAGAGGGAAGAAGCCAAACGTTTGGAAACCTCTTCTCTTCCTGCATCTGAGACCCAGTTTTAACCCCGACTTTGTTGGAAAGACTAATCTGGGATTGGTTGTAAACCTGTGAAATCTTATGGGTGTGTAATCAGATTTCTAGTTGAGGAATAGAAAGTAAATTCTGATCCTGTCTGCGTATCTGCAGCTTTCTGTGGTTCAGGAAGAGAAGTTTGGTCTTATTTTTAGAGAAGACTGAAAAACAGAGCTTTCCTTGAGGAATTCTGATATTTAAACCCTTGTTTTCATCAAAAATTGGGTTGAAAAATTAAAAGATCAAAACTTTAAGAAAACAAAAGTTTCAGCCTTGTATTGATCTATAAATGTCAAGTTGCATTGTTTCAACATGTTTTATTCCAAGATGCTTCGACTGTCTCTGACTCACTGTATTTGTTTGAGTGTCTTGACACTTTGGAATTTGGTTACTGGTAATCTTTGTGGCTGTGTTGGCACCATACCATTTTGAGATGTAAGTGCATACTCCAGTTATGCAGAGCTGGATCTCAGTGCCTTATGGGGCTTGTAGTACAGGGAGGGCAAAAAGCCTGTAACAAATGAGGAGAAAGTAATAGGGTGCAATCTGAGCCAGATGGAGAGGTTTAGGCTGACTTGGTTCAATCAAACATTTTGCATTTCTTTGTATAAAATGCTTTTAAAATTATTTTTCTCCAGAAAATTTGTACAAGGAACCTGTATAAGGAAAGCAAGGCTTGGTTTGCAGCCCACTCAGTAAGATGTCAGATGCCATCCTCACTCATTGCAGGCTGTATAGCAAAGATCGTTACGGAAGTGGGAGATTTAGGATATCCCTTTCTGTTGTCCCAAAATAAAAGTGTCATCAACAAAACACAATCTTTCTCTAAATAAGATTGCCTTCTGGTTCAGATAGCTCCTACCCCAGTTTGGCCTGGTTTCCAAAAAAAAAGATCTGTGTTGACTGCTTAGGTTTGTCTCATCCGGGTTTCAGGGGAGATGAGGATATCTAGCTTTCACATTTTCCAGGGATGCAGGTAGCTAAGCAGAGGAAGAGGGTCTGCAGAGCTCACTCATGTTAAATGGCAGAGGGTCCATGCAGGACAAGTGTTGTGAGGTCTCTGTCCCCTGGCAGGTATCTGGGGTCCTCCCTGAGGTCAGATGGGAGCTGTGGGGGTCTCACCCTTGGGGATGCCTTTGACCACTGCTGCAGGTTGCACCAACCAGCCTCACCTTCTCTGCTGCTCGGGCACCCTCTGGGATCAGCTGGGCTGAGATATGCAAATATTGGACAGATAACAGGCAGAGAAAGGAATCCTGCCCTTGTCAACAAAAATCAAGTCAGGCCTGAGGTTTTTATCTGAAGAAGGAAACATTGCTCCACTGAGGCTTTCACCAAATGGGGAATTTGCCCTGACCCTGGTGGTACATGTGACCCCTCTTCAGAGTGTCAGAATTTGGGTGCTGTGCTGTGGCCAAGGCTGAATCATCACTCTTGGCTCTGCTCCTGCATCTTGATGCTCTGTGCTTGCTGTCATATTCTAGAGTACATTTCTTATTCAGAGTTAAAATTCTTGAGTGCAAGTGATCTGTTCTTATCGATTTGAAAAGGCTGAACTTTAAATAGCTGTTGTTTAACGTCCTGGAACATTAATATTAGATTACAAAGATGTCCCTGACTCGTTGCCCTGAACATTGGAAAAAATATGTATCAAGCAAGATCATTTGTGACAGTACTGTCCTGCAATAATGAATTACACTGTGGTAAAGATTCCTTTTGCTCGGCTAGACAGGACTAGAGAGGACAATCTGATCATTCATCCCAATTCTCCTCAGTCTCTGGGGAAAGACTGATTCTTAGCAATCTCAGCAAAGACTAAAGTCAGAGGCACCCACAAGAGCAAATTCCCTGTGCCCCAGCCTAACACAGTCCAGAAAATGCTTGTCAGCATCCCATGACAAGCTTAAGACCTTTTGGAAACATTAGACCAAAGCCCTCAAAGACTCCTTTACATGACAGAATAGAGCAGGAAACATCATAAACTGCTGGTACACTTTGTTATTTTCCTTCTCCTAGCAGTTTTCTTAAAGAAGTCTGACCTACGTGTTTATTATTATCACCCTTTTTTCTGGTCCAGTAATTGCTTATGCACATGCACTGTCTCTATAATACATATCCATGTATGTGCACTACCTTTGAGTGCTTATGTCTGTGTGATTTTTGTGCGTGCAAACTCACATACCTTTTAGCTGCTCTCACTTTTCAGTTAAGACAAGTTATTTTTTTTGTCAGTAAACTTTCTGATAGTAGGAATGTGGCTTTTAGGTTTTATTGAGAAATGCTCTTAAACTGTTTCCAATCTCAATTTTCCACTGCCCCCCAATTCAGATGCTCCCTTCTGACTCATTTTGCATATAACCATTTTCAGTGCAGAGCAATTCATTATATTACCTTTTAAAGCAGCAGGTAGATGGACTCCTGGTTTGGGCTGTGTATTTTCTCTGCATGTGGCAAATGTGATCAAATTAGAGTTACTGCACTGTGCCACTAGCTAACTTTCAGGTGCATGAGGGGTTTGTATTTAACTGCTGCAATGAGGTTTGATATTAGCATCTCATCCATGCAACCCCTTTCGAGTTTTCCTTTTCACACAGCATATTTTACTATTCACTAGATAGTAACTGTTCCAACAGCAACCATATCTCACATGAACTCCTTCCTTCTAAATGTCATTGGTGACTGCAATGATCAAATGAAAGTAAATTGTGCTACAGAAGGACTTGGCAATTAAAAAAGCATGACAACAAACACCTCCCAGCCAAGCAGAACTGCAAACAACTCATTATAATTATTCCAGCCTGTTTGAACCTGCCTTCCGCTGGCACACTCCGGCAGAGCTGCAAGGCACTTCTTCTCCATCAGGACTGAATCAGTCTTTTGCTGACTTCTTATAATACAGTGTAGATAAGAGCTCTTCAGTGGTAATTTTCTTGAGTTCTTAATAAGGAGAGATTTTAGAAAGCACAGACTAGTGTATGCAAGAAGCTAAATGTGTCTGTATCTGTAAGCAAGCAGATCAGAGTGCTGTTTTTTTCTCCCTTTTTATTCTTTGCGCTTTAGAGACTGAAGCAATTAGAGGGTTTGGATGCATTTTTCTCTCTTGGTTATTTAAGCTACACGCTTGTACAGTTTGTAAGGTGCTGTTTTCACAGCTGTTCTCCAGGATTTGTGATTGTGAACCAGGTGGCACAGCAAGAACCTGGGGTGGCATGATGTGAGCACCGTGAGCTATGCTGCTCTGATGGACTACAGTAGCTGACCCAGGTTAAGGCTCAGGCACTGCCCAGGCAGAGTATCCCAAGTAATTTGTAGTTTTCAGAGGATGTTTGACATGCAATTTATGTTGGGAGGGTGTAGATGGATTATTTCAGTGTACTGGAGTGCTATGTTCAACCTGAGGGCTTTCCAGAGGGACCAATAGGAGCTGCTCCACCAGGGAGTTCTAGACAGGAGTTTAAGGTTGGATTGCAGAAAAGGGTACTTTGAGGTCAAAGATGATGGATAAAGTGATACCATAGTTTGCACCTCCTCTCCTGTGTTAGGAGAGAGTTTAAGTATCAAGGGACTCATAAAAAGCGAAAAACCCACTTTGAGGGCAATGTCTTGGCTCCATTGCTCTATTCAGTGCTTTATATTAGAAATCAATGGTGTTACATCATGACAACAAAATGGGAATGCAAGCTCAGTGTTGCTGAGGTACAGAGGGACACGCCTGCAGTTTGCTTTGTAAACAGCACCAAAGGCAATTTGACACTGATCTTTACAAGTCAGAGCCAGGAATGGAAATATTTGGGGAACATCTTCTTGAATGGAGTTTAATAAATTGTGGAGTTAGGATGCGCTGAGCAGGAACTCAGTTGTTCATGAAGTGGTCTGCATGCCCATTTTAACAGGGACAACTGGGAAGGATGGTTTAGGTTGTGCACATTCATAGTTGGGCCGAGATGAGCCAAGGAGAAAGATGGGTTGGTTTTGCAATGAACTGTGCAGTACTTAATGTCCATCCATTTATTTGGAGACTGTGGCTGAAATTCATCAAAAGGTCAGATAGGATCTATGCACCAACTACATCCCACTCAAATCCTGGTACACAAGAATGAATTTCACCTTGTCTGACCCATGAAGATGTGTGAATACTTGTCTCCCTTTCCTTAAGACTTCATTTTTATAGTGTCAAATAGCTAGATTTTTCTTTTTCAATAGTACCCTTCCTTGATGCACATCTGTTCCCAGTTTAATACCTATCAGTAACTTGAAATGAATGGCAGAGACGTCTTTTGTCTGCAGTCTAATATGGAAGCAATGAAATAATTTACTTTTATAAAGTGAAATCCATTTCTTCTTAAGTCTTCTGCAACTGAGTTTGCAAAATGCTTTGAAGATTAAAAGCACTACAGTATATAAATATTAAGTATTATTTTTATATCTTCATCATCTATGCTTTTAAAATTAATATGAAAAGTCTCTATGAATACCCAAATGCCCAGGAAAATGCATATCCTTCTTCTAATCTTAATGCTTTATTTTCATCTATGAATCCTCTTAATCTTTGAAATTAATTACCATGATTAAAAATGGGAGATGTGTTTTCCCAGAACAATCAAATTGTTCTCTTGCAAAATTTTCGTATTAATTTCACATCATTAGTTTAATTTCTTTTGATATTAAAACACACACACACACACTCACAGTCCTGGATACGACATCTCTCTCTTTGGAGTAAAAGGGAGTATTTTTTTGCTACTTGGTGACTCCAGCCCAAGGTGACCCTGCTTGGTGATAACCCCAGAAGGAGGAGGGGGTCTACCTTGTCGGCCTCAAGGTCTCCTGTATGGGCAAAGGCCAGGGCTGCTGGCTTGTCAGCCGGAGCTCAGGAGAGTGCACTCATCCACCTGGCCAAAAGAACCAACTTGTAAAAATGAGACCTTCAAAAGACAGGGTATATTCACACTGCTGAGTACGTGCTCATGGAAGGGAATCATTACAGTTACAAGAAGACTTACACAAATGATGCTTTGAGTGAAGCCCAAAGTCCTGTTTCTTCTAGTCTCTGTGAACTGTCTGATTTCTACTCTAGTGTCAGAAACCTGAATGTGAGAGTACTTTTATTGCATTGGGGAAGCAAAATGGAACAAAGACTGATATTTCAGTAGCTGACTGGTGAGCAGAGCCAACACACGTGTTTCCTGACAATCTAAGCGAGAGAAAATTCTCGCTGCAGTTGGGTTTTGATCTAATCTTCTCCAGATATTACTGATTTGTGGATGCAGGCTTGTGTCTCATTTCTGTTCAGTACCCACTGCAGGTTTGCACACCTGGGCCCTAATCCTTATTAAAAGCTTGGAAAGAGAAGAGAGAAACTCTCCAAGTCCTTACACTGTCCAGATTTCCTGACCAGAACCAGTGGGACACAAGAGGAGAGGGAACTCTCTTAAAATATTAGTGTCAGTAGCTATTTCGAAGAGCTTCTACATGCAGCACTTGTTTGAGGCATTAAGGAAGTCAATTGAATGGTTCCCTGGGAAGATCTTGCTTTGATATAACAGAGAAAGTTCCTTTTGTTGCAAAAAATGACAAGAAGAAAGAGGACAAAATCTGTGAGCTGAAAAGGAAGAGAGACTGAAATAGTCACATCACAGGTGCTGAAAATGGATCTTTTATTGTAGATCACAACAATATACAATTTCTAATGCAGAAAGGATTTGAGAATAGAAAAGAAGGCATCCACAGTGTGCAAGAAAGGCATAAGAAGGTATGTCTTTTATTGCCCTTTAATGTTCTTCTACCCCTCTCATCAGAACAAAGAGAAAGGTCAGGCATGAGATGTGGAGATTATTTTGGCAATACAGGGACTGTTGCAGTGATGTGTGATTGACAAAGCAGGGAGTTCTGTGGAAACCTCACAGAACTTGTTGTTGGTTCAGAAAATGGCTGGTTGGCTGCGGAAAGAAGTGCATGTGTGGGGAGAGAGAAGGTGAGACCGCTTAGCCAAAAATGGAAAGAGAAACAGTCATGAAAAGAAACAAGAACTGAAGTGGGAGAAGCCTGCAAAGTGGTTACATTGAAGGGACTCAGAGTGTGGAGCCATGAGGGGATGGCTGGGTTTCTGTGGGTTACCCAGGAACGTCCTTACAGAGAACCAAATAGCTGTATGCTTGTGGTCTGGGTGATCTGGTCCAGAGGATCAAAATGGGTGGGAAATGGTTTATTTGCTCCCGAAGAGTCATTGAAGGAATGAAAATCACCTTCATCTACAACTTGCCGTTACATTTTATTTTTTTGCGAGTGGGTATTACTGGATCTTGGATGCAAACTCTGAAAATGCAGTTTTGAACTTAAAAATAAAATTTGAATCCCAGTTTGAGGAAATCGTGATTTTCTTCTCAATAGAAATACCAACTGCAATGACACAGAACAAAGACTTTCAATAAATACGCTGGCTCTGGATTGTGACAAGACATCTTGATATGATGTCACTGTTCTAGCCAATAACCAGATGACAGATGCTGCTGCTATTCCCCCCCTTACCCTCACAGGGGATAAAAACGGGGGATAAGGGAGAGAGACTTTGAGGAAAAAAAACCAAACAACCTAGAATATGTTTAATGAAGTAGTAATAATAATGGTAATGGTGAAGTACAAATATGTACAAATATGTAAATATGGAACCCACAATCCTTAGTTGGTAACTATTTCCCGGACCAGAAAAGTCCCAAACTGGACTCAGCAGCAGATGGAGGTGTCTGAGTCCAGGGTCCCAGTGACAGTTCACAACAGCCTTGGAGCAGCCGCACCGGTCCTACTCGGGGAGGCAAGAGAAGGCGACTTCTCTCGGTGAATGACGTTCTTCTCTGATGAGAAAACAGGATGCAGGAGCAGCAGAAGGAGCAGTAACAAACAAACAAACAAACAAACAAACAAACAAACAAACAAACAAACCCCCACCCCAGCCAGCACTCCAGCCAGAAGAGAGCTGAGGAGCCATTTTATAGTGAGCGCCACAGGCAGGAGCGCTGTGATTGGTCCGTTGGGGTCAGCTGACCCGCTCTCTCCTCCCCACAGGCACAGCTGATCCTCCCTGTAATGGCCACAGCTGGAGCTGCTGGGGCCTGGAATGGCTCAAGAGCGATACGCAACTTTTATCCTGATCCTTTCAAACCAGGACATATGACCACTGAGTTTCTTGGCCATGGCCTACTCTGTCCCAGTGCTGGCCAAAGGCCAGGGAGGAGCAGGACAGCACAGAGGATGATACCTGAGGGTGATCCATGGCATTGAGAAACGCGGCCTGATAGCATGTTGGAGTGCCCACCAGGAGCAAAGCGGAGCTTGGCTAGGGGAAAGGAAGAGGGAACCCTGGTGTGCAGGAGTGCTGAGTGTCCCCGTGCACGGATGGAGGTATTCAACCCCAATGCTGTCAAGGGCAGCTGGGCAAAAACTGAAGGTCCAGGTGGCCAATATGTGATGAGAGATCTACCCCTCCAAGTAAGTGTGGTGCCAAGGGATATAGAGAGGCTGAAGGAAGGGAGTCCACAGAGTCATGACCAGTTTCTGCTTAGTCACAGAGAAGGAAGGAAAGAAAAAGTGGGAGTAATCTGATATTTCTACATTTTCCAGAACAGAAAGTTCCAAGTTATCACTCAAATTAAAACGACAGAGCAAGTGATTACAAAATTGCATCTTGACCTCCCTTCCTCCCCCCAAATAGTGCAAAGAGAGGATTAGCTGTAAGATCTGATTGCATGGTCAGGGCCTGTACTCACTTCATTGCTTTGCCTCTTTCCTATCGTGGCTGTGAAAAGTACAGAAAACTTTTATGTAATGCAAGTTAATCCAGGAAAAAGATCTCTTCTGATGAGTTTCCCCAGAAAACAATACTAGCTCTAATTCCTCCAGTTTGACTTTCTACTTCCGGAGGATTTGCCAAGGAAGGAATTTAATTTTTTCCCCAAGACAAATGTATGAATATTTAATAAAAAGCAAAGCCATATGACACTTCTAGAGAAAATAACGAATTTACATAAACCTTTTGCTGTATTTGAACAGAACAAGATAAATCGAGGGTCTTTAAGTCAGATACTTTTTCTTTTCTAAAAAACCATAACAAAAAAAGCATGAAAGGCTTCAACTTCATAAAATGTTTTTTTGTGTTATCCACATCAAATCATTTTGGGACTTGCAGAACGTATTGCATCCTCTTCCCCATTAATTTGTCTCCTGATTCCGGCTTTCCTTCCTACCCTCTGCTTGCCCCTAGTACCAGGCACTGGCAGATGGATTACCAAGCAAGCACTGCATCAAGGGATGTTTTTCCACCTCAGACTGTCTCCTTGTACTCTGCCTGTGTGACTGAGGCTGAGGCTTCTGCTTAGCTATTTCTCAGCATTTTCAGTCATGAATGTTTTACAAGAGACTCCCTAGGACCCGTGTAATTTCATTGAGCTTGTTCTAAGGGAAGTCTGGAGTCTAAATGTTTTTATGGACTATTTTGATGAACCATAAAACTTTCTGCCAGTGGGTAGGTCTGCCTGATGCCAAGCTCACTTCACTTCCCTTTGGTTTTCCTTCATTAGACTATCAAATATGATCTCCATCTCGATGCTGGGAGACAGATTTCACCTCAACAACTGTCAGGCATGGCAAAAGTCATGGCTGTCATGGTACAGCATCTCCAGCTTGGTATGCTGGTGGTACACTGAAGAGAGGTTTGACTTTAGGGTGCCCTCACAATAACCCAGTTCAGCCATTTTCTCTTTCCATTTGTACGTATCCCCTAGAGGTGAGAGCACCAGTGAAAGTGTTCGCTTAAAGACCATTTCCCTCCTTGCTCACCATTTGGCTTGAAAGACTGCACAGAGACCCTTGCTAACTCTATTTTAGAAGGATATATCAAGTCTTCTCCTACCAGGACCTTGCACAGTCTTTTTCAGTATCACTTCACTCTACATTGTCAAGCTTTTAAACAAAAATAAACCCAGATAACATCAATAAATCATCTTCCCTCCTTTCCAGCTCAGCACCAGTGGAAGAGTGTGGTAAGTTATCATGTTTTTAGCTATGAACCTGTCTGGCTCTTTGTCATTTATCTTGTGTCCCCCACCGTGGTCCAGCTCAAGGCTGAACATTAGCAAATGATGAATGTGGGGCTGTCTCTCCTGGTTTGTACTGGCATTATTAACCCATATTGTCCTGAATATTTTATACTATAATACATTATTCATGAGCTGCTGGAGTTGTGGCAATTGACTCTCAGGTTAGCTGCCCTGTGTGTGTGTGGGCAGGACAGAAATGTTTACTATTGACAGGTAATCCCTGTTTTGCATTCTCAAGGATTTTCCTTACCCCTGTGCTACTGAGGATTGTAAAGCAGATTAGCTGGTGTAAATTGGCTATTTCACAGGTATTTACAAAAACATCTGTCCTAATGATATTTTTCAGGTGACTATAGTATCACATTTTGATTGCGTAATGTAACAACTCTGGGGCTGTGACACAGAGTCAACTTTCTGTTGATGATCTATTACCTATTATCGCCTTTTTCCTTTGTTCCCTACATATCTATTATTTTCTTTTTTTTTTCCAGTTTGTGTTCTTTTTTCCCCTTGACACATCACCTTAGGATGTTTATTTCAAGGACTATACCGTGCATTTTGCCCCTTTAAAAAATAAAACTGTTAACAGTTTTGGCCCACTGAAAGCAAAAAAATTATCCAGAACTTGTCCTATTTTCTCCCCTGAGCTCCTGTACAATGGTGGAACATGGTCTATATCACCACTGTCTTAAATCTGCAGAACTCCTTAATTTTGTACTTCTAAATGATAGCATTTAGATGCTTCAGTAAAAACTAAGGGAAGGGCCATAAATCTGTGCTGCTAACACCAGCATAAGTAGATAAGGTAGAAAAATTATGAGTTGGAAAACATGAGCACTGAGAAATAGAATGATGTTCCAGTATCCCCAGTCATATGCTCCTTCCTCCTGCAGCAGAGGTGTCTGCACTTCTGGCCTCAAGGAAACACAACCTGAGGATGGATTATGTTGCCTGCGGCTGTTTTCATATGTACAAAATTGTAACAAAGACATCATCTCCGGCAGAGCTCAGGGTCATGGCAGGAGGAGCTGGATTTTTCTGCAGAACATCTGCAGGTCCCCCTGCAGTGATGATTACCAACTGTGCGTCATGTAATGAGGGGCTAAATATGGCTGAGACTAGAGGGCTGTAGGTAGACGGTTAATGAGGTGCTAATTGGGTAAGAAAAAAGAGATAGAGGGAACTGAGTAGGGAGGCTTATGTACCTGATTCAGAAGAGCTCTGAAATGCGGACTCATGGAGGCTATTTTTGGCTCCAGCTAGTATTCTTTCATTCTTACCTGTGTAGGAGATGAATCTTATGGAGACCTCATTGTCCAGCATGACCACTCTGCTGCTGCGTAGACATTGAGCTCATGTACTATTTAATCTTGTTGCAGCCCAGTTGCTGTCAGCCCTGCCAACATCGACAGAGGGAGCAGTTGGTGGGATAAATGTCTGGCAGGAGCTCCTGAGAGCTCCTCGTTGATTCTGTGCTTGAAGGCAGTGGATATGACAGGCTTGCTTACAGATCCCTTCTCCAGGGGTCTTGGTGTCCTCCTGACTTTGGGCTTTAGTGATGGATGAAGCCTCACATGAAGTAAGGGTAGGGCAGGAGGGATCCAGGGGCCACAAATGTCAGAGCAGAAGCTCTGGAGCTTCAATCACATGTATAAAAGGCATCAGAGATGAGCTAAAATACTCTGTCCCCTCCTGCACAAACCATTTAACTTTCCTATTACTCAGCAGTCATGGCAGCAAAATGAACCTTAACACTTGTTAACCACAGTTTTGAGGCCTACCAGAGACAAGTCTAGGGGCTCCCAAAGGAAGGTGGTGTAGATGGTTTGAGTCTGCAGGCAAGTCTGTCCACTGCCATCTTTTCTCTTGTCGAAGGCTCACACTGGCAGCTGAGAGAATCTCATTATCTACCTGTACCCATTGCAGGGAAGACCACAGATACTGTTTCTTGCTTCTGACCAATGGGTGGTCTCCCAGACTCTAATTTCCCAGTGACTCAGTTACTGTGGGTTCTCTCCTAACCACCGAATTGCTCTGTGACAAGCATCTTTCAGCTCTGGCACGAAACATTCTTCTTGCATCTCTGTCTTGCCAATACACCAGGGAATTATGCACATTAGAAAAACTCCCAGTAATTTCTTACCTTCTTCTTTCCCATGTTGTCTTTTGGTAATGGTCTTTACAGAAATATTTCACTTGAACATCATCAGTTTTTATATTAAGGCATTATAAACTGTATACTAGTGGTGTCAGTTTTTCAATATTATTTAACTTCGTTGGAAATGTTTGATTTTTTAAAAATACAACTATGGACTAAAACCTAGCAATTTAGATTTCAGTCACAGCATTGATTCAGACTTTTCATATGCCATAAATCAGTTCCTGTGGTTTAGTTTCCTCTCCTTTGAAACAGAGATGGTGTTACACCCCAGTTGTTGCAGGGTGGGCAGTAAGATTATAGTAATCAATGATCATTCTCTGATTGAATGAGAGTGGCCATACACATGCAAAACGCCAGGGTTCCATATATTCCTGGTGCCTATAATTTCCATCTGCCTTTCAGGCTGAATGGCACTGAGTTGCTGTTCAAAACACATTTAGATCCTCTGCGTACAGCAGGATTTTCAAGGTCTACAACCATGTGCAATGAAAGATGTGATAAATGCTGAAGTTGTTTCCTAAGTTAAATGAAGAAAACGAAAATTTTATCAGCGGTGATGCAGGTGAGCAGGAAGCCTTAAATTTAAACAGGGAAAAATGACAGCATTATCAGTCAGGTATCGTGGCAACCAGGGAGTCTAGAATTTGGTGTCAACTTTCCAATCATATTGTCTCTTTACCTGTCATAACAAGGTACATTTTCCTTTGGTGAATTTAATCACTTCTCCACTGGAGGTCATTCAAGTGTTTAAGTACCTGACCATGCTCAGGAACTTGAGTAATTCAAATTGCTCCTGGATACCTGCACCTATATATTTGTGTAGGTAAAAAAAGAAAAAAAATATATTAAAATGCACCAGACAGCACTGTGACAGTCAGGCAAAAAAAATCACAGTTATATAAGACACCCTGTTTGTTATTGCTGCATCTTAGTTGATATGTATTTAATGCTCAGTGTTATCCAGTGGCTGGAGCTAAAATACTGTAAATCCAGGTCTTCCCTAGAGACAGCACAGGCCATTTTTTGCACAGTGAGCTGAACCAAGGATGCTAGAAAGGCCAGAGGTCTACCATGAAAAGTCATCTTTTAATTACACATTTTTCTTGTTGTAGACACATACACATGCTCACGTCTGCATTACAGTCTGGGATGAGGGAACTGCAAAAGGCTTTAGAAGGATGGATTTAGTCAGGGACAACTTCTCTTTGTGGCAGAGAAATGAGATTACGATGTAAAATAATCAATGGCAGAGTTAGGAAGTCTGAGATCTGGAATACTTAATCCTTGACCTGTTGCTCAAATAATGGCAAGAGCAATCAGGCTACACTGGAATCCTCTTACTGAGTGTGTGATGAACATATAATACATTTTTAAATTATAAACCAGAGGGGATTTGTTCAGACTTGGTTCTCTTTTCAGTCTGAGATAAGGACTAAGAAAAACATCTGCAAGATACAAATGTGAGACTATGGTTGAGGCAGATGGGGGTACAAACTCTTCCTAGCAGATCCAGGAGGGAACTAATTGCTTCCTTCAAATCATGTGTATGCACAATGCGTGCAGATTCTTTCATCATGTAGGTATCAGCAATAGACCAACCTAAGACAAAGAAGGTTCTTCAGTTTTCCTGACTATTGGGTACTATATAATACAACAATGTGATATTGTGCTATTGCTTTTATGCAAAGCTTTTAAGCTCATCTGTATGGCCTACACACCATCTTTAGTCTTTCATTTCTTTATTGAATTTAAATCACAGATGTAAAAGCTTCTGTGATTTAGTCAGTTTCTTGTTTGCTTTTAAAACCAAATAGAGGATGGATTAAATACAGTTTAAAAAAAACAACAAAAAAAGTATTTGATGTATCATTATTCAGAAAGCCACAGCAGGGTTGAAAACTGTGCTCATACTGGATGCATTACTAGTCCTGTGGGAATCGACCAAATTTCTCACCCTGCTGCTAACTTTCACTGAATATGGGAGTCACTGAATATCATTCAACCAGTATAATTGTGGGCTCACTTTTTCTCCAGCAAGATGGAGAACTTGAACAGGATTTCAGAGCTAGTTGGCTATCGCCATGGAGGGGCCTCTCATAGAAGCTCTCAAAAAGCCAAGCATTGATGAATAAAGAGGCAGGGCACCTGAAGCAGTGTCTCTGTTTGTTAGGACTGCAGTGTGGTTATCCATGCCTGGGACTTGGAAATGCTCACTGCAGCATCATCTTCTCTTTCCAAATCCCTCCAGAGCTATAGGTGTGTGGCACAGGATTCAAGCCCCAGTTCAAGCAAAGTGGTTTTGCTTTTGTAGAATTTCAGTGTTAGAACGTGCTGTATATAACCTGTGCTCAGCTGATCCCTTGTTTGGAAGTTACCAAAAATTACTGCATTTGTCAGGCACAGTGCTTCAGGTGCCTCTGACTCTGTTTCTGGGTGGGCCTAGATGTGCTATAATGAGAAAAAAAATGCTTTGTATTTAATGAAGGATGCTTTTTGGAAATGAGAGAAACATTAATGACATGAGTGTCCCTCATATTAAAATTGTTCCCTCAGTGCTATTTTAGTTAATTCACAGTGTCTCACAGCCTCACAGCTGCTGCAATGCCACTTCCTCCTCCACAGCTGCCCCTTGCAGAGGGGTGTGCACAAGGAAGAGGAGGATAGGAGCTTTGCTGGTTGTCTTTCACATGAGGGAAATCCACACCTGCTGTTCAACAGCATTTAGCAGTCCCCTTAGGACAGCTACAGTGACACAAACAGGCTTTGTGAATTGGAAAAAAATTGGTCCTTTTGGCCCCCTGGAGTCTGTCAATCTGGCCCTTGGGTTTTATATGCTTCCATGAAGAGAATATACCTTTGACTGCTTCTTGTTTGACTTTTTTTTCTCATCTTAATTTAGGATTATTTTGTTGTACATCATTTTTATTGGTAGAAGTTAAATGAAGGGCAGTATTTCCACTTTAAACATAATTACCTCAAACAGAAACATAACTAATTCAGAATCAGAAGTAAGGAAAAGCATGCAGTCTCCTATAAATATGTTGCAGATCATGTACATCTTGTTAAAAGTTGGAATTAGATAGGGAATCTTGCACAACAAAGTACTATGTATAATTTGCTGCTTCACACACACATTTTTTCCCCAAAAGCTGAAGGCAAAGCATCCCCCTGCCATCACCTGCCTTTAAACTGCAGTCTGTTCAATACCACAACACTTGCTAGAGACATTAGTCAGGTTCATGTCTCAGTGAAATAAACTGAGAGCAGAGGAGACTTCTTCTTGCTGGTATGAGAAATATTGGATGGAAATAATTTAACAGCAGACATTAAGGAACTAATTCTGCATCTCCCACTTTTTGAGTGGTAGAAAACTGGCAGCTGCCAGAGGTGGAAAGTGATTTTCTAATGTGATTGCTCTGAACTATCCTGCAGTTAAGAGGGCTACTTTATTTTTTATTTTTTCTAACAGAGACACTTTGCTGCATTGGAAGATATGAAGTGTAGGGATGTCTTTGCCCTGAGTTTGTCCTGAGTGATTGCCTTCTCTTTGTGACTGATTTTAACTGCAGTTAGTGAGGGATCATGCTTATGCAGTTCAGGAAAGCAAACCAAATTGGTTGGTGAGGGAGATGGAGGATGGATACTCTTCAGTTAAATAACTGACTGTGCTATCCCCTTCTCAGACTTGTCACGAGGGAATGAAAGAGGGTTACAGAAAGCCTCTGCATTTCTTGTGGGGAGGCTAGAAGAAGGTATTTTAGCAGAAGTTTATGCCATCAACTGCATTTTTCCTTTAAACTCTTCAGAATACTCATACCAGAGTTTCTAGCTTGTACTGTCATTGCTGTTGCTGGTACATGGTAGTTTCTCATGCATGTCAACCTTAGCAGGCTAGGTGCTGTACAAACACCAGTCTTCAGTGGATGAGGTTATGCATTTACCAACCTTCAGTGGATGAGATTATAATTAAATAGATACCCAGAGATCATTCAGTATAGCTGAAGAGATTTAAAAAGGGCCTTTCCACCTTGAAATACAACCCTGAGTCATCTCAGCACAAGGGCTAGCCTGTCTAGGTGGAGCCAGGAGGAGGCTTGTGCAGAGGGAATCCTGCAGCTGAAGGAATGGCTGTTAAGCTGCAGGTGCTTGCATCCCCACAGAGGTGTGTCAAACGCCTCCATTGCACTGCTGGAAGACAAATCATGTCAGCTTGAAGACAAGGAGGTCAGTGTGCCTGTTGCTGGCTCTATCCAGCTTCAGTTTCATTTTGACTTCAGTGCCTTGCTGTCTGCATTAAGCAGAAGGCTGTAATTCATCTCCCTTGTGACTAGAAATTCAACTGCAGAGTTGTTCTCTCACTTGTCCTTCATCTCATTTTAATTTTCCTTCTATTACTGCAGTCTCTCTCCCTTCATCCCACCCTAGGGCATCCCATGATTGCTGCTGAAGGAAGAAAAACTGACATGCTATTGCATGGATGGGGTCTCCAAATGACTGCCAACAATTGCAAATTGCACACAAATTCAGTGTGGTTCCCCCTGCTTTGGACAGTCCTCTCTCCCTTTTCTCCTCCTTGGCTGGGGAGAGCCCAGGAAGGCTGTAGAGGGCTGAAGGTGGTTTTTTGTCATAGTGGTTTTGCATCACTTGGTGTATCCAGCCAACAGTGACTGAACAGTGTGTGGTGTGAGTCATGGGATCTGGCAGTGAAATCCTGCAGAAATCCTGGAGGTTTCTCTCCCAGAGGTCACCTCAGAGCAGTGATGTCTAGGTCCTGGTGCTGGGCAACCCTGGAGCCTCTCATCATCCAACAGCAAGTTTGCTGTACTGGGATCCCTGTAGGAAAGATTTTGCTGCTGTCATTATAATCGGACCTCGATGGGCACTGGCTGTCACTGGTGCTGGTGCCATAAGAGGCTGATGTTCTAGCTTGTGACACCAGGCTGTGTCTCTGAGCAGAGTGGAGGTATTTTCTGCTGCCTCTGCAGTCTGACTTACTCTTTCAGGATGGGATGAGGTTGAGTCAGTCTCTTTCTCTGCTGAATTTCAAAGAAGCTTGAAAGGGATCCCAAATTTAGAGAGCTCATATTAGTTGATCAGCATCCCCCCTTCTGGGAGAACCTCATTAATTTATGGGCTTCTAATTTCCATGAAAGTATCTTTCATAAAGAAAATCTCCCCGAAGGTCCCTGCCTCTTTGTCAGCAAGCATCAGAAGCTTGTAGTGAAGCTTTGTATTACTAAGATTTCATTACTTAAACTAAATATACTCCAGAGCATTTGTTAATGTACTGTAAAGCAAAAGGAATAATTAAAAATAAACTATGCTTGTCAAAGAAATAAAGTGTATCTTATGCTGCATGATTCTAGCTTTTTTTTTTGCTTTTTTTTTTTTTTTTTTTTAAATTGCCCTTGTTCATTTTGCCATTAATTCAGAGTGAGAAAACTGCAGTATGGTCTGCAAGTTTTTAGAACAGCTTAATGATGCTTTTCTTTAAAGGACAAGGAGCAGCACCTTCATTTTATGTAAGTGGAGAGCCAATGAGAAATGCCCTCAAGTATTTTACATCAGGATTTTAATAGCATAAGTCATTTCAAGAAAAGATTATAAGGGCTCAGATCACTGTACACAGTTTACCCATTGGAAATAGAAGCAGTCTGCGAAACATTTAGTGACATCTTTCCAGGTTGAACAGATATTTTCTCTGGTAGGTTAACCTTTTTGCTTCTGAAGTTTTAACTTCCACAGTTGTCTTCATAGCCCAAACTGCAGGTTCCTTCTTGGTAAAACATCTTTTCTGCCATTTTAGTAAGACAGTGACCAGTAGACAAGAAGGACAAGCTTAAAACCTAACAGCTGGAGGTGGTGTTCAGAGATGGTTAGATGTTCCCATGCCCCAAACATGACATCTTTAGAACTGAGCCTGTACAGAAACAAGGAATACATTTCAAAGTCAATCAAACCATTATTGTCTCAACCTGTGGAACAGAACTGTATTGGCTTATCTTTCCCTTAGTGTCTCTGTCTGACGGGAATACAGGAAGAGTTGCCTCCAATCTCATTAATGCACTCGGACCCATTCAGTTGTACTCTTTTCCCAATGGAAAATTAGGGAAATTAAAACAAAAAAAAAGTGCTTATGGAAATGCTGCCAATACATACAGATGGAATTCAAGAAAAAAGCACCATTCCTATATAGGAGCTATTGGGTTTTTCTTGCTTTTGTTTGAAATAGACTTGCTTCTCATTTCTGTACGCCAGGGAAAGAGACATTTGCAACTAACAATGTTTGCAACTAGAAGAATAATTAGGAAGAACAACAGCACATATCTCAGAACTAGCTGTACATTTTGAGCTTGTTCTCTATGGTGGTTTTGTTTTTTTTTGTTCTGACCTAATGGGATGTGTTTCTCCGATGTAAATGATATGGAATGGGGAGTTGTTCATGGAGCTATTGCTTTCCAGAAGATGTTTTCATGCAAAAATCCTGCTCCATTGGTTCAATTTAAACCATTAACGAGGAGAATAACCCATCGTATTCATAAAGATAGGCTTGAATGAAAATCTGTGATTCAAATGCACGGTCAACTCTGTGTCTTTTCCTGCCTTTACCAGCTGAATTGAACTGCTGCAGTGAAAATGGTGTCATGTTCCTATTTTACCAGCATGTCACTGAGTGAACTTCAGGAAATCTTCATTCCTTGTGTCTCCACCTGCAGAATATCACCCTCCATTTATGAACCCTTTTCAATACTTTAAAAGCATGTTTTCAAGAATAATGCTACCTGTGTCATATAGAAAAATTTTCACCAGCATTCAAAGTACCTAAACAAGTAATGTAGGAAAAATGATGTAGGAAAAATAATGCCTGGAGAAGGCATCTCCAGATGATCCTAAGGCCAGAGGCAGAAAACGAGCACATCTCCACTAACTGGAGAGAGTCTTGGTCCAGTAAACTGCTTTGTTGAGGTATAGTTTTTACATTTTTTGACCCTGAAAAAAAGTTTCCACTGTTACCCCCCCAGGAGAATTTGCCTGGCCTCCCTCAGACTCTACACAAGGAGTAGGACTGTTATTCCCAGTGGTCTGACCTTTCATTTCTTTAGCTCCAAATTAGCAAACAGAACAATAACCAAACAGGTCTCAAGGGCAAGGGGAATCTACCACAGGTTTTCTCTTCTTTACCTTGTCAGCCTGGCAGGGGAAGGGTGCTCTCGTGTTTTTGGTCCTCAGGTGGTTCTTGGGGGCTATGGAGTCAAGGGGCAGCCTATTTGCTGAAGATTCATCTTCAGACATGTCTCTACACTTCTCTGTGCCTCAGTTTCTCTCTTATTTCCCTCCTTTAACACTTTGCCTTTTGGAGTCTACTTCAACATAATCTTTCTAGCAGAAACATGCTCCATGTTTGCACAGTACCTCACATGTTGAGATTCTGTGGAACTGTAGCTGATAAAAATAATAAAATCCTTGGAGAAAAGGTAGTAATTTTTCCCCACGCTATGAGATGCTTCGTGTTAAACCTTGAAATCTTTTTACCTATGGGTATGAATGATATTCTGTATTTTTATCCACAGTTCTCTTAGGATGAATATGGGCAATAGTTCTTGTAAAATACTGGTACCTTGACAATAGAGTAAGCCCAGTCCCTTTCCAGCCTTTCGTATTTTTTAAAAATTAGGGTTTTGAGGGATTAAGAGAGGCTTTTATTTTCTTTGCACATTTATTCTACAATCTGACACTCCAGATGGGAACAGAAAGTATAAAAGTTTGTAGTCCCATGGCTGTATATTTAAGACAAAGGAAAATAATTTTAAAATGTTTTCTTTTCTGGGAAGCCAAATACATTATTCTAATTTTATTTTTCTAATTGCATCTGGAGGAGGAGGCCTGCACTGGGTTACAATAAAGACAAAATAAACAGCTTTCCTACAGTGTGCATCCTAATTGGATTTTCTTGCCCCCAAGAGGGAAAGGTCTCTAAACCAAGGGAGGAAGTCTCAGCTGGGGTCAGCATGGGGACACATTCAGGCTTTCAGCTGTGACTTCTCCTATGGCTCCTGCAGCCAGGAATGATCCAAACAGCCTCCTTCCCAAGGATGCTGGGACTTGTCTCCTTGCATAGTCAGTGAAGAGCAGGGCCTGGAGTGTTTCAGTTATGTACATTTGGTACAGAGTTGTTGTGCTGTACGTTTTTCCTACCTCATTGAGTGTAGATGTGACTTCCAAGATTAATACAACTTCAGAGTTGTGTCTCCCATTCCAAGACCACCTCGTGTGAAATACCTCAAGAGGTAGAGTAGTTCTAGTCCACTAGATCACATAACAGGGATTTGTACAGTTAGAACAGTTGTACTGCCATAGCCAGGGACTTGGTCTTCCACCAGGCCAATCTCTCTTTCTTACTGGGAAGCTGCCAGTCTCCAAGTATAGTGGTTTTATCTGGGGCTGGTGGTGTTGGAGAAGGATGAATGGCGGGAAGGAACCTTCAGCATTTGCTGTGGCTGTGTGTGACATATGACCTGGCTGTGGTCTGAGATTTGCAAGGAGGAGACAATCATGATCTCCTGCCTGAGGCTTGAGTTCTTGAGAGAGAACAGCTCTGCAGCTGGCTGGATGCAATGCCACTTCCCACCCACAGCAGTGCAAGCTGTGTCCTAGGGGCAAAGGGTCTTCATCTCAGCCAAGGTAATAGTATTCCAAAGCCCAGGGACAAGAGTGAAGATGACAGACTCCCTGCTGTAGGAAGTGACTTCATACAGTTGGACTGCCCATCTTAATTTGCATAAGAGGAGGAAAGGTGTTGCTTATGGAATTTAATCTACTTTCGTGTTATCATGGCTTGCATAAAATCTTGCTTCACGTGAGCCTCTTTGGAAGAGATTTATGATTTGAGAAGTTTTTTTGTGGTTGGTAATTTAATAGTCTCAAATAACTGCAATGATATTCTTGATTTTCCTGCCTTAGAGTCAGCAGATGACTTTCACTACCGAAAGCACAGCCAAAATTGTATGTCTTGATGCTTTTCTGGGGATGGGGGATGTCAAGATACATATTTCCCAAGTTATATGGATTTTTTTTTTCTTTTCAGATCAAACCTTTTCTCACTATGTCCTTGCAAGCAAACAGAAATATAAGACGACAGACAGAAAGAAAAGTCTGTAACTAATGCCACATGTTCAAAGTACCCCATTTACCTTATGCTGATAAATCAGGCAGGCTGAAGCCATTTGTCAAAAAGACATTTGCTTGAATCAGGTTCACTTTGTGTGCAAGGGATGGTTGGGACGTTAGTACTTGCTAAATACTTAATCAGTTTGTGATTTGTTTGAAATACAACGCAAAAACAACAAAAAGAACAAAATAAAGCTTTCAGCTAACATATCTTGAGCATTTGAAGAGCATTTAATTATGTCATCCTTTGATCCACACATGCAGCCTTCAAATATAGGCAGAGAAAAAGAGTTTCAAGGGGGTGGTTAATAACCTTCTTGTCAACTGATACACATTATTAGAAGAGCAAAAAACCTACTCTATTTTGGCCTATTCTTTTCAAGATGGAAAGCACTGTCATTTCTTTGTCCCCTGAATCTCTTCATGTTTCCAGGCAGTATTTCTTGTGGTCTTGGAAAGCTGTGGCAAAATATAGTTCTGGTCTGGGATCTATGCTGCACAAAGCCACTTACCTCTACCATCAAACTGAGCAGCAGAAGCAGTCCCTAGAAGAGCTGGTAGAGGGCACTTTGCAAAACCATTTCTTCCTTCTGAGTTGCTAATGGTATTTGATGGCCCTTTGGGTTGGCCAGTCTGTCTAAAGGTACAGCTTCCACAGAGCAAACTGCAGAACTGGGAAGTTCAATGTTATTTTGAATTTCAACATATTGCTCCGAAGGCAGTGTGACTACACCAGTTTCTCAGCAACAGTTACCATCCCAGGAAATAGCTTGGGATCCATCTTTTACATAGCATCAGTGGATAAGCCATCTGCTCCTGTCTTTCTGGATAGACAGCAACAGCTGCTGGGGCAGGTTAAGACCAATCTCAAACTCAATCATGAGTAAGGTGGTCCTTGCATTTATGCTTTTTCTCAAATTTGAGGTTGATCTGTAAATTGTCCTGGGCATGTGGAGCTAGAGGACAAGGCCCTGATGAACCGCCGTTTGTTATTCCCATGTGAGGTGCTTGTTGAACCCATGGGCCTTGTCAGAATCCCATTAGTTCTTCACAGCATTAGTTCTGCTTCTTTACAGGATCTCTTTGCTCACCCCCATGTGCCACATGCAGTTCTTTGGCAGGACTGACAACATGAAGATGCAAGATTTTAAATTCAGTCCATAAGTTTTTGGAGGCTGAAAATGTTGTACGGAAGATTCATGGTCTTCTAGAAAGTATTCACCTGAGAGATTAAAATAGCTGGTAGGATGTCACCTTGTCATCAGCTGGAACAGAATATCTCTTGCTGGTATGCTGAAGATCTCATGTCTCAGACAAATGACATCTTGTCTGATGGTATTTTCAGGATTTTTTTTTTTTTTTTGTAGTTTCAAGAGATTTTTCAATCTGAACCTACTTTGTAGGGTTACATGCTAAACTTAGGTGCTTGCTCTTCATGGACAGTTCATGGGCGGTGCTAAATACAGCACAAGATTCCTTGCTATTTAAGGGCACTGAACAGGGAGGTTCCCATGGGAACCTGGCTGGCTTCTGAAGCATCTTCATATTTCAATACTTGTCATTTGTATGGTAGGCCTTTTGTACCAGATTCTCAGGGAACATTACAAAATTCTTCTATAGCCAGAGTCAAGCCAGGACTTAGATTAAGAAATTCGTATGTCCATTTTATAGGAAGGCAAAGTGAGTTTGAAAGAGGTTAAGTGATTTGTTCACAGCTCGAGAATAAATCAAGGGCAGAACCTGGGACAAGACCCTGGGGTGCTGACACCTGTTCCCAAAAGAAAAACATGCACTAAAAAAGGACAGTAAATCAGGCAGTGCTTCCGAGTCTTCTTGATTAAGGAAACAATTTGTACAAGCCATTTTCTAGGAATTTATTGCTGATTGCTGCTTCCCTTAATGTGTATGGAAAAGTGAGTTCCACTCTTACTCAGCAATAATTTAATGGCATGAAACATCAAACTGTAGAAAGAAAGAGGGAATGCTCAATTTGATAAAAAAATCCATGACTTTTTAGCATAATTAAGAATGTCATGAGGAGTATTCACTTGTGTGTTGATTTTTTTTAAATTTTCAGAAGTATATTTTCATAAGCTCCTTGAGCTGCTCAGCATACTGCAATTTCTGTTAATTTCCTCTTTACTGGTTTTATCAGCCTTAATTATAGCTGAAAGCGATCTTTGTCTGAAGAAGATGAAAACCCTTTGTGAAAATGCATTGATGCAGTTTGTTTCCAAACCCAGATATATTTCCTAATTAGTTCCTTGTAGTAATAGGTTGCATAATTAAGGAAAATACAGGGAAATATTCAAAGGAATAATTTTCTTTGAATGAATGTATATTGAAAGGAGAGCACTAAACTATTACTTTAACTAACCTGCTTTGAGGAGGCACTGTCAACATCAAACTGAGTATTAGCCCTTCTGGGCTGTGTGAGGTTTTCTATCTTACCTGTCTGTTAATCTGTTTAGCCTAAAGACCTGACATCTCCAGGAACAAAACCTCTTCTTTCAACAAGCTAAGCAGGGTCAGGCTTAATTTATGTTGCACTGGGATAAGAAGACTTCATGGGAAATCCTACATTTCTGTTGGTTCTAATGCTTCTGTGATGCCTGTGGTATGACTGGCTATAATGACATGAGCCAATGCCAGCAGGGATAAGAAGGCTCCAGGGTGACCTTTCCATCCTTCCCTTGGAGCAGTCCTGGGTGTCACCAGTTTAGCTTCTTGATTTGACAGAAAACTGGAGGTGAAGAAACTAAGAAATAAATACAATACTTGGGTATAGCTGTGCCCTCACAGGGTGACTTAGCAGTGATGGCACTGGTCCCTTTCAATGTCACCCATGGGGCCACATCTGCTGATGCCTGGACCACCCTCCATGCAGGAGATGGTGTCCATTTTTTGGCCCCTGAGACTGATGTTTGGTGGCACTGTGAGATGGAGCAGGGGTCTGTGTTAATGTACTGGTGGGATGACTGATCTTTTCTTGGTCAAGCTTCAGTTCAGTCCTGAGATATTCCCCTGGTTTGGGGAGTCTTTCCTGCATGGCATTGTTCCATTTCTCTCTGTTGTTTCAGATCTGCTGAGGCAATGTTCCCGCACTTCAAGATTTTCTGCTGTACACAGAGTGTATATTGTTTCAGGAAACATTGATACAGTGGTTAAAGCAAGCTCAGGGCTTTCAACCCTTGTCTCTGCCAGAGATTAGCTTGAACTGAAGATTTCTCTCTCCTGTTTCTAAGTTAGTTCCTTTCCCAGAACCCACTCTAAAACCACCAGCTTGCTTCTCAGGGTTCCTTCAAAGCACAGCAGTTTCTTACTGCAAAATGCCATGAGACTGATAAAAACACTGTCCAGCAAAAGGAGCTGCATGACTTTTACAGCTGGAGCCTTCTTCCTCTCTTTTGCAGGACAAACTTCTCAGCACTCAAGGGGACAGCAAGGGGGGTCTCTTGGGAGAGGGATGATGTTGCCCTGGGTTAAGGGGGATCCTGCAGCTCCCTTGAGTCCCAGCAAGGAAAAACCTTCAGCACCCCACAGGCTGCAAACATACTCAAAGTACCACGAGCTTTTCTTGGATGCAGTATAGGGAATCTCCAGGGAGTTTCAAAAGGAGCATCTATGACTCCCTGCCTTTGATTCTTTGACCTCTAAAGGTCAGAGTTCACACTTAATTTAATGCCATTTATTTGTAGTGCCTCTATTATATTGCCAACTCTGAGACAGCATTCCTGAGACAACTGTAACATACATTAGTCAAGCTCTGCGAGTGACAGATAAGTCAGTTCTGCTTTTCAGATAATGTAGCACCCTCCTGGTTTTGCACAAGTCAGAAAAGGGAAAGGAATAGCTCTACATATTTTATCTTGGCCTGCTATATAAAGCAGGCCTGCTTTCTGCCACACAAATATAAAGGACATTTAAAACAGAAGAGAAAAGCTAGCCAGCATCCCCTTTCCTCTACAAAAGACTTTTCCCTTCCCCAAAAACCAGGTCACGATTCCTGACTGATGACAAAACAAAGGAAAAGTTGAGAGGAGGTGACTTAAAGGTAGTCAACTTACTTGGAAGCTTTTGTTACTGTAAGAAGTTATGAACAGTGGAAAGGAAATGAATGCATGGTTGCATTTAGATTCTGAATTCCCCATTGCTATGCTGACATTAAATTTTTAGGATGTTTTTGCATATATAAAACACAACAGCTGTCCTATGGGAAGTATAATTACAATTGAAAAAAAAAAAGGAAAGAAAATAAGTTATGAGCATATGATCAACCCTTGAGGGAGGGAGCCAATATCTGAAATGACAGAATCAAAGCTGCCTGAAATCTTTCAAGGCATAGCTGAGCAAGCAGTTAGGGAGGAAAGGCCAGAGCAGAAGTTTCCAAAATGCTAAGAAGCATATGAAGAAAAAATAGTAGCAGAAGTGGGTATAAATATCCAGAAAGGGTGGAGAGGGATCTAGTTTTCACCATCTGCTTTGAAATAAGAGCAAGGGGCCAAAGACTGAAAGTCCAAGTTCCACAGAGTAGTGGGATTCAGATTTAAAATGAGCAAGAGGAGCTGGTTCTTCACAAAATTTGTGGTAGACCCATGTAATTAATTTCCTGGGGATATTCTGTATGCAGACTAATATGGGTTCAAAGGAAGTCTAGAGAAATACTTGGAAAAGAGATCTTTTTTGGACTTATTAAGTAGGCAGCCCACAGAAGACTTAGGGGAAACGTCATATATAATTGCACTGTTTTTCATCTCCCTAAGGGCTTGTGTGCATGATGATGTCTGACAATATGGCCATTCCCATGGGTTTTTTTGCTAAAGTTAATTGACCTTTAGCAGCATAAGACTCTGGAATTTGAGTTCGTTGCCGTTGTAGAGAAAAGAGCAAAAGCCTGTTCTAATATCAGCTCTTCCCCATCCTCCCAAGTTTTAACAGCATGGCACATACTATCTCCATTTGTGAAACTTTAAAAAATGATAAAATCAGATAAAAAAACAGTTTTTCCTTCTTTCTTTAAATCCTTCAGAAAAATTGTTAACTGCTCTGAAAGGTCACCACTTAGATGTGAATAGCACAGAGCACAACAGATAATGTGCTTTTCCGAGGGAGTAGAACTGAAATAAAGGCTGGGAAGGGCTGCAGGCAAGGCTGCAGGACAGGAGACAGATATTGTGGCTCTCAGTTGTCCATCACAGGCCCCAAATAGGATAAGGGACAGAAACTGTGAGTGAGCATCTGAAATCTCCAAATTAAGAGTCTGGCAGTGTTTGGATCTCATTTTTGAGTCCTTCACAGTCCGAAGCAGACTTACGTGAAGTCACAGAAAACACTTGAATCACCTGGCAGCATCACAAATTCATTACGAAGAACTAGATAGCCATCAAATCCACACTAAAGGTTACCATGCTTGCTTTTCACTTTTTTCAGGGAACTGTATCTGTCTCCAAAGATTTTGTGGCCATTTGATGTTTTTCCCTCATGTCAACTGCCATTTGACCAAGTTTAAGCCTGTCAGTTTTCTCTGGACTTGGACAACCCAAGCTAGAAGACAATCTGCAGACCTCTAATCAAACACAGTTCAGCAACCAGCCTTTGAGAGGTGTCTCATTTATATCTCTGTTCCTGCTCAGTGATCAGCCCCTCTGCACTATGGTCCATCTGGGCTTTGGTCAGTATATCCCCGAGCAGCAGAATCTCCTGGGTGGTTCTGCAGAGACCAACTCGTGTCCATCCAACCTTGTTATTGGTGTGGTCCCTTTCTCCCAAAGTCCAGGTGTAGCCCCTGGGGCACAGGACAGCCATCCTGGGTCTATTGAGGAGTTAAGTGTCTGGTGACACTTAACTACAGCATCAGGGAAAGGACTTTTATGAAGCCAGGACACTGACTGGCATCAGAGAGGGTATTAATGTGTACCCTCCCTCCCTTCTGGCCTGTTTCTCTCACCTTGAGCTGTAAACACTTCTCAGCAGACACCATACCTTGACTTTATGTTTGTAGATCATCTAACCCAACAGGGCCCTCATCTTGATGAATTCTTACAAAGCAAGAAATAATAATGGGGACTTTGCTCTGGTATTTAATAAGATGGAGCCTTCCAATCCTTATTGCAGCCTCCAGCTGTGTGGAGTGTAGGGCCAGGAGGGATGATTAGATTATCTAGCTTAACCACCTATAAAACACAGGATGCAGAATTTCATTCTCCATCACAGCACAAATAATAAATAGAATAGTCCAAGGCAAAGTCTAATATCCAATTTTTAATATCAACTACAATATGCACGTAGAGGGAGACATTAAACAAACCCCTGTGTCTACCAATCTACAATCCCCCTGGCAGCACTTACACATTTCATATTGCTCACTGGCTTATTTACTGTGAAGGAACAAAGTTAATGCTGAACTCTGAAGCATTTCTAATGTGAAGCAATTTTGCCCTGCGGTTTCATAATGAGCCCCACCCTTCCTCAACCCCCTCCTCTCCCCCTTCTTTCTACTTTTCCTTGTTTAATTTAAAAATAAAGTGAAAATATGCCCTTTCAATGAAGCAAAGTTCAGACTAATTTCCTTTAAGTGCTGTTTAGTGCCTAGGCTAGTAGCTTGAAGGCAGCCCTGTGAATCACAGTTTTGATTGCTCTGATAGGGCAGGAGAGAGTGCCTTGCTTAAAAGAAAGAATGAAAAGATATATTAGCAGGATTTTTTTTGTTTTTCAGAAGGAAGGAGAAAGACAAAGCTTTATGGGGAAACTCTATTAAAGTCATCAACTTTCCTTTCCTTAAGGTCAAAACTGTTCAGTACCACTGGAATAATACGGTTTTAGAAAACCTTTTTCTTTTTTCTCTTGTCATGTTTATACCTGGGGTCATTTTATTTCACCACTGTTCTATCAATGGCCTTGAATCAATGAATGAGCAACTATCCACAAAGTAAAACACCAATTAAAAAGGTGGGGAGCAGGAGAGAGTAGATGGTGTGGACAAACCATATGCCGTGGGGAACCTCACTGACTTACCAGTGAGCCCTGGAGGAAGGAGAGGAGCTCACAACATTTGATAAAGAAGATCTGGCAAAATTAAGGCTTCTGAGAATAAAGTAAGGCACAAGGGGAGATGGTATATGGAGTTGAGTAGAAAAATAAAATATCTGTCCCTCCCTTCTCCCAACATATTGCATAGCTTCAATTTGTTATTTGCTACCTGCAGATAATAAATGGAAATTGTTTCACCCTAACGCTGGGCTTTGAAGACAAGTGTCACGTTTTGCCAATCAGGACTGAAGAATCATAGGCATAGGATTTAGTACTTTCCAGTACAATTTCAGGATTAGCATAAATTACAATGTGACCAAGACATAATCAAGTATTTTAGGACTATATTCTCAGGGTTACTCAACCCTATGCAATTCAACATCTGGTCTTCCTTTTTATCCCCTGGTATTCTCTTTGGTTTTAAGACCAAATTGAACTCAACGACACAGAAGTGTGAAACAGAGGAACCTACTGCTGCACACACGAGTGGCAGTGAGCACTGCACTGCCTCCCCACGTGCAGAATGGTAACGCCTGGGATCCTGGTTCCTGACACCAGCTTGCTTAAGTGAAAATAGGAATTTGTGTAGGCTGAGGTGCCTAGTCCTGCTCTTCCATGAGTTAATGAAAAATAGGCCCAGGCATAGGTGAGGACAGATTATCCACTTGTCCTGAGAATGAAGTGGCAGCAAGAAGCTAATGTTATTGGTGCAAAACTCCCATTTTTCACAGTAAAATAATTTCCTAACACACTCCCCTGCTTTTCTCCTGTGCTCTTTCCCCAACACCAAGACACTTTTCCACCACCTCTAGCTTTATCTCAAAGTGCTAATTCCTACCTCCCTTCAAAACCCTAGACTCAGTGTCATCTTAACATTTGGAAACTGTTTTCTTAGAAAGAACAGAAGGGAAACCTAGGAACGACAGTCTCCCAGAGTCCCCTGTCAAGGACTGTGCAAAGTCCTTGTAACTCCTTCTTTAAATAGATGCTGGCAAATGACAGCAGTGTCATTTGATCTTCTGTTTAACAAGCTGCGTTCACCCTTTCTTACTGTCAGCTCTGTTTTCCCAGGGTTTATCAGTTGTTAGATAGCTGCCTAAAGGAGCAGATGACATCTCAGTCCTCAGGAGAGATTTTGCTCCCTCACCTTCCTCTAAACCCTTTCCCCCACTCAATTTTCCCATTTGGCCACTCTTTATTTATAAATCCAATTGGACTGAAATTGGATTTGGGGAATTGGCCTTTTTCTGTGTGCTGGTTATGAATAAAGCATAGTGTGTACCTTTCAGTTTTAGATGACTGTTGTTTTTTTTTCTGTCAGGTACAAAGTGACTCAAAACTGGATTTAAAAAGAAAGAGTCACTAATAAATCAACACTGGAGAAACTGCAGTAGTTATGGCTCTGTTGAGAAACTGTAATACACCAGTGAGCTGGCATGCACAGGGTTAAAGTATATCAGCTTGCACATTATTATTTCATAAGAGGTTCTAGATATTGAGACTGAGGTATTTAATAGCCAAGCAGAGTCTGCAGTGTTGAGTCTGTCTGATGTCATATACATGATGCATCTGAAGGCTTCTTCAGCCCCTACATCCCTCTCAGGATTAGGATGGTTTCAAGGGGCAACTTTCCTATCTAGTATTTGTATAAATACTGGCTAGTAAGATCTTCTGCCTCCCTGGAGGAGATATTTTGTATCTTTAAATAAATTAAAAGAAAAGCTATTCTTTAGCATCAAAATTCATAAGTGGCAGGAAATTCAATATTATTAATTTAGATTAATTTTGACTGGTTTAGCTTGTATTCACAGATCATTTAAAAACTGTAGAACCTACATGATTTTCTTCAGAATCTGACAAACTTTTTTTCTTGCAGGACAGTAAAATATTCTTGTAAATAAAAAGATAGCAAGGGATGAATACAACAGGGACAAGGTTAAAGGTCACTGGGGTGTAGCCTCAAGTATAGTGAGTATTTTTCCTTAATTCTTTGAAAGATGAAAATTATGGAGGCAAGGTTAGGGCTCCTGCAGAGAATGAGCATATAGGAAATGGAAATATATCTGAGGTGGAAGCAAGAATTCAATATGGCTGAGCTTTGGGACATCTGGCACTTTCTCTGTCAGAGAAAAGACAGATTTTGGCACAGAAAATTCACTGAAGGACTTCTAAAGGAAGAGAGTGTGCCAGTGCCAAACAGGCAGCTTCTGACACACATGGTGTCCAAAAGAGGGTGGGCAGGGAGAAGGAAGGGAGCAGACAGTGGGGTATTACTCTGACCTTAAAGGTATGGAGAGCATTAGGGCAAATCTGAAGGAAAGAGTGATTAAAAGACGTGGAGATAAATGGGGAAATAATACAAAAAGGTAACTCGAGGTTACTGGAGGTGAGTGGGATCTCTCTGTCCAGCCTGAGATTTTTAGGCCAGAGAAATGCAGTGGAGATAATCTGCCTGGACTGCAGCAAAATGCTGGGTTCAAGGCTGTATGGGAAATAAGTAGACAAACCAGATGAAAGGATGAATAGGTGAATTGCAGGTGGATAAGAAACTGATTAGACAAATTGTTCTAGAAGGGAAGCTAATTAGGTTGGAGTGACATTTTTTCTAGGATCATTCTGGGGTCTCATAATAGTTGATATTTTCTGTAACAGCCTTGGCATAAGAATGGGTCTGTGCTGGTGAAACACAGATGAAAAGCTTTACCAGTGTGGGGGAAGCCTCAATTGGTATTTTGGAACAACCAGGCTAGAACAGCATAATGGGATGAAAGGTAATTGCCCAGATTGCAAGGTCATGTACACAGGGACTACTGAAAGGTATTTCTCCTTTCAAAGGACCCATTGGGGAGGTCACCAGCTGGAAATGAGAGGGAAAGAGAAAGGCCTGACTGTCTTAATTGCAGGATCACTATAAGCCAGCAATGAGATGTGCCTATAAAAATGCAAATACAATCCTATCAGGCAAGATTTTTCCAAAGCCTTTTCCAGAAGTCTTTGGAGAGAATTAGCAGAGACCATTACTTGGAGCATCCCAGATGCTTAGGAGGAGAGAAGAAATCAAAACAGATGAGGTCCGCGCAGTTGACCACAGGAACACAGAGTCTATTTTACGAGAGGAAAAAGAAAATTCTGGTGTGTTTAGCATCAGAAAGTGAAAGACATGAGATGTGATTCACCAAAATTGGGATTTTAAAAAATCCCACTTATATGGACACTGCAAGTAATTTCCTATAAAATAAAATCACTGCAGTGAAGAGAATCATCATATAACAGATGTTGTTGCCCAAATCAAGTGAACAGTGAGGCATGTGTCTTAGACTAAGACGTAGCCAGTGCCTGGTACCTAGCCATGAGAAAAATGGTCATGAATAAGGGAGGTACTTGCTGTGTTTTCTTCAGGTAACTCAATCACAATGACAAGAAAACCCATTGGGTGTTTTTGTGTGAAATGCAATAGAAGAAAGTAGCTGTGTCTCTGGTTTGAGATCTGAGGGAGAGAAGTTTGCTAGGTGTTTTGGATCTGCCTCTTCTCCCAGAGGTCTGAATCTTGGAAAAATTTCAAAACATGATAGTAAAATACTTACCAGAATCAATACATTCTTGTCCTTAAAGGGCTGTGTTCAATCTTTGGTTAGATATTATAAAGCTAAGTATGTCTGGTCCTATTTTAATGCACAAATCACAATGTAACTGCAGTTTCGGAATTGCAGCTGATGCCACCACTTTGTATCTAGGAAGCCACACACAATTTAAAGTCAGATCTAGCAAATCAAGACTCAAAACCAGATCTTACTCCTTGTGTGTTCCTGGGCCTGTTTGTGAGGCAGCCTAGTGTCCAGCACTTCATTGACCTCTGCCAAAATGCCAGTGGATGCTGTCACCTGGGGAGGTGAACTGGAGAGTGAGGATAGATGCTGTCATCCCCAGAGCACCTCTGCTGGTTATTTGTGGGGTCCCACAATATGTCCCACAGTGTTTCCCAAACCAGTACAAAGCAAAAAAGAAAATATAGTTCCCTCAACCAAAATTGATCACTTGGGCCCAAAGACCACCATGAGCAGCATCTTGCTGTATGTATGCTTATGAAAAAAGAGGTTATGAGTAGGGTTTTTTGTTGTTGGTTGGTTGGTTGGTTGTGGTTTTTTTTGTTTTTGCTTTTCCCCCATGTCTTTTATTTGGTAGAGGTAAGAAGAGATAATTTAAATGAACAATCAGTTTAAACCAGAGGAAACTTCTTGCAACTGCCTGGTTTCAGACTCAAAATTGTATTTCCTTTGAAAGGGCACACCAGGTAGATTTTTAGGGCCTTCAGAATCTTTTCCTATGAAAACAAACACCCAGTTCTCTACCCAAACCTTACCAATTGCTGTAGAAATACTAAGGTGTCTTTGTGTATCCCCAGAAACAAATCCTTACCTCACTTCCTCAAAAATCACTCAGTTATGCAGTATTCTAAGTGCTTTTTAAAATTAATGAAAAACCAGCTGAAGATACTTCCACTGGGAGAACATCTTCTGTCTCCACCCCATTCTTATTCTCAGGCTTTTACACATCCCCTAGAAATTTATTTCAGGTCTGTCTTGTACCTTTTATCTCATGTTGGGGCCCTGGAAAGAAGAAAGTGTTTGTTCCCAGGATTTTATTTTCATGTAATTTACTCTCTACAAATCATGTGTGGGGAACAATGACCCAAAGAGAGATCCATCAAGCCCACAGTCTCAGCCTGTGCTGTTATAAACCTGTCCTTGTATTTTGCTTTCCCATCATTCTTACGGAGGAGTACACTAGATTGCAAGGATTTTTTTTTCCCCTAACAACACGTTTATTACTTTAAATTAATTCCCATTATCTTCCTAGTGACTTTACTGTTTGGCATTACTTTCTAAACTAAGTACCTGCCCTACTCATCCTAGATTTATTTACATTAGCAGAGACACAGCTAGCATTATTTTAGATGTAGTATTTTCAGTGCTTCCCTGTGCAAGGACATTTATGAGGTCTCCTTTTAGTACTTCAACTCTTTAACTATCGTCCCTAGTAACTTCATTTCCAGTTTTCTTCCACCACAATCTATCTTCCTGTAACACCTCTAGGTTTTGCAGTCCTGAAATATAAGTACACATACGTGCACATATATACATATATAAACCCAGTCCAGTTACGGAAGTGGAACAGAGCATTTAATTACTTTCTTCAAATCATTTCACATCTTCTTTTCCAGTTTCCTGAGAACTAGCACTGAAGATATATCCTTGGCACTTCTGGATCTTCAACTTCTATCAGGGAAGCCTTTTGTATCTGGGAATGCTTAGTCCTGAAGCTGTTTCAGTCTTTCTTGGGTGCACCCATTTCAAGATGTATCTGTTGCAGAATAAAGATGTTTTCCCAATTAACTTAAGAGGTCAACTGCATGGTAAATCTTCTGAATATATAATCTGGATGTTTAGGTAAAGGGCTACAGAATAAGAGGTCCTGGCATGGGAGCAGAGATCTGCTGCACACTGACAGATTGCATCATGCTCATCAAACATACTTTCATCTACTACCCACTACTTCAGTTCCTTTTTTAATTGGCTTCTTACACAGTCTCCCACTATGTTTTTGGGTCTGGTTTCTCAGGAATTTCCAGTCTTTGGGTTGATGTTTGCATTTTGGAAGTAATTTTATTTGTGTGGGAGATTTCCCTGGAGAGTCTTGGACAGACAAAAATAAAGAATATGATAGCAATCAAAGAAGCAACACTAGTCACAGGCATGGCTTCACTTCCACTACTTTCAATGATGGAGGATCGCCTCCAACCCAGCCTGGATATCCCCATGTTACATATTTGCCATCGTTTTTCCTAGTCTCACTCTAAAAAGTCCCAAAGTGGCTGCCTCTAATTGAAATTCTACAGTACTTTCCCTTGCAAGATGGATGGATAGGGTGAAAAACTGATCAGTCCTCTCTTGGAAGTCCCAGAACAGAAGAATAATGGTTCATTTGATTAAATTAATGGCTTGCAGGTTTCAAAGAATTAAAAAGTAGTCAGGCTGTGAAATTCACTTCCCTAGGAGAGTCACTCAGTCAAACATTGTTACTAGATTTTAGAAGCGTTAGAGATAGTATTACTCACATTAAAAACACACAGATAAGGTTTACTTGGAAAGGATGATAAAATCTATTTTGCTTTTCAAAGGTGAATTTCTCTGCTACTGAGAGCTTGGAAGGGTTCTTTTTCTCCTCCTCCTCACCTTCAATGTAATTTAGAATTGGATTTGGAGGGCAAAATCTGTTGACAAAGAGGACTTTATGTAGTCCAAGGTCTCACTAGCCTAGCCTTCACTCATGCCCTGACCCAGCCACCTCAAGTAGAGCAGAGATGCATCCATCATACCATGGCAGCAGTCCCCTGGATTGTTTAAACAACATCTGATAAGGCCTGGGCTACCTTCTTAGATAACTCTCCAAAACCAAATACATTAATAATCTGGTAGCACAGGCAACAATGGCAGCTCTCGCTCCCTTGTTTCATGTTTGCCCTCAGGTTACTGAAGTGCTGTCTGAAACCTGGTGAGGAGAGGTGGACACACTACACCTTTTTCTGTCCCAAATGTTCCCAGTACAATGGACAGGGTATTTCTCTATTTCCTTCTTCCCATGACTGCTTAAGGACATTATGACTCTTCTTCCTTCATTTCAGAGGCAACCGTACATCCAAGAAGCGTGGCAAGAGCTATTCCCAATCAGGAAGCCATTTAGATACTTGTCACATGGTCACCTTAATGCCAGCTCCCAATTCCAAGGGGCATTAATGTGGACTCTGTCCCATAGCAGGGGACAGGTAGTTGGCAGCATCTCCCCAGTCCCTCTGGAGCACTCTTCCATCAGGTGGGAAAAGATCCACAACTCATGTAGCCATGCCCACATTTTGCCCTGGCTGTACTCCAGCAAGCAAATAAACTCATGTTCCACAGAAATGTCTCAGGGCTTGGATGGAAGGCTGTGAGATGATGTCACCTTAAAACATTTCAAACTAAACCTGAGTCATCCTCGTCTGTTTATCCTTTGGGATCCTCTTCTCTTACATAACAGATAGGGTCCTTTGATATATGGCCTTCAGATTAATTCAAAGAAGCAAAATAAATAATCTTTAGGCCAGAGAGAAAATAAGCACCTGGTTCATTGCAGCAAATGCATAAAGCAAGCTCAATAGAAAGATCCCGTGGAGATGTTTGAAATGACAGGGAAATCAGCTCTGCAAATCAATATGTATTGTAAAAAAAAAGGCTCAGTCACATCTTGTTGGCCATAATGGAAATTGATTGGCAGTTATCTATTAGTGATAATTTCTGTTTGATGACTTGCCATATGTTATCAAGATCTAAATCAGAGGGGAGCAGATTAAATGAATGGATTCTGTCATGAAAAAAGTATACCAGCAGCATAACAGAGTGTTCTTCTAAGAGAGATGAATTCTTTAAACTACCCTAATTTTAAATACACAGAGGCTATGTAGCCTGACAGATTTACAGATTTGAGACTCGTAGGAACCCTTTCACTCAAATCTTTTACTTGCTGCCTTTCAGTGGCAGGCAATCAGGGAAACGTCTATAGGCCTTTCAAATGATTTTTCCTTTAAGATTCAATCGGACTTTACATCTGCTGAGGCAAACCTATTAAAGGAGACTCTGACACAGTCCAGAGCTCTGCCTAAGTGCTGCAAACTACACCAAGCTCAAGTCTATTTCTGGGAATGTGGCTTGGGGAAGGGGGTCATCTGTAAAGCATTTTCCTCTGCCAATTATAATTACATTGAGCTGAAGAACAGACCCTGAAACTCAGCGTATGAAGTTCTGAACATCCAGTCAAGTAAAATACTGACATTCTGTTGAAGCCCCATTAATCCAATATACTAACATGGGCATGCAGCATGAATTCAGTAGGTTGAAACCTGCCTTTATTTTTCTTCAGGAACTAACTTTTGTAGTGTTAAAATTTTTCTTCCTTCTTCAGAGAAAAATGCTTCCATGATTCCATGATTACATAAAAGATGCCGTGCAATGGTTACAAGAGAACGCAGCTTAAGGGAGCTCATTTCAGTGAGTGCTGACAGAAGTCTTAATGCTGTATTTTTGAGAAAATCCAGGTAGCTGAATTACCCAGCTACCTGAATTAGTCAGCTACCTGATGCCTTCTTACCATAGGAAGAACAAGAGATGGAAGAGATGGAGAGAGAGATAATAGAATCATAGTATCATAGAACAGTTAAGGTTGGAAGGGACCTTAAAGATCATCAGGTTTCAACCCCCCTGCTATGAGCAGGGACACCTCACACTAGACCAGGCTGCACAAAGCCTCATCCAACCTGGCCTTAAACACCTCCAGGGAAGGGGCTTCCACAACCTCCCTGGGCAACCTATTCCAGCACCTAACTACCCTCATGGTGAAGAATTTCTTCCTGATGTCTAACCTAGATCTCCCCTCTTTCAGTTTAAAACTGAATATCTCTTAAAAATCTCTTCCCTTCTCAGCATACTAATATGGTTTACAGCAATGCTGTATCTGATATCAGAGCTTCATCATGCTGAGGAGCTTGTGAACAGAAAGAGTAAAACCCTAGTACCCTGCCATGTTGGATTGTGTGGAAGTCTCCTTCACTACATGGTGCTACATCTTGCCCAAACTCTTATTTTTTGCCGTTTGGTTTTCTGTGGATTATTATTTTAGAATTATTAATTTCCTACAAATTATTGAAACCCAGATCTGAATGGCTTAAAATCAGAAGTCAAAATCCAGAAGCCCTCTGTGCCCTGAGACTCCAGCCCCTCTCTGGCAGGCTTGGGAGAGCTCTCTCCTCTGCTCCTCCACTGACTCACCCATGCAGCTTGACAGAGGCAGAAGCTGAAATGTGAAGGCTCGTGTTTTAACTCTGAGGAAAAAAAAACAAAAAAACAAGCATCTCCATTTTAATTTGAAAACCCAAGCCAAAAATAAAACACTTTCATAATTTATATTAAAAAAAAAAAAGGGCAGCTCCAATGCTAGCTTCCCTAATTTAATAAACCGGGTTGTTAACTAAAACTATAATGTCTGGCGTGACTATTGATTTGCAAGCTGTTTGTCCCTGAGTGGGAGCAGAGGAAGGGCTTGACAGTTTCCACCGAGCAGGGAGCTATGCAGGAAAAATTGAGATGAGCAAGTGAATGCTGTTCCTGCTGCACTACTTGGGGCCACTGCTGCAATACGGCTTAGATATCCAACGTGGTCATACCAGTTTGTGAGTGAAATGCAGTGATGAGGACAGTGCAGGAGAAAAAACAGCCTCACTTAATCAGAATTACACCTTTTTAGAGATAACAATTTGCTAATTCTTTCAAAAGATTTGAACTGTGTCCTGGCAAGGGAAGAGGAGTTTTTTAACCACGGAACACCAAACAACTAATGACTAATAAATGGATGCATAAGGCTGCATTTTATCTTAAAAGGACCTCTGCAGAACTTCTGCTTATTCACTGCCAAAGGAAAGGTGCATTTTAGCTCAAGAGAGAGGTCTTGTTTTCAGAACAAATGAGTATGAATAAATGTGGGGCCAGAATTAGAAACAAGTCAGTAACCCTCAGAGCATCTTGGTCCTGGAAAAGCTTTCTATGCAAAGCAGATCTTTCCCAGAAACCCATTATACTATGGTAGAAAAGTAGACACACCTGTGTGGAGATGGGCAACGAACCAGCTGTAATCATGTTTTTGAAATTGTCGTATTTTTGCATGAAGTGCTGTGAATAGTTTGTGGTTCTAGCAGGAGGCTGTTCTCAGAGATGGCCACACTGGTAGAGGCTGAGGCTTTCAGTATTTAAATAGCTTTGGGTGAACAGCTTTCCACTCCTATTCATTTGCAGGCTGGAGTTGCCAACAGAAGGATTAGAAAATCCCATGTGAGGTTACTCTCCCTAAGACTGGCAATCCGATTTTGTTTTCTCCAGAAATCCAGATAACACTCCAAGCTTCTGGATGTTTTTACTGAGTGAACTGACATTTATCAAGCTTACACCTTCCTAAGGTACTAAACACTGAAAAGAAAACAGATAAAATAAATCTTTACAGTGTTTGATGCCATTCTAATCTATTCCTAGTTGTTTAAAGATTTAAGAATTGAGGTGAGAGAAAATATGGCAATGAAATAAAAAAAAAAAAAAAGAAAGGCTTGCTTAAGGCACATTAGTGGGCAATTCAGGCTAAACACATCAGTTGACCCGCAGAACCAAAGCACTCTAATATCCTCCTTGTGGGTGTTAAGGTTGACATCTCATTGCTGTTACTGGTGAGTCTGCTGTTAGCTCTGCTCTCCTGAAGGCAGGTGCAAAGAGAGCAGACCCAGGACAGGAGCTACCCTGGCACACTGCTCTGCTGCACTAGGCAGGGGGGCTGCTACCAGGGCAGCTGTGGCACTGGAAGCAACTCAGGCTTGTGTCTAGGCAGGCTTTGAATATCTGAAGATATTTTAAATGTAAGTAGAGGGTTTGGAGGAAATTTGTTTTAGGGATCAAAATAGTGAGATGGAAATTATGTCAGCAGTGTTTTGTCAGTACTGTAATCAGAGAAACTGTTTTTCCACAACAGAAAGGAACTAGGCACTGAGCCACTAGAAATTTTAATTACTAGATGACTTTAAAACATGGTAATTTAGTCCCAATTAGCGTTATAATAATTTATTTATGAAATTCCAATATACGTAGTTATGTTTTACAATCCATTTATCCTTGTAAGATGTCTGCCCCGTTAGACAGTGAACTAGAAGGTCATTAACCTGCAGTGCTAGTTGAGATTATGTTGTTAGATTGAATTTAGTTTCTGTACTGGTGGGTGTTGACGTTTCAGAGTGCTTTCAGGGTAATTTATCTGCAGCCATTCAGTTCTTTTCAGCCATTCAGAAACACTGCAGATCTAAAGTACTGTGGATCTGATGAAGACAGATAGCTTTCTTGGTTAAATTTCAGATGTGGCTTGTCTTTGTGCTTCTTATATTTTTCACATTCTTTCTATGAAAGTGAGCTTATGGCACCATTCATATAAAATATTAAAAATTATGAGCCAAGTCCCATCAAAATTCACAGCTATAACTTAAACTCATGAGTTTTAAATATAGTCAATTCTGGTTGTTCTTCTGATGCCTTCTGTATTTAGAGATTTAAGGATTACATTCAAGTGAACTGTTTTTCCATAGGGCTTTTTTTTGTTTGTTTTTCCTAGAGCAGAGAGTGCTATCCCATCATCCCAAGAATGAAGCTTTATCCAAGCACAAGCTTTTGTAAGTGAAACCTGGGAAAGGAAAACCTCCAGTTTTATCAGTGCAGCTGTAGCCAACCCTGGATGACACCTGACAGCATAGTAGACTGAACTCATGCCTGTCTTGGGGCCAGCAAACTGTGGGACCTTGCACTGTGGAGGAGCTGCTGAAGAGCCTCAGGACTATAGAGAGGCACTGCCAGAGCCAGGATGCTCTGAAATAGCTAGTCCTGCCTTCCTCTTGCTGCTGGGTTTGTTCAGTTATGAGTTCAAAATAGGACACAGCCTTCCTGGCCCACAGCAAACCTCCTGCTTCTCCTCCAATCTCCACAGTCCCTCGGGCCCATGCTGTTGACGACAGAGCTTCAAAGGACAGGTGACATGAATGGTAAGTCCATCCTGATTAAACTGACACTGAAGGGAGGGAGGTTTTAAATATGTGGTGCCCCATCTGGACTTGGTGAGTAATCATGTCTCATTTGATTCCCAAGCAAAACACAAGGACAGTATCCAGACAAAGCTGTACTGATAAGGGTTTGCAAAGTCTCTTTTCTTCCCATTGCTTTGCTCTGGTGAAACCTTCAGGGGCCTTTCTTTTAACGGTGAGTTTTTTCAACCCCAGCTACAAATCTAAACTTCCAAAGCTGCTCTTATTTCAAGGAAACCTTTTGGTCAGCCTTTTAAATTTCTTTTTAATAAATGATCTTTCCCTCAAACTGTCTCTGCTACAAGAGCAATTCTGGGAAAACAGATGACTCCACACACTCTTAAAAATCCCAGCCTCTCAAATGGTATGTGCAGCTACAATACAATGATGCTAAAATGGGATTTGCAAGTTGCTGAAAGGCAGAACCAAACACCACCTGGTTTGCAAGGAAAGCCTTGTCTCTGAGAAAATTAAAAAGAAGATATTCCTGTCTTGTTTCATTTTTTTTCCTTTTTCTTTCTAATTTTTTAACAGCTTTCAGTCTTACCTGTAAAAAAATCATGATGTGGCTGTGAGAAAAAAAAAAAAAGAGGCTCACCACCCACGCCTGCTTTTAATGATCTTCATGCCTTTAACTGCAAAGACAACACCTTTTCTGGTTTTATTTTTACTGTAGCTCATACATTTCCCTCTAGTATCTTGATCTCCAGGAAAGCAATAGACACCAAACTGAGGAATTTTTTTTGAAGGATGTAAGGGCTTATCCCTTGGCAATGTGAGTACCAGTGTCCATGGGGAGCTGTGGCATGGTATACCCCATCACATCACATCACATCACACCCCCAGGTTTGGGCTGGGCTGGCCCTCCTGCTCACTGTCTTGAGCTGAGTGTTATCATCTCTTTCAGACCCAAAGCTCCCTGAAACAATGTTTTCCTGTCTGATTGCTGTTGACTACTTCAAAATGTCTCATATCTGAAGCTTAGGCTAGGAGGTGTTTATCTCAGGAGAGGAAGCTTGCAATCCCTTAAGTTGCTTTTGTGAAAGATGCTGGGAAACCTGTTTCTCACTGTGTGTTTTTGCTGCCTGCCTGCAGCACTTCATAGGCTGGGAGGAGTACAAAAGTGTCTCTGAGCCCCACTGACACCCATTTGACTATTTGTGTACTTTAATTGGGGGGTCAATTCAGCACTTCAGGACTTCAAAACATAACTTCTCAGCTCAGTTTTGCCCAACAGATCTACCTCCAGGTAGAGATATGCTGTTCATTTTCCTCACTTGTTGTGAAAACCATGGAAGTAGTATTCTGTTACTCACTGCGTGACTCCTGGACAAAGGTGTACTGTGGAAAGTTTGCTTCTGTGGAGAAAATAGTTCTTCTCCCTTCCAGGAGCTGTTTGGATCAAAGCAAGTGTTGTCATGGTATGACAAATTCTGGCACTCCTTTGGTGGAATTAACAGTTTCAGCTTTGATTCTGAACCAGAAATAACAATAAAACACATGAGAGAAGTGAATAAATCTCAGCTAATCAAGTGGACAGCACTCCATACAGAGTAGGGAAAGAGGGGATCTCTAAACACTCTTTTGGTTGCTATATAATAAAATCATAAATAAAACATGCAATTTTACACTCTTACATTCCTGTCCATTCAAGATGCAGGAAATCATACTACTTCTACTGTTTTCCACACAGCTTTCCTGTGTGTTTGGGACAGTATCAATTATTCATTAACTGTGAAAGCAGGAGCACCAGCTAACTTGTCAAAATCTCATTTTATGTTCCCTGCTAGGTGTTAGTTCAATAACTAGTTTGATGGGAGTAGATGATACAGGCACAGCCACACTGGAGCTGTTATAGCTGTCACTTTCTCTCTTCCCCTGCCTGGCTGTGGCTCATTTTCTCTCTTGATTCCTTACCACACTATACACAGCTTCTCCTCTGTGTCATGATAATAACAAAGAATAAATGTTCGGGGGTTTAGCAAAGTACAGCATGTATCAGTTGTGTTGAGGGGGTGTGTATGCTCATTAGCACTGTTCAGTGTGGCATTTGCATTTGGGTATATGGAATCAGGCTGTCTTCTCTTTATGATGTAGACTGGTTAGATCCAACCTTGAGTTGTAAAACAAAAATTCATGGGATAATCCAAATGCCACTAAAAAACTCTGCAGGATTCCAATAGTTTGTCAGACATACTAGTTTGATAGTGAATGAATAATGAAGGATATCACTGATTGGAAAAGAGTGGGACAGCCTTAACCCATTAGTTTAAGCCATGAGGGTACATCTGAAAACTCATCTGGACAGGTTGTGTTTCTGGTCTGTGGTGGATGCCAGGTGAAGGCAGTGGTGAAATGATGGTGGAAAATGTGCCAAAGATAGAGCAAAATTGTGAGGTTTGTTTTGGCAGTGGGAAGATCCATGGAAGGAATATTTCCAGAGTGTGAGAAATACTCCTGAAGATCAGTTCATCATTAATTCATCATAGTCTGCAGGCAAATTCTTGCTCAGAAAATCTCTAAACTGAGGCTTCCCAAAGGCTGAAGAAGGTTTCCAGGAAATGGTACCTTTTAGCTTGTTTGGCACACCAGTTCCCTAGAAGTCCTCTACTGTCAATGTTAAAGGCAGGGTCCTGGGCTTGGATACCCTTGGAACAACCTGTTTTCTGTTAGGGGCCTCAGTAACCCTTGATGCCCACTGGGCACATGCCCTGCAAATGAGGCAGTGATTGTAATGTGCCTGGGCTCTCTGAATCCTACTACTGTGGTTAGCATTTCTGGCTCACCAAGGCAGGCAAAGAAGAGATTCACACAGTCACCAACAGCTTCTCTTCCAAAAAAAGCAGACTAGCAGCTCCAAGCTCTGGCTGCTGCTCTCCTGGAGCCGTAGACGCCTTCTCAGCAGGCAGAGCCCTGCGGCTGCAGCGCTGTCCAAGAGACACACACAGCTTCAATGTGTCCGGGTGTAAGTACAGAAATGATACAAATGCTTTTCTTTCCTTTACACATTTCTGTTTCAGCTCAGCATTGTCTCTGCTCAATAGCAAGACGACGATTTTGCAGATTTGAAAACACTAATCATAGGCAATTATTTCTAAAAAGATTTGCTTGCAGCAGGCAGACTTTTCTCTCAAGTTGAAAGCCTTGCTGTTTCATTCTTTCCTTCGTTTAAAATTATAATAATTTTCTGCCTTGTGTTCTCTACCAGCTGAAATACCTCATCTTTTGACATAGTTTGAATCTAACTAATCTTCAATTGGAAGACTTTTAAAAAAAATTAATCTATAGCAACAAAAGCATTGCCAGCAAACACATAGCAAAACAAGCAGCTGAAGCTGTTTGTGTGTAGATCTTAAAATATAATTTTGGCCTTTGCAAGGCAGCAGTCTTTATTATCTAAGGTGGTCCTATAAAATGAAACTTATTTTTCACACTCATTACTTCGGAATGAAGCGGAGAATGCAGATTTCATGGCATAGACACAATGAACAAATTTATGCTGCTTTCCCACAGATGTTTATGGTTGGAGGAAAAAACCAGAATCCTGAGATACATTTAAATCAGTAGTTTCTTTCCAACGTTTTTACATTAAATAGTCCAAAATTTTGGTACAGATCTTGTTTATTTTCATATTTTTCTTTAAATTATCAACATTAAAACGAAATATTTATTGGCTCAGGATGAATGGTTTAATTAATCACCAAATATTCTATAACTTTCAAAATTGTTCATGGATATAAAAATTAATTCTTGGTCCATTTCTAAAGAGAATGTCAAAGTCCAATTCCCACCCTACTGTTGTTTTTTTAATGACCCTGGGACCCTAGTTTCTAGGTGTTCCACCTACATTCTATTCATCCCTCTCCTAGAAGATGTTATCTGCTTTTCTTTCTAAACCCTTGTAAAATTACTAAAAATAAAATTGGTTCTGTCCTGGCTAAAACCAGAACATTGCAAATCTCTTACTGTACCATCTGAACACCCCACGTTGGGTGAGTATATTGATCATTGCAATCTAAAGTGTTGTTTGTTGCTATTCAATTTGTACCATGACAAAGGCATATTTCAGGAGTCCAGTGCCAGTTGAGATTCCATTGGGTGTTTTGCTTAGCTTCAAAGGGGTCTGGGTATCCTGTAGGCACATGTAAATTCCTGGCCTTTCCACGTATCTTGCATATCCTGGGGAGAGCATATCAGTGCATTTGAGAGGACTGCCTTGGAGTGTCAGGGCGTGTTTGCAGATTTCTGGCAAAGCAACCAATATTGCACCTTGCTTTCCTTCTCTGTGCTGAAACTACAGGACCTATGGAGTCTGTGCCAAGGCTCCAGTTGTTGGCCCTGAGGATGTGCTGCAGTGCCCTGGATCCCCCCAGGGGAAAGGCAGGCATGGTGCCCTGTGCTTCAGGACCACACTCTACAGTCTGGACAACCCCATTGCTAGTCCAACAGTTTTCCTGCAATGTTCCAGATCTAAACACAGGATTTGGGTTGGATTGAAGTGGTTGCAAGGCATCCTCCCCACTTTGCTTCCTGGGCATTCTCTGACAAGCAGCTGTGCCGAAAAAGGGAAATTACTGCCTTCATTAATCAGGCTGGCTCTAACTTTTTCTCTGTCATTAAAGCACCAGAAGAATGGACCACTCTGAAGCATTTGCAGGTCAGAGCAGAAAATGAAGATGACTGCTGCTTCTCTTGAAAGGGGATTTCAATAGAGATGGGGCACACTCTACACATACGTAAAAAGGGTCTCTTTGTACCCTTTTTAGCTCTTTTTTTAATATACTTTCATTAGCAGCACATTCCCTTTTCTGAGTGTGGAATAAAGTCCCATCTTCTGCATATATAAATTGCAGCTTTTGCTTTCAACATGATTGCTCTCCCTCTGGACCTAGATTCATAATTAGGCTTCATTTTTTTTTCTGTTTCCCCAGTAAGGGCACAGTGAAACAATTCCTACTGTCATGAACTGAAAATTCATCTATAGAATTTGCTTCTGGGAATGCTTTTGGGGACCTTTCCCCCCCAAAGTTCTCAACTTTCCAATGAAGATAAATAACCACATCGTGCAGCTGCATTTTTTGACTGAGTGACAGGTTAAAAGAAGTTCCCTGTCAGCTTTCATTACAGAAGAAGAAATTGTTCCAACAATTCTTAGCAAAATGAACAACCCTTTTTGCTACAAAACTATTTTGCTGCCCTACTGCTAAATTGCAGCTCACACTGACACCCTTCAGCTCTGTTACTTAGCTCAAAAGAAGGGGACCAACCTGAAGTCAGGGTCTTTTGTTAGCTTCTCTTGTTTTATCTGGATGAAATTTTAAGTCTCAAATGAAAGGTGAATATAAAAAGCAATCAGGTGCAATCTATCTTTTAGGGCATCCCAGTTCCTCAGTTTCTGTATCCAAGGAAGCACCTTTGTATGATGAATTAGCTGTAGTTAGGGAAAGGAAGGTAAAGAGCAAACGTTTGCTGCTTGCAACAGCCACCATGCAACATCTGTGCATCATAGAAAACACCAACACTGCAAGCACTTCTTTGGACACTGCTGGGATGAAAAGCAAAGATGAGCTGGTGAGTATTCAGCTGTTCCTGTGGTGAGCTGCATCTCAGCTGCTGCTTGAGAAAGGCTCAAAATGTTTCAGCATCAGATATGAAGCTCTGTCACTATTATACAGCAATGCAGGCAAGATGAAAATGAAAAGCTTCTCATGTACTTTTTACCATTAAAAGCTTCTGGCAGGTTGGGTCCTCGTGCTGAGGTTAATTAGGACACAGCATTTGGAAGTCAGAACAGACAAAATGGTGAGAATTAACACCAGAGGAACCAGAGGTGTTGAGAGGGAGGCATTGACCCAAACCAATATCACTTTACATTAGCCTTTCTCAAGTTTGGCTGACACTGGACCACATCAAGAGCTGGATGGTGAATTGTAACCCCCTGACTGTGCTGAACTGCAACCATGTCCTGTGATACTACAGTGTTATTGAGCATGCAGGAAACAGAAGAGCATGACATGTTGTTGTGGGACTGATTATGGAGCACTGTGCAGTTCTGCATGAATAAAGACAAGGAGAACTGGAGCTTGAATGAGGAGTTGAGGTTTTATTTCCCTAAACAATTCTGATTAATGCTGCTTTTGTAACTATCAGCAGCTTAGATAAAAAAGCAACTGCTCAACAAAATATTCGTCCTGCAATTTTCACTGTTCAGACTTGATTTTCTTCCTGGAATATATCAGATTGCCAGGGGAAAAAAAAAAATGACAACAGGAAGTGTGCTTTGCGTGTGATACAAGCAAGATCGACAACAAAACATGCCAAGATACTTCTGGTTTTCCTGAGCCAAATGACACTGATGACAATTCTGCTCGTGACTGTTCATGCTCCAAAAAGTCTGGATGTGGCCAGAAAAAAAGATTACATTAGCAATTGCACTTTCTTTTTTCCTATATGAACTCTAAGCTGGTTTAGCTACAAAACCTTCTCTCAAGTGTGGTCTGCTCCTTCAAGGGCAGTGGGGATCAAACACTCCACTCTGCTTGCTCTGCCCATCTTTAAAAGGGAAGTTCAGCACCTGAAAGGAAGGTAGCCTGGCAGTGCAGCCTAGAAAGCTGAAAGGAGGTCATGGAGATGCTTTAGGGATCCAGAAACCTTGTAGACAAGAAGCTGCCTCTGGACTATCACCTGCAATAGGCTCTTGGGAGGAAAACTGAACTGGTGAGTAGTGGTATAGGTCAGAGAGCAAGGTGAAGTGACAGAAGAGGCAGAGGCTGCTGGAGTCCAGTTAAAGAGAAAAGGAAAGGGAAATTGGCTTACAGGCCCTTGAAAACTTAATATGGTCAGAAAATAAGAGTTGGAACAATGTTAGGTTTGAATGCTTCCATGGACCCAAATTTTATAACTTCCCTGCTCTACTTTCAGGCAGAGATGTAATTGAAAATGAGAGGAGAAAACACCAGAGAAGCCATCTGCAGGTTTGCAGGGGCTGAGTATCGGCACGACGGCTTTTTCTTGGGTACTCTGAGAGGCTCCCAGACTAAATCTTTGCTTACTGTGGTAATGTCCCATGGTGTACTCAGTTCTGGGAGGAGTGGTACATCCTTCAGAGTGAAGATGCCACTCAGTGTTGAGGGAAGTTAATTAGTATTAGCTTTGCATTTCGCATTGAATGCTTGGAATCATACATTTAGTGGCATGTTAGAGTAGTGCTTTTTATCCCTTAAGCTAGTAGCCTTTTTTCTTCCTGAAATTTGTAGGCATATAAGTGCATGGGAGATGCTGCTTACAAATGAATCACTGGCATTTCTTTTGCCTCCATAGATCCAGACATGTCCATCCTGGCATCCATTCAGTCTCCAAAAAGTACTCAGGAGTGTATCCAATTAAAGAACACAGTGAAAAAGAAAAGAAGAAGAAGAAAAAAAAGAGAAATGGAGAAACTACACGCTGCTGCTCTCACAGAATGATTACAAGGTGAATTTTCCAAATGAGTTGCTTGCCCTTCACTCTCCTGCTGAGTACCAACCACGGTGCTAAGAAAAGGCTGTATTCATTCCAGCAGGCATGAAGGTAACACAGGTTGGGACTGGTAATGCAGCTCATTTTGGCAGTACTCTTGAAATCTGTTGTCCCTCCCAAAATGAGGCTGCTCAGCTTTTACCAGCCACAAAGAGACTGAAAACAAGAGCCAAGAACGGAAGTGGCATGGGTCCAACCTGAAGTACTGTTCCCTTTTTCTTGTTTCTGCTCACAATCCTGTTTCTGTGCATACAATCAGGACAGGGAGAACAATGTCCTGCCAGTTTTCTGCTGCTTCAGAAACATCTTTATGCTGAGAAGACATGCCCTGGGTTAAGCCAGAGAAGATGTTATTTGGCAGTGGTAGAAATGTGAGTTACTAGGTTTTAGAAATGATCTAGTTCAGATCTGTGTTTTGTGTAGAACTGAGACACAAGACCTCATGAGATTGAAAATGAGAAAAATGGACAGGAGAGATTTCTAAGCAAGGGTTGTACGATTGTTGGAGGGTGTTACCCAGTCTGAATGTCCAAGACCTCTTTGAAGAACAAAACCAGCTGGAGCAGAAGCTGTCTGCATTCCCTTACATGACCTGGAACCTTCAATTACAGAAGCCAACATTTGTCCATGCGCCTGAGGAGGAAAACTCAGGTCAATCAATCCAGTGTGATGTGACTCAAGACAGCAGACAACCCCTGATGCATCAGAGGCTGCAGCACAGTTCCTAACATCTTAGAAATAAAATTTAGACCTCATACAAAAGGCAAAAAGTCACAACTAGTCAGTTTAGCCTCCTTAACTATTTGACGTCTGTGTTTACACAGATAGTTCAAACTCATCTTGAGCTACAGGAAATGCATGAAAACAACTCCATCAACACAGCAGACCTCAAGCCTCTTCAAAGCTTATACCTAATACTCGAGCTGTGGAAATAACAGATGTGCTGAAAATCAGTCTTCATTTTTCAGGTAAGATCTAGAAATAGTCTGGAACAAGGCCTTGAGCAGGACCATCTCTTGATCATGGCTTTGTCATGTGAAAGTTATGCAAATAGCCATAGTGCTTTTTGGTGCTTACAAAAACACTTTTGCAAGGCTAAGCTGGGAGTAGGTATGAATATTCAGATCATTATGGAGGCAACCCTCTCCTTTTGCAGTGCCTAGCAAAGTGATGTTTCATGGGAGAGATTCTTCGTTTCTTTGGGTCTGGGCTGATAGGATGTAGCAGCTCATCAATAGTGGCATCGTGTCCATGCAATCTGATTAGTGGCAGTCCCTCACTTTGCACCATGCTGTTTGAATGGATGTCAGTCAGAACAATTGACAGGCTCCAATTAACTGAAAGCTTTTCAAGCAAAAATATTTGTACATAAGAATTTAACCCAATAGTTCTGTGTTTCAGCCAGCTTTTTATATTACATTATTGTGGTCAATCTGATGTTAGGCAATTCGAAGCTTTTAATTCATCTGTTGTGTTCAGCCCCTCTTGAATTTGCACAACAATTGCCATTCTGTCCCTCCACCCTCTGACACAAATTGTATTTTAGATGCTGAAATGCAGATATGCCAAGCAGTAAACCTTCATTTGCTCTGTAAAGTAAAGAAGGTTGCACTGGGAAACCCTTCCACTAGACCAGGTTGCTCAAAGCCCCATCAAGCCTGGCCTTGAACACTTCCAGGGATGGGGTATCCACAAACTCCTTGGTCAACATGTTCCATTGTCTTACCACCCTCACAGTAAAGAATTTCTTCTTAATGTCTATTCTAAATCTACCCTCTTTCAGTTTGAAAACATTACCTGTGGTCCTATCACTCCATGCCCTTGTAAGAAGTGCCTGCCCAGCTTTCCAGCAGCCCCTTAAGGTACTGGAAGGCTGCTATCAAGTCTCCCTGGAGCCTTCTCTTCTTCAGGCTGACCAACCCTAACTCTCTCAGCCTGTCTTTGTAGGAGAGGTGCTCCAGCCCTCTGATTATCTTCATAGCCCTAATTTTCATGTTGTAGCTGATTTGAGCTTTAAGATCATTTTGCAACAGGCTTCTCTAGCATGTTTCCTTTTTGGTGTCAGTGTAAGTTTTCTTCCTACCAGTTTGTCTCTGAACTGAGCAAGTTTTATAAAATGAGGTGAAAGTTGTCCAGTCTTCATGCTGGTAGCTGGATATTCCTCTTGGCTATCAGCAAGAGGAGTTGCAGAAAGGTAATTTGCAATGCAGGAAATAAGACAACTTACTGACTGTGTACTAGACTGAGATATCCCTAAATCCAGTTCGTATAAAGAGTGGCCATTGATTTTGAGATCCATAACTGGAGAATAATTGCTGTTAGGGATGTTCTAACAGCAGTGGCTAAAAACCCAAACAATCAAAAAAACAGGTCCACAAGCCCCCATATCTCCCAAGCTCTCAGAAATTCATACAATTGCTCAACTTTTTTTTTAAAAAATGAACATAATATAGAGTATATCTTTATTCTTTGGGTGGTTCTTGTAGTAATTCTTGGATGGAGAATGCTGGTGTTATGCATAATGTATGTTTTTTCTGGAAGGTTATGTAAACAGTTTTTTTTTTTTTTAAATCACCAAAGTCACCTGGAAGTATTTAGGCTCCAGGCTTCCTTCTAAATACCTCCTTATTGGTTTTTGCTGTAGTGTGAAACAGTAGAGCAAAATTCTCATGTTATCTGTCTCCAACAGATTTATAATATTGCAAGATTAATTTTATTAGCTGCATTTCACAACTCAGTGCATTTGCATTACCATTTCAGAAGCACAATCATTTATCAACAGCAAACTTTGGGGCATTTACTTTCCATGCTCTGGCATTATGAACTTCAAAGACTGTGAGCTTGCCCATGATCTGCACATGAGTGCATGAACCTTCTCCCAAAGAAAATTTTATTATTTCAACCTCTTTCATGGGTTGAACAATATTTTCCTAATTATGGTATGAATACCAGAGTCAGATTCTGATGCCCTTTTTTCCACTCAACTTTTGATGCTGTAAATGATCCCTTTTAACTAACTGTTGTTAATCACAGAGGAATTGAGTAACCCAGAGGATAGATCAACAGAAACTGGCTAGAGATTATCTCCAGCTCATCGTGGAGGCTGTCCTGAGTCACTTCATCTATCCCTCACCCATCACAAGATTGCTTTCCATGGTCTGTTCTCTTAGTTCTAATCAGTTCCCAAATAACTCTATGTCAAATGAGCATCACCTGAACTTCAGCCTGCCTGGAATATATTGCCTGCACTTCAGCATATTGTATCTTCCTCTTTCAGACTCAGGTCTTTTCCTCTTTCAGACTTGTTTTTTTTCTGTACTCACTTTAGACAAACCAGCATTAGTTTTCAGGGTGCTGGTAGCATCTACATAGATACTGCTCTGATTTGAAAAAAGGGTTCAAACCTTTGCTGAGCCCTGGACTGTCACAGTTACAGATGCCTAGTAATTTAAAGTTACCTCAGGTATGTGCATATTACAATGATTCTCACCTTGGCTGCAACATAACCATGCTGTGAATTTTATCCACTCTTCTCCTTATCTACTCCCACTTCGAATAAACATTTCCAGTCCTTTTTTTACAGCAGGGGGATGCGGGGCTGGATGTGCTCAATGCAGCAGTGTTATCTGACTGCTGAGAATGCTGGTAGGAGGCTGACAAATTACACGTTATGTTTTTGTGTGACTGGGTCTGGCAGAGTTTGTTATGTCAATGGCAGTGCTGTGCAAATAGCAACCTGGCTTTTGAACACTTGAGAGTGAACAAGAAGCCTCAAAATGGACATCTGCTGTGGGAAGTGCCGGAAACGCCGTTTCCCTTCTCAGATCCCTCTGATCTCTTTGAGTCCTATGGGAGTTAGAGTTGCCCCGTGGCTCTTTTCAGAAAGTAATAATTTCCTTTAAATTGTCACCTGCTTTTCCAGAGAAGGAAGAGAGCAGGCAGACATACGCTGCCTACCCTCAGATAGAAACACACAGATCGCCATCTACCCACCAAGCTGCCCCATACTCAGTAATTTAACTAAAACCCACCTGGAACTGGATAAAGTGACAATCTTTCTGAATTGATAGTTGTCATAAAAAGTACTGCCTTCCCCTCTATTTTTCTGCTACATTACGGTTTGCAAATTCACATAATTTTCAACAATACAACAACAACAAAAAAAAGACAGACCTGAAGCTGAAGTGGGCTGAATGCTTCCAAAACCACATAAAATTACTCCGTGTTCATTTTGACAAAGAACATGGTTTGGATCTGCAGACCCTTATTTTTGTTGATGCAATTAGCTCACGAGTAACCTCAGGTGGGTCATTTTACTTTGTAGGCCCTCAGATTTCAATGTAAAGAATTACAATTTTACAGCACTTAACTCCTGAGGATAATTATACTAATTACATGGTAAAACATACTGAAACCTGGGTAAGGACATGTACTCTATATACTGAAGGAAGAAGAAAGCTCAGCCCTGGTCTCCTTTAACAGACCTGACATCACAGCTTCAAGTTTCCTTCAATTTACATGTTAGTTATGATTTTGAATACAGTTGTCCATATATAATTTCCTCACACAAAGATTAAGAGCTGGTTTTGCCAGAATCTGAATCTGCATCTTGATGCGCTCTGTTTTTCAAATGCAAAATCAGTTCAGATTCTGGGAAAACCAGCAAAATGCTGATAAATGTTATCATCACACAGGGTCCAAGAAGCAAGGGTTATCAGATTCTAGCTGTCCACCACCCTTGCTATTTTTGTATGAAATGCAGATTTAATGACACACTTGGAGATTACAACATCACACATCCAAAACAAAGGGTATGTAAGGCTACCAAATTTCTGTGTTCAGTAAATCACTCCTTGGATGGTGTGGCTTTGTATGAAGGAGGCATCTGAAAGGCCACTGAAATATTGTATTTCTTCATCTTCTCTGGTTATTAATATCTTTTTTTTTTTTTTTTCTCTGGGCTATGATGTGTGAGTGCCATCATAAGGGACCACTAAAGATCACAGTAAGAAATAAATAGTTCCATTTAATTACATTTAAGGGAATATTAATTTTTCACCATCCCTAACTTCCTATTATCCCATCATTGACCCATTGAATACTTCAATAGCTTGTTCCTGTGCAGGACTAAAATTGGGACCCAACTCACAGTAGACCATGCTTAGAAAAGGAGGCCCAGATACCTATTTTTTATGTGCCCACATCCAGCCAGTCTCCTATCTGATTTTTGTCAGGCCTTTCTGACACTACTCAATAAGCAGGTGGCTGTTCAATTGTGATGTGTTTCGGTTCTGTTATCATCTGATAAAAGAACATATGTGCCATTGTAATTAAAAGGACCTTCATGCCCATCAGGTGAGTTTGAAGAGAGTGCACAGCAGCCTGTACCATGTGCTGAGCAAGAACAATCACAGGACACTTCAGATTTACCTACCACTCTCTACTCTCTCAGACCCTTCCAAATCTCCTGCTTTCATACTGTATTTCCCTCTGGGCAGAGATTAAAGCTGGAGTCAGTCTCCATGCTTTCAAGAAGCCCGAAGCAAGAATGGTTTTGGTGCAGTGTAAAGGCAGGAGACATTACCCCAGGCTTCCTGAGCAAATCTCCTCCCCAAGGTCAGCTGGAAGAGCATACTGTCTCCTTCAGGCTTGCTTTTAAGGAGTTGGGCTGGGGATGTGAGGAAAACAGATGAATGAAATTCCTTTTACGTTCCTTTCTTTAGTTGTAGTATCTAAAAGAAGGACCTTCAGGGTGACAGCCTTTAGCTGGGGAGCAGTGCACTACTCCAAGTCTCATTGTTCATGTCACTTCCTCACAGTGAAATAATTATTCAGATGGGTTCAAATTTATCATTTGCACAATGAATATATGATGCTCCAGATGGTCTTTTTCTGTTTGAGTGGAGGGGAGAAAAAAGCGTGCCCAAATTATCAAGCTTGCATTTTCCTCTCATTCATATCTTGGTGTCCCCAGACATCATCTTAATCTCCTTTAGGAAGAGGCTTAGGCCACTTGGATCATTTAACTAAGCTACTTGAAACTAAAATCAAGGTGGTGGCAACAAACAGGCAGAGGACTGCTGGGCTAAATCATAATGCAGCCAGCACTTCAGTATTCAAAATAGCCTCTCCAGGGTGAGGAATGCCCCCTTGACCTTCTCCTGAAGGACAGGAGCTGATCAAGCCTACTGGAGAGGTGCTAATACTGATGGCATGGCTCACAGTGAGAAGGAAGAACAATCAAAGCTCTCTGGTGCAGCATCACAAAACCCACCTATGAAAGGACTCCCAGCATAATCATTCACAAATCACCTGTTCTTACACAGAGAAGAGGGACAACGTTCACATTTAAGAAGCAACCTTTTAGAAAATAGACAACCAAACAAGAATGAATAGAGTAACAGCTTACTAAAATGCTTTGGGGATGTCCTAAGCTGTTATGAACACGGCTTGGGATGTTCTTTTCTCCAGCACACAGATATCTGTGAGCTGCCCTTCACTCATACTGTGGCATAGCAGAGAAATAAATATTAGCTTGCACCAAGTGGAACTGAGGAGAAGAGGGTATTTCAGAACTGCTGTTTGCATGTTTTGGTGCAAATTTCAATGCTTCCACTGGCAAATACATGGAATGGGAAATAAAGTGGGACCCGTCAGAGAAGGTCAGCTTCCTAACTCTAGGAAGTTAGAGAAGACCAGAAGAAAACAGGGCGCAGAAGGTAACATGATTTGTTTCTACTTTAGGCCAGGGAGACACCATTCTAGACAGAGACCCCAGGTATTAACTCCCAGCGTATCTCCCACAGCAATTCAGAGGTGGGTGCAGTGCCCTCTCAGTGCTGGGTGCCAATGCAGTGCAGTGCAGAAGAAGACACCAGTACAGCTCTCCCTGCTGCACCATGAGGTCACTTCCTTTTCCCCTCCAGGCAGTGATCAGCTTAACATGTAAATCACAAGGGTTGTTACTTCTGGGTTTCGCAAAACCAGATCACCTTCGTGAATTATACTTGACTTTGGGCACACGACCATACCATGTGCTCATGAAGCTGTGTTGAATCAAGTCAGGTTTTAGGAAAAGCCATATTATTTTCCACTATGTTTATTCTTCTATAGGAGCCATTATTGTGAGTGATTAATAAACTGTTATTAACAACAGTTAGTAAAGGGGTTCTCGGGTGTCCTTGCTGATCTGTTTAGGTAACTTCTAGGAAAATGCAGTGAGAAATTAGCCAATTAACATTCTGTGTGTCAGTACTGCAGATGGATGGTTGATTGTGCTCTTCTCTGCCCTCAATCACACTGGAGCCATTTCACTTATGAAGAGAGCAGAATTGCTCCCAAGGAACAACATCCTCATTCATTATTTGTGTACGGAGGCCTTTTTTTACTGCAGGGTCTGTCTGGATCCACTGGGAGGTCAGCATGTGTTGTGGTACTGTCTGCTTTTTGAAGGACATAACAGGACTCCATCAGCTTGATAGACAGGGCTCCCTGTGTAGGAGTGGTTCTGGCAGCCCCAGGAGCAGTGAGAACTTCAAACATTAGGGAGAGAGCTTTTTGTCCCCTCATCAATATAGAGGCTCTCAACTGAAAGGCGTTTTTGCTAAGAGCATTGGTGGTTTAACAGGCCACTCAGTTTACAACACAGATCATAGCTGGCCCATAGTTTGGACATACAAAATTAACTTTGAAGCTCAGAAGCATGCAGATATATTAGGTACAGGATTGAAATTCCCCTTATATTTAAACTGGAGGTTGGAAGAATAGGTCAAGGCTTTGGAGGGGGAGGGAGGCGTGAGGAGGCAACTGGTCAAGCTCATTAAGGACTGGAGGCTTCTTGGCCCCCTGGCCTTCTCCAGATAGCCAGGCACTTTGGCTAACACAATCCCTTCCTTTCATGCTCTGGGCATGGCCCCATTACAGCATTCCACAAACTGTGTTGGAGACAGCCACAAAGGGCAGCATTATGTCTGGGAATTGAATGGTGTGTGGCCGGTTCCAGCTGAAAGACAAAGACAAGTGAAAGCACTTCCCAGGGACAATGAGAGGGCTTGTAGCTCAGGAAGCTTCCCAGTCCATTAGCATCTGTGGAGGACAATGGCCGTATGTGGTGGAGAGAAGGAGAACGTGGCCTTGCCGGTGGCCCCTGTCCGTCATTGGCATCACGGCACGGCCACCAAGGAATGGAGCCTGAACAGGCTGATTCACAGGCACCCCCCAGTGTCCCACGGGCAAGGAGACACCACAGAGAGGTTTTCACCATTGGGCTGATGTGGGATATTGAGCACCTTTCTGACCTCTGGCTCTGCAGCAGCCCAGCCCAAAGTCTGTCCTTCCCACTGGCAGGCAAATGAGGAAAGGCTTGTCTAGGGAAACCCAGGGGCAAGTGGCACGAATCCCTCCACAGGGTCCACACCGACTGTTCCTGTCCTCAGGTTTCTGCTGGTTGGGATGGGCACAATGCTGAAAGCAAGGAAGCCCAGATTGTCTTCATGGGGAGATACTGATGAGGATGAATGATCATCGTCACAACTTTATACACAGTCTCAAAAACAGAACTGTGTGAAAATAGATTTTGGGGAAAAAAGAAGTGCCAGCATTCCCTGAACAGGAACAAAATACAATTTGAAAGCATTGAAAATTTTCTTCCATTTATGACAGTTTCAGCTATTTTCTCATTCTGAAAGACCCTAAAAAGCTTGGTTATGTTTTTAATAAGGTAGATGTTTGGTCGTTTCAAGACGCACTGCTGTTTTCCTTTTTGAACCAACTTTAATTAACCTTACTCTAAAATAATGCACAAATTTCTCGAAACTTTACATAAAAATCCAACACGAAGTTTGTTTCCAGTAAACCAGTTCCTCTGATCCAAAAAATTGTATCTCGTTTTTGAATCACCAAATTATTTTTTGAAATCACCACTGCACAGGATCAAAAGCTTTCGGCTCCCCTCAGGAGAGAGCTGTCTTTTGTGGCTCTCATCTTCTGTGGCCTTTTCTAAGCTGAACCCATGAAAAACTGCTATGATGTTGGGGAGCTCTTGTGGAGCAGTACAAAGTCCTTGTCAGAAATATGTAACAGATATACTCCAGGCTTGATACAGAAAGTTTGTCTTTAGTTCTTGTTTGCAAGCACTTGAAAATAGGAGGACTTTAATTTTATCAGGAAAATCCCCTTGAAAGAGAGAAATGGATTTGTGAACCCAAATGGCCTTTAGCATTTACAGGAGGGGAAAAAAAATGTACTCTGTTAAGAAAACATTAGGCCATGTTTAAATTGCATTAGGAAGGGATCCACTGAGCCTTGATGCAAAGGAGCTGAAATTCACACTAGCCCTGCTTCAGGCCCCACGCAGTTTTGTTTTTCCTGGGAAAAGCACAACAAATGGGGTCAGTTTGCCTTCAAACATCAGTCTGATCTGCCCACATAATAGAATCATAGAAACAGAACGGCTAGGGTTGGAAGGGACCTTAAAGATCATCTAGTTCCAAACCCCCTGCATGGGCAGGGTCACCTTCCACTAGACCAGGCTGCTCAAAGCCCCATCCAACCTGGCCTTGAATACTTCCAGGGAGGGGGCATCCACAAACTCCCTGAACAAGCTGATGCAAATGCAGAGATTTAGCCATGCCTGACTATAAAATGTACTCATTCACATATGCAGGCTCTCTTTGATTCTAAGGCATCTCTGGGGGAAATAGAAATATTTTATTCTTGGAGCCAGAGGGAGCAAAACCATCTAGTCTCACCATCAACATGTTTTCTTAACTTTAAATAAGGTTAAGAAAGGGAGTAATTCAACCATAGCAACTCTAATTGGCTACAAGTATAATCCAATAACCTCATTTCACCCATATTGTTAGTTGAGTTAATTGGACCTGCACAGCCACCAGCTAAATATATTGGTGTATGCAAATGGTGAAACTAATTTCCTTCATAAACCTTCCTTCTGCTGAAATAGAAATTAGGTAGAAGGGGTGGAGGAGAAAGAAGGCTGTGATGATGTTGTTACCTCAAAAGATCAATTCTCTTCCAATTACTTGCTCTCTCTAGATAGGCAGGACAGAAAATATCATTAATTCCTTTAAATAGAGAGGGGGAGGGAAGTAATTTCATTCCCACTTGAAGAAACTGCAGAGCAAAAGTGATTGAGCCTTTAGCTTTTGGGTGCCTCAAATCCAGACTGGGCTTCACAGCCCCTGGGTCAGGCAGCCCTGTTTTCTTTACAATATGCGGAGTGAGGGAACCTGCACCAAAACAAGTTCCTGGGTGTTGCAAGGACTTGCATCGCCTGGAGGGAGAAGGCTCAGCTGATCTACACTCTGACATTGATTTCACCATGGTCTTTTGCAATAGAGATTTTGTAATTTGCACCGTGCTGTGTATAAGCCAAATCAATTTCCAAGGTTAACTTAGGAGCCTTACAAGAACATGTCCCGGAGTCTGGAGGACTGGCAGTCAGGCTGTGTATCCAACTGTCCATACCTAGAATAGTGAGCAGCTTATCTAGTTGAAGATGCCCTGCCTAGGGCAGGGGGGTGGACTAAATGACATTTAAATGTCCCTTCCAATCCAAACCATTCTACAATTCTATTATAATTACCTTTTTGCCACCAGAAGATGGGACAGTCTTAGGAAGTGGAGATTTGACCTGAAGCCCAGCTATTCCAGCAAGCAAGGACCTGATGTCAGCAAGGCTCAAAGGCTCAGTAGCTCCAGGTGAAAGTGTGCAAAGCTGACATTGTGGAGGAAAGGAACAGTCTCCACATAGCTAAATCGTGGCTTAAAAATGTTGGCTTAAATCCTCAGAATTCTCCATCGTTATTCAGTTGATGCTTTGCATTTTCTTTCTGCTGCTTTTAAGCAGCAGGAATCGTAACTGTCTCTTTACAACACAGCAGCTCCATGTACCATCTCTGTTACACTCATTCAGTAGGCTTTGCGTCTTGCAGGTTAGAAGAGTTGTGGGACATGGACCATCTCTGATGGTCTCTGTGCTCTGCACTTGTGTCCTGCCTCCCCTGATGAAGCTGGATGCAACCATCTCTCCTTTGAGTGTGACAGTAGCAGTAGCATTTACTCTTCTCAGCTTCCACCTTCTGTAGGCAGTCCCAGGCAAGAGGCTGTGCATGTCCTTGGGTGTCTTTCAGCTAATGTTGGAGCAGGCCCACATTAATTAGGACTAGCACAATGTGGGGTAAGGAAGAGATGCTGCCTGTGATTGCTATTTGAACTTCATAAGGGGATGGGAGGGAAAAGGAAAAAAAAAGTTCCAAGGCAGGACTGAATTGTTAATGCTTTCCACAGTTACACTTGAATTCCAGCCCCTGCTAATATTCTCAGGAAAATCACAACTCACATACGTGCACACACAGGTTTAATTTCAGCAGTAAATGAAGTAATAATGCAAACAGAAAGCTACCAGCAGGGAAGGCTATGCTTGGCCAGGTCTGCTTATGCTACAAGTAATACATATGCACCAGTGCAAGAAACTGGCCCCAGAGAGCAGTTAAGTCTTTCTAGCAGAAACACACACTGAGAAGGCAACCGTAACTTTTAACTACAGCTTCCTACAAAAGAAAGTGCTGTGGTCTTTAATAGTGGAAAGAGGAAGAGATGAAGGAGGGCAAAGTGGTACAGAAATAAGATGGAGGACAGGTTGAAAACCTGCCTGCTTGTAGTGAACAGAGTCACAGGGACAAGAAAACATTCCCAGTGTAAATGCTAGATCTGCCTGGTCTGAATGTTGCACATGTTTGTACGTAGGTGTTGACCATGGGGGAAATACTACAGAGTGCTGAGGAGAGGGCTGGGTGTAGGGAAAGCCAGGGTGAAGGAGCTCATGGCATCACCTATGGCTCTGAGAGCTGAAGCTGAGCTGACACCTGGGATCTGTTAACTAAAGGAAAGTGTTTCTGGATCAGTGTGGTCCACCATGGGCTGGGCCAGGTCTTGCACTGAAGAGGCCTACAGTGTCCCTGTGCAGTACAAAGCAAGGCTAGGGCTGGTTTTGTTTTGTGAACTTAAGAACTGTGTGATTAAGATCTGACCCACAGTAAGCTGTCCTACAGCTGGGTCAGAGCCTAACCTTTGCCTTGAAACAGAAGTTGATTCCACCTGCAGGGCCTGTTGTCCTACTAAACAGTTCACAGGCCAAGGTCTGCTGCTGCAGCCCAAGCACTCTCAGGAGCAGGAATGGCATTTGGGGTTCCCATCTCTGGGAGTGGCAATGTGGCACCAGGGTCTGTGCAAAAAGCAGACACAAGACATACAGAATTTGAGAGAAAGAACAAAAATGGAAACGGGAAGAAGTAAGAGCAAGGAAAGAGGAAAGAAAAGGAAAGAAAAGCAAATCAGTGGTAGCAGAGTAGGGGAAGGGGCTTGGCAGGGACTTGTCTGCCCAGCCCAGGGGAAAGGGGGCACCCAGCAGGAGTGCGCTGGGTGTGTCCCTTTCCCTCTCACCCAGCACTACATTTCCATGAGCAAGTACCTGGCTCTCAGTTTCTGGGGCCGGGATAGAAGGGAAGGACGTATAGCTGGAGATGAGAGGGGCAGGCAAAGCATTAACTGGATGTAACCTGTTCCCTGAGGAGCTGCATTGCTGTTCACTCAGCTGTGGTCAGCGTGCACACAGGGTCCCCAGCATGGCCCAGCGGGGATGAGCTGAGGGTGGCATGCCCATGGCTTCCCTGTGTTGTGGAACAAGTCTGATGTCCAACTGGGCTGCGGATCTGAAATCTGAGCTTGTTCTTTCCTAGCAATGCAGTCTGTGTCACAGCACCAGATGTGGTGCTACTGGTAGCAGCATGTGAGAGTCCCCGAGCAGGATTCCCATGAGTGAGGTAGAAATGTGCAGACGGGGATGGTGAGGAGGGTTTGAAGGATTCAGTTATTGCTAGGCAGCATGGACACACTCACACTCATGGTTACTTCGATGAAACAGCCCTTTAGCAGCAGCAGTTCAGGTGAATTCCTCCCAGAGGATTTTTTGGAACATATATATTTTAATTTGCCAGTGTCCTGTTCCAATCTCACCAAAAAAAATGTTATGTCAAAGTGAACTTCTGTTTGATGTTCTAGGTCAGGTATCACAAACTCTAGCCTTTTGTGTAAGTAAAAATACTCTGCCATATATTACAGATACTACAAAATTCTGATTTCTCAGAATTGAGTCTTTCCCTCAAACATCTGGTACACTGAAAAAACCCAACAAGACACAAAGAAACAAAAAACCCCCAGCCTCCCAAGATTTTGCTTTTTTATCCTGATCTTGTACAGGAATTATATTTACAACCTTAAATTCTTTATGGCAAGAAGACTCATTGCTTGTGGCTATAGTAGGAATGCAGGTAACTTTTGTTCCTGCCTGGAATAGTTTTAATCTAAGCAGTCTTCCAGAGAGTATCAGTTGGGTCATGCATTGGTTCTTCTTTAAAAATAAGGTTAAATTATGAAAATAAAGAAGATATATAGTCAGAGTCTAAGCAAAACTCTGAATATTAACAAAAAGCTTACTTTTCTCTCACAAGAGCCCAGTTGTTAAAAAATGTCCTACTAGAATGGGAAATATAAAAAAACCCTTCCAAATAAGAAATCTTTATACATCAAGACAGCTTTAAAATGTTCTTTTTCTTTTTTTGAACGTTTCTCATCCCAGTAGGAGAGTAAGCTTTCTTGTTGCCGAGTCTTAAGCAAACACTGTAAATGTTTGAAGGCTCAAATGACTAGATTAGCAGTGATGCCATCATTAACAGCAGTGACAGAAAAGTGTCAGAGTTGCAACTTCTTATGCTTTTTAATTGGCCCTGCAATTGTATTGTCAAAACATTTACCCAAGGGTGTGATTAATAATAATAGGCGACAGCTTCAATTATCCTCAAACATATTAGAAAATATCAGCACCCAGATACAATCTTTAAAAGCACATCTTAAGCTGCTTTCACAAGCTCACTATGACAAGAATAAACAAGAGATAGAATTTGGAATTAAAAACACTTGCTTATTTTAATCAGGGTTCATTTTTTTTCCTTTAAGCAGCACAGAGACAGAATGTTTATGTACACATCAATACTTATCTGAGGATCACCAAACATTTTGCTTGCAGTTTTCCTGAGTTCTTTAATTCAGTCCCCAACACAGGCATGACATTGAGAAGCAAAGTCATCTGATGGTGTGTTAATGATATACAGCCCACAGAATTTTTGAAGAAGAAAAATAAAACCTCCTAACCCCTAAATAAAATTGAGCAAAAACATGAGACATCTTGCACATCTAAGCCACAAACTTCCTTTGCAACCAAATAGAAAGCAAGCTTTGTGCCTCCATATGTTTAATTTATTTTATCTTTCACTCGTGTGGTGCTTGGTGATGCATTTGCCTTTTTTCTGTTTTTGGTTTGCAATCACTCTATCGACTATCATCTCTTCTCCAAAGGAAGTACAGTTGTTCACAGCCCTAGGAAGAGGCATGTGAATTTAGTGACTGTGAGCTTGGCTTAGAAAAGGATTCAGGAAACTTTTTGTTGTGCCATTTACAAACCCCGTAGCACCATGCAATGCAGGACACGTGCAGGCAGCAGTGGCCACAAGGTGCTTTTCAGTGCCTTCAGCTGTATATGGTGGGGCTAGGAGATAACAAGAGAAGAGTGCATCCAGTGTCACATCAGCTCTAGTGAATAAACAACAATTCCTGATCTTTATCCAGGATTTTTTACAGGTTCAATGAGTCCAAATCTCTACCTGTTTTCCCTTGAGAATTTTTAAGGCTTTAATCACTTATTATTAAAGAAAGCTTATTCTTGTCTAACTTTTGTAGAACCTTGATCTCCATCAGATAATTTAAACCAAGGAACAACATACTTTTTGGAGTATAATGACTAAGTCAGGGGAAAAAAAACCCCACAGTTTTTGGGCTCAGCAAAGTTAAAACAGTTGGTTCTCAGACACCAAGAGTATTGCTGTGACAGGTGTGTTGCTGACAAGAAGAAGGGCTGTGTTTGATCCATAAATGACTGAAAGGATCCCAGATCCAAGCACTCAATTTGTGTTATTTTTAATTGGGATGGGTCACAGGAATAATGACCATGCAAAAGTTGTGAGCTTCCTTGAAAAAAGACAACTGAAATCTCCTTACTTATAGAGCCCTTGGGCAGCATTTCACTTAAGTTAACAATCAATGTATAGGTAGTCATGCATGAAGTCAGAGATTCTCTGATCACAAAGCAATAAGAAATTACAAGAAATGAGTTCTAATTATACCATCTGGAATATTCTCTTGGACCACAATGCAAAATTTGTAATGTTTCCTTGGTGAGGGCTGTCCCACCACCCCACCCAAGGTGCAAAACTTCTGACACCTCAGGAGAAAGTCTTACATGTTTCAACAGAAATATCTGGGGACAGTTTCCTGTTGACACAGAATTTCCCTTTTTTCTGCCTCATTACTCAGTCTTTAATTGCAACCTAAACAAAGTATTGCTCACTTCAGTCCACCTGGAAAGAAAGAGAGAGAAAGAGAGAAAGGGAAGAAAGAAAAGAAGGGGAAGAAATGAAGGAAGGAAAAGGGAGCGTATGGTGGTGGTGAAGGGACTGAAAGGATGCTGAGCCCTAAAATGCTGCATCTAACATCCTCCTGCTGCTTATTCTGCACTTTGATTATGTGAACATCCTGTTCCTCTTTCTAATCTCACTAAACTGTGTCTCTCATTGATTTCCCATGGCAGCAAAGTCAACACATGCTGTGTAAAAGACTTATTCCCTTTTATATATTGTTTTAATTTTGCTGCCAGTCATTTTCATTGACCGTTGCTTTTGGATTGCAAGGCTGAAAGAGGCAGAGCATGCAATATTCTGGGTTGTAAATCACTTATTTATTTACTACTAATTCCATCCCCCCCTCTTTTCTGCCTCTTCTTTTCTTTTTTTTTTTTTTTTCCCCCCTAGAAAAAGTTAGTGGGACATGGAGTATGTGGATGACACCATCCCCCTCTGTTGGAATGACACGGCCAGCACACTGCAGAGGCACCGTGGCTCCTGAAGTCCTTCATGGAGAGGTTCTTGCCTGCTCCACCGAAGTGCCCATGGCTGGGAAGAAGCTACCTGGCTGCAGCAGTGTAGGCAGCATGCTGAGCCTCAGCCATATAAATCCACTGGGTAAATGTTGTTACCTTGAACACATTATTTCATGAGATGGATATCTGAAAGATGAAAAACAGCATCAAGATGCAAGAGGAGAAAATGAACTTTTAGATATTACAGAAATTAGGGAGAAAGAATAAACATCTCTCTAGCTGAGAAGCCTGGATGAGAATCTATCAGGCAGCTGCATTATCAATCTTATTATATTAAGCATAAGTGTAAACACTGAAAAATTCATGAAGCAGAATGAAACAGTAAAGCCTAGTTAAAACCCAGAGCTCCAGTTTGATATATGCATTGCTGACAGGATAAAGTGAAAGGAGAGAAGGAGAAAGAACAAGGGCAGTTTTACATGCTCTTTCCTTCATGGATTTTTTTTAAGATTATTTGCATTAATGAAGTTCAAATTCTTGAAAGGGGATCTATCAGATCACATCTCAGTGATTTACCCCTGGAGGTTCTTCTTCCTCCCCTCTTGGTCCCCAGGAGTGTTTCCTTCAGTCAGACTGTTCAAAGGTACAGATGAGGGCTAGACTTACCAAAAGTGAGGAGTATGAGGAGAAAGTTTAGACATTAGAAAAGGGAGTCAGACTGTCACACCTGGCTGGGAATTCTTTTGGGAATGAGTTTCATTCTTCGTACCATCATGTATATATCCTATCTACATGTAATGAGCATCATATGGATATTGGAACATGAGGGCTATTGTGTTGGTGATACCTTGGTCATACTACCAGTGGGCTGCTGAGGATTACACTGCTGCAGGTCCAGGCACTCATGCATGTGTGGGAACATTCATGTGCAAGAAGATTCAGTTCCTCTTCAGTTTCATTCAACACATTTGCTACTGAGATTTGATAACAAAGGCAGATAAAACATCCCACTCTGAGGATGTGCCGGCGATGCCAATAAAAGGGGGAAGGATCTGAGCTTTGACTCCATAAGTACAAAGGAAGTAGGCAAATGCTCATTGGGCCTTTTCATACTGAGACTTCAAAGAAAGCCTCTGCACACAAAAAGGTGGGGGGGAAAGAAGGAAAAAGTAAAAAGAGAGAGCCAACAAAAGAGGTTAATTGTGGAAAAAGACAACTCACTGATGAAAATTTAGGGAAATATCAATTAATAAACCAGTTAGATATTAAACATACAGAGAAATAGGACAAATGGAACTGGTATTGAAAGTTATTTGTGCCAAAGAAGAGCTAGATGCTTTGCTTATGAAGACACACATGAATTAAAAGGAATGAATACTTGTACACATACGAGGATGTTTCCCTAGGGTTTGGAGGGTGGTCTTCCTTCAAAGAACCAGACCTTTCCTTTTCTCATTTTCCTTCTTCCAGTCTTGGTTTATCTTTGCTCTCTCCCTCAAGGCCCAGATGGACACCACATGGCAATCTGTCCCCTTTACTTCAGGTGGAGAGAAGGAAACCTCTGGAGGACTTTTCCCTGCCTCTCCTTCTGTTCCATCAGACAGGGCTTAACCTAAGCTGTATGAATAAGCAGAGAGACTTCATCCTGCCAGGGCTTTGTTTAGGCTTCCAAGTGTTGGAGAAAAGATAATTGGGGAAATCTAGTCCTCAGGAATCTACTGAGTCATTCCACCCTTGTTCTCTAAATCCTTTGTAAATACATAGTACTGGGAGCTATAATCCTCCTGAAGCACTGCAATGTTCACTTGTCTTCCACACCTATGCTGGCCAAAGAGGGCATTCTTCACTCAAATAAAAATGCCTGCCTTCTCCCTTAACTGCAGGACTAGGGGATGAGGCAAAGAAGATATTGCTGCATGCAGGGAAACACAACGGGCTTTTTTGCCTGGAGACAAAGAGTAATTTTCACTTTGTTGCCCAGTAAAACAGTAGTGCGAGAGTTTGGAATCTGTATTTAAGGCATTTAGTGATGTGGGTGTTGTACTTTCCCATTAACTGACAGGGGATTCGTGGCCTTTGGTTTAAAATTGCTGGGTTTGAAGCGTGATGTGAGATACTGAGGCTTGGCACTTATCTTTCTCACCTACCCTAAACTGAAAATTTTGGCTATATTTAATGTTTTGCCCTTGCACAGTGGAAGGTACTTGTGAGGCAGCCAATCAATCAATCAATCTCAGAATACCTGTTGGGTAGGGATGTCTCTCTTGATATATACAGAACTAAAGTTTGATCCAAAACCAGAGGTAATCAGCGTTCAAGCCTCAAGAACAAAGTGAACAACAAAAGCTCTAAAAGCAAAGCAAAGAACAAAACCAGTAACTAGCTTCTGATGATAGCCTAGTAAGTCTTAACAAGTATGTATGTGTGAATAAACACAGACATATACAGATATGAGCAGACATGCATGGAAAAGCACATTTTGTTTGAATAAACTGATTCAGTCCCCTCACAGAACAACTTACCTTAAAGCCACTGTTTACAGCTAGCCAAAGCTGACTAAGTCCCTGACAGAAATACTATTAGTTTAAGACCAATACTGATGCATTTTGATATTTTGTCTTTATATGTGGCATCATAAAGACATGAAACAATTCAGGGGGTTCATCTGGATTTTCTGTTGGGTGGGCTTGTGTTGCATGGCTAAGCCCTAAATTCATCTGCATGGTGAGAAGTAGCTATAATCTGTAGTGACTAAATAAGCAAGAGGTAAGCTTCATGATCTGAACTTAGTCTAAAGAGTCAGCAATACTGGTACAGTTTAACATTATCAAATAATGTGAAGAGTTCTGCTGTATATGGGGCTCAGCTTAGAGCTCGATACTGGCTCTGAAAATACTGTGCATATTTTCCACATAAGACATGAAATCTATTTATGACATCTTTATTTGCAACTCACCAAGAAACCCACTGATTTCAAGGCTGCAAATCTGAAATAATTGTCTCCTTAATACAGTTGACATTCGTGGACCTTTCTCAGCTTTCATTTGGCTGAAGGATAATGCCATTTTAAAGGGTTAAAAACTTAATTGAATCTCTTTTTAAATAGTTCCAAGTAAAAGGACCTTCTCTGCTGATTATTTCTAGTTTTTACTTTGACTACATGGTGTACATCCAGCCTCCAACTGCATTGTAGACAGGAGCATCTCTGTTTTCTCAGCCTTTTTTCTGTACTTTATTTGGAATTTTACACTTCAAGTAAATCATACGAGTTGTGCAGTGGGACAGCCAGTGACACAAGGCATTTTGCTAGATTCAACATTTCATAGCTTTCATTTTTACCTACATTATTTAAAAGGAGCTTGTTGTTGACAAAGCCCCATGATGAGAAAAATATGCTATTTAATGCTTAATAATTGTTACTGTTACTAGTTTTCTGTCCACATTTTTACACCCTGACCTAGTCCTTGCACACACACATGCACACACACACATGCACTCACAGATGCACACATTTAATCAGCGTTTTCAGGCATCAGAACAAATAAGTAAAAGGGAAAGTTTCAGGCTCCTGGAGAGTCATGATTCACAGTGGAAATGTGCTCAGCTGGGCTCAGCCATCCCTCAGGCTGCAAAGGCTGGTGAATCAAGGACTCGCTGATCCAGGCCCCATCCAGCTACAGGGAGAGGGGACACATCCCTGAACAGCTTCAAGGAGCAAGAATATATTCCAATGAACTATGCTTTTTATGAGAGATTCCGCAATCCTATACTGTCTTGAAACTGAGATTTAGAAACGGGATAACTCATAATGTTGGTCATCTCCAAGTATTTTTTGATCTGATAGTCCTCTGGAATTCTTCCATTTTTGCTAATATGAAGAATTTTTAACTAACCATTCTCTAAGAAATTTGTTTACCGTTCCAAAATCCTTGAGAAGGTGTACGTTCTGGAAATAATGTCACACTCTGTCTCCAAGCTCAGGAGTTTTACAGCATGCAGAGTCATATACAGAGCAATTGATATTTGTCCCAAGTAACATGATACGAGTCATGGCCCTCCCAGTGACTTCTGCCTCCAGACTTGGGATGGTAAGCAACTTAAATTGAAGTCATCAACAGCAAAATTGACTGCAGGATTTTGTTGTTCCTGCTTACTTATATAAAATACTGAGGAAAAAAAAATGTTTTATTTGCCCCCTTGTGAGTTAAATGTTTTTACAGTTCTGAACTCCTCTTCTCTTTCCCCACAAAATAAATAGAAATATGACTGATACATTGCAAAAAGTTTGGAAAAACAAGGTTTTACACCATTGCAAACAGTAACAAAGCAAATCCTTCAGTCCTGCCAAATTCCGAATCATCCGATCAATTCTGGTTTTGCTTGGGCTAGATCACCAATTATGGGGAGATAATGTGAGAGAAATTGCCTAACTACTGGGCCTCGTTTTCCATTAGGCTTCAAACTACAAACATTCTGATTTAGTAGCTATTTATATTCACTTTTTGGGGATGTAAAATTGCAGTCCTGCTGGCTCAAAGGAAGATTAATTCATACCAGCCAAGAATCTAGCCCTTAATGTACATAGTTCAATGAGATGATCTTTTAGTAATGAGTGAATTGATTCTGATAATGACAGAATCAACCCAAATCACAAAGGAAGCTCTTAAAGTCAAGAGCTTAGTAAGATTCAGAAAAAAGATTGGACATTTATGTGGATAATAAGTTTATCTGTAGTCAGCCTTTCTGTTAACCTACACCATGCCAAACTTACCCTTCTGTAGATATTGAGAGTTTGACCCAACTCTGATTTTCAGTAAAAGAAGCTTCTGGTGTGAAATCTTGAGGAATATGATTTGGGCCCCTACAGTTCACCACCTTTCCAAGGGGATAAGGTGTACTACAATGTCTTTGAGCATGATAGTCACCAAGCACAGCTGACCAGTTAGAGATGACCAGTTCAGGTAGTAAGAAGTCACCTCTGTGCTCTAGACCCCTTTCAATTTGATTAATTACACTTTTCTCACTAGACCCCATGGATGCATATGAAAGGGATGATGTTTTTCACTCTAGCTAGGACTTTGTTACAAGGTGCTTATGTTTCAAGAGGAGCTCAGGGACTCCCACTGCGTTCCTGGAGACACTCTACCTGCCACAGGACTGGGTTTAATGTCATTTAGGTATGAACGCACTGAGCCTAAGCTCTGTGGAAGAAAGCCAGAAAGGGCAGAATGTAGAATGCATGTAGAATGCAGATAGTACAAGGGGTGTAGTGACAGAGGTTAACATGCACTCTGTGAGGTCCCTGTGGGGTCTAGTTGGTTGTTGAATTTATATTCTAGGCTACATCCCAGTCTGTTACTATCTTCCTGTTTGAGCAGGCATAATTTCCTCAAAAAGTAATTGTGATTTTTTGCATTTGACAAATAACTCCCGTATACCTGCTATTTTTCTCTCTTTCCATTCATGTTTTTCTTACAGTGATGCACATCCTTTTCTTCCCAACATTACCATGTTGACAAGTACTAATGTTTAAGTTCAGACAGAAATCACTATGGAACTGCAGCAGTCCACCTGTTCATTTTAACAATGATCTGGGAGAACAAGATTGCAGCAGGACCTTAATTTCCCTTGTTAGAGCTGTAGCATTTGGAGCTGATGAAGTTCATAGTAAACTTGGCATAAATCAACCTTACCTGATGTATTATCTATCAAGGCAATGTAACAAACATCTGGCAGGGACTGCAATCTGTATGCAGTGTTAAACTGCTGAGGTGCTATGCATTGTGCTTGCTGAGCTCATCCACAAGAAAGTAGAGTCAGGCTTTCATTGAACTTGTCTTCACACTCATCAAGTACAGAGACACAGGCTGCCTGTGGGCCCAAAGGACTGTGCAGAGCACACAGTGACACACAGTACTTCAGCCTGCCATGTTGCAAGGCAGCTCATACCCTTTGCTGAATCTTTTGGAAAAGGAGGGTCTATGCTGAAGAGAAGATTCACTTTTACAATCTGCCAGGGAGCTGCTGTGATAACTGATGCCACTTGGAAAGATACTTCCTTCTGATTCCAAAACACGTAACACAATTGGCAGGTGAGCCTGGGTTCATGGCCCTGGGTTAGGGAGGTGAGACACTGGAACTGGTTGGCCAGGGAAGTTGTGGATGCCCCCTCCCTGGAAGTGTTCAAGGCCAGGTTGGATGGAGCTTCAAGGAACCTTGTCTAGTGGGAGGTGTCCCTGCCCATCGCAGGGCGGTTGGAACAAGATGGTCTTTAAAAGTCCCTTCCTACCCAAACCATTCTATGACTCTATGATACATAGTGTTTTGACACCCACTGCTACACTGGCCATGATAGACGATCTGCAAGGTAGATAAAGCCTTCAGTGAAAAATGCACAACCACTCTAGCTTCCTGGGGGCTTTCAAATGGATGGATGAATTTTGTATGAACAACTTAAGAATGTGAAAATTACTGTACTGGATGAAAACAAAGGAAGTACTTTCAGGGTAAAAAGTGGTAAGAGTAATGGATCCACTGCTTAAGAGATGGGTCACTGTCACCTCTTTCTGAAGGATCTTCAAGAGAAGATGAAAGTGAATGTTTGTCAAAGCAGACATTTAGAATAATTAGTTTCTCTCTTAACTGACTGTTGGAACAGAAAGCAGTGATCAGCAGCCCACAGCAGTGATCTGTAACAGATTAAGGCACTGAGAGGAAATGCTTCCTGCCAAAATGAATAGGGCATGTAAACAGACAGGACAACTACTCTGAATTCAGGTAGACAGCAAGACTCTGTCTTACAAATGTGTGTGGGATTTCTGGCTTTGTTTTCAATTCATTATTACAATGACCCAGACCTCAACAGTACCCAGATATCATATTAGCAAGCAGTGCTGTAATCTGGATAGACAGGGTGTCTTGGCTTTTTATTTCATTGCCTGAAAAGCACCTGAATAGCAGCATGAGCAACTCAGCTGAAAACGCCCTAGAGAAGGAAAGTTAGTAACTTAATGAACCAGTTCATGAGGTATCCCCCTCTAGTCTTGCCAGGGATCAGGTTTCTCTTTAGTATTCAGTCTAATCTTACACAGATTCCAGCATTTCCTTTCCAGGACACACTCACATACCTGTTCTGTCAAAGATGAGATATGTGGAGCTTTAAAGCATGGATTTTAAGGACTTTGTTTTCTTGGACTGAATAGGCTTAAGGATTTTCATGAGAACTGGAGAACTGAAACTGCCTTTGTCACGGAGGCATCCAAAGACCTGTCAGTGCCAGTCCTGGAAATATTATCTGCTCTTGATTAACAGCATGGTGGAGGGAGTTTATTTCTTCTTCTTTGAGTGTTTCTCCCTTGTAATGCATCTTACTCATGTCATTTTAGGGTGTGAGGCACCTTGCCAGATTTCTGGAGTTTGAAAGGAAGAAGTCTGAGGTTTCCTTTCATTTGCCAAAGGCTGCCTACCACTGATCTAATAGAAATCAGATATGTGATGGGGTTTATACAGCTCCAATTTGTCTGGTTTGCAGACAAATCAGGATACAGCTGGGAGGAAAATGAGATGCAGGGAATTGTGATTTCCTTGGGGGAGGTGCCTGGAGAAGAGTTCAGCTTCAGGTGAAGGCCCCTTGCCAAAAAGAGACTTTGGCTTCTGAGATGGGGCAGAAAAGGTTCCCCTTCTCACCCCAGAGCTTGTGGATAGCGTGTAGACCAGAAACCAACCTCTGGATTAAGGAAGGCTGAGTGTGCTTGTTTTACCATTTCACAGAGACACAGAAAACAGGACCATTACCAGTCAGTGCTGCCCATGGGCAGCCCTGCTCAAAATGACCTTCTCATCGCACAGTTTGCACTGCTGAAAGGCCATTTTCCCGGCAATTGCTGAATCACCAGCTCACTTTACCAGAAGAGCTGTTTTCCTTAGCGGAAAGGACCCTGTGGCAATTTAAGTTCATGTCCTGAATGGAGTTTTTATCCCTCTTGTTTCCCAGTTTTTAAATAGATAATGTTGTGTCTCACATTTCAATTTTGGTAAACTGAGAAGTGGAATGTGTATAAGCGTGGGTTTATACACAAGACTATGGGAGGAAGAACAACGTGCTCTATTATGCCAAGCATGTGTGACCAAACTGTATCTCTTCCAAAGACATTTCTAAGATGCGGGAAATTCCAGAGACTGACTCACAACAGCCCTTCACAAGACAGATTTCTCCCCACACCCTGCCTCATTCAACCCACGACTACATAAACTCACATTCTATTCTCAGAGCAGCCTCTATTTCCTTATGGCACAAAGGAATTTATCCTCTTTAGAGGTAGGCGACTGAAGGGGAAAATAAAACTTAATTGTTCTGAAGTGTTCCCTGCCTCTGATATTCAGTTGCAAGATCAGGGAAAATACAATTACTTTAGGTAATGGATGGATATGGAAAACAGCAGATCTACAGACTAATTTTGTTGGTGGTCACTAATCAGTTTTGTAAGCTGATTTGTCTCCAAGGTCTCTCTCTCAATGAATGGCTCAGTGAGGACCACTCTTACTACAAAGGTCTGTTTAGTATATTTATAGTGGCAAAGATCTGGTAGTGGAGATACAACTTGTGTAGCCAAAATAGTTATTTTTCTGGTAGTAAAACCACTTCCTCAGGTGACATAAGCTCTCCTGACAAAAGGGCTCTTGCTAAAATGAGTTGCATGTGCACAGGGAGTTTTGACACTCAAACTGCACAAAGTTGAATCATCCTGTTTTGACTAAGAATAAATGGGGCATCTTTCAGTGTCAGTGCAGGGGAATCCCAGTGGTATTTGTTATGCAGGAAAGTTCAGCTGTGAAGTTAAAGCATAATTTAAAAAAACTCCTTGATTTGAGTGGAAATGTAATGACTCCCACTTCCAGCTTCAGAAAAATTATTTTCTCATTCCTTCAAGGTATGTTTGGCGACCAGAGTGAAATGAGTTTCATAATCTCAATATTTTACTTCTTTTTGTTTGGACCAGTAGATCTCACACTGGTGACAGTGCCCTGTGGCCCACGAGTGGCATCAGTAACTGGTTGCCTCTGGTCTCTATGCTGCCTGTGCAAATTTCCTCATGAGTGTCACAAGGGAATTCTGCTCCTGAATTTGAGGGAATTACGGAAACATACTATTTGGTAGGTCACACTGTCTCCATTGACAGACTTGATTCCAATTTCACAGAATCACAGAATTATAGAAGATTCCAAGAATTCTGCCCTCAGAATTTTTCCAGCCAAATGGAAATTCAAGCAAATTCCACCTGATTTAAGTCTTCTTCTATGGAGCATTCACAAGTGAATGGTGGCAGAATGGCTGAAGTAGATCCATTTCTGGGTCCAAAGAGGAGTCCATGCCTTGACCTAGACTTGGACCAAAGCCCAATTCAGTTGGCAAGTTCTAAGAAGGGATCTGATCTTTTGGGCAGGTGAGACAAAAGGTGGCCCACAGGGCCTGATACAGAAGAAGCTGTTTCTTAAGCACAGTGGATAAACAAAAGTCATGTAAACCTCAGGTTATGGGCTGCCAAGGAGACGGCTCTTACTGACCTGGTGGGACTCCCAGGATACTGGAGCATCTGGGAACAGAGCCAAGCTCTTCTGAGTCATAGCCCAAAACATGCTTCTTCCCTCCGCCAAGCGTAACAGTCGTAAAAATCAAACAGCTGCTGAACTAGGCACCTTGTATAGAAAAAAACCAAGTTAGACATATTTAGCCAATGCAGAGTTGTTACTGGTGAAGTCAGTCCTTCGTGTTTTATAATGTTCACACCACAGTTAATCTGGGATATTATTTCTGTATTAAAACCTTATTTAGTATCATAGCTGTAGAACACCAACGCTGGGCTTTCTGCAGGATGTAGCACAAGGACTCCAGGATATTTATACCTGCAGTACGTCGAGGCAATGGAGTACATTAAATTCCAACTCAGTGGAGATTTATTATGCTAGAATGAACATTGCCTACAGTACAGTAACTCTCAGAGATAAGAGGAAACATGCTACTCCTACAGGAATTTGCATCTTCGTAGTTTAGGATTGTAACTGATACAGCAGGTGGCTTAATCGGGAGGCTTAGCTGTGTGACTCTGCTGAAGGTCATTTTTGCTTAGGATAGATATGGTTGCATGGATTGTGGAATAGCAGGTCCAAGCTGGTGATGTTTGACTCTAAAGATGTGTAAACAGTTCAGCTGTTTTCACGGTAAATATTTGCTAGAATATAAAAAACGATGGTTTGTTTTGTTCATGCTTATTTGTGTTTGCTTTCTAGTAAATGACTGGGAGGTAAGAACATGTATAAAATCAATGAATTTTAAACAAACATCAAATAATAAATGTCCCTTAGCTTCTTAATTCTGGAATACAAGAAACTGAAACCTAGGAGGGATTTTTGTAGACCCAGGGAGCACTGAAAATTCCATGCAATTTGCTACAAAACATACAGAGCTAATCTCTGTGTGTCAAATGATGCAGTCTGATAACATTAAGAAAGCAAATATTTATTCCTCTTCAGTCACAGGCGGCATAAAGACAATCTCCTTCTTAGTGCTTAGGCATTACTTTCCTCTTGAGTCTTTTGTTAAGGAAAAACAAAGCAAGGAAAGAAAGGCCTCTTTGAAAGCCAAAAGAATGTCCATGACTTCTACATAAATATCAAATGAGTTTTCATTTCCTTTCCAGAAACAAGAGTCACCCACCCTTTCTATACCATGGTCACCTCTGTCTGTATGCCCAGCATCAGACAAGTGTTATCTTTCATTTGTCTATTGCTAATCTCAATGAAGAGGCTCCCATGGACTTCAAAGGAGCTTTGCAAATGATTTGGATATGGGTTTAGAAGGACCTATGCTACATTCTAACTATTTACACTTATTTGTGTTTTTATATATTTGCTATACTGAAAGATCTCATTCAAAGCAGCTCATTGGCAGGTGCTCATCTCACAGTAAGCTCCCCTGTGACTCCTACCCTGACAGAAACTTTCAGCAAAAAGCACCAGTTTCTTGAAAAGTCCTCATCCTCCCCTCTGCTGCTATGAACAGAAAAACACACAGCAACAAGCTTTGAGTAAGATTGAAAAAGAGGAAAAAATATGCTCCCAGCAGGCAAAATGCTGGTGACATTTTTAATAATAATGAAACATAATACCACACTAAGGCAAAACTGAAATCCATTTTGCATGTCAAAAAATGGGTAGCTTTTAATTTTTTTGGGATATTTTACTAGGTTTCTGTTTCTATGGAGTAAGTTCAAGGTTATGAAGTCTTGATAGGACTAAGTGTTCATAAGGCTTTGAGACAAAAGAGAAGAAAACAGAGCAAGGTCTTCCAACTCAGTTTTGATTGATGAAGTCTTTTGTGAAAGATCCTCTTCTTCCCTCTCAATTTGGCTTTGAATTCATATTTCAGAAACTAAGATGGGCCAGTATAAAAAGCAACATTGCTACAGGTTGTTTTTTTTAGGGAGTTCTAGCTCACATTTATTCCAAACTTGTTGAATTTGTGTAAATGGTTCCCAGAGGCCATGCCAAGAGGTAAATGCCTGCAGTCCAGAGCTGAAGTTGTTTCTTGCTTGATTATTTCCTTATAAACTTCTCTTTCCTTTAAACAACCTGATTTCAGTCAAATCTGTACAGAAGCAGCTTCATTTTGACTCTTGATATGAAAATGAGTAACGGGGGAACTTCAAAAGCTTCTGAAAGGCCATGATAATCCTTGGAATTATGGGAGGTTTATGAAGGGATTTCATGTGGGTTCTCATGATGTACCATGAATTGGAAGGATGGGAATAAATGAGCCCTGGGGATGTGGAGATGGGGCAATCTCCAGGCATGGCACTCAATTTCCCTGTGTGGGCAAACCTCTTGATGAGGCTTGGGCTCATCAAGCCTGATGGCAGTGATGGCATGGAGTGTTTTTGGGGAACCACCTCGGGCCACACAGTGGGAACAGGGTGCAAGAGGTGTCCCAGTTTTGGCCCTCTGGAGCTCTTGGCCCTGCAGTGTTTATCCAGTAAGGGTCTGTGTGTGTCCTTGAGAGGTTCTAACAACAGCTGAGCAAGTCTTGCCAGACAACCTTTTTCCCTCATTTTTGGAGGAAAAAATCAGTTCAGCAACAATGCACAGTTTTTAGGTGCAATTCCACACCAATATTCATGAGTAGTTTAGTTCAAAACATCTTCCCACCTTCTGTAATTATTCCTTTTTATGTTTTTAAAGGAAAAGAAACAAGATATTTATTTTTTTTCCACTAAACCTTCAGGATCACTGAATGACAATGGTTTTGCTTTTACGTGCGAAAACCCCCCACAAATTGTTTCAATTTTTCAGAGTATAAAGAAAAAATTTCATAGTGGGGACTTTCAAAATAAATGGTTTGTAAGACCCAGATTTCCTCCATCTCAATTTTGTTTCAGTTTCACTTGAAAATTAAAATGAAACAAAACAATCAATCTCCTGCCTTCCCCAAGATACAAATAAATAAGCACAAAAATCCAAATAGTTTGGGTGTGAGGAAACATTTTTTGTCTGCATTATTTTCACCTGTGATCTGAAAAGGCATTTTTTGCTCCGATCCAATCTTGATAACATGTAGTGCCTTGCTAAACAAAAGACACCAAATCAGAGCTCAAGCTGTTATGTTTCCCTTCACGTGAGATTGATAGGACTACCTGCCACTAAATACAGCCCTGTCTGGGTAAGGCAAGTTGGTGCAGCTGGAAGATTAACCATGCCTTAACCCACGGTGGATACTTTGCTCCTCTGTATCTGGTGCCCATTGGTCCATGGAAAACTAAAGGTTAATCACAGCTTGTAGAAGTGAGAGCATCCTCAGGCAGCTCCAGATTTGTATGGCTGGTCCTGTGCAACATCCTCACAGAGCAAGGAAATTTAAATTACAAGTTGAGACTGTTTTCGCTCTTAGAACTCATGCTTAGTCAGTGTTCATTCAGCAGAAATTTATGAAGTTTTTATTTTCAAATGAGATGAGTGCAAAATTTACACTGGTGTTACTCCAGAAACATTAGTCAAGGAACAAATTAATCTTCCAGCTCTTTTTGTATGTCTAATCTAGGAAGAAAATGACTGCAGCTAGGTTTGATGTTTTGGAAACATCTGTCTGTTCATTTAAATTGCATCCACACCAAAAGACACAGACATGCTGTGTTTATACTTTTTTTAAAATTTTATTTTTAATTTAAAAAGTCTTACAGTTTGTATATTTTTTAAAAGCAGAAATAACTGATTTCAGGAGAACGATAAGCATGGGACACCAGCTAACTGCAAAGTGCAATAAATCTTCCAAAGAAATTCCCATTTCTCAATTCTGCTTTCTGTTATGTGGGCTTCAATGATGAGTGTAACTACTGAGTAACAAAGTCACTTCATTGGCTCTTTCATAAATCAGAACAGAATATGACCCAATAGCTAAACAGAGAAATATTGACTTTTCCTTTATGATCCAAGGGAAATAATGTGACAAGCGTAGCTACATGACAGAGATAATTTTTATATAAAGGTCAGAAATGCTACTACTGAAAGTCTTGACCACTGGAGCTTCGGAAGTAACGCAACTATAATATTTTGTGTTTAAGAATAGAACCTATGATTAAAAAGGAAGTATCTTGAAAAATTAATTCTCAAAGTGTGAGTGATGGTGGAAGAGATTTTCTGGTTTCCCTGAAGAGCTGAGTGAACAATGAAACAAAGCTAATCTCTTGTTCACCACCATAAATCCTAAAATGGGATAGCCCAGATTAACTCACCCATCTTAAGTGTTGGAAAGCTGGAGAGATTCTAGTCTGAGAGGAGCTATTCAGAACAGAGAACTCTGCTCAAATCATTGAAAGTTTTGTTATATCAAAGGCAGGAACAACATTTTAACATTGAGTAAAGACAACACACACATCCCACAAGCTCCAGAGATGGAATTATTTGCAGAAAATAACTTAGCAAGTGATTTTGAATAATGAATGCATTCAAGAAACTAATGATCCTTAGTGGAACTAAGGTTTCATCCAGGGCATTCATGGGCAAATTTGTGACAGCAGTATGTGAAGATCAGTTGATGTTATTCTGAATTTATTAGACACAATGGTCTTCACATCTTTTCTTTCAGTAAAACAGTTTTTAAAACAGCGATTAAAGATTTTAATAAAAAAAGACAAAACAAACCCAAAAGCCTGTGTAATTCTCACTTAAGGAGTTTGATTTTATTGGGATTTTATCAAAGTGGATCATAATTAAAGTGGTAAAAGAAAATCAATTTAAATAAATAAAATTGAGCAGATAACAAGGTGCAGCTTGGTTTTAGGCTGTTCATTGGAAATTACAGGGAAAGATTAATACCAAACAGCCTTGTGTGTCACTAGGCACAGCAGAGCAGGCATGTATCTTTTGATGTTCCCATATTATTTTTTGTTAAATGTAGGGTTTTTTACAGAACAAAATTGCGATCAACTCTTTCTACAGCTTGAAGACACAAATGAATGCTTCCCACTTGCTTTCTTTCCACATATCCAAAAATAGATACAAGGAGATCTCAGGTTTTCCCCAGTGCAAGTCAAGTCTGGGGAAGCCACTCAGCAGATGGACGTGATTTTGTGTTTGGGTAGAAAGGTGGCTTCACCTTGGAATCACACAGGGGAACCCTCACACCTCCCTGACATGACATCACTTGAAAAAAAGTCAGAACCACTTTCTGATATCAGAACTGTTGCAAGGAACAACGTTCTTTTAATCTGGGCTTCCCTGCTATGGATAAAAGTGAAATACTGATGGGTCTGGAAGCTGGTGGCTGGCTATAGAGCAGTACTCATGACCCTTTTACACCCACATGAGCAAACAGAAAATAGAAGCAATTATTACTCTTGCAAAAAGACACACAAGTACACAGTGCTGCAAAAGAAAGCACAGCTTCACTGGGTGAAAGGAAAATCATTAGCTGAACTATTTGAAGGATAAGGAATAGAAAGAAGAATGAGAATGAAAACTGAGAGCTTTTTTAATTTTAGGAATTGACAAATCAGGAAAAACAATGACTCTAGCTAAAACCTGATTCTAGTTTAATGTGCAAGGGAGGCAGTTAATTTTTTTCAAAGCAATTTATAGTTAACATTGAAAAAGGGAAACAGATGGCAATCAATAACCCCGGGAAATTGTGATGTGCAGAAAAAAGTAACAGGAGGCTACAAATATTAGAGAAAAATCCATGCTTGTATGTCATACAGACTTCTTCCCTTCCAGTTATATTAGGAACTAAAATGCCCGCAAAAGATATTCTCATTGGTAGAGAGAAATAATGAAACTCTTTTTGGTGCAGAGAAAGCAAAATATTTTCACAGACTATTTTTGTCCTGTAGCTGGAAAGACGCAGGTGATGAACTTGTCACACAAAAAGGAAGAACTTTCCAATACATGAATAAAACGAGGATGTCAGGCAATTTCTTGTAGAGAATATTTTCTGTATGATAACAGACTCTTAAGAGGTTAAAAAAAAAGAAAACATAAATAAGATAACAGAGGAGCATCTGTCCACCTGATCTTAGATCTCAGTGTGTAATTAACTTTAGCTGACTAGGGAAACTCCAAAAGGCAAAACCAGTGCTAATGTTGGACTGATATTAAAAAAAAAAAAAGACAAATAAGATGAACTGGTAGCGACTATTAGATGAAATAGCAGGGACAGTTACTAGTCTGCTTAGCTAACCTTGTATGGCTGTGAAGTACACTGGTGGAAGGGCAATAACCACTGAAAAGACTGGAATATGATAAGCCACAATTAAATAAGTTATTTGATAATTTTTAGGGAATTAATGGTTGTATGATAGGAAATAATTATAATTATGTAGTGAAATAATCAGGGAATAAAATCTAACATTCTCCTGTGTAAGTGAGATGAGCAGAAGTATTTGCAAGAGGAAGCACAGTCTGATAAGAGAGAGGCTTCTACAATCAAAGGTTAAGCAACAACCAGAGCTGACAGGTTTGAAGAAATTTTTGCAGAAGGAGTCAAAGCATCTTTTATTTAGACAGGGGTATTAATGCTTACCAGTACTGAAGGCTGTGGTGAATGCACCAGCACCTACGTTTGTAAATCTGTGGTGAATTTTTTTCTGAAAAAAATCAGAAAAGCTCCAGGTTTTGGTGCTGCAAGAATTCAGGCAAGATGGATGCAAACTGCAGCTGATGAAAAAATCTCTCTGCTCATCAGTGTGTGTATGTGTGTTAGCAGGTGGAAATTTGGTTGTGATTTTATAAACTGCATTCATAAAGAGAAAAAAATGGAAGGTATTAAGAGCCTCTCCTGCCTGGAGGAGAGATGCACCACATGCTATGGTTGTTAACCACCAGAACAAAATACAGGACAGGGATAGAGACAAAAATTCTCCAGATTTTGTCGTAAGGGCTGAAAGCTTTTTTAGGAGATGAGCTTTAAGCTAAGACAAAGCATGCTTAATCAAATACAAGTTATTGGACTCAGGGCTGGATAATTGGGTGGCCTGAGATATTTCAATAAGAAAACAGAGAGATAGCTTTTGATCTTACTCTTGTGAATCTGAGTTAAATTCTGCATGACTCTTGTTGCAGTTTCACCCACTTACAGTTAAACTAAAACCAGCATCACACATTTTATTCCAAATTAATTTACAGTAAAGGCATCATCTTGTTTTGAAAACTTCATAAAATACAAACTAGCTAGGAACTACTTCCTTTTCCCAGAAGTCAGCATATCTTCACTTTATGTCCAGCTTTGAGCACCAACCAATCTGATTGTAAACTTCTTGTCACTAGCCCTTGTTATGCTGTCCTCCAGCTGGTGAAAATTTCTTTATAGTCCAGAATTACTCCCCGTGCTTCTCTGAAAGTATTTTGCCACATTTTACACTGCCCTTTTTCACAAATTAGTGCATATTAATGGAAATTTAAGTTAAAAAATAGGACTTCTAAATGGAAGCAGGCATTTTGTTTGAATAGGGGTGATAAAAATAATTTCAGTGGATGCATACCAGGAGTGAAGATAAGGTGAAGGAAGCAGATTTATTGATGTATTGAAAACTTTGCATTGTGGGAAAATCTATTGTTTAGCAAAAAGCAAGAACAGGACTTTGAAATGGGCTAATTCAAACCCCACTGGAGTAAGCAGCTGAACTCCCATATAAATGAAAGGAACAGCACTGGGGCAGCATCCATCACAGCTTTATATTCCAACCTAAAATGCTGTTTTCAATTTTGCACTTGCTTGGTGTCTCGTGTTGCCACTTATAGCAACGCAAGCAGAGTACAGTACAGGTATAAAACAACATTAGGTCAGGTTTTTCCACTCATTTATATTACCTGTAGCATCTGGCAGCCTATTTATATTAGTTTTACATAGCATAAATGAGCGTGTTTATGCAATAGAAACTGCAGAGGTGCTCCCATTATGCTTTTATTTCCTTTTCAGAAGAGTCTTAGCTTTCGTCTTAATATCATCCAGGTATGCTGAATTTTTCCCTTCTTATGCTTTGCTATAGAATCTATACAATGTAATGGTTTCTATACTCTGTTAGTGTAAAACAAAGTGATTGACTATGCATCCCAGACTCTTAATCTCTTACGACATCACATCACCTCTGCTCCCCTTATTGGGTCCAGGAGAATCATGATCTAGTATCATTCTTGGAATTAGCTTCTTTGTGGCCTCCAATATTTAGTGTATTTATGGTTGCAGTGTTTCTACATTCTGTATAAGGGTGCTAAGACACTGGAAATTGTGGATGGCCCTCCTTGGAAGTGTTCAAGGCCAGGCTGGATGGGTCTTTGAGAAACCTGGTTTAGTGGGAGGTGTCCCTGCCCATGCAGAGAGGTTGGAAGAAGATGATCTTTAAGGGCCTTTCCAACCCAAACTATTCTATGTTTCCTTCAAGATACTTAGTATATATTTAAAAGATAATGAGTGAAAACAGTTGTGTGTAATGTGTTATCCTGAAATAACTCCTCCACTCTTATGGCCCACCCATCAGCTTGCTAGAAGCTTGAACAATTCCTTAAGAATGATGAATAGTGTAAAAATTTGCCTTATTCCTTTCTGTCAGATGCTCTGAAAAGCCTGTTAAAAGTCTATAAAATAAGCAAACCAAGTTCAGTTACGCTCTGCACTTTTCCGGCACTGCTGCTAGCACAGAAATTGATGGATGGTACTTTGTGCTGGTTTAAATCTAGGCTGTTCACCTGCAAAACACTGCTTTCTTGTACTTTTTTGTTGTCCTCAGCAACATACTGGTGAATGTTGTTCCTGGTAAAGGGATTTCTCTGTAATTCTTGCACTTGCTTGCCTCTTTTCTCCTCTGTCTGAGGAGAAAATCTCATTACAAGATTGACTCATTGCCTTATAGATGTGTCCCCCAGCTGCTGACCAGAGTCCAGCTGCTCCTCTGTCACTTCCCTTTAGAAAACTGAAACATGTCTCCTCCTTCTTAGCACAGGGCTGTACACGTAGGAAGAAGGGGTTCTGATAGCCCCCTCAATATTCACCTGGAACCCTTGTTTGCTGCAGCAATGTACAGCATTCGTAGCAATAATGCTGGGGAATACAAGTGAATAACTTGGAGCAAAGTTTCAACCTGATCTTGGTATAAAGTGAAGTCTTGCTGTGATGGTTTGTAGAAAAATGAAACAACTATGGTCATTTTTTGTCAGGGAGGAATGTAAAGTATGCATTTGTCTTAGCTATAATTACTACAAGAAGAAAGACTTGTAATCATGTTGAAAATTTCGAAGACAAATTATTTTCAATAAGTATGTAATATAGAATCATTACACCTAAAAGTGGTCTGAGCTAATGTGAAGTAAATGGGAAAGCAAAGGTGAATCCTGCCACAAATGGGTAGACATTAAGGAGACAAAATCTTTACATCATTGCTGAAGGATGAGGGAGCATTCAAGAGAGATGATGGCACAGTGGGGGTGCCAGCCACCAGCCAACGTGAGAAAGCCAAGGTAGAGGAGAACTGACTAACTTCTGGTGAATGAAAGGAGTGGAAGCTGGCAGATAAGGAAAGGAGGAATCCAGTGGATTAATCATAGACAAAGTAAAGAGAGAGAGGATTGACTAAGGGTAAGAAATATAAGGGAGTAGAAGAGCACAAAAATAAATGCGATGCAGGTGTCATTTTAGTCTGTAAGAGAGCTAGCGGGGGTGTTCAAGATTAAGATATTGATGGTGAAATATAGTGCAGGTAAACAGCTGAGTCTCAGGAAGCAAAGCTGCAGGTTTGGTGACAGGATATTCTGAAGAGCTTGTGAGGGCCTCAGCAGTCCTGAGGAAGCAGAGGAGAGCAGTGACCCAGGTGCAAGAGAGAGTAAACTTCAAAATTTAGAAGGTAATAAACAGCCTTTGGGAAAGAGAAAGGATGCTGGAGATTAGAGAGCCCCAGAGCTTCTGCAAGCAAAATGTGAGCATATGGTGAAAGCATAAACAAGCTGTTGAGCAAGATTAACCAACATGAGCAAGTGTCGCTTCCAAGAGACATGCCACGTTCCTCAGAGCAGAAAACCCCAGAGGTGTTTTGCATGTCTGGGAAAATGTCTTGTGTGTGCCTGGATGTACAAATAGTCCTTCAGCAAAATATGCAGCTCTTCCCCAGAGAAGTGTTCCTACTGTAGGGTAAAAGGCAGCTTTGCCCTGCTCCCTGTTTTGGCCTGTGAATGGCTGCATGCAGCTCCAATACAGCTGCAAGTGGATGAATTGATATCTCCACCTTAGTTACCACAGCCAGACCCATTTCTCTTTGTGCTCCTGCTGCTGCAGGCGGCTGGTTGTGGTTGTTCTTTCACAGCCTCTTCCCAGGTGGTCAGCAAACGGCTGGTGGTGGCTGGCGAATGGAGCCTTCACTGGGGAAAATGCTAATGGCTTCAGAAGAGACACATATCTACTGTTGAAGAGGTGCCTTTGGTTTAAGGATAATATTGATGGCTGGCCTCAAGCACAGAGTTTAACTCATCCTTAATGGGGTGTCCAGCAAGCCTGTGCAGATTCCCCCAAAGGCTTTGAAAGAAAGTAAAACAAAAAGTGAAAGGACACAGCCAATAATTAAAATGTCAAACAAAAAAAACACTGTTGAGATCAGTCACTGTCACTCCCAATCCTCACAAAATTATATCTGTGCATATATGCAGGCATGCCAGGATTGTCATAGTCCATGGGAAGTTACTCTTTCAAATAAGGGAATGTTATGTCACTGTTTCTTTTCCCTTCCATAGCCTGAGGGAGCCCAAAAGATGGTGAAATGCTTCTCAAGGGGGTCAGCAGCGTTCTGAAGATAGGAAATAAAATGCTGCAACTTCAGCAGGTATTTTAAAAAATGGAACACCATTATGTTAGTTGTGATGGTATGTGGACCCTATTGGCTGCTCAAGTATATTAGGTCATCTGTTGGAAAATAAAAATTTCAGCAGCAGAATTCAGTCAAACATCCCTCTGCTTTACTTGGTCTTTATCACTTGCACAGGAATGCAAAAATCAGAAAATTATAAAGTATTTTGGTTGTACAAATCTGACTGTATTTCTCTAATTTCCATTAGCTTTCCCAAGAATTTGGAGTGTTTCAGGAAGTTACCTGCAGTGACTAGGGATATGTTCATGCTGTTAGTTAAGCAGAAGCTTGAGTTCCGTCAAGAGCAATCCATACTTTAAGCCTCTGGCACAAATTCTGCTTGAAATAGGAAATGCTATTAAAGTCTAAGGTTTAAGGTCAAAAATACTCCTGCTTATACCTGTTCTCATTCTTCCAGTGGTTTTATCCTGTTGGGAAATGGAGGATAAGAAAAGCAGTGTGAATTCTTTGGGGCTCCCACAAGACATTTCATGATGCCACCCCCTAAGGTAGCAGCTCAGTGGACGTTGCCTCTGGGGGCTTTGCAAGGTGGTTTGTTCCCAGCTCTCCTAGGTCACTGTGCTAAGATCAGTTTTATGGGGAAGCCTTAGCCTAGGTAGCAAGTGTGACTCAGTTATTTTTTGACTAAACTAAACAGTCCTTCTGTGTGAGAGTTCCTGTTTGTGTATGAAGTTGAGCTTAACATGTACTATGTTAAGTAACAACAATAAGTATACTTATTCTATAGAGATAATTATAATAAATACATAATTATGCATATAACATACAGATAAAATAAAAAATAAATAAGTAAGAAATGGTCACAACATTCTCTGTTACCCCCTCAGACACTCCAGTCACCACTGAGCTGCATTCTGCTCCCAAAAAATAGAGCTGGCTCTTTATCTCTCAACAATGGGTACTTGCTGACTGGTAAAAGGGGATGCTGTTTTTCTCTAGATACTGTGAGGTGTACAAAAGAGAAAATAAATTAGATATTAATATCTAAACAAAGACTTTGTAAAAAAAAAAAAAAAGCAGGGCAATTATCCAGGATAAATATACCATACACTCATGCTGAAGAGGAAGAAGACCCATCTAATGAGAATTTCACACTCTCAGTTACGGCAGGTGCTAAAATTACCTTAAGTATGAATCAAATGAATAAGGAAGTGGATGACTGCTACTTGTGATGAGAGACTGATGTTGCAGAAAGCCTCCACCTAGATCAAAATGGCATTAGGATTTGTGCTTTCTTTCTAGTGGTCTCTTCAGTAAATTTTAACTAAATACAGGAAAAGCCCCCACACTTCCAGCTGTCTCATGCCATGGACTTGTCCCCATGCCAGCAGAGACATCAAAGACAACAGAATTATTTGAACGCAGCTTTTTTCTTGGCATGGGTTGGGAGAGGGCAGTTTCTTTACATATTTTTGTAGGTAAGGACTCCTGACCTTGGGAAGATTGCATTGATTTTCTCAGGGACTTGAACATAAGGTTAGTGCCTCATCCTGCTCACCAAATTTGATTCTCCTCAGTGGTCAGTCTCCTGGTAATTGACAAAGACCTAATCCATCACTCCTTTTAGATCATATCACGTTCACAGTTAAAGATAAAATTTTAAATAGGTATCACCTACTAAAAGACATTTCTTGGCATCACAAGAAGACTTCTATCAAATAAAATGCTAGGCCATTGTCACTTCCAGATTTATTATTTATTTTTTTTTCCAATATATAGCTGACAATAAATTCTGGGCATGTTCATGTCTTATATCTCTGTTTTTTTCTAAGCCCAGAGGATGAGACAGACAGTGCTATAAAGTTAGAGGTTGGATCAGGATACTTTGGAGAAACATTACAGCAGACACTCTGCTTCCATCCTTAATCAACATCCTCAAAGGTTCAGCAGATAGTACGAAACTAGGGTTTATATCTGTATCTTTCAGGAGGCTGTCCCAGTTCTGGTCTCTCTCTGCTGTGAGCATCCTTAAAAGATACATCAAACAGAACAACATGAGTTCAAACAGCTTTGCTTGTAACTGCAATGAATCTGAAAAGTAATGATGAAAGATTTATTAATGTCGTGCAAGGTAGATTGTCCTCATGTTAGCAGAGACAGTTTGAATCACTGAGAGAGCAGGTTGTCAAAAAGAAATCAGCATGGTAATTGGGACAGCATTCTTAACCTAATTACAATGGAGAGTAAGTCATCATCTAAGTAGGGCCTTGGATCATGACAAGGACACAAATAAAGCAGTAGTAATCTATGCCACACTTCCCTTTCTGCTGCTGTGATGGATTAGGATGTGTGGCTCAGGCTGAGACAGACATCAGTACCTCACTTGGATTTTCAGCTACAGTGACTCCAGTGGACTCCAGCCAAGAGGTGCTGACAAAACAATTTTCCATGGGGAGAGACAAGCCTTATTGTTTATGCTTGTGGAGATGCTGGTACAAGAACAGTGAAAATTATGACTGAGAAAATCTATTGTGATACTTTTGTAGTGTGCTTAAACACACAGGCTGTATTTGGTTTGTGTGGCAAAGTTTTGGTAGCAGGGTGGCTACAGCAGTGGCTTCTGGAGAAGCTTCTAGAAGCTTCCCCCATATCCGATAGAGCCAATGCCAGGTTGGACCCACTGCTGGCCAAGGCCAAGCCCATCAGCAACAGTGGTAGTGTCTCTGTGATAACAAATTTAAGAAGGGGGAAAAGTTACTGCCCAACACCAATAGTAGCCAAAGGGAGGAGTGAGAATACAGGAGAGAAGCAACTGCAGACAGCAAGGACAGTGAAGAAGGGGGAGGAGGTGCTCCAGGTGCTGGAGAAGAAATTCCTCTGCTGCTGTGGTGAAGACCATGGTGAGGTGGGTCTGCTGGCAGGACTTGTGACCCCATGGGGAACCCATGCTGGAGCAGTTTGTGAAGAACTGCAGCCCATGGGAAGGACTTACATTGGAGAAGTTCATAAAGGACTTTCTCCAATGGGAGGGACCCCATGCTGGAGTGGGGAACAGTGTGAGAAGTCCTTCTCCCTGAGGAGGAAAGGAGCAGCAGAAAACAACGTGTGATGAATTGACTGCAGCCCCCATTCCCTGTCCACCTGCATTGCTAAGGGGGAGAAGGAGGAGAAATTGGGAGTAAAGTTAAGCCTGGGAAGAAGGGAGAGGTGAGGGAAGGTGTTTTAAGATTTGTTTTCATTTTCTCATTACCCTGCTCTGATTTGATTGCTAATAAATTAAACTAAATTCCTCAAGTTGAGTCTTTTGCCCGTTTTTGGGGTTTTTTTGGTGAGTGATCTTTCCCTGCTCTTATCTTGACCCATGAGCCTTTTTTTATGTTTTCTCCTGTCCAGAGGGCTGTGATAAGAGCCGCTTTGGTTGGCACCTGGTGTCGTGCCAGAGTCAACCTATCACAAAGGTGAACCTAGGGTTTTCTAAGGCATGATCATGCCATTCTTTCTGACACTAGAGAACGTTTTTGGGGCAGCAGGGTAGGGTGGGATGAAGAGAGAATCTTCACTGAAAATAATAAAAGTCACTGCTTCTGGGGCCCTTGGGAATGTTACTCTGGGGTTCTGATACATCACCACAGAATTTCTAAATCATTATATGGGCCCAACCATTCAACTGGTGATATTAGCATCTCTCTGATAGATGGTTTTCATTCCATTAGCAGGCTGAAATTCAATTCTACTCCTCTTTCTAAGTCTGAAATGCAAGTTAGTGGTCTTGCCTAGCATTTAGCAGAGTGAAATACTTCAAAGTGTCTAACAATATGTTCTTCTGGCTAAAACTGTTCTGATCTTGCACCTCAGTTTTTGAGGCCTTTTTTCGAATTCCTTTGGAAGATGTAGGTTTGTTCAACATGTTTTATTTAGAGTGACTAACTCATGTACTCTGACTGTACCACCATTTCCAGAAATCACTGCCTTCCCACCCTAGATTCAATAGGCTTGAGTAACTTCCATGGTCTGGCATCTGACATTTTTCTGCCTCATACTGCCTCCACTCTGATGTATTGTTATCTTTCAAGAACACATCTTCTCACTATCTCCCAAGTTCTCACTTTCTTCTAGATTCCCTGGAGTTTTTCCTCCCAATTTGGAGGACCATTATTGTCAATCATCAGGCCTATTGAGGAGCTGGTGGCAAAGTAATTTTTTTGGACTTCAGAATTTATCCCAAAACTCTTTTGTCACTATGGCCAAAATATATGTTATTAGACCACTGATGAACTGAATTTATTATTTTTGAAGCTGACCTTACTTGTGCTTTTTTTTGCCTTTACTACACTCAACTCTGATAAGCCAAAACTCAGACACTTCTGTCTGCTAGTGTTAGCCATTGAAAATGCTTCATTTATTTGTACAGCATGGACTTTTGAGTCTGAATAAAAGCTTCTACTGATATTGTCTCTGCAGCTAGAGTGCCATTGGGCTGTAAATGAAAGCTCATCACATGCTGACATTCAGCCTTCTCTGAATGTCAGATTGGCATGGTAACACAGCAGGTGTTCTGGTTTTGGATTCAAAGAGATCTAAGGAACACAACAGCAAAAATTAAAACCCCATGTATAAGAAATTAACCACCACAACAAAAAGCAGCAGCAAGTGTAAGTGTTTCAGGGTGCTCTTTGGTTAACCCCAGTTTAACAAAAAGGAGACATTTCCTCAGTTATTTTACATGACAGAAAATTCCCAGTGATGAATATTTACTGAAGAAGGTTGCAGACACTAACTGTCTAAAGTCACTCCCCCACACTGTTATTAAATATGTTCCGTTTAGAGTGAAAGAAGCACAGGATAGATTGCTTCTTAAACTGGGAGGGGTAAATAAATTCATCCTTCATCATTGTCAGCATGGAGAGTTGGATGACCAGCTCAAAGACTGTCTATGCCATGCCATCTATGCCAGATGCCATGGATAAGGATGGTCCACACAAGTGCAGCTCAACCTTACTCTAAAAGGCTATTGCTAGGCTGTTGCCAACATGGTTGAGACAGATCCTGATATAAAAAGTTTGCACAGTCCTTGTTTGATTCCTTGATTAACACCTTATCCTTTGCATCTGAGTGCTTTGTACTCCATCCAACCGGTGACCCAGGTACTTGCATGGATAGATATGCCATTCCATGGATAAAATGAGGAATGGATGAGATGGCTGGAGAGTGGCAATGCAGAAGCATATAACATGATAGGGTATGAGTGAGTGTATCTGTACCTTTTGGCTCCAATGGGGAAGAATGGACCTAACACCTATGCCCATCACCTGGGAAAATGCTGATTAATTCAGTGATCCTTTTTGAGCCTTGGCTTTCTCACTTAGCCTGCCCCCGTATGTGATGATATAATGACTACCAACAGCTCTCTCTAATAAATGTGGACTTAGATGTAACCACGGTTCCTGTAATTCCCACCCAATGATGTTTGCTTTCAGGGGTTGCTTTATTCTCGTTATCCCTTCGTTTGCATAAGCCACATTATTTGCCTGCTGTAGCACGTCTGAATCTTGGATGGTGCACTGCTCTGGGAAGTCCTGCAGTATTTGCTTCTTGAGTAAGGTTTCCCAAGAGCCCTGAGAATTCTGACTTAACATTACTCCATTTCAAGTTAGTGGTTAAACATTGCTTCAGTTGCTGACATCATTCTCTGTCTATAACAGTCATATATATAGAAAATCCTGCACATCACAGCTTCTAAACAAATTATATCTAGATTTGCTCATATTGACTAATATACACTATTATATAGATTTGCTACCAATAAAGGCAAGTTGGTGAAAAAACATCTGGGCTATGATAACTAATACAATAGACAGTGTCAGACATTGTTGAGGAAAGCTCAATTACCCCCACAACACAAAGCAACTAATAGTGTTGTTAATTAAATCTATAAAAGATAGAGCTTCCAGTCTTTCCAGAAAGCAAAACTTGGAAATCAACGATGGTTGTTTTGTTGCTTGTTTTTTTTTTAATTTCACATCTGGAATAAAATAAAAAGTTCATTTTTCCCTCTGAGGAAATGTCCTCACTCCTTTTAGTCCGCGATGTTTCCTCCTCCTTCTTGTCTTTGGGTGTGTGTGACAGATTTGTTGATAATATATTGATTAGGAAGAAAAAGTTGTTTCACACTTTTCCTGCAGATGCCCCCCTAATGTTCTCCTCTACACTTTAACTAGTCAAACAGTAGGACTTTTCCCAATGGCAGCCAGATGTTATCCAAGATGGGTGATTTATACAGCTGGTAAAACTCTTCGTGTCTTAATCAATATCTTAAAGTGAGAGTATCATTCAGAAGACAGATGAAATATGAAGTCCTGAATTCTTGCAGATATTTAAGACTCAAAAACATCTACATGCAGAAATTAGTGCTGTGTATTAATTCTTGCTCTGACTATGAAGAAGTTTCAGAATATGATATGCTGTTTTCTCAGATTCTTCCTCCAGGGCCAATTATGTACAACAACATTCTTCTTCCTGTCCTAAAATGTTACTGCATCTGCTCTGAACAATTAAAACCCCCATCATGTCACTGCCCCTAGATATAGATGCATTTAATTAGTGGAGGGATAATACTGCATATGGCCACTGTTTTGTAGGGGTGTTGATATCTAGATTGCTCAGCAGAGATTATAAGGGTGGCAACACAAAAGTTTATTACTCTCCAAAACTGTTTGGGGGAAAAATCCAAGTCCACTGTTCCTCTAGCTGGGAACGCAGGAAAGTGATGGATGCCTCAGTACCACCACTACTGGAGCAAATCATAGGTTAGAGAACCCATCTTGCTTTTTCTTTGTTGAAAAATAGGATAATGCCTATTATTCAAATTTCCTGTCTCATCCTGAGTCGTGCTTTGCTATTGAACCCTTTGGAATAATAATAGAAAATGGACTAAAATAGAAAATAAAGTGGAATCCCATTATAACACTAACTAGCAATAACCTCTATAACCAGCCACCACAGGCACTGAAACCTTTTTAATTGCTAACAAGTAGAAATAGCTTTGTCCTTGTGAATCAATGAAAGACTTTAGTATTTGGTCTCTTTATCTTGGAGAAGAGGAGACTGAGGGGCGACCTCATCAATGTTTATAAATACATTAAGGGGGAGTGTCAGGAGGATGGAGCCAGGCTTTTTTCAGTGATGTCCAGTGATAGGACAAGGGGCAATGGGTGCAAACTGGGACATAGGAGGTTCCATGTAAATATCAGAAAAAACTTCTTTACTGTGAGAGTGACAGAGCACTGGAACAGGCTAGCCAGAGAGGTGGTGGAGTCTCCTTTGCTGAGACATTCAAAACTCACCTGGACAAGTTCCTGTGTGATGTACTCTAGGTGACCCTGCTCTGGCAGGGTTGGACTAGATGATCTTCGAGGTCCTTTCCAACCCCTATGATTCTGTGATACTTATGCAGGGTGTCTGCTGTAGGTTACTTCACGTACTCAAGAAGAGAGGATGGGAGAAGAATGAAAACTGAAAGTAGATGGAAAATCTGTTGACTGATTTTGAAATATAACTGCCTGACCATCTTCTTTTATTTAGACAAAACTGCTTGTAAGCAGAATTCCCATCACTGAGACTTTGTTTTTGCCAGCTAGACAACTGCTTACTGCAGATGCATTGCATTTCAAACTCTTTCAGTGAAGGCTGAAGCATTTTCCTCTCTTGTTTGAGAGATCATCTGAAAGATTTTCTGCTAAAAAAGCATCCAAATAACCCACCAAGGACAAAAGCCCCACCCTAAAATACCCAGGCATCCCACTACTTAACTTTCAACTCTATAGAAAAATACAGCCTGTCAGAAGACATAAAGGTCTGATGAAGAGCAGCAATGGAGAACACATTTTTAAAAGGTCCATTAAACCTAACAGGCAACATTAATTTCTTACCTACAGGTGGTGTGAGCTGGAGGTATTTTGGAGTTGGAGGAAAAAAATGTGAATGGTTCAAAAGAAGCTGAACCTATGTTAGTAGGTATCTGTGCAATCCTAACTGCATGTCCTTAATGACTGTTGGGTATTTAAATGAATTAGCCTTAGAGCCAATCTTGAGAGAGGCAGAGCTGACCAAATTCCAAATAAATTACAAGCAATTTGCTTGTCTAAAAAATGTCTGGCAGAAGTTTTAGTTGTAAAATTATTCATGCATTAATTTAATTAATTTTATGACCGAATTATTTCTATATTATTATATTGAATTATTATACTTAGAGTAAATATTTACATTTTCTGGATGCCTTCAGTTATGACAGAAGGATTGAAGTGCTAATGAAGTTTTCAATGTTGTTAGGCTGAAATGCTTTAAAAATGTTGAGCAGGCGAGGAAGCCTGGGCCCAATTCAGTGTCCAGCCCAATTAGAGTTCAGTCTCCAGTTCCTGGCCAGACAAGTGGAAAACCCAGGGCCCTGTTAAAATATTCTCTGCTACTAATCAACAGCTTCTACAGATCACTAAGAAACCTTTACATCTGGATTTCCCAGAAAAAAGAATCCAAAGTTTCAAGTCTTTTCAATCTACTCTAGTTTTCTTGTAAAAAAAAATAAATTCATGCCCACAGATTAGGTTATGAAAAAAGGAACTTTTTGCATCAGATATAACATCTTTACACTTAGGATGAAAGTAGGCATTTCTAAAACACAGGTTTTTTAGATGAATCATAGAATCATAGAATCATATCATAGAACCACAGAATGATTTGGGTTGGAAGAGACCTTAAAGATCATCTAGATCCAGTATCATGTTACCTCTTTTTATTAGTCAACTCCTGAAATACGGATTTGATGTATAGTCTAAAGAATGAAGAGACTTGCTAGGGCAGCAGTTACTTACTTTGTCACTGATCAATTAATACCCCCCAAACCAACAGCACTGTGCCCTGATGAATCCAACATTGGGCAAGGACATGGGAGAAATTTGGGTTCTCTTTGTGTCCAAGTCCGTAGCCTGCTGTGTATCAATTTCTCTCTCCTGTCTTGTTTATATACATGCTAATATTTGCATATATGAACTTACACACAATTGAGAAAGGAAATATTTCTCAGGATCTGCTTGTGTAATGGCTGTAATCCCAAACACCTTGCCTTTCTTGGGGTCTTTAGGTGATAATATTCCAATTTTAGGACTCTCAGAATTCTGTATTCCTGAAGCTGCTGCTCTTGGAAAGGGGATGAAGCTTTCCTTCCCAGCTTAATGGATTGAACTGTCTCTCAGACTTTTATATGATGTATCATTGCTAGCACTGTCTCCAAGACACTAATAAAAAGAAGACTCAATGGTATTGGCATGATAAAGTGAAAACTATTTATAAAGAAAAGCAAGTCCATCATACTCATTAGATTTAAGTGTAAGGGGAAGAATATAGTATGTGTGTGTGATGTGGCTAGGGAATTATATTACAAGGCCAATCAATTTTCTTGCAGAGTTTTTGTTGTTGCTGTTGTTAGTGAGTAATTAATATAAATAATGCTGACTGTATTTAAATATTGAGGATGGTAAGGAAAATAGGGTAGAAGATGGCAAGCAGATGGATCATTTAATTTATTCCCCAATTACAGCTGACATGTTGGGTATAGAAATCTGTGAGTCATCTATTATTTTTATGGTCCATTTTACAGCTGTGTTTATTGTTATAATAAATAAATACATTATCTCATTAGGCTAGTATTGTAAAAAAGCTTGTAAAATAACAAACAACCACCTCTTTCAGCTCTTCCCCCCCATATCAGGATATTTTAGCCAAAGATGAAGGATGTGTTTATACCTTATTAAGATGAAGGTAGATCTCACTTAGCTTGTAAAAGTATGGAGATATCCTGTGAAACCAACTCTGTCTTGTCAAGGTAAATAAATATGATTCTTTTCAGCTGAGGTAATGGGGAGAGTCCTGCTGTATCTTTTAGCTGTTTGACAGAGAAGAAAACATACCACTCGCCCTTGCTCTCCAGGCAGTAAATATACCTTGAAAAAAATGGCAGATTGACAATAAAGTTTGTTGTATTTAAGTTTCAGACTTAAAATGGCAATTTGATGGAGAAAAACAACTGATAGTTACAGTATTCAAAGTTCAGAAGCTTTTTTTCTGAGACTGGCAATGGGAAGGACTTGTTCCATTCAGTGGGCTCAGCCCACTCTGGGGCAGCTGGCTTTGGGGGTGCCACAGCAGCAGGGACCTGCTTCTTGCTCTTCTCTATGCCAAGGACAAGAAAACTAGTGATTGCTTTGGGTGAAGGCAGGGCAGTGAAAGGATAACAGCTGCAGTCACTCTGCCCCAGTCTATCTGTAGAAACAAGAAGTCTGACTCTCCAAGCATTTCCAAGCCTCTCCAAGCCCAGTGACAAGAACCTACCTCAGCTCAGACTGTTCCCAAATCTGCAATCCTGTGTCAGAAGAAATGGCTGGTGTTAAGCACTTCTTTCTCTAGGGGTCAGAATTAATTTTTGTGCTTCCTGTTGAGAGGCCCTATGCAGACCAGCATTCAGAGGGGTCTGGGGCTGGCATGGACCTTCTCCATACTCCTGTTGCTGGGTGGTGACATCCTCCCACATTCTATATCTTTGGACAAGTTGCACCCAGGTGAACTGGCATCTTCTACAGATGAGATCCTCAATGTTAACCAGGGAGGTGTCACAAGGAATGTGCCAGCTGCTGCCCAGAACCCAGAATCAATAGTTCTCAGGGCGGGTGACAGTTGTCCATTATCCAATGCAACAACAGGCCTTGCTATGGCAACTTTACTAACAGTTTCACTGATGTCAAGCTCTGCTATCAAGCAATCTGCCCAAGAAATATTGACATCTCAAATGGGCTGGGCTTGTTTTCTGGGTGGAGTCAGGTTACAGGTAAAAATTATCTACAGACATAATTTTTCACTGTTTATGTCCATTTACTTGGCCCTTTTTATTCTCTATTGCCTTCCTTAGAACAACAACAATAATAAAAAATATTTCTTAGCTTTAATTATTTAAAAAGAAGATAATTCAGTCTCTGTTCTTCCTCCTAGAAGACAGATATCCAGGCAGTGATTATTTTCAAATAAGCTTGGGGTGTCTCCCTTTTAATTCTACTCTTCTTCCATTATGGAACCATAAATACACCAAATGTTGTACACAGCACATTAACAAGGGTAGGGACCTTTTCTGCTGCGTAAGAAACAGTTGTTCCAGAAGATTTTTTTATTTAGGAGCTTATGAAATTTCAGCATTACAAATTTCAAAAGCAGTCATGCTCACTGGTCACAGCAGAAGCGTTAAGGCTGAGATCTACTTTTTGTGGTTATAGTGAATTTCCAGCCTTTGTGTTGGTGATTTTATGTGGGTTAACCAATCAAAACCTGTATTATCAGTTGATATGCCTGGAATGTTCATCTGAGTTCATCAGTTTAGTCACCTGAAGAAAATCAATGCCAGCACTGTTCTCCAAGAGGCTTTGTTTTTTCTTGGTTTGCTTAACTGGGACTGGGGTAGGATGTTTCTGAGCTGTTCCAACAGGAACCACAGGTGAAATGACCTTCCCAAGGCCACCAAAAATGCAAATCCCTGGGTTTGAGACCTAGGTCACAGCTGCTGCTCTGCTCAGATGTCCCCTCCAGGGATACTGAAAAGCAGTTGAGAAGTAAGGGAAGGGGTTTGTCAGCTGTTGTATTTCAGCCTGGAAACAAGACACCCCCTCATCACTTCTCCCATTCCCTACAGACATGACTCTTCACGATGAAACAGGCTGATATATGTGTTATTTGTATTTTCACATTACATTTAAAGAGGCAGCAAGAACTTGAACTTTGGCACTGAGGTCACCTGCCTGGGGAAAAAAAGAAAGAAAGAAAAAAAAAAGGTTAAGAAAGGTTGTTTTAAGCAGTATTAGTTCCTGGTTGCATAGCACACTCATCAGCTTAATCCCCTGAAGTGTCACAAGAACAGAGATTTTCCAGCAAGTAGAGGAACAGCATGTGCAAGCAATTTCACATTATGTTCCTTCCTGATGGATCCATGGTCTCGGCCTCTTAGGTCTGCTGCTGATATACATCAAGCTTCTCATCTGATGTATTATGTCTACCACTGAACTCTAGTCCAAGGGGGATTTCTTGTGGAAGAAGGAATACATTTTTAGGAGATATAAAGGAGCTGGGTTATAATTTAAAAAAAAAAACTTTTCTAGAGTTCAGTCAGAAGAATATTGAAGCAGGGAACACAGGACAGCCACTGGTCTTTGACATCAACATGTTTGTAATGCATATAAAAATTAATCTCTCCAGGTGAGAGCCTTATCAAAAGAAGGGTAGGAAGAATGTTTCTCCATGAAAAAAAAAAAAAAAATCCTGTTGCTGCAATGATATTATATCCACACCATGCTTATTCAAAGGAGGATGCAGGTATACTGAATTTTATCCATCTGATGTGATTTGGGTAAAGAAAACAAACCTTAGCTCACAAAGGAAATAAAATCTGAATTTTTGTTACTGTATGAGCAAATATTTCAACTTAACTATGTTACCCTACAGTCTGCTGGAGGGCTATTACCCATTCTGTTATCTATGGCTACCTCCTGCTTGGTCATATTGCTACTCACAGCTTAACATTTCTCCACATAGTTGTTTGCCCTCTGTTGTTTCTAGCTATAATTAGAACACAGATTTACGAAGGCACTTTTCCCTATTTACTTGTAAGATGTGGATGAGGACTTGGTGGTTCTCTTAATCAATACATCTATCTGCTGCTGCTTCCACAAGCTTTTAAAGAATTGCTGGCTCAGGACAATGAGGATGTCTCCAGCGATGTGCAAGCAGGCAGAGATGCAACTAAAGAGCTGCTGCAGCTGTGCAGGTGCTTTTCTGCTACACAGCAAGAATATGGAGCAAGCAGCCTGGCTTTGAGAGGGCTCAACCACAACGAGGCAACTCTTCAGCCTGTGCTAGAATTTTTGAGGCAGCAGGAACATGCATCCAAGCACCTTGCTCTTGTCCATGCTGCACTGGGCATCAGGATGCATGGACCAACATGCTACTTCCCAGTACTGAAAGAGGCCAGAAATAATTATTTTGTTTGTTTTAAATGATGTTAAATGCTGCGGGTCAGAGTAGCAAATCTGTTTTTCCTGTGTAGTCAAAAGCTTTCAGGCAGTTTTGGAGAAATATGAAAGTAATGTGCTTATGAAGATGTAGAACTACACTGTGGAGTTGTGTATTACTCAGGCTTCCATCTGAGAGCCTTCGTCCTCTCCCTTTAAAAATATTGGTTTATTTAATCAAGTCACCTTTCTGTGGGTGGGAAAAATGAGCTTACGGAACACGGGCTAGTGAAATGTTAGCATACTATTTGAAAGGATTCAAGAGGGTGTTTAATATTGACTCTTCAGATTTTATTCTGGTCCTCACTTGGTCTGCTCAGGCTCCAGAAGAAAGGGTACAAGAAAGACAGATTTGAGTTCTCAGGGCTGGAAACCAAGTAAGCTAAGAAGCCATGAACAGTGGACTCTGAGTCCACTATTTGTTGGATCTACTCTTTGCCCAGCATTGGCAAGGGTACATGGACCACCAAGGGCTGCAGGTTTTGCTAAGATTTTGCATACAAGGAGAGAGCTGGGGAAGCTTCTTGCAACTATGCAACTTTGTTCTATTATCAATGGCATTTAATTCCCTCAACTCCATTTCATTCAGTGAATGGCTGGTGGCTGGACCTTGTTTTGTCTCAAAAAGCTGGAGAGATAAGTAAGAGCTGGGTTTCCATTCCATCAAGATTTACGCAACAAAATTAGATAGATAAAAACACATGTGCATCAGTCTGTCTTACTCTTATCTCCCATGAGAGGGATTAGATTCAAAAGCCCAGTCTTTCTAGTGCTACACCTTCATTTAGAAAGAGCAGACCTTTGTCCCTTCCCTCCTGGGAGCTGCCACTTGGTATTTCATATCTGTTGCCTATCATTACACAGGGTGTCTCTGCGTTCAGGCAAATTGTTCTCCTGCTCCTCTGCCAGAATCCAGAGGCAAAGGCCACACAGGGCAGAGAGATGCTGAGCTCCGTTACTAGTCTAAGGAGGGAGCAGATCTGCTCTGCTCAGCCATGCTGTGCAATGTTTTGTTGTCAGTCTCAAACCCTGTGAACCTTTCAGGGATTAAAATGGATGAGATTCTCTGCTGCCACCATGCTCTTCAGAGTACACGATTTTCCTGAGCTGCAGTCACTCAGAGTGGGAATTGCAGTCAGAAGGTCAGAAAGCTGTTAAGAAAAGAAAGTCTATATTGCTGCTTTCCATTATTTGAAGTCTAAAACTGATACTGAACAGCTGTGGGTTTGATGAGGCTTTCCTGTACCCCAGCAACAATACAGATCATTGAATTAATCTGATGAATATTTTTTTATTGATATATATGAGAAGAAAGGGATCTTCCAGTGCTTTTTGACATATTTGTTGTGGGGAACTATTTATTTAAGAGGCTTATGATAAGAGCCAGTGTGATGTTATTCACAGGCTCACTCTGCACCACGCTGATCAGTCAAGATGAAAACACAGGATGCAACTCTTGTCTCAACAAACTTGTCTGATTAATTTCCCCCACTGGTATTAATAAACCAGCTGCACTATCTCTGTTTGAGATTCATTTGCATAGCAAAGGAATTATTTTATCCCTGCCTGTATAATTTCAAGTGATATTGGTGGCTCATAGACACTCACTGTCCAAATTACTGTCCAGGACTTGAACTTTGCAGAAGAATGAGCTCCAGCCTCATTCATGTCAGTGTTATGTGCCCTAGTATTACTGTTTGTTGTTTTTTTTTCCTTTTAGTTCATGCAGTCTAGATTTGTTTCAAATAAAACAAATGGTGAATGCCATGCTAATCTTTATCCTGCTGAACTTACATTCAAGAAGAGAAATGAGATTTCCTAATAGACACTATAATTATGGATGGAAAGACGATATAGAACTTGCCTGCAGAGCCATCTCAACCCCTGAGAGGCAACAGAAAAATATGCAGAAAAATCATAAAACCATACAAGAACTTTTAACAGTGAATTTCTGAGCAATTGTTGCCTTGCACCTGAAAGCCCTAAAGATTCAGTTTTTCCTTTGCTTTGCTGTATTCAGTGTGTACATCTTGTCCTTCTCTGGTCTGTGGCCTCAGGGGTAATTTTGTACAAGTGATTTGTGCTTTAAGTGAAGGAAGTGGTGCTTCTCTTCATTTTGAACCTGGCTTCCTTTCAGTTTATTGTGTTCCCTGTGTGCTGAGACGGGGAGGGAAGTGAGGAAAAGGTGATGGAGAGGAGATGCTCAGGTACTGACAGCTCTGGGGAAAGAGTGAGAAAGCAAGAGAGTTGCATCTCGGATGGGAAAGAAATTTAGAGCTGAGAAAATGGTGAGCAACAACAAAAAAAAAGGCAGCCTGTTCTGCATTATTTGAATCAGTGTTCCTCTCTCCTTCTGACTTTCTATATGCTTTGGAAGCTGACAAAATGGCAGCATTTTTCCAATTGGAAATCAGTCTGGTTGCCCACATTCTGGTGCTTGCAATCTTACTTCTTCTTAGATGTGAGGTTACCCAAAGTGGACTATGGATTTCCAGGAAGACATTTTTTGAATGTTTTTGTTTGTCTTAATGCATAAAACATCCATTGCATGTTTGATTTCGACAGAAATAAGAGTCACGTGAGCAAGAGCTCATGTAATGTCTCTCGTCTCCTAATTTATTTCAGACAGCCAGATACATCTGTATTCTTTCATCTCATCCTCTTTTCTGGCCTTCAAGCCTGTTGAGGCAGCAACTATTTTCTTTGTCAGCACTCACCAGACCCTGACTCCAGGCAATTTTTGTAAATAGTTTTCCAGTACTACCACACTAATTTTATGTGCTTCAGAGCCCATTTGTAAGTAATTTAATCATGTACATAATTTTTCTAACCAGGGATTATGATGTTCCTGGTTAAATGATGCCCAGAACTTGCTGCCATCTTGGTATATTTGAGATAAGTTTGTTTCCACTAGTTTGTAATTTGTATGCTTCTGAAAGGAAGTATTTTGTTTAAGAGCATCAGCAGAGGGAGAGAGATTATGCAGGAGAAAGCATTTTTCTCATAACATGGGGCAGCGAGCTCTAGGTCTTTGGAAAAAATCAGGAATTATTCCCTATTCAACCAGGGAGAATTGTGCCAAGATGCCCAAGTGCCAGCTGAGCTAATGTGGATGAGAACTAACAAACTCATTTCACACAGGCAGAGCATAAAAATAAACATTACACCAACGCAAGGTCAACAGAAAATGGTGACCAAGGTCTCTGGGGAACATGTCTCTGGGCAGAGAAACCTGGGCTGTGGCAGAGAGGGAGTTTGAGCTTTGCCACCACAGCAGAAAGGCAGTTCCTATTTCTGCTTGCAATTTCTCACCTATCTCTGCTCTAAATAAACTCTATTGCTTTGGATTGCTTTTAGTGTTGCCATATAAGTACTACTAAACAGAAGTACCCTTTTATTCATGGTTATAGGTAGTTTATAAATATTACAATGTTTTTTTCTATTCATTAATGTGGGGTGAAATGTCAGCACTTTCCACCAGCATTCAGTCTTTCATGGTGAAAACAGTATAACATTTATTCCCCTCCACCTCTACATGCAAAACACAAAACCTGCCATTTTTTATTGTCTATCAGAGAAAACACTGGGGGGTGGGATGGTGTTTGTGAGGTTTTTTGGGTTGTACTTTTTTTGCTGCTAAATGATTTCCTGGTTTTAGAAGTCTATTTTTTGTCTGTAAATGGAAAGGATTTTGTTTCTCTGACACCTTAACATCTCATAACTCAGCACTTCAAGATCAGAACTTATTGTCAGAGATGTAATTAAAATGAGAGCTGCAGTACAATGGTCGTGAGGACATCAGGGGATGACTGCTTAGCATTACAGCAAGCATTACGATTAAGTTCAGACATTTGGCCCAATTTAATACTTAGATACTGCAAGCTACTAAGATTCCAGTGAATTTTGAGAGATGTTTTCTTCTCTTCTGCTTTAAAGCCTACAGTGAGAAAGAAGCTGCTTTGTATTATTTGCATTTTCATCTAGACTGGAAGAGTGCCTGTTGGAGAGCATAGAAACTGCAGTGATTAAAAAGACCCAGTGACTGAACCAAAATCCAAGCTCTGACAGGCATAAGTCTCCCTTCAAAGACTGCCAATGACCCAGAACTAAAGTATTGTCTGAATAACTTGTGCTCAGAGCATTAGAGAACCTAATCTTAGCCTACATTTTGTAGAAAGAAACCAAGCACTAAAGAATGAAAGAGACTTCTAAATTTGAAGCTCACACAAATAAAGCAACAAAGGGAGTTTCTGCAAGTAAAATTTGCTTTGTGGAACCAGAAGAATTTCTCACAGCCTAGACAACCCCTAATAGAAATCCCCCAGAGTTCCCACCCAGCCTTCCTGGGTGCTCTGAAACACACCTTCACCCCTAGCTCAACCTGCCCTAAAAATTAAGCTGGCTCCACTTGTCTCTTATTTATAGGCTTTCTGGCTCTATTAACTCCCTTCAACTGGCCTCAAAGAGCAACACATTTCTTCTTCCTGGCTGGCCTTTGTAATAAAAGGAGTAGCTGCTTGCTCTTATGAGCCTAGTAACTCCATTCTTACTAAGCTGCTGTATGCTAAGTCTATCAGAAACAGTATGTATGATCTGGGGCATTTTTTGTGTTTATTTTGTTATTATCTGGCCTTTAGCACAGAAAACTTGTGAGTATTGCTAAAACAGCTCCTTAGTGGGTGTTCCCGGGCAAGAAGCTCATAGCAGAATTACGACTATGTTGGGGTTTTGTGAGGAGATGGGGCAGTGTTTGGAGGGGATGCCTGGGGTGTGGTCATGCTTGGGTGCTGTGAGGAGAGAACAGGTTTGAAAATGTCTTGTATGTGAGTATGGTAGCAGGAATGTGGACCTAAAGTGGACTTCAGCCCTTATCCTGCTGAAGAGGAGAATTATTTGGTTTCATGGAACAACCTTGGTTGGACTGGTTTGATTTTCCCTCTGGTCCCTGCCCCTGCAGCCACCTTTGCTATGCTAATAGCAGTAGGGACCCGTGACATGCATGATTAGAAGGAGCATTTTGTTGTGTATGAGTCTGCCAACTGCTTTCCCAGCCTGAGCTCAAAACATTGCACACCAAGCTGGGGCTGCTGCTGGCTGAATATGTAAAAGTTGAGCTTCAAGCCACTGTCAGCTTTGTAATTGTTTATTGCATTAACTCAGATAGTACCATGGATCATGCTGTGTATTACTCTCATTTTATTAAAAAAAAAAAAGATGAAATGCCAAATTAAAAAAAATGAAGGGGATTATCATGACTCCAGGTTAAATATAAACAGCAGGATCCAGAGAACTTGTGGGAAGAACTCCTTTTTCAATAAAATCTTTCCATTTATAAAACATTTGAAAGAAAAGGGAAAAATATCTATATGCCCTATCAGGAAAATTGCCTTTAAATACTTTGTTCTTATGCATTAGAAGCTCTCCAAGAAACTGAGGCCTTATTCTTATGCTAATGGTAACTGAAATAAAGATGGAGGGAGGGAAAATGCCACATGGTCTGCCATATAATCTGGGTTGGTTTGGAATAATTATCCATTATTTATTGAAAGATTTCTGCTGGCTAGTGGCAACTCTTTAAAGGAAATATTTATTTTTATTTGTGATAAGAATAATAATTTCTAAATGCAGGAGTGCGTGTAAGGTGAAAGATTTTGTTTATTTCATTTTTCCTGCTTTGCTTTTTGTTGCTTCTATCCCTCTCCAGGAACATAAATAACGATAATAATAAATACAGGAAAAACCCTCAGGTAACTAACAAATGAAATGCAGGAGATGTATTCTCATAAATGAGAGTGCAAATGTCATGCTGGTAAAATTAGGAAGAAATGTGTGAGTCCTGAGCTTCTGTGAGCTGGAGGGGAAGGCTTAGGAGATTTGATTTCAGAGCACTGCCCAGAGAGAGAACTGCAAAGGAAATCTCTGTTTTCATCAAGAACACAAGCAAAAAAAAAACATACAAAAACCCCCAAACCTTTCTCAAAGCCTGATTACAAGGCCCTAACTTTGACCCCTATTTTAGTTTTAATACTGCTGGAAAAAGAATAAATACAGTGTGTTTCAACTTGCAACCTCTAGCATGGCCAGTACGGGGTGTAATCTGCGTGCAAAAGTCTGGTAAAATATTTTGGTGGGAGCCAGAACCATCCTCTGCAGCACCAGAGAGAGCAAGAGAAATGGAAATAAAGGAAACAAAATAATTCCTAAATATACAGAAAAACCTGGGGACTTGCTCCATGTTTAAACTTGTGTGCAATGAGGAACTTCATACCAAAGGTAGCCAAAACTGAAGAGGCTATGGGCTTCTTTCTTGTTAAACTAGTGCCACAGTGCATGCAAACTCATTTGGGGTCTGCAGGGTAGGATGAGGTGTTAGCTTTTTGCCTCCTGAGTCTGTATCTAGGATGTTTTATCAAAGGAATTACTTTTTTTTTTTTTAATGTAAAGGAGGGTCACAGTGCTCACTGGGCTGGATTTTGCAGCCTGTTCCAATAACCTGTGTGCTCTGTGATGCACCAGCTCTAAGCATGGGTACATAGCAGCCTTGTGCAGCACACTGCTATGGGCAGTAGAAAAGCCAGGCTCATACACTGGAGAAGGGTATAAAATCACAGTGTTGGTCATATGTGTTTGCTTGAGGGGAAGAAAATGGTGCATTATGTTTGGTCCTATGCTCAAAACCTAGGGGTGCATGAGGACAAGTGTCCTTAGAAAAGTGTGATGTTGGAAGACTGAGGTATACAAGTGAAGACCATCTTCACTTGTGTTTTTAACCACTACATTGCCCAAAAATGCAACTTAGTATTTTTGACTGTAAGTTAATGAAGCATTTCTATGGGTTCTCCTAGAGATTTGTCATAAGATCATTGCCAGGAGTGGTTACAGCTGCAAATTTAATCATCTGCTTCTGTATCCTAATGCAAATGCTGAAAGTCTGTGGAACAGGTGAGCTCATAATTTATCTGTAGAAAAGTTCACTTGCAGCAGATGTACTTATAAATCTTTGTCCCCTGAACAGTTTTACAAGGGTTTCTGAAATATTCAAAACATTTTCTATCCAGTATGCTTTTCTGCTGTGTTGTTTAGATACCAGATTCATGCCAGTGGACTTCTCTCAGGTGACTGCATTTTGCTCTCTGTGCCTGGTGTGAAACATTCAAGGAGTTCATTAGAAGAAAATGCCAGAAGTTTCCTTAAGCTTAGATACTCCTGGGCCTGGTAATATTTTCTCTGAATATGAAATGAGGAGTTGGAATATGAGATTAACTTGGTTAGGTAAACAGGATTTTAAACACTTCCCTGAACCATCTGAATTTTTAAGGCTCATCTATTCACTGGAGTAAGGTCCTTAAATCCCTTCTGAAAATATCAGATCAACTACTGGATTTGAAACACAAGAGCATACAACAGCATCAGGCAGGACTACCACCCTGTCCCAGTGAGTGGCTAAGCTCTCTCCTCCCTGCTCTGTAAGAAGAGCTGTAAATGAGCAGTGCCTGTTTGAAAAGGGATGGGAAATATGCAGAGAAAGGAAGGCTGTTTTCTGAAGCATGCTGTCAGTGGGAAGGACACTTGTATGAGCCTTTGGAAAGGAATGGGTTATGTTGAACAACCCATAGTCAATAGGTCTGTTGCTTGCTTTGCTGTTTCCACATCTAGCTCTGAAGATGTAAATTCTTTGTGTCTGTCGTCAGCAGCTTTTGTTTGAACCCAGCTGAAATATTGTAAAGTTTTCAAAACAAGTTTTGTATTTTATCTTGATAAAAGACACCCTCCCAGCCTCATGAGTTCAGAAATATCCTCCCTTTTCCTGCTCTAAGCCATATGCTGCTGACAGCCCTACCTGATTATGAGATTCTCTTTCTACCTCCTCTTTTTCGGAAACAAAAGGCAATTTCCTTGACTGAAGTGAAAAATAGGTTATTTTCCCCATTAACAAAGAGAATACTTTGTCTGTAAAGCTAAAATAAACGGAAGCCAATGTCTGATCTACGCTCAGCATGCGTTTCTACTCCAGGCACGGGTAAGATGGCTTTGCATTGAATTCTGATGAAGTTGACAGTAGAATAATTTAAACATTTGTAATTTTTTCCAGTGGTTTTAAATGCTTAAGCAGTAGACTTGGAGTTGATGTTTCCCTGTAAGTGAGCTGAACTGCAGTCAGCTCCTGTCCTTTCAGCAAAGTGAAGAGAAAATCCTGATATCTGGATATGGATCAGAGCCCTTATATTGACACTGCTGGCTACATATACATTTAGGGAGAGGTTTACTTCCCCTCTGTCTTTCTACTGCCTACACATGCCTGTTCAGAATGGCAGCAATTCTCTTCTGTCTTTCTGTCTCTATTACTCTGCTCTTCCAGGGACTAAAGAGTAAATAAAACAATGAAAAAGCCTTTTCTCGGTATTTCTGAATTAGGGGGAACTGGGAAACATCTGCAGTTCTTGCAGTAAAGCCTGGCCCTCTTGATTTTCCAGATCACCAGAACCTTGACTGTGTCAAATTTCCAGATCGATTGCTACTAGGTTTCATCCAAAGAAATCAGGAAAGTCCATCTAGTAGGGCATCCTGAGAGCTGAAGATTTGGTTTCTTTCTGCACTTGGGGAAAGCAGAAACATTTCATTTTTGTGAAATGGAAGCATTCCTCCAAGTGTTTTGTTTTGATCTGATGGGAAATGTAATTTGCCTATATTATATTGCATTTGAAAAGAAGCAATTTGTCTTACTGGTGCAAAATATTTTGACTGCCTCAGAATGAAATGCTTCAGTAATTTTTCACTGAAAGTTTCAACAAAAGGAACGTGCTCCTGCCAGCTCCTGACACTGAGCAGGTGTTTTGTCCAGGGAAACTCTTTGTCAGGACAATTTTTCTCAGTGCAAACTTCCAGGTCAGATCTCTTCTTGATTGCTCACAAAACAACTGTACCCTCTTCAGGTCAGAGACTGCTTCCCCTTGATGCTTAAAAATGCCTTTTGATGCAGTGTGACTCCTGACCTTCATCCCTCCAGGGTGGGAGGAAGAAATAACAGTTGAAGAGAGAATTTATTTAGTCAATACTTCAGTTCATCTGGAATTTTGGACTAGGAATAATCTCACTGGAAAATCAGTGAGATTTGGGTCACTATCTATGCTTCTGGAGGTGCTCCACCAAATCATCAGCTACCTTGTCTGCAATGTCTTAATCATAGTGAGCACATTCCATTCCTCTAATGTTTTCTGCACACTGTTATAATACATATTTGTTCCGTTATGTTGGAGAGATAATGATGTGTTCTTCAAATAAATACATAAATATCTGTATTTTTGCCAGAACAGTTCAAAGAAGTTCTATCTTATCCCTGCAAATGTTTTGGAGTTGCTCTTAAATTACCATAGCTTGGGTATAGAAGTCAAATGACAGCTATTTTAAGTGAAGAATAGGTTCCTTTCATATAAGCATGCTCCAATCAGTGCTTTTTTTGGTGGAGCAGCATTAATCTCAGGGACTAAAACTTGCAAACTACAATAAAAGAGATATTGAAAGGTATGAAAATCCATGCAACTCTAAATCTAGGAAGGTCACCAGTAAGTGAAAGAGATCATCCTAGTTTTGTAGTCAACCATGAGTGAAGTGAGAAAATATGCTGAACATCATAAGTGGGTGATAAATTAGATCTGAACAAAAAGAAAAAACAAACAACAAACAAAACCCCCAATTTCTTTCCCAGCTCAGTTTCATATAAGGTAATATCCCAGGTAAAGAAAAGTCCCATTGTCTACATCAATAACTTTTTTCCACCTTTATGTGAGCCCTTTAATAATGTTAAATGCAAAAATTCTTCGACATTCTCAAAAACATATGTTCTGCAAACAGGATGGAAATTGCTCATGATGGTCTGTTCATTCTGAATTAATTTCATGAATGAAAAAAGAGAGATTCACTCAGGAATACCCATTATTTTGTGTTGGTGGAGATGATTTATGTCAAAAGTATCATGTTTTTCCTTCTTTAGGTTCTTCCAGAATATTTGTGTTACAAAACTGTTGCATAAAAGATCTACTTTCTCACTATTGTGAGTGAGAAATAACTCCATTGTGAAAAGAGGGGGGAAAAATGTCTAAACCTCTCCAGGTGGAAAATAATTCGAAATAGAATTTTACAAGTCACTGTGGTTTTATTAACACTGATAAAATAAAATAAAGTAAGGGAGAGAAAAGAATTTCAAAATCAATCTTACTTTAGTGGAGACTGCTCAGTGACTTGCATAAAACAAAATTAATCTTGTTTGGGAACAACAGGAAGTACATAATAGAAAATAAGGGTAAGATTGATCCTGAAGTTAGACAGCTTTGTTGCCAAGCTGCTTATACACAAAGGAGGGGAAAAATATTCAGCTCATCTCTGATAAATTATTAATATATTTTTTTACAATATTGTTAATGTTTGTGGCATAAAAGAAAAAGATCAAAGCGAGTATTCAGCAGCACAGAGTCGGTACAAAAATCTCCTACAGTAGGACTAAATATGATTATTTTTATTAGTATGCTATCTGTGTGGCAAAAAGTTGGATTTATTTCTGATTTTCCAACCACAGATTTCTGTGCAAAATATGTCAAAATATGTCTTTGGCACAATCAGAAATCAGCAGTTTGTTTTCAGTTGATTGGAAAGAAGCTGGGGTCTGACTCTTTATAATCAAGAGGAGCTACAGCCTGCAACACAACAATAATTGTCTTGGCACCAAGTGAGCATATAAGTCTCTGGAGTCAGACACATGCAACCTATGGGTCCCTTGAGCCTCTCAGAGGAGTCTGGTGGTGCAGGTGTCTGCGCTGTGTTCTCCCAAGGGCTAGGCAAAGAATTGGTGTGGAAAGGCACAAATTAAATCCTTACAAATCTCATGAGAAAAATGGTGCTGATTGGGTATGAAACAGGTTTCTGTGAGCTGTTGGACCCAGTCCCCTCTGGATTTCAGCCTCTCAGGTGGGTTCTCTTATGCCTACCAAACAGACATGCTTTTCCCCAGAGAAGGCATTGGCCCACATCTCAACTCTGTGCTACTGGTGGGGATGCAATATCTTGCTGAGTTCTGCTGGCTTAGTTGGGTTGAGAAAGGCCCCTGTACCAATAAGGTGTTAGGAAGGCAGACCAGCCCATGCATACAGCACAGGTCAGTGTAAGTATATAAAACTAACCTTGACAGCAAACAGAGGAAAGATGTGATAACTTGCTTCTGCTTGTTTAATAGTGGAAATATAAAAATTTAGGCAGTAGATGAACGTATGTAACTATTAATGTTTGAAGAGCATGCTTTAGTTTAATTTTGAGATTCTTATCTGCGTTTCTGTTCTTGCCCCTTTTCAGAGACCTAAGAAATTTTATTCTCTTCTGTAAAAGAAAAGCTGTATTATTATTAATTTTAATGCAAGCACTGATAGTACTTTTCATGTTTGAGGCAACTGGATTCTGTGTCAGTTGCAAAGTTCAGTTTCTCCTTTGGCGTGGAGAGTTGTTCTGTAAAGTTGTTTTGATGCCTGGGAGCTCTGACAGCTACTCTTCTTCTCAGGTACTGACCCTGATGAAGAGTTAATCTTTCTCCTTCTTTCCTGTTCAATATTTTCCCCTGCTTGATGCACAGATTGGCTCTCGAGATTTGTAATTAACAGTGGCACCTTTCAGCTGCAGGTGACTAGTATTGAACCTGGCTTGCATTGGGAATAACTCCAGAGAGACTACACACAGTCTTTACCCTCTGACAGTTCTTGGGTAACATCTGGGATATGACTCCCATTTTTAATAGTCACATCTTGAAACCTGACCTTGCAGCTGATAGTAATCTCCATTGACATACTCAGCCAAGAGGCTGGGAATCTGAGACGGAGATGGAATTACCCTTTGCCTTGGGAGGAGGTGACTCCAAAGCCTGCATGAAGTGCAGTGACACATGAAGTGACACAGTGGAACTTCACAGCCTGCCTGGTGGACAGTGAGCAGCTGTCACCAGTGTGTGCCTTTGAACTGCCATATACCAGAGGGGGCATGAGACACCAGGCTTGTAAGGCATCAAGCACAGTAAGGTGGCTCTGTCTCTGCAGTGTTCTGGCATGCAAGAAGCAAACTTGTGTAGTTTCAGCAAAGCAATGGATTGGATTTACAGAAAAAACTCTAGTATTATAGGCCATCAGAGGTCCCTAGTCCCAGAGAGATATATATATCTTTATATATATATATTTTCCAAACCAGTGTATAAGATTTCTGTGCCTTTGAAAGGTTTTGACCAGTTCTGGCTCTAAGAGACATCAGGTTTTCAGATGTCCATAACTTCTGAGTGTTCTTTTGTTTACCTGTCATAGAGACCATGTAGCTGTCTGAAACGATGTGAGAAATCGCTTTGCCTAAGTGACAAAGGCGTCAGATTCCGTCTCTTTTATCTTGCAGTTCTCTGAAAGGTTGCAGTGCAGTGATTTACAAAAATCATAATTTTGTCCTTTTTCTGATTAATTTTTCTACTGTATATTTTTTCAGTCTTGAATCATGTGACTTTTATCTTTTTATTAATTTTCCTCTCTTTTTGCACCAAGTCCATTATGAGGATTTAATTACCATTGACTTGTATTTGCTGGTTTTTTAACTCAAAGAGTTTAATTGTTATATCAGCAGGTAATTTAGTCATAATGTGTAAGACTCGACGTATCAGATGCTGATCTGGATTTACTCAAAATAGCTTTTTCTCATTCTTTTGCAAGTGATTATGTTTTTTTTCCTGCCTGATTTCCTTTTAATTCTTTCTTGATACAAGTTATATCTCTTTATTTACCTATGTCTTCCACCAGACTCAGATATTATAAGACTTTCTCTTCCCATAACTGGACCATTTGAGAATCTTCTGTTTTTCTACTCTATTTCTTGTGTCAAATGAAGTTGAGTTCTTATTCTTGCCTACTAGATTGTACTGATATACATTATTAACATTTCAAAGAAGGCACTAGAAATTCTTTGACATAAAGCTCTTAACTAATATTTCTAAGGCAGCCATGGTTGTTTGGTTTCTTTTATTGAAAAATCTGAACCACCTTAAACCAAATATCCTGTGTTTACCTTCTGAAAAATCAGTCTCTTTATGTACTTTTTCTAGTTCAGTGTGTGAAAACTTTGTCCTTACAATCACCAGCTACTTTAAAATCCTCAGGTATGTTTCCTTAGCTCTCCTGTGATGCTCAAACTATCCCTCAAGTCTACCAAAAGATCTGCCATTCTTATTATTGCTACTAAATACTTTCTGTGCCTGCAGACAGGCCATTAATAGAACTGTGGCTGGTCTCTGGTCCTGAATGATGTATTTTGTGCAGTCTTTCAGCAACTGCAATATTGCTTGTACACCCCTGTCATTTAAGAGAAGATACATTGGAGCAGAAGTGATGCATGAGCAAAAGTTACTTAAAAAGACAAAATAGAAGCTTGCTCATTAGCAAATGCCATGTGGTGAGGTTATGGTTCAATGAAAAAACCCTTTTAAATCAATCTCTGCTTCTCTTTCGCCAATTTCTAATCTCAAACCCACTGCTGGATTGCAACTTTATCATGTTGGAAGGACATAGCGTCATGCCATAAACTATGTCTAAATATGCATTAAATAGTTACACATCCCCAAGTGCCTGAGCCAAATGAGAGTTATTATTGATTCTGGTTTACATTCTAAATAGATTTGAATCATCATTGCTTTCAAATGTAAGATTGGGGAAAACCTATCACAATTATGAAGTGAAATGCAGTTGTCAAGACTCACTCATGTGCCGAGATGGATGGAGCTGGCAGAGCAGAGAGAGGGGGATTTGGGAATGAGGGGTGCGGGGTTGAGCCTGGGCAATGACCCCTGCTGTGGCTGGTGGGAGGAACTGAACCGAGGGTGCTGGAGGTGGTAAACCAAATGGTGGGTGACACAGGGAAGCAGGTGAGGTGCTGGGAGTGGGGAGAGTCAGATACACGTGCCTGCTGAGCCTCAGCTCTTCCTCCTTGACAAATCATTTAATCTCTCCGGGTGGGATTTTTCTCATCTAACTTTAATGATCGAAAGTAACTGCTGAGCTACCCACGGATTTTTTTGTTATGCACATATTGAAAGGAAATGTATGCCAAAAGAAAGCCAGGGCAGGTAGGAGGAAGTTGTCCTGTCAGGTTACAGTGCTGGAGATAAAAGCAATAGCTGAGCTGAAGTTCTCTGGCATCAATGCGGGGCTTCGCATTTATTTTCATAGATTTTTGGGGTAAAACTGAAGGTCTTCAGCTCTGGGCACTTAGGAAATAGATATTTATCCATGAGGCAAATCTGTCCAGGCAGAGCTTTCTTTAGTCACCTAAAATTAATTCTTAAGGTCCATTTCTGTAACAGCTTTTCTATCATCTGCCTTGCCTTGTTGGCTCAAAGGGCAGAGAGCAGTACCTGGAGGTTTGTTTCTCAGGAGTGTTTGTGGCAGTCAGCAAAGAATTTCCTCAGCTGTCGTTTTGGAAAACAAGTCTGCTTTGCTTCCTGTCCAGCCTAGCAGGTGGGATTAGATGAGCCACGCTCCAAGACCAGGCTAAATAAGTGCCAAGCCAGACCTGAGGGCTAGCCTGAAGCACCTCTCTGGACAATGAAGCCTCTGGCTTTGTGACTGGTAGGAGAGCAAACTGCCAAGGTTGGAAGCAAGCTGCCAAGCTTGGACACATTTTGAAGTGTGATAGTTAGTGCCATGATCTATCTGTCTAATCTTGAGGTATAAAACCCAGTATTGATGTCAAAAATGAACCACACATGAAAGCCAGAGACAAGTCTGTGGTACTGATCATATAGGGGTGTGTGCATATATGCCTATGTGGATATTTTTATATCCTTAAGTATGTGTGTGTATGTTTGTGTCTGGAAAGTGACCTTTCACTCACGTAGACCAAATTCTGACTGTGAGAACTAGGAGAAATTTTCCAGGTAAGAGTTTGAATTACTAAGCCTTTTTTCTAACAAATAATTTTTTGTAGTTCTAAAGGTGGGTGAAACGTTCTGCACAAAGTCTCATTTTATGGGGAAAAAACAAACAAATAAAAAACCAAACAAAAAACCCCCCTGTATTTGTCAAGGCTGAAAAATTGCTTGGAAACATTTTATCCACAAGGGGTTTTGCACATTGGGGAAGTGTGGGAGCAATAAGAGAGAGAAACAATAAAACAGATGCATTTCTAATCCGAAGAGAAATGTTTTGATCAAAGACTTTTGAAAGATACTACCTTCAGTGCAGAACTAGAAAAAGCTCTTTAACATTAAAAAGTTCCTTTAAAATAGACTAGTTATCCTACAAGGATATAGAGGTTTTAGACTTCTGGTGGATTTTTCAGGTAACACATTGTATTTCCAAATATTCTGATCACCTTGCTTGCTAGTTAGCAGTTGAAGATTGCTGCAGATTAAATTTACATGCCATGAGATGGTGCTAGAAAGTGACACGTCCTTTGCAACAAGTTCTGGAAGGATCATTGCTGTGTTCAGCAACACCAGATAACGTAGGAGCAGCTCGAGATTAACACAACTATATTCTAGTATGGTCTGCAATTTCTCAGCTATCTTCAGTTCATGGAATGGTGTTTTGTGATCCAGATATACCTTCAAACCTGAAGCAAACACATTATGATATTTCGTTTGGTTTTTGTTTGTGAATCAATAAAAAGCAGAGTTGCTGCAGTACCCAGGGGGTCTTGCTCTGAGTTCATGAGAAGCCAAGGCAATATCCCCCCATTGAGACCTCTGGGGGTTAATCACTCACTACTGGTTTGCAGGGTCATTTGGAGTGAATGTGGACTGGATGTGAGGGTGAGACACCTGGGAGAGACCTGCAGGGATGGACCATTAGAAAAGCAAACAAGACACAAGTGCTAAACTGGCAAAGAGCCTCCCTGAATGCATGTGGCTGTTTATTTCTGTTGCCTGCAGCATTTCAACAAAAGCTAAATTGGAAAAATTTACCTCTCATGTTTATGGCTTTCACCAAGGTTTCCTAAATATTTGTGTGGGAGGCAGGGGAGATAATTTTTCACCAATATTTTCTAATGATAGTTATTCCCTCCAGTTCTTCTAAGGCAAGAAATAATTTTTCATCTCTGTGCTCTTCTCCGTATTATTATACCAGGGATGAGTACTAAAAAAAACCCAACAAACCACCTCTCTTATTCAGGAAAAACAAATGAGACCTTTGCTAGTTCAACATTAAAAAAGTGTTGCAGTGTACTGAAATAACAAATGAGAAATTTATCAGAAGGGGAAGAATGTTTGTCAAAAAATATTGTATTTATGACCTATGGTGGTGGATTTGTCTTACTAATAATCCAGCTGACACACAGATTAGACCTTTTAGGAAAGGAGTAACATTGGTTGCCACTGAAAAGTTCTTTGAACTTATTTGGAAGAGAAATGGGGAAGGCACTGAGAGGCTTTCTAACTGCATATTAAAAGGATGTGACCTCTTTCTGCCTTTGCCTGCAATTCCATCAAAGCACTGAAAGTCAGGTAGGGTGAAGCTGCAGATAGGCAGAGTGAAGCTGGTTCTCCACTCAGCTGGAGGTTCTGTCTCCTCACATTACAATTACTCTATTATTAATAGTATGGAGGCCCCAAACTAATGAGCTTCCAAATCTGATGCATGATAAAGTCAGCAGGCTGGATACTTCCACAAGGTTTTTTGGAATGGTTGGTAGTTTTTTCATTCCTCTGAGATATTGCCAAAATGTAATAGAGCCAGGTTGCAGGAGAAGACTGCAATGAGCTTCCTGTGCCACTTTCCCTGCCCTTATATGCTGTGGAAATAATAATATTGACTTTGAGCCTCATTATAAGCAAAGTATTCCATGATTAGGGGCCTAATTCCAACCTGATACCAATCATAACAAGGCCAGCCAAGGTCAGGTCTTAATTTAGGCCAAGACCTGCAGCCTACTGGGAGAAACAAAACGTCAGTGATCTTGATACTCATCTGCAGAGTGCAGCAAAAGGAAGGCTGACCATCCCTGAGGGAGAGGCTGATGTGTGGGATAGTATCTGCTGTTGGGGACAGCACCATTCTCTGCAGGCTTTGTACTCCTTTTTTACTCTGAGGTGTCAACAAGTGCATGCAAGTCCAGCCCTGAGTTTCTTCTTTGCACTCTTTGTGGAAGCTCTGCCCTTCTCATGGCAAGTACAGCTCATCCATAGAGTGGCAAATTGAATTTTCACATTTCTGAGAAGTGTTGAGCCAGCTCTGGGTGCATTAAGAGAGCCAGTCAAAATCCTATTGACATTACTGTGGATGCTTGATAACTTGTGCTGTGGTAAGTGCTTAAACCTTGATGCTCTATAGATCTAGGCTTAAACTGATACCATTGTGAGACATTAATAACAAGGTTCTGTCTGTTAAATCGTTGATCAGTTCTGGGGCTGTCAAAGCCCACCGTATGGGAAAATTGCTGCCTGACAAATAGAAAAAGCTAGAGAAAGTAGAAGTTGAGTAACTCAAGAGCTTTTGAAATCATCAGATTGATGGCTCAGTAGATACCTGGTAAAGATACAGCTTTTTTTATGGACAAGAAATTACTTTGTCAAAAGCCATCATTTGGGTGGAGACTGGAGTGGCTGGGTGGAAAATAAAACCCTAATACTAATAAAAGAAAGCCCTAGTTGGCAACATAATTATTGCTTATACCCCTGATCACATCTGGAATTGTATGGCTCTAAGCCCATACCAACCCCCTTTTCAGGTAGCTGGTTGTTGATCACTTGTCCCCAGCCTCCCCCCACTTCTACCAGTGTGTTTTGGAAATGATTTGTCATGTTTTGCTTGGGTGAGGACACTGCAATGAGAGACAAGGACACAGGCACTGGCAAGAGGGTGACCTGTTCTGGTGGCTAACATGGTCACTGTTACTCTAACCAGTGTCTCTTGTGGCTTCCATCAAGGAAGGCCATGTGCTCCCTTTGCAAGTGAATCAGCAGCTCCCCTAGATATCAAAGGTCAGAAATTTGTCCATTAAAGACAGAAGAGATGGCATCTGTTCTGTTTGCCTTTAAATCTTTGCCTTCACAACTGGCCTGTTGTGAAGATACTGGCCTTAAGTTTAAGTTCAGAATCAGCAGAAAACTGCCATTTTCCATTTGCAGGGAAGCACAATGAGTGATTGGAATAGGTATAAAAATCACTTTCTGCTTTATGATGTGTGGATTAATGAAAGTATTAAACCATTCTAAATGATAGATAGGGAAATTATTTCCACTGTAGCTTGAAAGAAATAAAACCACTCTGTCTTAAATTTAAGAGGTTTAAAACTTTGCAAGCTCATCATAAGTGCATGGGCAACAAAAAAGGGTGAGTTTATAACCATGTATGTGTCACCCTAATTTTTTAACATTAATAATTTTTCTGCTTCATTACTGTTAGTGTTTCCCATAAGCTTTGAGAAACCAACTAATTTATTCAGAAAAGAAGAGTAAATATGGGTCAGGCTAATATGCTTTTATGGGCTGTGCTGGGATTTTCCCATTTTATTGCCATTTTGTGCTATTAATTTCATATCCTTGACATTGTTGTCTTCATTGCTCATGTCTCTCAGGCATGAAAAGGATTATTTACTGTGCCCAGAGGTTCAAGCTGGAACTGAAATGGGATGAAATTCAAATGTGGTTCAGTTGGACAGTACGAGTGCTACGATGGGACTGTTTCTGGCTTTGTCCATGGAGCAGTGTAGCTTTTTGCTGTTTTCATATGTGGCTGTGATTGTGTCTGGCTGTGGCTTTGTGTGTGAACATGTTCGCACCAGAATATGGGCAACCAAGTGGATACCTGTAGATGAGTGTGTGGTCTCTTGTGTAGCTGTATATGTTTGCATGTAAATTTTGTTGTCTTGTGGATGTATGATCCTGACTGTATCTATATACTTGACTAGAGTTTGCATGGGGGTTTAATTTTATGTATTTTGACATAAAGGATAGGTGAATACAGATGAGAGAATGATGCTCTGTGTGGAGTGACTGAAGAACTACCCATGCATAATTCGTGCAAAAAAAGTTTGAGCATGGTAATTGCCACTAGAAGTTCACACAATATTGAGCAGAACCAGATCATAAGTTATTTCATCTTGAGGAACACCTGGAAAATGGAAGTCATGGGTCTGTTTATTGTTACCTGGAGTCTGTCTTGCCATCTTGAAAACTCAGTCGGAAATAGGTAATAGGATGTTCTTAGCCTGATTTTCTGGATAATGACTGGTAGATTGTGCTCATTAGTGGCATTTTTGTAGAAAATAGCAGCTGATTTAAAAAGAAGTTGGTAAGTCACATGTGGGGGAGTAAGTCATGGCTCCAGTGGACAGCAGAAGAATAGGACAGCAGCACCAAGGGAGAGGAGCAAGAAACCAAGGTTCCTCCAGTGAAAGTGATTAACTGCATTCGATTTCCCATTAAACAGTTTGTTCCTTCCCCAGCTCCTTCCTGCCTTGCACAAAACTCTTGTGTAATTTTCTGATGCTCTACCAAATCAGCCTGTCTATCCTTTTAGAGAACAAGAAGCCTCTTGACCTCATATAAACCCATACTGAGAATCATAACTTTATATTATTCAAAGTACTAGTTATGAAAAACTGGAGAGTCGTCTTCTGGACTGTGCATTCTCCTCATGCTGCTGGCTCTTGTGAATTTTAATAACACAAGAAACAACTAAAGTCAAAGCAGAAAAAATAGCTTTAGCTCTCAAGTCCCATATTCTTCATAACATGTACCACAGAATTTCACCTGGCAAATCTTGTGTCATGCCTGCATAATTAGAAATGAAATTATGAAGTGGAACTGCAGTGGTGCCTTTAAGATATCTAGAACAACAAAAGGATTTTATGTTGTGGCAAATCTGCCCTCTCTCTGGGTATCCTACATACAGAAGATCATCATCAAGGAGAAAACTCCTCAGCTCAGCCTTTTCCCTCCTAAAATGTAAAGATGTCCTGCTGATACAATGGTAGAAGTTCACTACCTGGCAGCAGCATAACATGACCGTGGTTTGACATTCAGATCCAGCAGAACCACATCAGCAACATCAAAATTAACACGCTCAAATGAGAGGATTTTTAAGGTGATGAACATCCCATTTCTGATCAAACTTCAGCTATCCTTTTAGCAGGACTGGTTAATGTTTCTTGTTCTTTGCTATATGCATTTTATCCCTACCTAGCACTGTGCAAAACCATTAGGATATTACATAGTAGTGATGCCTGAAAAATGCTACAGTAAACATGACAGTAGTGTGCCAAATCTTGATACTTATGCTCTCTTGCCCCTCATTAAGAGTAACTTTCCAGTTAATCTGACTTCCCCATGTGCTGGATCCTGTCCTATAGCTGCTACTCCTCATGGTGGAGTTTTCAGTTGATTTCATTAAAAAAATTTGTCTAATGTTTTTCTGAATCTTACTAGTAATTAATTAATATGGGTGCTCTGATCTATCACAGGGCAAGCAGATCCTCAATTTGGCCCTGATAAGCCAGTTACATCAGCCTTCATTATTTTAGTGATGAGAGATCTCTTGAAGCCACATGGAGTTCATTAAGCAGATTACAGCATCCAGTCTGCAGTACCTATTGAATGCCATGGGGATAACTGAAGGTGGTGTTGACTTGATTAAATAATTATACATGAGTTACTACTTGAATGTTCTAAAAAATATTTTCTTTTACTACTTTAGATTTTCAAATTAAGTGGAGCTCTATCCTTCAAACCTGGTATATTTAGAACCTTTCACAGGCAGGGTTGGCATTACTTTAGGTGATCCTCTGCTTACAAGAAACATGAACTGGAGTGGTAAATGAGTGTGGTGAATTTCTATGGAGAAATGTCTATGAGTAATGGTATCTCTTAGGGGGCACAACAGTGGGAGAGCAGCAAAGCAGAGCTAGAAGCTGTCATGCTAACCTGTGAGGTACTGGTCACTGAGGAAGCACAATGAAGCTGCAATTTTTTTGGTGAAGTGGCAATACCTTCACAAAACCTCCTGCAAGAAAGAGAATGTCAGTGAGTTTATGGCACAGTTTGTGTTATAAAAAGACCTGTGTAGAAAACCCTTTCTATTCCATGCCAGATTCAAAATTAGGAAAAGATTACTTTTTTTTCTGTTAAATCAAAATTTGCTTAACATAAATGTCATGTATAACCAAACCAAACTCAGTTCTAACAGAACAGAAATATTCCAGTTATCTGTTCAGCATTTAGAAACAAAATGAGAAGATATTTAGAAGAATGTAATTCTAAACAAGAGAAAGAAGTGGTGTTTAAAACCAAAACACAAAAATGACCATTTGGAATAATTCAGCATGTACTTCAAGTATTAACAAAATTATCATACACTTGTCACATGCTTTAGTTGTGCTGCACCTGACATTTTGACCACAAATGGTTTCAGAGTGATAAGTTTGAGTCATCTCCAGGTTTCAGCACAGCAAATATTTTTTAGAAATGTAAGTTAAATTGACTTTGAGACAGGAGACATCCTGTTGTCCATTCACCTCAACTTAATTTGTAACTAAAGGTGTGAGAGCAGCAGCCACTGACATGAGGTATGTTCTTGTATTACCAAGTTGAGCCCAAATGAGCAGAAGTTTGTTCCCTGCTCATATCACATTGGAGAATCACAGGGAGCTTTTTAAGTGCTGCAACAATCCCTAGGCTCTCTACTTATGCAGAAAGGAATTTTATTTGCCTTTATATGACACCATGTGCTCAGACTCAGCCCAATCTAGATATATTTTGCAAAGATGCTCTCTTCTGCACACGGGTAAGTAATTTTTTCCCCTTGGCTGTCATTTCTGACTGGCCATTTGTTACGGGTCTTGAGCAAAATTTCTTCTCTGCCCAGTACATGTGTGAGCTATATATCTGCAATCTTGCTGGAGAATGATATAGAGCAAAAATGAACATTTATATACTGTGCTTTGAGCCCAGGCTAAAATTATTTGTGAGGCTATGCTACTTTCTTCTGAGTACATTTGTTCTCTGACGGGGATGTCCATACTTTCCCAATTGTGGTCTACATATACAGTTTTCCAGGCACCTTCAGGCCATATGTGATATTGAGAAATGAGATCAGATAACAGCCAGCTTGTTTTCTGAACCCAGGAGATGCCCCACAGGCAGTGCTAGCTCTTGATCTGTTTAGGAGCCCAGAGGCTGGTGTGGGAGGACATATGGGTTGTACAGACTACACTCACAGTTCCTCAGTGGGGCTGATCCTAATCAACAGCTTCAGTGGATTTTTGGATCCCAGTGCCTTCTCATGGAGATCAAGGGAAACTAGAAGGAAGCTTATAACTTGTATCTAAGGTAACCATGCTCTAAGTTCCTAAGCATGGGGCTTTCAAGAGTACAAGTTCCACTGAGCCTTATAGTTTGGGTTGAGACTAACCACTGAAAGACACTGGATAAGATCTCTTAATCCTCTAACCATTTGTTATGCTTATGCTCTATAATGTGGATCTCCTGTTTGTTACTTATATTCTTTCTCCTTTGTTGTCCATTTAGTAGTAGAACTCGGGTTCAACAAAGGGGAAATTTCCATTTGGGATTCACCAGTGACTTTCACAGATCAGTGGTATTTACCTAGGGGGATGTCAAGTGGTGTCATGGAGGTGGAAGAATTAACTCTAAATTTATTGAGGTTAACTTGTGAAATTAGCCTAATTTGCAGTTTATGGCCCTTGGCTTATTCTTTTCACCTTGCTCCAGCATGTTTGTGCACTGCCTTCTTCCCATTCCAGGTGAAATCCAACCCTTTTTGGAGCATTCCTTATCAACCTGGCTTTGCTCAAATCTTCCAAGGGTGTTTCGTTTGGATTTAATATCATCATGCCTAGGACTTGATCTTAAACACTTAGGATAGACCCTTTGCAACTAAACACCATGGACATTGCTTAACTGCAAGCCTAGACAGTTTCCTTCCAGTTAAAATGAAAATAGGGGAACTGCAGGTGTTGACATGGGCTGTTGTTATGAGCAACTAGATTCTTTGACACTTTGACAGGTCACTTAGTCACAGATGCAGATGAATGTAATTACACCCAGGAAGAGATTGCTGAAGTTGTCCTATTGATATGCATGCTCTAGTACTGCTGAGATGGGTTCCTTTTTTATTTCCCCTTGAAAAAAATATTCCCCTTGGGATTTATATACCTTCAGTCAACTTGTCAACCATTATAAAAGGGATGCCATGGAATATCTAATGTGGAGGAGGCTTAGTTGAGTGCAGGAAGAAGGGGAGAATTTTTGGCTTTTGAAAGTAAATTAGAAAATGTTTCCTCTCTCCTCCATTCATACCCTCACTGTCATCCTGGCCCTGAGTGGAGGCCACCCATGCTGTCCCATAACTACAAGCAGGAGACCAAGGTCCTGAGATGAGGTGTTGATGGGGTCTGGCAGTAAATGTGGGACACAGTTCTCAGACACAGCTCCTCCTATACTAGACCTTCCAGTGGTGTGACTCAGCACAGGCACAGCGAGAGATCCATGTGGGACTAAATACAGCAGCTCATCTCTTTTTGCTCTGGGGGCCCTTGCTTTAGTATCATGGCCAAAATAATGGTCATACAAGCTTTACTGGAAAAGAACACTGCTGCTTATTTTTAAAACACTGTTGAAGGTGTAGGGAGCAGAATGTGTTAGAAGCACGAGACTGGTGACCTATAGGTCCACAGTGGGTGGGTGGCAGCTCAGAGGAGCAATGAGGAGGCTGGGAAAAGCACAGCTGAAATAGCAGACAGTGAGCTGGGCTTGGAGGAAACATGTTGGTATGAAAAGGTATTACTACAGTTTTGCTCATTGTTGTCTTTCAAGGGGTTGTCCCATAGTTGAATATAACCTCCCTTTATTAATCCTATAAGGGGGTTCAGTTGAATAGCAGCATCCTCTGCCTGTTCCCTGTCCTTCAAAATCACTGAGGAGCTTAATACATATGACACTAGTAAAGAAGAAAATTAAAATAGTCCATCTCATTCCTGTTTTTCTGTAATTCTATTCAACATTACCAAAGGTAATATACTGGAGTAAATGGTCCACCAACCAAGGGCAATGGAATAAAAATCATGCTGATCCAGACTGGAGTAGCCTTCAACTGGAATGATATGAAGACGATTTATACTTCTACAATGCTAAAATAAGTTAATAATAGCTATTTTTTTATCAATGGGAATTCACTGAATTTAGTCTTGAGAATCATAATGATGTGATTGCAGGTAAAAATAGTAATTAAAATTAAAATGTCTTTCCTTGTTCTAACTTTGGTCTCTGTTGAAGTACTCTAAGATCTAATCCTGCAGGGTGCTTGGTAGCTCTCATTAATGGTGCTTAGCACTTCTTAGTAAATCAGAAGTCCCATTGGGCTTTTTCAGTTGAGGTTGTTCTGTGCTTCTCTACTTGTAATTGCTTTTATAAAGAAGAATCAGCATATTGAAATGTGCTCAAACCCACTTGTCATCCTCTGAAGAAAAATGAAAAGGCAATAAATCCTGATTAAAACTCTGACTTGATGCTCAGAGCTGAACTCTTTAATGTTGATGAAAAGATTGATTGGCACGACAGGGTGTGATGCTTACTCTAAGTGTGAGAGCTGCAGGACCAAGCCCTGCTCTGGAATGCAAGATGGTCTGATGCTCTCAACTGAGGCTGTTTAATTCTTCATGGGTTTAGAACTAAAATGTGGCAGGAGCTGGAGAGCTGCTGTGGACATGGTGGCAGTCCTACAGCAAAGTGAAGAGTAAGGAAGCACAGAACTCCCTCTCTCCTCCTCTTTCACAAATTATTTTGGTTTAAAGCAAAACAAAGCAACCCAAAAAAAAAAACAAACACAGAACAAAATCCCCATCTTACAAAAATAACAGGTTGTTCTATGGGACCAGTCCATGAGTGGTTCTATTTTGATGGTTTGCTTTCTAGCACCCTTTTTGAGAGATCAAGATTTTAAAGGTCTCTGAAAGCTTGGGCTTTTGAAGGTGAAGATTAAGGGCAGAAAAAGCATGCAGAGTTTTTTGTAAGTGTTCCCAGATGCAGTGACTTGTCGTTTGGGAATTTCCTGAACCAGAGATATCACCTCTGTGTTCATCATCCTTTATAGATTTTTCTTCTCTAAATTTGAAGCTGTTCAACTTTTTGGCATTTTCAGTAGCCTGCAGAAAGGAGTTCCCCAGTTTAACTATGAACTATGTATGCAATGAAGTCTTGGCTGCTCTGAACCCATTCCCTGGAAATTTCATGTGATGCCCTCTAATTCTTGCATTAGGAGAGGCAGAAACAAGTAATTATTTTGCTCTATGTGCTTTTGAAGAAATTTCCTTCACTCTGGTAATTCTAAAGCATCCATTTTTGAGCACTCTTTGAGGCTAGGGGAATAATATTTAAGATAATACGTATTTGCCATCTCAACCAAGTAAGACTCCTTCCTCCAAATTTTCAATCTCAGAATCAATGAATTATAACTAGATCGTGGTAAAAAAAGTAAAAATAAATACATAGATAAATAGATCAATAGTAATAAATCCTCCTCCACCACCCTCCCCTTCTGTGCTGCACATCTAGTATTCAGCAAGTGTTATTATGTTCTCCTGCTCTCTGAAATGAACTTGATACATTCTGCTGTAATTTTGTACAGTTGCAGGTTTGGGGTTTTTTGTCTATTAGGTTATTGGTGAATTCGTGCTTAAAAAAAAAAATCCATGTGAACCAATTTTCTGCTTTTAAAAGACTAGCTCTTATTAAACAAAAGAGAGCCATTAAGTAAATCAGCACTGTAGACTTGTCTTGGGGTTGAATGAGGTACTGGTCATTCCCTTTTGAAAAGAATATGGCTTAGAGGGGATTCAGAAAAGGCTGAGCAAAACATCAAGCACCAGAGAAGACCCTGAAGAGTCATGAGAAGAATCTAATAGTTTAGAAAAAAAAAATGAATAAGAGAAGCCAAGATAAAAGATCAAATAGTGAGTAATCTAGAAAAGAGAGATAAGATTCTCTTATGGCATGGCCATTCAGTTCACTTAGAAGGTGGAAAATTCAAAAGTTATTGAAAGAAATACTTTTTTGCATGGCATGTAATTAGACTTTTGAACTCATTGCCACAGGAAATTACTGAAGTCTAGACAATATGAAGCCTCAAGAAATAGATGGACCACCTGCATGAAAAATAATAATGATGGTGCTGAATGCTAAAAACATTAGTGAAGAGATATTACTCTGGGTGATTCAGATCTTAAACCAATCCTTCATGCCATATTCTTCTGCATGAGGCATTGGGATGAGCGCTGGCTTGGGTAAAGAGGGGAAGATCATATATATATGCTTGCTGTGGGCTCTTACACCTTCCTTCCTTTGGTTTGTTACTGTTTTGTCAGATGCTGAACCAGATTTTTGGTTTTGCCTCAGTATAGCAACATGTCTGCCTTTGCTCAGGAAGGGAGGAGTGGAAGGAAGTGGACAAGAGGAGTCTTGTGGTAAGGTGGTAGTGTGACTGACAGCCCCTGTGTATGCTCTTCACCAGAGCCTGAGCTGGAGGCTGCAGCTGCATTTTACATACAGTTAGACCTTGAGGCACTGATCCTCATATGCAGGGACTAAAACTGGGAGGCAAGTACCAGCCAAGGAGGTAGAGCTGAATCAAGGAGTGGCAGGAGATGTTATCAGAAAAGCTGAAAAGGGCTGGATACATAAGTATGTGCAGGTGGACTGGATGTCCTTATATATATATATGAGCATGCGTTTTGTTGCCCATGCTGACAGCTGCATGAGGTCACTCTTCCTCACTGTGCTGCTCCTGGGACACATGGCTTAAGTCTTTCAAGAGCAAGTCTAGGAGCACTGTAGTGCATCTCCAGCTGAGCCAGTGGAGCTATGCTGGTGGTGTGCCACCAGATAAGGGCATCTCACCTCTTTCTTCCTGAAAGATGCTGAATTCACCCATGCGTGACCAGCAGTGCAATGGCCTCTTGCTCATCAGGTGTGCAAATCCCCCTTTCCTTCTTGTATTTTCAGAAAGCCTTTCAAGATCCTCCTGAGTCCTGAATATTTATTAATTCATGGCTATTCACATGGGAGATACAGGATCTCTGATCTGACGAACCAGTCTATCATTTCAGACACTTTTCTGTTGCAATACTTTGTTTCCAGTATAGCCAAGCTCCCAAATATGTTTAATAATAAGCTTGTGAAAAGTCTATGCAAATTAGGAAAATATTAAAGGATCAGCTTCATTTTTAGTGTATTTAAATCTAGTCCACTTCATCATTGACAAATTTCTATTAAGCAAGCACTGATATAGGTCTCCAACTTTAAGTACATGTTTATAATCTACTGAAGTGGATTGAGATCAATAGGTTTGAGGAATGTGCTTAAAATGAAGAGTATACTTGAGTGTTTGTAGAGTCAAGACCCTGGTAAAGAGCTCATCAAAGGTTTTCCTAGATGCAAAGTTGCACTGATATAAATTTGAAAGTGAGTTGAAATTGATTGAATTAAACTCCTCTGAAAGTTTGGTAAATGCATTTGATAAAAAGGTAGGTATGCAAGTTGAGAGAAAAATTTTGCTAAAAACTTAGGGACTGCCACTCTTCCAGGTCTCCTTGCCCCTGTGCTGAAGGTCCCTACTTCCAGGTCAGAGATAAAACATACATGTCCCTGTCCTTCTACTGCTGTGCTTTAAAGGCTCCTTGATTAAACTGTCTAGTAAAGTGATTTTGTTCTAAAATCTCCAATTAGAAACAGAAGCAACTGAGAGATGTCTAAGTTCCCTTTTGATCTTCCTGAATTAGTGGACAATAACCTCTGGCGATGGGACATGCAAACAGCCAGGGAGCCAAAGCATCTTCATCTGCTTCTGCTGTTCATACCAGTGTGTGTGTTCGTGTGTGTTAGAGGTGGTAAATGGAAATGAATCACTCAGTCTGGAGTGTCTCCCTGCAGAAGTGTTTAAGGAAGGGTTACATCAGTGTAACAGGATCAGCAGTCCACAAGTCCCCCAGACCTCCCAAACTTCCACCTGCAACACTGGGCTGAGGAAGGAAAGTCACTAGTTTAATATGCCTCATGGAGTGAACGTTTGTTAGGCAAACTGGAAAAATTGTGTATGTGCTCTCAGCTCGCAACATCCATGGTGTAAATTGTGCTAAATTCCGGGTTCACTGGAGAGCTGTGTGATGGAAGCACACTCCCAAGGTTTAATAAAAAACTCATAAAGCCTTTAACCCCCTGCCTGCCTGCGCACAGAGCACAAGTGCCTTTAACATGCTTCTGAATAAGAACCACACTTACAATACGTTGCTGATGTCAAAAGACACTTCAGAAATCGGGCTGCCATTCTACAAATCTGTACCTTGGATATTTATGACTGTGATGGCTTTCTATTCTAAGTAAAGTTGTAATGTCTATTATTCACTGTATTTCAGTCCTTATTCCCATTCTCATGCCTTTTCTCCTTTATGAAACTTTTATGCAAATGAAAATAGATCCTTAAAAATATCTCTATGCTTTCTTCCCCCTGTAGCTCCTGGCAACACAGTCTGGTTCAAGTTGAGTTACTTTTATTAGGTCTTTGATTCTGGGGGGGAAAATAAGAACTTTTTTTTCTTATTATTGCCAGTATGGGATCATCACATGTTTGAGTTCAATCCATTGCCTAGGAAACTCTTACACAGATGGTCAACAGTTCATGCAAGGAGGCAGCAGACCATGTAAACAAGCCTTTGGATTCAGACATTGTGATTACCAGAGTAGCTTAGTAATAAAACCAAACCCTTGGAGAAATTTCACATTGCTGTTGCTGGCACTCAAGCCTAGTTTAATCTAGGATTTTTTTTAAAAATCTAGAATAAGTTGTATTGCTGGAAATTTTCTATTTCAGTTTATGTACATATATGTGAATGTGTGTGTTCTTGAGTGCATACATACAATTGTAAAAGACAAGCAATTAGTCTGATCTGACTATATCTCAGTCATTTTCTAATATTTGTCTTAGTAATTTTCCATAAAGTCGAAAAGTATAAGGGATTTTATTGGTCCTAAAAAGTATGCATGCTATGAAGTGCAAGCAATAGGAGATCAATAATGTAGTATGTAGGAAAGGAGGTAAGACCAGACAGGTAATAGTCCTTCAGTTAATCAGAAGTAAACTGTCCTTTCAGAAGAGGGATTATTTTATTTTTATTTTACCTTTATGTTTAGCTCTGCCCACTTGTCATCCAGGATTTGAGCACAGATTTCACTACTGGGTTTTAAATCTCCCCTGATGCTGTGTACTACCATTTGGCACAGCAGTGACAACTTCACAGTTTTGCAGTCTCATTTTTCTACAAAAAAATTCCTCTAGAAAGATCCCCTCAAAGTCCCAAAGAACAGCTGCCCTGCTCTTACTCATACTGGCATCTGGCAGTCAAAGATTGCATCTGATAAGAATTCATCAGTTAAGTTACCACCTTGTTTTTCACCTATATAAAGAAATGCAGCCACACTACCCACACAAGCTGTTGTGATTCAGAAAGGAGAACATCAAACTGAGTGGAACATCAAAAGTGTGTGGAAATCCTCTTCAGGCAGGTGTTCCTGCTCAGGCCTGTAAGAGAAGGTGGGGGGGTGAAGGGCTGCTCCCGCAGCTCACGCCTTGGACCAGACTCATTCTGGAGAGGCAGAAGGTGGGAAGAATAGTGTGACTTCAGTGCAGATGCATTTCTGCTCTGCTTTCTGCTCCCCAGCTTGAGTTAGCAAGTAAAAAAAAATAAGCAATGCTAATAGTACTCTGCAGAGAGCAATGGGCTGTTCTGCTCTGTGGTCTGCTTAAAATTCTCCATGTCAGTGACAAACTTGAGATGTCCTGCTACTTACCTCTCCCTTTTTAAGTTGTGATGTGGGGAAATGGGAAAATGCATAACCACAAACGCTCTTGGGGCTTTCTGATGGCTCAGGAACCACATTAGAAACTGCTGAGTTCCCCTAAAATCAGGCTTTCACACTACCTCAGGAGACCACCCATCAGACTGCACACATGCATCTCATATTATAAGACCTCAGTGTATGCCCTGCCCATTGCAAGACCATTGGAGGCAAGGTGTGGGTATGTGAAGTTGCTAGCTGGCATGTTCCCAGCAATCCAGAGGTGATGCTTCTATAAATGCTGTGATATCAAACCTCATTTAAGGAGTCTATGGATATTAAGAGCTTCCAAGAGATCCAGAAATGAGCTAAATGCATTTATAAAGCAGAAATCCACTGTGGGAAATTAATCACAAAGACCTCAATAAAGCCCTGATCCAGAGACTGGTGAATCTGAAAGAGTGTTTCTTGGGGGATATAATTTCTGCTTGCCTTCTCACTTAATTATCTGCTGTTGGCTGGAGCTGGGCACAGGACACCAAACTAAAAGGTCTTTTTTCTGATCTAGTATTTTCTTAAACTAACACTGAAGAAAACCAGGAGGGCTGACTCTGCTCCTGGTGAACTGTAGTTAGTATTGAATAAACACTGATCAACCCCAGCTGAGAGCAAGTGCTGGTATGGATTAAATGTCCTACAGATATAGAACAAGTTGGCAGGTTTGTATTTCTCGCACAACCAAGGTCATCCCATATCCTAAAAAACACTCTTTGTGTTTGCTGTGGCATTTCAGCTACCTACTACTTGTGTGCATCATGTTTCTGAAAGGTGATGGGCTCTAGGGCAAGGGGGTGGAGGGCGGCAAGTTGCATCTTCATCCTTCCAGTGATGATCAAATCAATAGTTATCTCTGTGTGTGAAATCACTTTTATCTCATTAAAAGCTGAGTTGTAGCTTGTGTGTTTTGCTGCTGCCATTCCTTCACTGGTTTGGGGATAATGTTCTCAAACTGTGTGTAGGGGGTCAGTCCTTTTGTCCGGGCAACACAAATGATTTCTTTTCCCCCTGCAATGTCCCCTTCAACAAGTAAGGATTCGTATCTGAACATGCCAAGGGCAGCTTTAAAAATCCATATTTGCCAAGAAAAGAGAGAGTGCTAACATTTAGAAAAGTGAGAGGATGAATCTTCACGGAAGATACAAAGTCAATAAAGAGGCTCACGGTGACCTGAGCATAGGTCAAGTTGACCTATGTGAGAATAGAGAGAAAAGAATGAAAGGAAAACAAGTTAGAGGAAAAGACAGCACTAAAAATATGAGCTGCAGCCATTAGTTGTAGTACTGTCAGTTCCTAAAGCGCCTGAGCAATACTTTGCCTTTCTCTGCCTCCTTTGCTAGGATGTAAAAACACTGGAGAGAATAATCTTGTGCACTAGTCTTGCAGTGAACGGAATATTTCTGTTTTCCTGAACTGGGACACTGAGTCAAGGATCAGGAAAATATGCTGCCATGGGACATGTGATAGAGCATGCCTGGAGAAAGAACAAAGATCATGTGAGCCTGTCACTCTCTTCGGTTGATTACTGATATAAAGCCTTTTTTCTCTCTGACCACAACATTTTGGATGGAGAGCATGATTTTGTTTTTGTCATTGTAGGAGCTCTGCATACATCTGTAGGGTTAAGAAATAATTCAACAATTTCTGTCCTTCGTTACCCAGCAGCCTTTTTTACTCTTGGCTTTATGTATTTCAGGCTGGTGCATTTCTTATTGGGGATCATAAAAGAATCTGGATGAACTGCAATTTAGATGCAAGAATATGATACTTCCTTAATTTTTCCATTTGCTGTGTCAAAGGTGGTAGCTGCACAAAGCATAGGGTGGGGGAAGGAATTTCTCATCGTGATTTAGAGACATTAATGGGGATCATTCATAGAGATTTTTCTTGCTCTGCAGAGGCATGGCAAGGTATCCACAGTTAGGATACACAGGAATGTCATACTCAATTTCCTGAAATTACACTCTGAAGTTGTGTTTAGAAAATGAATTAATATTGGTGAAAAACACTGACATCCTTGGACAAAGGGCAACAGAGAACACCACAGTGTTATTATTAAACAGTTGTAGAAATCCTCTCTTTGGCTTTGACTGAATTATTGCAGCAAGTTTCCTTGGTGATGTGACGTAGAATTTACTGGAGTGTTTGTGCTGTATATTTGAAAATGACACTACCTTTATTAAACAATTTATGTGGCTCTTGACTCTTTTCTATGCTGCAAACCAGCTTTGCCTATGATTCTTATCAAGGGTCCTGAGCCAGTAAAGTGGAGGCTGGTCAGACATCCACTATGAGACATCTAAGTTAGGGGAAGGCTGAGGGCAAAGAATACATGCCTTGCTTGAGGTAAATGCAATAACAGAGGATAACAAATGGGGCTGAAGTGTCAACTGCTCATTAAATTGTTGCCCATTGCTAACAAAGGAAAGAATGAAACTTCTTGTCATCTTCTTATTTTCTCCCTCAAACTAAGAATATAAAGTTCAGGGTGAAGAGACCTCTACATAGGTCATCGCTTTAGAGCCGGCTTTGTTACAACTACCTGAAAGCTGTCACCAATGACTGTTCATTTATCTGAGTCAAATGAGTTAATGGTTCTAGTCTAGTTTTTCTTAGGTTTCTACATCATAATGAATCTCATCTCAATCAATGCTAATTGCTGTTCCTGACAGCAGCCTCTCAAGAGAGTCTTTAGGAAGCAAGCAGGCCGTGGAGGTCAGATCTGATGGGGTCACACACCTATGGATCAGTAACAAGGCTTGCTGCTCAAAAGCTGCCAGTCTGGCATTGAATACAGTGAGTACTGGGGATGAATATTGTGGTTGGAATTTCTCTCATGCCTGAGATGTTAGAGTGCTCAGATTAAAGGTGTCTTGCTTGTAAGTGTTAGGGTAAATTATAAAGCCAGCTTTTCAACTGTGCTCTGTTCTGGTGTAGCAGGGTGGTAACGTGCTTCACAGCTCAACTCTGTCCTGCAGCAACACTGATTTTATCACCGAGGGTGTAGCAGGACCCTTACATCTGGAGTGACTGCAATGCAGCAGCTTTGCTTTCTGATAGTGCGTTTTACAGGTGTTGCATCTATGGTAACCTGGGAGGTCTGATGAGGGAGCCACATGACTGAAAGCTTATTTGTTTTCTCCAAGTATATGCTCATCTCAAAAAAGAAATTACATCTTCGTAAGAATATAATCACTCCCTTGTCAAACTAAATTGAGTAAATTTTCTTCTCCTAAATTGAGTTTGATTTTTGTAATGACTGTTTAGTCCTACAGATATTGGTGTAATGGGAATATAGATACACTTTGATTGAATGTGGATCCTCTCCTTGGTATCCCAACTTTATTACATATCCCAGTGGATCCTAAATAGGAAGCTCTGGTTTCCTTAAATCAAAATGGTTGCTTGTTTGTCACTTCATTAAGAAAAAGCCAGGAGCCTGATTGACTGCTGTGCTGCTGGCCTCTTTCACAAAGACAAGAGAAACTCTGCTAAGAAATCAACAGGTGTGCTAAATATTGATACCTGTGTGGCACTGATGATTTGTAGCTTCTCATTCGGGGTTAGGGGGGATAGAATAATATATAATGGAAAGAAAGTAAACGTATTATACAGTATAAATATATATTTAATAATGAAACTTAAATTATTCCCTATTCAAGTAAAAAATTCTGTCTTCACCAATCAGACAATCTCTGATCTTGGGTACTGAAAATCTTCAGTATTCAACTAAACAAGAAACAAATTTTTTCTGGAAATTCTGGGAGGTCTTAAAATGTAACAATTTGTTCCTTTGTGTCTTCCTAAACCTCCCTTTGCCAGGCTGAAAATTAATGGTTTAATACAATGCTTAACTTCACACTGGTGCCCAGCAGGCCAGCCATAGCAATTGGTTGAACCTTAAGTCTGTAAAACCAACACTATTGATTTGGCAGCCTTTCCATGATGGGCTGAACCCTCTCCCTTCCATCCTCAGTTTGTGGAATGACTGAGGTGTCAGAGGCAGACTGGCACAATCTATATCAGTACAGATAAGGGCAGAGTGTGAGCTGAAACATGATATTTTGTTAGTGATTTGCTTATTACCTACATCTTCCCAGCCTTTCAAGAAATGCAAGCCTTGAAGGAGTGAAAGAAAACAGCTGGATGAGTTGAGGAAAAGGAAAAACCCAAGGCATGTTAGATGAAGTTGGAAAGTAGGTCAGAAGAGACAGAAATGTATTTCTTTTTACTTCCCTATACATGTCGTTATAACAGATCAATTATTTCTAACCCACTGATGGTGACTTTAGGAATAAACATTTGATACTGGGACTTGTTGAGTACTTTGTCTCTGGTCTGAGATCCTCTGAACCCCACAAAAAAAATCCTGCTCTGGATCTGGCTTTGCAGCAGGAGCTGAAGCCCAGTTTCTTTCTCCAAGAAAGCTATTTTTCTTTTCTTTGCTGCCTTAAGTTCTACAAATCTTTCCTCACCAGAATACACGGTCTCTGCAAAATTAGACTCTTTATTGTTTTGTTACTCAAAACAAGGAATTAAACTATTTTCTCTGTATCACTGGAAGGGTCAGAATGGGACAAATCTGACTGAAATAACTTGCCAGTGGACCAGTTCCATGTGTCTCTCAATCGCGGCACTCTAACAGAGAGAATTAGTATGAATGGGCAGTAGGAAAAGCAACTGATTCAGCTTAAAAAAAGTGGATTTTTTTTTTTCCTGTTTAGCTCTCCCCTTGGATTATTTGAGTTTTTTTCCTTGTAATGAGCACTTGTGAAGATTACAAAAGCCAGGAACTGCAGTGCACCCTGTGCATCTACTCCATCTAATCACAAACCATGTATGGTTAGAAAGTGGAGCTACAGCTGCTAATCCCTTCTGACTTCCTGATGAATTGAAATGCTGTGCTGATGCATACCAGGTCACAGGTTCATCTCATTCACAGGAAAAGGGGATTGATGTCTGCAGATGAACCACCAGCTGCACATTTGAGCCAGGCCAGATCTATTATTCCTGCTCTTCCAGGTCACCAAGTTGTGATGAATTGTTTCAGAACCCAGTGGACTCCATCCAAAGCCTACGTTCAGTTTCAGAGGTCCAGAGCCATGATGGGGCTTACCCATGGTTGTACCCAGGTACAGCTAAATATCTTCTAGGAGCTGGATAAAAAAACAGACCAAGATTTACTGAAAATATTTTTGTTTTATTTGTATTAATTCACAGTTTTAATTAAGTTTCCAGATCAGGCTCTGCCTCCTGTTAGCTCATGAAATTGGCTTTTCGACACCAGTGTTGTATGAGACATGACATCAGTTAAATGTGGCTGGATTGCACTGACTTGCTCTGGCACATCTACATACTCTGTGCATAATCCTGAAAGGTTAATTTTTTTACTCATAGAGATGTCTATTTATACATTCTGTCACTTAATACGTATGGATGGGTACAGTCTACTTATGATAATTTGAAACTGCTGATTTCATATCCAACCATACAGTGCATTTAAATTGTGTACAAGTTTAGGAAGCTGTATTCCTTTTTTTTTTTTTTTTTTTTTTTGACTCCTTATGCCCACAGGAAAGAATGAAAGGAAAAATATGTGCATTTTTGAGTAGGAGAAAAAAGAGAAAAAAGGATTGATCTCGGGAGACTTTTTCCTCAGATTCTGTTATGAGTAATGCTCCTGTCAATTATTGGGTTATCCAGAAACAAGCTGAAAAAAATGCTTAATTTTAGCTTCATTTGCTTTTTGGATTGATGTCATTTCTACTCCTGTGAAAATAGGTATTCCCTGTGGAAATGAAGAGCTCTCAGCTGGACAGCAAATCAATGCCAATTAAGATCACAGTAATGATTAAGGATTTCCCACCCTGGCCCTTCATTTGAGATTTTAATCATAATTTTGAAGAGACATATTCCAGCAGTTGTGAAGTTTCCCCACAATATTATCTTTGGAATATTTAGTGTAAGTCACAAAATGCTAAAATAAGTAATTTTCTTCCTTATGTTTGTGGTTTCTTAGCCTAGTACTAGGGACTATAGTCACTTGGTTGATTGATATCCTGACTTTACACATGTTCTTGGAGAAGGCAGAATGTGTTGGTTTTTTTATTTATTTTTTGTTAATTACTGGACAGTTGTATGACTCTTTCTTCAGTAAAATCCCTCTCACAAGATGAGAGGTCTGTGAGATGTAAAACCTAAATTGATGGGAAAAGTGTATTTATGTCTTGTATTTTAAAAAAATGTCTCTAAAGCAGGTTAATTAGCTAGGATCCTTCTCTGCCCTATGAAAATTGCATGACAATTCAGTTCACCTCTTTTAGGTATCAGTTCTGGAAGGAATTGCCCTTTGGAAGTCAGTTGTCTCTACTTTGCAGAGAAAGGAAACTTGGATGGCAGGCTAAGAAGTTGGATGTATAATTTTAATGTGGTTTTATACAGTGTGTGAATCCTACCTTTGGTGTGTTTAAGAATCCTGTATCTCTTCTCTAAAGAACTGTAAGGGCCAGGAGTGGCTACTCTGGTTTAAAGAATTGTATGTCTTTTTGTCCTGAATTCCACTGCTTTGTCTGATACTGTTGAGTGGATTTTCCAGTGATTTACCACAGAAGCCACTGCACTGTAGCTGTTTAACAACTAGTTTAGGTCTGAAAATTCTACATAATTCTAACCAACAGGTAGTCACAGGACAGGAGACTGTTCCTTGGAATAGTATGGGCTGCTTTGAGTCTGCAAAAATTAATGCATAGATATTATTTGCTTCTTTATTTGGTTCTAAATTGCTTCAACTTGCTTTAGCAAAAAGGCTCTACTGTTGCTGGTGTATCTGGATACAGCAAGATGTTTTTCTTGGGGAGCTGGTGAAGCTGTGAAAGTCACAACAGACAGAAAAGGTCCTAATTTCCTTTCACAGTTGGTGGGGTTTATGCCCTTACGTGCCCATTGACTTAAAATGGTTTCTCTTTTGTTGGTAGGAAACTCTACAGTCAAACACAAACATTGCATTAAAAGTGCTTCCTTTTCGTAGTGGCTGAAAAGCCTCTTATGTAAGGATAAAAAAAAATAATCTGAAAAATAAAATGCTTCAGAGGGATACTCTGGCAAGACTTTTTCAACATCTTTTTACAACTCTGTCTCGAGCCCTTTATAAAACTCAGTCACACTGCAAATGGCATGATGACATGGGTGAGATTTAAGTAAAAAAGAAATTGAAAAAATTATTAGTTAACTATTAGAGGTAAAATAGGAAAGAAAAAACCAACAAGTAACCAACCCACTAAGCTAATTTTGCCCTCTGATAGGGGGCTTGGTATTTGCATTATTCAGTTCAATCTGGAATGTAGACTATGTTGTAAACTTTATTAAAATGAATGAGCCTGCGAGCTCACATTCCTTTAACAGTATTTTATGTGTCTAAGTTTATGGGTTGATCCCATACATATATTGGATTTCTTGGTAAAAGTGTCATTCTGGTTTCAAAAGGAAGGAAAGAAACCTAAGTGTCAAGGTTTGCAAAGGTAAAGAGATGTCAACTGAACTATTCTGGCTTGGTGTCCCCTGCACTTTCACTCTCCCTTCACATCATTTCCAAATCCATGTTTTCTTTCTGCTGATGCAGCTGGGGAATGGCTGACCAAGGGATGTAGGAGCTGAGGCTTGGATCTTCTGTGAGGCTAAGGATTTCTGTGACTTGAATGTGGAAAACTTGTTTTCACAAGTAGAATATTGAGCTATGTAAAACTGAGCATGTGGTTTCAGCCTTACCTACATTGCAGATGTCTGCCTGAAACAGCCACCATTTATGGCACTTATTGCAGAAACCCCCAAGAGAGCCCAGCATGGGCAAAGAGAATAAACTGCTTCCTCACTTGTAGAAGTGGTCCCTAAATTTCAGCATTAAAAAGTGAATGGGGAGGTTTTGCTGCTCGTCTCTGTATTATGGTTAAAAGGTAACTTGATCACATTCTCTAAGTGTCTCCAGTGGGGGTATCTAGTATATAGTGCAGAGGTGGGAGAGGGCTCACTCATTTTAGACAAAGTCATAACAGCAGCTAGAAATAGAAATTAGATTAATTAAAAATGAAAGCAACATCTTTTTTATTTCTGATTTATTTATTTTCTAACAACAGAGATAATTAACAACCTCAGCTGACTGCTCAGAGGAAAAGGAAGGTTTTCCATTGCTTTCAGTCTTTAAATTGAAATGAGATTTCTTTCCAAGAGGGGAATTTTAACCACTCCAGAAGTTATTGAGCTGTGTAAAGGAACTTGTATGTGAAGTGTTGTCATTAATATTATCAAGACTTTGAGGCTGCAGAATCACCATGTGTCTTTTTGGTCTTAAAAATGTTTATAAACAGCTGTATATATTACAACCTTTCAAAGGCATTTTGTTGAAGTGTTGAGCTGTTCTGATATTTTACCTGCATGTTTCTGCATCCATGTACACTTCTTTCAGGCTATTTGTGTGGTGCTTTTAAGCTTAGTTTTAACTGTACCATAAACTACATCCTCCTTAACACTGCTGCTGGAAATGAGTAGAATAGAGGGAAAAACACAAATTGTTGTGGCTCTCATCATAATACATCCTCAGGCCTCTCTCTGAGACTGTTTGAATTCCTTCCTAACAGATAGCAATGTGTCTTACATCCATATCTTTTCAGGAAGAAAGTATTCAAGTCTCTGGGGCTTTTCTTAGCCTGTTTTTATTGTCCTTGTAATTCCTAGACTTTCCTGGTACTGTCCTTTCCCAGTATGTCTACAAGTTCTTTCAATGGCTTTGTCTCTTATTCATGGGCTCATATCTCCAGCCTCAATTCAGTGCAGACCTAAATGATGTCCTTCCACACTAATCACTTACCTTTGCCTGATATCTGCAGGCGAAGGTCCTGCCCAGCTGCAGAGGATGAGCAGAGCAAGGAGATTGCTAGGGCTGGAAAAGGGAGATGAGACAAAACAAGGGATCTATTTAGTGCCTGTATCAGGAATCAACACATTTTCATAATGAATTTTCCTGTGTTTGTCATCCCTGCAGCCTTTCGTTAGGAGGATGACAGTTGAGATTTTTGCATTTGCTCTTTCCATGCTACCCCCTGCAGTAGGTTGCTCAAGGAAAGATCTCTGACTTCAATCACTGAAGCACTGGGTTATGAGTGGGATGGGCTGTTTCTGGCAAGGCAAGGCAGAGGAGAGAATTAAAGAAAAGCTTTCTGTGCCTACAGCTTGTCGGCTTAGCAGTAATACATGTGCTCCTGAGCTCTTCTTTATTCACTTCTTTATTGATTTATTTGTATGTGTGGTACTTCATGATGAAGGAACACTGTCCACCTTTTTCTCCTGAAATATGGCTGCCTCTGCAGTGGAGCATGATGGATGTTTAGCACCAACCAGATAACATGATATTTCAGAAGCAGAGGAAAGTAAAAGCAACAGATGTGGCTGAGGTACACGGGGAAACTAAGGAAGCAGAAACGTGACACTCTTTGTGGAGCCCATCTAAACATCACATAGATGGGGTAACACCATGTGGCCCAAGAGATTTATATATATGTCTAGCCTGGGGAAGTACCAATCCAGGCTTTTTAGTCACACACTTCAAGATTTTGATATTCTCAATTTAGAGGGAAGAATTCTTCTTTCAGGAAGGGCTCTCCCAAAGAGAGCCCACCAGGCTGTTTTGACAACTGGCTTGCCTGCCAGTGCTGTCCCTTAGCAGCTGCTGGGGGACTATAATCAATGTGGAGGAACAGTAGGTTTTTTCCCTTGCTGGACAGGACTTATCTGATGAGTCTTCTGTCATCTGCTGTGTCTCAAAGAGTTAAGAGTTGAAACGAGTGGTGGTTCTATGTAGATAGAAGCTTCTGGTTTACACTTATACACATGCAGGCACACAGTGTGGCTTCACTCGAGATGAAGAAGCACTGAGGCTCTGCTTGGTACACTGCAATTTTTCCTGCCTTTGCAGGCATAAGTACCAAGGGAGGTCTCCTGTAAATTGGAGACAGAGAAATTATTATCTATTAATCTTGCTTTCTTTTCAGAGTGATACAATGAAATCAGCAGAACTCTTCCTGCTGCCTCCTCCTCTCTTCCTTGCAAATAAACCTTGTTTTAGAAAAATTAGAATGCATTGTGGATAACGGAAGGTGACCCTAAGTCTTGGATCTGTTTCCTTCATTAACAGCAAATTGGCATATAGTGATTGCTACTTCTAGTATCAATGCTGGAGCATTTAACTAGTCAGGAGAGTTTACAGATGCCAAAAGAGAAAGCCAGTGATGCATATAATATATTTCTGGAATCATAAATAGCTGAGACAAGGGCTGGTTATTGCTTAGTTCAATATTGTTGTTTAATAGCAATTCTAAATAGACTCTGTTGGGTTAAATATTGTACTATTAACTCCAGAGATAATGATCTTCCTAGATTGAATGAGGGACAATCATATTACTGTGTGATGCATTTCTTGGAGCTCCCCATATGTGAGCAGGGTAATTGAGGGGACTAGCAAGTCTGTAAGCCATCCTGAGGGTCAAATTATCTTATTGTACAGGCTGCCCATTCCTAGAGAGGGCAGAAAGACCTACTATATGAATACAAAAGCATTAGATCACCCTGATTTGTATATTTGCAAAGCATCCATCGACCCAGCATCCCAGTCTGTGGATATTATCAATCTCTAACCAATTATAAGATATCTGTTCGCCAATAGCAGCTTCAGTTAACAATTAATCCAGGCTTTTCCCTCATCATTTCTTGTAGATAACTGAACGAAGAAATGAATTGTCTTCGTGTTGATCTTTCTCTCTCTGTCTTGTCTGAACTAAAAGAAAAATGAAAAAAAGCCTCAGCAGGGAAAGGAGCCCAGTTTATAAAAGAGCAGTAACATCCTTAGAAAGTGTCCTACTCTTAAACCCAGCTGAATAGTTCAATGACAGCACAGATCACATAGGCAGGTTTTATGATATTTTAGGAATACATCTTTAGCTGGCCAAACAAAGGAGGAATCTGGAGGATGAAAGAAATGCCCACAGTTTACTTTTACTTGCAACAGGCTATTCATTTTACTTATATGGTATATTTGATAATAGACAGGCCCTCCTTTTCTGTTTCTCGTGTTCTCTGCTCCTTTTTTTTCAGTGCTGTATTCAAATGTTTAATTTAAAGGATTCAAAGTTATTGAGGAAAGTAAATATAGTTATATATGAATATATGTGTGCGTGTGTATACACATATAAAGTTCTAGTAACAAGGCCAAAGGTTACATAGATTTTTCTGTTCCCTACTGAGATTTAACCCTTTACCCTACTGCTTTAAATTCAGAACTTTTAGAGAGCAGCCTGATGTTGCCTAAACCCACACAGGCTACTAAAGGCAGGCATCAGCAGTCAGGAGAGATGTACCCCTCAGTTCTGTTCTTTCTCCTCTAAATGACCATTTTAATTTGCATGATGGACACCTAAAGTCTGCAGAAAATCCACACAGAGATATTGCAAGAGGATTTATGTGAACCATTTTAAGATATTTTTTTTAAACCTGAGAACTTAATTAATCTCTCCACCTCACAATGAAGTGTAATTTAACCTTGCTGTTTCATGCTTTCCTGGGTAACAGTGGTAAACCAGGAACTATCCACCAAGGACTATACACTGTTGTTTAAACCTGAATTTATACTAATTTATCTGCAGAATGACCTCTGCAAGTCTTGCTTAGTGGGGGCATTCTGTGCTTGTACCTATTAACAGTTGTTTTTTTCTTTTCTCACTTTGAAGGTCACTTTCAAGGCAGGTTATCTTTTAGGCTTCCTCTTTCATGGAGAAGAGGATTTAATTTTATTGCTTTTAAAAACAAGTTAAATGCTTCTAATTTGTTTGCTGGTATCTTTTTAATTTCATCATGGTAGTCTTGCCATTGGATGCACTGTGATTTTCAGTCCTACTTTTATTGTCTAGGTAAAAGGAAGGAGCAATTTGAAATGTTTTCCACTTAAAGTGTGAGAGTGCTTTTGATTCACAAGCCTGTTGGTGCCCATGAAACTACTTGCAAAATAATGACTGCTAAGTTCTAGTTAATATACCCGGGTGTAACTGTTGGGTATGTAAATCTTCACATGATCATCAGCTATAGAATAATTCAGGATAAAACAGGAAAGACACATTAGAAGTATAAGCATGTTGGGATGTGAATGGGAAGATTCATATTCATGGTCCAAAATGAGTTGCTTCTCTGCTATTTTCGCAATGTTTTATGAATTCTTATGAAGCTTCTATTGTTCCTATAATACCATTTTTTCAATTCAGTAGTTTTTAGATTTGTCTAGATTCCCAGATTGGAGAATGTCTATTGGTGTGGGATTTTGGTTTCTCCTACTGAAATACTAATATACAGTAATAGAAAGTAAAATAATAATAATACATAATACAAATAATGATAATAATACACTATACCTTGACTGTGACTTTTTGAGGGAAAAGTGAATATAGTCTCCAATGATCTGACTAGTTTAGTTTGCTCTAATTCAAAGACAGAGTCATCTTTGTGTCTTCTTGGCTTTGAAATTTTTTCCCTCAGAAAAATCTGTCCTTTTCCCCCCTAAGCAGCAACAGACAGGAATACCTTCCATCTGAAAGTATAGTCCATAGCAGAGACCAGGGAGAAATACTCTAAACCACTTGCATACCTTTTTTCTTCACATAAAAAAGACTTGCTCTTTATTGAATAACTATAATGTAGCATAATATACAAGACATAACATGAAGTGGCATCAACCATCCTCATAACACATAAAAAAGAAATTATGGGAAGCTACTGAAGTTGCCATAGAATGGATGCTCCTTTTTATTAATGGCATAACCATTTATGCTGAAAGAAATGTCTGCCTACCTGAACTGACATCATAAGGTAACGTGCCAGACTGTTTTGTTACATTTTTTACCAGAAATAAAACATCTCATTGTTTTGGAAATATCTTAGCTGCAAGACTCATTAATTTTCATGCTTGAGGAAACCTTAGCCTGCCTGTCTCTATAAAGCAAGGATTTATCTATGTTTTTTGAGTAGGAAGGAGGAAAAAACAGAGCTGCAAGGAGGCATAAATGAAAAAAGTTCCCAATAACTGGGTTAAAATAAATGTCCATGGAAAGAGGAGGGTACAACTATGCATCAGGTGTTCATATGCCATGAGCTGATGCAGTGTCACCAACAGCAGATACCAACAGTGGCACAAACTGGCAGATTTACCTTCAGACCAGGATGCAGCTGCGACACATGATATGGAAAAGCAATGAAACATTCTCAAGCCATTTAAATACAAGAATAAAGAGAGTAAATGGAGTCAGAGCTGCATCTACTTGTTGGTGTAGTAGTCAGTTGACTAATAAGGCCAAAACCTCCATTAAGGGCAATTAAAAATATGTCTTTTCACGTGGAGAAGAGCTTTTGTTCTACTGTATTTAATACTAGAAGAAAAAATATTCTGAGCAACTGTACTTCCATTGGACGGAATCCAGAGGTTTAGAATATATTTGGAGGAAAAGAGCAAATAAAGCCCCAAATTTAAATAGAAATAAATTTAAATAGAAACATACAACCTAGGTTTGCTGAAAGCTGGTCATACTAAGCAAATGTAATTTTTTTTTTTTTCTGTAAAATAAACATTCCTCTACACAAGGAAAAAGCAGATCCTCTAATTTTCTTTCTTTAGTAAAGCATTTGATGTAGATTTACATGAAAAATTGTGAGTTAAAAAGAAGATAGGATTCAAAAATGAGGGAAAAACTAGATAAAAGAGAATATTAAATGGGAAAGGGTTGGACTTGAAGTAGGCTCCTAGCCAAGTTATCTAAGGATTGTTCTTAGACTCAGTTTTATGTAATATTTTCATTAGGGACTTTGGTGATGTAGAAATTTGCTGATGAAATCTGCTGATGGTATAAAATCTGAAGATAGCACAGAGGAGCATTGGGATATTGTTCAACTGAACTCAATGACCTTCAAGAGGAAGCAATGAAAACAGAATGAAATTCAAGCTAATGAAGGGCAAGCTCGTAAATTTTGGGACTAATAAGATTTTTGTCTTTTAGGCTGGGAAATCAGCAGTGGAAATGACAGAGGAAGAGAAGGAAATGGATTAGTTGAGCATAGAATAACTGTGAGCCATCATCTTGCAGTACCTCAGAAAAGACAAATAAGGCCCTTCAGCCAATCAAAGTAAGTAATATCCAATGGAGACAGAAAAATCTGAATTCCATGGCACAAGGTAGTATACGAAGCAAATCATTGCAAAGTACAAAGCAATGGTGAGACTTTGTCTGGAATACCATGCTGAGCCCTGGTGGCTCCTAGAGGAGAAAGCCTCAAGGACTGGAACAGGTAGAGGTGAAGTCTACCAGGAGGATGAGTTAGGGAGAAGTGACACAGGCTGGTTTGGTAGCCATGGTGGGGGCTGAGAAAAGCCTATATACATGGGTGGAGGTCAGGGCAACTTTTTCAGTGTGTAGTTGCCTTTTGTGAAGGGAAAATGGACCAGAGTTGTTGAAGTTAATGTTTTTTTTCTATCCGAGTAAGGATATGCTGCTGCACACCTGCATGGCAGATCCAATGGACCGCAGTGGTGGGAGATGCACACCCTGCCAGGGTGAGACTGGGCTGTGCTCTCCACTTTCCTCTGATCTTAGTTGAGTAATTCTCCCATCTGGACTAGTAGGGTTCTGCAAGCACAGTGTGCACCAGGAGATAATGTTGATGCCAGCTGCTGCACTGAGTGGTGTTAGGGCTTGGATCTGCTCCTATAATCATAGAATCATAGAATGTCTTGAGTTGGAAGGAACATCTGAAAGTCCTCTAGTCCCACTGCCCTACAATAAACAGGGACATTTCACATGAGAACAGATTGCTCAGAGCCCCATCAAGCCTGACCTTGAATGTCTCCAGGGATGGGGCCTCCACCACCTCTCTAGGCAACCTGTTCCAGTGATCCACCACCCTCATATTAAAAAACTTTTTCCTAATGTCCAACCTAAATCTACCCTTCTCTAGGTTGAAACCGTTACCCCTTGTCCTATCTTTACATGCCCTAGTGAATGTGTCTTTCCAGCCACTGGGTTTTTTTCCTTGCTAGTTTATGCTATTAACTTTCATCCTAAGGGCTAGTAAGGGTTCTGCTTGAAACTTCTGCCTTCAGCTTGATGAATGTCAGTGTGTGTGTTGGATCCAACATCATATTTCTGGTCAACTGCCAGACTGTTTTTACCCAGACACCATATCATAGGAACATTTACATACCTGGAGAGACTTTGATTTTGTTTTTAATTACACTTTTAAGCATCAGGAGTCAGCTCTGCCTTGGGCTGTCTGGCACCTCCTAAGATGTCATACCACCATGTCATAGGTTACAAGTGGGAACAACATAATCTCAGTCTAAGTCACTCCGCTGCTAAAAATTAATTAAACATTATCAAATTAGTCAGGGCTTAATGACTATTACCCTCTTGGTATAATTAAGATAGAAGAATTATACAAAAGTTTCCACCTACTGGGTAGACAAAATCTATTGCCACTTGATCTTTTCCTGCATTAATCTTTTAAGGTTGATAATAGGAGAGCATGTGGTGAAGTGTAAAGCATTGGAACATATGAGAAGCTCAGGTGCACAAACACAAAATGGGGGCTATTGGCCTCCTCAACAGTACTTCTAGAAAGAATACAATATGGGGTCACAGAACAGGGCTCCACAATAGAAGCTCTGGGGGAAAAATACCACCAACATATTCTCTTCATGAACAGCAGCTTGATGCAGAATCATGCAGGATAACTATGCATTTTCCTCTGGCTCTTTGAACCATTGTAGGATAGTTGACATTAAAATAGACCTCTGGAGGTGATGTCCTGTATTAAGTTTTCAGTGCCAGATATTAAGAATCATGCAGTGGGAGTAAGTTCTAGTGGAGAACTGCCCAACAGATGAGTAAGAAAAGACTGTCAAAAAAGGTTCAAAATTTGGGTTTGTTTTGTCTAGAAATGAAGAAACTGAAGGGGAAGAGTTAAAGATTTTGAAAATAAATTGGTTGCTATAAAACTGATTATTGCTCTATTGATGTATATATATTGATTGTTGTCTACAGACTGTTGGACAAGGAGTTGGCTGAAATAGCAAGAAGGGAGATTAGAGATGTACATTAAGTTACAACTAATATATTGTTAGACAAATTTATTTCTAGGGTACTCAAGGTAAACCACATCCTGCCTCAAAGTAGGAAAGAAGGACTTCTACCCAGAGAACTTTAGGATTCAGAGTAATTTACAAAAATGGAGGATATGACCAATAAAGTAACGAGACTGATAAATATACTGAAAATGTTATACAACCTTGGGAAAGTGGGATGTTTTCACTGCTTTCAAATGCAATGGGATTCCCAAAGCCTGGCAGATACTCTGAGCATGAAGGATTTTATTGTTTTGTTTGGTTTTCTCCTGGAAAATAGTGTGTGTGTTCTTTCTCGTGTTCATTAGGTAGGCAGCTTGGTGGCCTAATGCATGAGACAAACATACAGAGAGAGATGAAGTGTAAAAATCTATTTCCAAAGCCAGGGAATATCTCATTGATTATCAAGTGCTGTGTGTTAGCTACATTAGGATGAAATACAGCTGCAAAGAGTTCAGGAAGGATAATTGTCTGATGAAATCAACAGAAGTTCCCACCTTAAGTAACTCTGTTTCTAATAACTTGGTCTTTCAGTCTGCTGTAAATGTTGGGGATGATGCTGCATCCTTGGCAAAAGCCAAGGAAATGAAAACACCTTGCACAAGCAATGTATGCCTTACTAGTTCACTGCATCAAGTCTTACAGCTATTACAAAAGACTCCATAACTTAAAGAAAATTCCACTGTTTTGATTGTTTGCTTTGTTCTTGGAGGACTAGCCTTCCCTAGAAATCTGTTACAAATTCATCACATCTAACTACGTAGGGGAAAAGACATTTAGAAAAAGCACTTTTTCCATCAGGTGAAATTCCTATTTAACTTGGGAGAGACAAGTTAACAGGTATGACAGCTAACTGGGGGTGAGGAATCTCTGTTTATGGCATCTTCCTTGTGGCAGAGTTTTTTTTCTAATGTGTCTAGAAGTTCTCTGATGATTAACTTGGGGCAGATTACTAACACCCACAGGCTGCTTCCAACACCTCCATCTGCTTTTCCAGATGATGGTGCAAAGGACCTTTTTTTTTTCCCCCTCCCCCTGCTTTTTTATGTTTCTCCTGTAAGGATCTGTATTTTATATGTACAGTGCTTAATTCCCTTGGGAAATTTGTACAGTAACTCAAATCACACCTGAGCTTACAAATGGCCAGTGTTGCTCTGGCAGAGCCAGATATGTAGTGCCTGCTCCTGTGGTAATTGTAGCACTGTGTTGCACACAAAGCCAGAGAGAGGAGCTTTGGCCGCTTACAGATTAGGTTTTCTTCCATTTTTCTGCAAGTGTCTGAGGGGAAAGTGCATGGCAATGTTCACACAAATGTTTAGAGGAGATTGATTCAGATTCCCCCCAGGAATATGTCAGGGCATACGGAGCAGGGTGGGAGGGTGACTGCGATGCCTTGTGGAGTGGCTCCCAAACAACACAACTGGGCTTCCAGACCAGCCAGAACATGCTGATAAATTCAGAAGACAACCTAATGATTGTTGTTTGGGAAGGAGCTGGTGAATGATGGATTTGAAAGTGGACCTCCCATCTGTTCTTGATTCATCTTCCATTGAAGCTAAAGAATGAGAATGAGCAACCAGGCAAAAGCTTCATCCAGCTGTCCGGGGATCATGTCACCAAGCCAGACAGCAGTCATTTAACTTTCCTCTCTCGTAAGACCAGTATACACTGGCAGAAATTTATTGTTTCTTCATTACTAAGGATTTACTGGATGCCTTTTTGGAGGAAAAGCAATATTTCCTGCTTTGTAAATGTGACCTTTCCTTTCTGGGTATTTTTTAGCCAGCTATATTTTTCTTCTATGAGATAAATGTGTGGATCATTGTAGAGAGGACAAAGTCCCAGTGGAGGATTAATAAGGATTGTCCTGCATGGTGAGGAATACTTAGCTGTGTCAATTTCGTAGGGCTGTGATATAGCAGCAAATGTCTATAGAAAATCAACAGATTGAATTGAGGGTGAGGGAGGGTTGGAAATTTTAGGGAAAAAGTAAATCAGATCCTTAATGATTAAATCAGTGATGCTTGCTTAGAGATAATGGCACTTATATCCACAGAGGTTCTGGCCCCAACAACAGCAGCCAGGGACCGACTGCTGAGGGAACACAGACTTCAGGATGACGTGGAGCAGGTACCAAAGACCAGTCTGTTTTCAGGTTGTTTGAGCACTTCCTATTTTGCGAAAGGGCAAATCTGCTCTAGAATATTTCCAATTAGCCTCCTGTCTCTCTAGTTGCAACTGAATGATGTGGGGGTTTTTATGCTGTGAATCTCTTTTTTAGTCTGTAACATTCTGTCATTTATTTTCAGAACAGCTGTGCTTTTCTGATAGATAGAGAGACATCTGTTCTGGTTATTGTATCAATCTAACACATTCATGATGGCTTTTTCCACCACCTCCTATGCTATGCTATCTTCTCCTTTTCTCATGAGAAGAACAGGAGGGAAGGCTTCTTGGATCTTTGGAACCTGTGAGGTTAAGGATACTACATGCATGTTGCCTATCTGAATTAGGTGAAAATACAAAACATCATTTTATGAAACACTTTAAAATAATAACTTTGTTCCCTGGAAACAAATAGTCTCCCTATAACATTCAGAGAAACAGGCTAGGAAAAAAATTCCAAATGAAATACATAAAGTGAACCAGTTACTTATTAGAAAATTGCAGTCACAAAGTACTTCATAGTGGTTCCAAATCAAATTGGAAGACTGTGGTACATTGGGTGCACAGGAAGCTGCCTTAGGACTGATGTTAATAATTAATAAAATAATTATTATTAAAATTAATAATTATTCTATTAGCATCTTGTGTGATGTAGGCAGTATTGCTTACTGATGGTATGAAACCTGGAAAGTCTGCAAATGCCACAGACACTGAGAAGAATTCAAAATGAACTTTATACATCAAAGGAACCGTGTGCAAGAAAAAAATGTGTGATTCAGTAAGAGCAAATGCAAAGTATCAGAGAAGTCGAGGATTACTTGGTTCAGCAGACTTTCTGCAGAAGTGGATCTAAGGCTTCTACAAGGTTACAAAACAGCAAGCACCAGGAATACCAACCCAGTGCAGAAACCCCAGAGAGCTTTTACCTAAATGTTGAGGAAGAACTGTTGTGAGTGAGATGAAGTGAAAAACCTCAGCTGCAATGCTTCCTTTCCTTATGGATTCCACACTTTGATAAAAACGAGGGAGAACTGAAAACAGTTTTATGCATAGTCATAGAAATGACCCCAGCATCTTAAAAGGCCAGAGATATGGATTATGGAAACTTCACTGGAGTTTGTAAAGAAGAGGTTAGAAAACAATATCAGAATAGCTGTAAATATAGTAATTTTCCAATACAATTGAGGAACAGACCAACTGATATCTCAAAGTCACATTGCAGTCATACTGCCTCCAGGTGAACGATTTTCTAATGTTTGTTTGGGTATTTTTTTGTATTGTAACTTGAATTTCCCCTAACTTAAAGAAACCTCAGGATTAACTTTTTGTACTTGAATTTAGAGTTACAAAATGGTGACTTTCTGCGAATGAAAATTAGCTAACAATCCTAAAACTTATTTTGAGCTGAAAACTGGAAGGAAAACTATATGGCATTTAAAAAAGTATCTATACCATTGATGAAACATGGGAGTATGGGAGTACCTGATACCCAAACTTCAGGAATTAAAATGTCAAACCTCATCCAATGTGCATCATGTTTTTTATAGAACAGTAATACCAAAAAAATGAAGAAAAATCATGGCACTAAACCACAAGGAATTGTAGAAACCAGGTTTGAATGAAACCTCTTGGCCATAGAATAAGGGAAGTCCAGTGTGAAGGAGGATAAACCATGATCCTTAGGTGAGCAAGATCAGCCGTGCACAAAAAGATGTGAAGTGGCCTGTACCTCTGGTTGCTTTGATGGAAGCATCCATTCAGGCCCTGCATTTAGAGCAACATCTCCAAGTGGAGCTGCTGTGCTGCAGACTACCAGCCACCCTCTGAAGCTGCTTCAAATATTCAGCATAATCTTAGCTTTTGAAGCTTCCTAATGTTTTACTGTGCTGTTGAAGACAAGTAGAGAAATTAATCTCCAACCTATTGCTTCAACCTCCATTTTTTTATTAAATAACCTTTTTACTGTCTATAGCTGCTCTTCCTGCCTTCATCTGTTGAGGCTCAGTAGAGTTGTGATGCTGAGACAATTTTGTGCCAGCCAATGCAAGAATCACTTCACTTCTTTCATTACCAACACAGCAGTATCTGTTTTTCAGACATGATGCCAAAAGAGAAATATATTCCACTACTTAGGTATCCTGCAGCACCAAGATCAATTATTCAAAATCCATGCTCTTGCACTTTAAAGACTGTAGATAGTGGGGATTTTGGAAATTAGATTGAAGTAGTTAAGTGTTGCAAATTTCCTCTCTTGAGTGGCTGTGGCTTGATATGGCTGCTTAAAGGATTCTTTGGCAAATGGATTGCATTTCCTAGTGGGATTTATGCTGTGAATAAATAAATTTCTATAATAAACTACTGATTCTTCTGTAGTCTTCATAGTCTGCCTTTCAAGTAAGTGCACAGGTGTATGAAAATTTCTGTCCATTTAAAACCAAGTAAGTCATCAAACTGGAACAAAAACCCTATACCTGAAAAAAACTCCATCAATTTTTTAAAATTTGCTTTGTAAATTTGTGAATTTTGTTAGTGCCATGGCCTATTTAATGCTAACTAGGTGTCAATCCTACGCAGAGCTGACTTGTCAGTGGGAGTGCTCTGGAAATAAGAAGTAGCATCTTGGAACATCTTGCATTTAAAGAGTGATATCCCCTCACTTTCCAAAGATGTCTAATTTCTTTTTAAACTAATTCTGTCACAAATCCAAACAGCTCTCTTGTTTCAAACAGAAGCAAAATTAGGAAAATCAGCCTGGAGGGAAGGGAAGAAACTCCCCAGGCTAGACAATGAAAGATCTTGAGGCATATTTATGTTTAAGCTGATATTCAGGCGTCCAGAATACTAGTAGATTTGGCTGCAGTTTTGGTATGCCTTTCAGGGTGGTGTTTGGTTTTTTTTTGTCTCACCTTTGGAAGACCTTGACACTATATGCACCCTAATAAAAAGGAACTGAAAATCTGGTTGCTTTTTTGGTCCTGAAATGAAAATAAAACTTTTCTGAAAAGACAGCAGGTGCTATCAGACATAGGGCTGGGGAATCTCCGCAGTTACAGCTTTGAGCCTTAACTTGTGACATAAATTGGTCTGACTGTGAGAAACACTTTCAGAGTTTGCATGTTGTACACAATTGATGATGCACAGCATTGTGACTGCACCACTGTTCTTTCTTAAACAACCTCCTTACTGCTCTTTGAGTCTTAGCTGAGTGATGCCAGCACTACTGTCAACTTGGGGAGTTCAGTGCTTGCCAGTGTGAGAATTATCTGTGAGCTCATTAGTGCTAGCTCTTTGAACATCTTGCTCTTCAACTGCCAGCTGTTACAGGATCTAATCTTTTTTCTTGACAAAGTTGTAGTAAATAAATACCCCCTTCCCCCAGCAAATATGTACTTACACTTGATAACTACTACAATATTCCATAGAAATGTTTGGTCTTTCACTTGTTTGCTTTTCTTATTCTCTATTGTCTCCAAATCTTAATTTAACCTAGAAATTGAACTTTATAGAAACATTTCCTAGGTGCATCTCCACTTTGGAGAAGTGAACGTTACTTTCTTCTGCTTTCAGCTGGTGCTGAAACTTTCAAGCTTAAAACAAAATACAGCAGGGAATGTGAACTGCTCTGCCATTTCAGAGCCCAAGAACAAGGTTGGGATTAAGTCCCGATCTTGGTAAATAGAATTACCATTTCTGATGGGAGCAGGATAAAAATGGAAAATAAATGCTTTTTCATTCCATTGGAAAGGGATATAACTGTACAAAAATGGTAACTTAATTCTGTGTCTTATCTCTGCTGACTTTGGGTTGATAGGCTGACTTTGTCTTGCTTTTGCCTCTGAGTGCTTTTGGCTCATTCTAAGCCTCTCCAGGTAACCACAATACTTCTGTTTTGCCAAATGGTCTATTACATTAGTAGAAGATAACTACTTCTTTCTCATTAGCTTACTTAATACTGCACTTGATTAAGCACAAAGTGCCTGGAGCTTACACACACACACAAGCATATATATAATCAGCCTGAGAAACCTGATCTTCACACATCATTTTCTATTTGGGTTTTATAGGCTGAGGCATTTTAAAAGGCAGGGAATTGTGAGTTGTTACTATTCTCTCCTGGTAATTTAGGAGCCAGGTAGCAGAGCTCAGGATTCTGTCTGCAGTGAAATCAATTGCCAGTTCCCCAGGTCAAGCTTTATTTGTAGAACAGCCCCCTCTGCACAGAGGTTGCAGCTAAGACAGAAGAATTTAAGTAAGCAAAGGAATATCTCAGTTCACTGTCTGAGCCACCTGGCAAGGTGACACTTCAGGCCTTGTGCAAAGACCACATTGCTTTACAGAGTTTGAACAACCTGGAAATGATCAGGCTTCACATAATTTCTTTCAAAGATGGGAATAAGGTAGCTTGGTGAAGGCAAGTTCAAAAGCAGATGGCTATTCTTATACAGAGGATCAACTGATTTATATGGAGTGTGATGGAATATTCTTCTGTCCTGTATCTGGTTATGAGGATCTTGAACTAGATGAATGATACTGCCTAATAAGTAGAAATGGTCTGAAAGCTGAGTTTCAAATACCTGAGACAACCTGTGACCTGTTCTATACCCTGATGAGTCACCAGTCCATCTTCCCTTTGCATAGCAAGATGGTTTGGGGTGGGTGTATTGTTGTCCAGCTGATGCTGTTTGAAAATGAATTCCTGAACTCCATGTTGTAAGCAAGGTGTCATTAGAAGGTAGAACTGGCATTGGCACATCCAGCTGGCAACCCAATGTACTTTGGCAACAGTACCCCAGCTACTAGTGCCAAAGAGGTGGTGAAAGAATCCTTGAGGCTCAGGTGGCCAGTGGTGGAGGAGGAGCAGCAGGTGCCAGAAAAAAAGAAGAAAGAAACAATAGCATCAACAAATTTTTGATGGCAGTACTTTGTGTTCAGCAATTAATGCAGCAAGTACTGCTCAGTTGGCATGGACAGGAAGAAAGTCACAAATAAAACTCTTGACAAATCAAACTCAATTTATCCCAAGTTTCTGCACCCATTTACAGCCATGGGAGTCACTGCCATTTGCAAATAGCTTCCTTCTATTTTTAACAGCAGATTTGATCAGCATGTCTGCTCTTGAAAGATAGTTATTAGGGCTGGCATCCCCATCCCAGTGAACCTGTAATTTCACAAATAATACCTATTGCAGCTTCATCTTAGGGGAAAAAAAAAAAAAAAAAAAAAAAAAAAGAAAGAGAGAGAAAGAAAAAGGAGCTGGAAGAGGTCAGGGAAGTATTTTTTTTCAAACAAAGATTCTGGGACAAATTCTCAGCAACTGAAGAACAATGGAGCAGTCAAGGAATGGCACCCTTCCTGACTGTGCCTTTTCCTTCACTGAGGAAATAGGTGCTATGATTTGTCCAGGCTGTAGACAATTACCCCAAAGTGGTACACAAGCATTGGTGAGGAGCACTTGAATTTGTCAGAAGAGATGATTCTCCATCTTTGGCTAATTTTGTGTTATCTAGCTGTTTCTTCAGATAGGAAATCGAACTCGGTTGGGTTTACTGAAATGCTTGTTAATGCATAGCTCTGTCTTAATGGTCTTGAGGTGGAAAAAATGGATATCTAGCAAATAAATGTCTCCCATCTTCATCCAACTGGAAGGGGGAACTGTTCAAACAGACCTTTGAGTGGAAGATTTTTCCCTTCTTTTGTTCTTTTACTGTATCTTCTCCCCATCACCCCTCTCTAAGAGGACCAACAGAATACACCTGCCAGAGACACAGGAGAAGCATCTCTGAACCTGATTTTGTCTGTCTAAGCAAGGTGGGAGATAAGAGTTTAGACACTGTCTGCATTGATATCTTTGCTCTTCACATCTGTGTTCACAGTAGTTTTTGATGAAATAACATCATACCCCTTCAGTAGTGATATTATATCCTGAAGTAACTGGATTAGATAATGCAAAAGTTTGGATGTTTTTCTTACCTTTATTCCCCCTTTTTTTCCCTGCAGTTTGGACTGCCCTAACCCCCCAAACCTGCATGGCTTCTATTCTGATGCTGCCTTGAACTCAGACAACTTGGCTCTTATGTGGAGCTGGCTTGTGGTCATGCAAACCTATTTTTACTTCCTCTGTGATCTTGCATACATTATACACTCCGTTTCATGGTTACACTTTGTGCCTGCGTGTTCTTGTCACACTGCCTAGATGACTAAGGCTCATTAGAGTTGTATTATGTGTTTGAAATCACCCTAACTGGCTAAAAAAGATCTCAAAACACATAACTAGTTCCCAGTGCTACCATATCATGGTCTGCTCCTCTGGTGTCTCACTTAGCCTGATGCACATATCCTAACCTCCAAGGCAATTTTTGCTGATCCCACTAAGTATCTGTAAAGTTACATTGCCACAAGCATTGCCACAAGCATTGCCACAGAAAAGTATAAAACCAGGACTAGAAGGGACTTCTATGACTTCCAGTGCTGTCCCCTGGTTTCACAGGCAGCCATATAATTTAATTTATTTCATGAACTTATCAAGGTTTTTCATCCTGAAAGTAGTTTGGCCTTTCTGGGAGACCCAAAAGGGACTTGCAAGGGCAAAGCTTATCCAGAGCATTTAATGTTAGTGACCACACAGGCTTCAGAAAGCCACATCCTGTGTACTGTTTGGCTTTACTCCTGTGCCTTGAATGTAGCTGGAAATCTTGCCATTGGAAACAATAATACGAGGGCTTTAGGGGGAAAACCCCTCAATTTTTCAAAGACTTTGTATCATTCCTCTCTTCTACCAAACATACTATATCAATAGTTGTTTGTTGTTTTGTTTTGTTTTGTTTTTTCCAGTGGATGCTTGTATCTTTGACCTCCATGGAAAGACCTCCAAAATATGAAACTCAGTTTTTGCTTGGAGCAACTTTTTGGGTTGAGTAATAAAATGGAACATGGAGATGTTGACAAAATAACAAGTAAAAGGGTTATTAACAGTGTTACCATTACAAATTCTCAGCATGAGCAAGCTGATGTAGTCTGCTATTTACAGGACATTCAGTGAACAAAACCCTGTAATTATTCCGAATGTGCATTTTTAAAAAACATCACCAGAATCTGGAGTAGCCACTAGCTGAAGGCAGTGCTGACACACACAATTTCATTCTTCATGTTTTTTGTTTTTCTTTTTTGAGTTGTTCCATCCTTGTTTTATATCTTAACATAGACGATTATTCCTGATTTTGTGCTGCTCCACCTTTTGGTCTGGTTTTACTTGAAAGAAGGATGTTTGGTTTTGAAAGTGTAGATTTAGTTTTTAATATCTTGGAAGCTTTTTTTATGCCTATGATGCTGGGAGGGACAGGGAAGTTGTATGTGCTATGTGAGAGTTAAGGAATACATAGACATCATTTAACCATCAGTATCCATTTTCCAAGCAGTTGGTCTGGCCACAATTTTGGATGCACACAAAATCTGTGCTGAGTCAGGCCTGAACATCAAGAGAAATCCCACAGCTTGTTCTGTGAATATGAAAGGTATAGATGGTTTAAAGGGATGCTTTTAGCTATTCCCTCTCCTCTCCGTGCCTACAGGAAGCAGCATATGGAAGAAGTCTGCTGTGTCACTGCAAAGCTATTAGTGGAGTTATGAATTTTGGGTACCTTTTGCCTTTTTAGTTCACAAGTTGATTGTACTGCCTAATTCTTCAATTTTGGTAAGGAATCAAATCCCAGGAACCTTAAAGCCTAAGACTACAGGCAAAAGGGAATTGGTCCTTTAATTTGCTGCCCTTCAATTTCCAGATAGAAGTAGGGGAAGATTCAGCTCTGAGTTACCTGAGGGGGCCCTTGAACTAGTCTGCATGAAAATTTCCTGCTTTGCTCAAAAATGCTCAGAGGAAATATTAGAACAGCACAAAAATGCAGGTGTTTATATGAATAATTAGTTGCAGTCTGGTCACATCCACTCCCCTGGCAGACGTCATGAGATACCCTCTAGCCAGGAAGCTTTACTCTTCAGATCTCCCTTTGGCAATGTGTGGCCTTTATCAGTGAGAAGTGAAACTGAAGAAGTTGAGGCTATTCAGGACATTACTGTGACTGAGAATATTTACAAACACGTTTTTGATATGATATGGTTGGTCATAACACAAGGGGTTATAAATATGCCCTTTCCTCCCTCTGTCCTTTTCTACCCACACACTGGGTGCTGCTGCCAAGTCTTAGATGGTATAGCCCCATAAATATATTTAAGGCTTTCCTTCTCTGGGCTTGTGGGAGGATTTTTGCAGATTTTTGTTGTTATTGTTCTTTTTTTTTTTTTTTTTTTCCAAGTGGAAAGACAACAAGCACTGGAACCTCTTCTGATAATTAGATCTTGGGAGCCAGCCCATCTGTTTCTGTTTATATGCTACCCCAAAAAAGTCTATTTTAGCAACACTAACCGCCAGCAAGGTCCAGAAGTCCTTTTCAGTAATTATGTATTTTCGGTCTTTAGAAAACACATTTAGTAGCCAGCTGACCCTAGTGGAATACCATTTTACAGAGGAGATCTTTGCTAGCAGTAATTGGCCAGCTGGAAATTTCCCTTGGGCAAGTTTAAAACACATCTTCTTTATCTACAATGGAAAAGAAGTTTGTCCTATTAGCCTCCCAGACATAAAGATGTTCTGTAGCTTCAGAGAGAACTTTGAAAACATTCCCATTAGAGAGAGCTCTGCTTATGTATGGGAGGACTCAATATGTTTAGTAATTATTACACAGAGCCCATTTGCAGAAAAATGGGAATTTTGTGGCTTGGCAGTTCGTGTATTTCTCAGCCAGATCTGCCATTTGCTGTCACATCTCTAGACCCTTTGCAACATTTTAGTAAATAATTAAAATACTGGGTCTGCCTCTCCACTCCATTGCCAGCCTTTATGGATTTGAAATTTCATTTAGCATCACAATTATGTGTATCTATCGCCTCCTGGAGGAGGGGGTAAAGCACAGGGAGGTTCTGGCTGAGAAGTCAAACATGGCTAAGGAAAATTTTGGATGGGAATAATATTTTTTTTATTTTTGGACAAAATTACAGTGAAGATGAAGAAAAAAATAATTTCCTCATCAGCTACAAGTCACCTCAAGGACAAACTATAATACCAGAAGTGAAACCAAGTTACTCTAGTTTTCAGCATCAGATTCTAATGAAAAGAGTATTCTTTTCCTCTATTGTCACAATTAGTTTCTAGGGGCATAATTGGAATCAAACATGATTGATTTCAGGTAGGAAAGCAAGCAGCAAGGGCAGATGAACTCCAGAGCGGCAAAGCTCTTTTTTATTTTTCTATTGTCATTAAGAATAATCATTAAAAGGAGGCATAACTCAGCCTTCTTAAAGATATGATATTTCAGCAGACTTGTTCCTAAAATGAATATTAAATAAGCTTTCCACTGAGTCTCAGCAGCTATTTAACTTTTGATCCCTCTTTTTTGTGCCAGCAATGAAATACACGTTTCCTCCACTATCAGTAAGTCCATCTATGAGAAAGACTGTCCACTGCCAATGGTAGACAGACATAGGGAAGCCTCCTAGGACAGGGGATGCTCCTGCTGATCTGCTATTTCACTCACATCACTGATCTGAATGCAGGTTGGGGTCTGCCCTGATGGAGGGGCAGGTCTGAATGCTGAGGACCTGCCTTGTTTTATTTTCTTACACTGGCTGGCAGATGCAACAAGACCTTTCAGTCCTGACACCATTGGCTCTTCAAATGCCCGTGGGATGAAGGCTGCTCTGGCAGTGCCTCAAGAACCAGTTTTTGTCAGTCAATGTCATTCCAGCATTTTCATACACACTAATACCTGTAACAAATCTAACCCATTAAAACTTAGGAGTCACTCATGAACTCCTCTTCCTGGTGGCAATGGCACACATTTTCCCTAAGCATCTGTGAAAGAAATGACCCATCTATGGGGTATTTCCAAAAAACTCCCTGCTGCTATCTTTTGACTGACCTTCTATTGTTTCTGCTCCTTGGTAAGATGACTGAAGACAAGACAAATAATTAATTGTTGGTGAGATAGTAATTTCAAAATGTCATTTTTTTGTTGTTGTTGTTTTGTGACTTAAAATGGCAGAAACATAGATGTGTTTTGTTGCTCTGATTTATTTTTTTTTTTTTGCATTTTGCCTTGCTTAAATCTTATCCTAACCTGTCATCACCTATGTGTTGATAACATGGTCAAGAAATTTTTCATGCGATATTAATGTGTCATCTATCTACCTCTTTTTTATTGTTGCTTTTGAAATAAAACCTTTTGCTTTTAATTTTTCAGAAGCCAACCTTTCTTCTGCTATTTTTCTCCACCTAATGAAAAATACTGAAATATTTTTATCCTGCTTTGGTTCAGGACTGAAATGATGCAGGACTGAAAAGATTCAGGAATTGTCCACACACATAGACACAGATATTTATGACAAGATGGGAATTTTCAAGAAAACTTGTTGCAGAAGCTGTTCACTCTCATGTAATGTGCTGCTAGAAGGGTGGATCTGTAGAGTCAAATGGTGTGTAGATCTTTCAGGTATTTTTGGGAGTTGATACTTTGGATCAACTTTCATGCTGTCCCATGAGCTGAAAGCCTATTAGCAGCTGGACTAGCTTGCTTTCATGCTAAAGGAGTCTAATCACATGCTCCAAGGCTATGTGGTGATGCAAAGTCAAATCCTAGAAATGTGGCTGATCAGGACGTTTACTCTGTTTTAAGAGGATACTGCAGATGCAGTCTGAGATGCGGCTCCTAGCGACAGACCACTGCTGTGGACCATTGCCAACTTTGATCTTTCAGTTATGCAGAGTTTGGCAATAAAGGATGTCCTGTCATACTTTCATGATGATCTTACATTTGTCACACAGAAAAGAAAAAAACCCCATTTATTTTTATTAATGGCAATTATTGACTGTGCAATGGTAACTGCAATGTGAACTACTATGAAAGCAGAGATATCCATTATTGTCATTGTTTAGGAAACTCTAGTATGATGGAAGCTTTTGTCAAATAAGTCTGAAGGCAAGTTTAGAGAGTTTTACCTTGCTATTTTTAATCTAAATATGTGTAATTCCAAGATCTGAGAGACCAAGAATCATACCATTAAATTCCAGAAACATAAATTGTTTTGTCAAGTTATTAGTGGAACTGACAATTTGACATTTTTTTGTAAATGCTGACATGACGTGTACATACTTAAGTGGTTTTACTCTGCTGGAAGTAGATTAATTCAGACTCTTTTTAGCCCCACAAACAGTCATTCTAGGGAGATGGTTTATTAAATTTACCTGAACATGAAATTAAAATGTGATTGATGTCTTCTTATTTGATATATGTGTAATTTTGTGATACTAGTAAGAGCTGTGTATTTTGAACATTATGTATAATGAGAATTCAGTTGCAATTAAATTAAATAGAGGATGTGGAAGCAGTTTATACAGTAGGTATTTAATGACTAGTTAGCTCTTGTAGCCTCAGAAATTAACTTGGGAGGATCTGAGATATCTCTAGCTATTGAAATTGAACTGTCTTTAGGGAGAATTAAAGAATGCTTATCCTTGGAGAGCCATTTCTGAAGACATTGACTTTCTGCCATTTCTTCAGTGAAGTCTCTTCACATTTACAGTACTGCCTTATGCTTTTATGACTCCAAAAGTCTACTAGAAGAAAATTTTGATTGCAGCTTACCAGATCCTTCTAATTTTATGGAGATATTAGCAATACTAGCTTGATGATATCCAGGATCAAGGCCAAAGATAGGGTAGTAAAGTTCAGCTCTAATGAACTAAAACTACAGGTTCATCTCAGAATGAATCCTTGTTTCAGTACTTAAACACATGTCCCATTCATTTCCTTGATGGCTGAGAAGAGACTGTAAGTCACTTCTCTGTTCTGTTGCAGACATTTACAAATCAAAGTCTGATAGATAACTCTTGTAGAAAAAGGATTTAATTTTCAATATAAGTGACAGAAATGAAGGAATTAATGATTTGCACAACTTCTTAAAATAGTTAATGCAAAAACTTCCTGTAATGCAATGTTCTGGCTGAAAATTAACATGTAAAAATCCAAGACAATTTAAAATTATAGTTCCCGTAGCTACTGTAACTCATGTAGCAATCCAGTTAGGCAGTCCTTGATAAAGGTGCATCTGTCTGTGTCTAATTTGGAGTTTTGGAGTTAGGCATCCTAGCTCCTCAGTAGGATAAAGGTAGATAGGTAACTTTGGATATTAGTTGCCCACACACTTCTTAAATAAGCAGAAAGTGACCTAGCAAAATTGTACTATAAAGGTAAAATTCCATCATCATCTGGACACATTATTAAAAAAAAAAAAAAAAAAGGCTTCTAACTTCAATTGAAGGAATTTCACTGGTTGCAGGGGTTTGGGAAGGGACCCAGAGATGCAGCAGGGATGTGCATGCTGCAAGCGAGCTCATACTGCGAGTATCTTCTTCTAGTCTGTCTTCTGCAAAGCACAAACATCCTTTCTCTGGGGCAAGCTGATAACACAAGAATGAATGAACACCAGTTAACATTTCCCTGCCTGTGATCAGAGAAATCCATCATTCAAAACCTAACTAACTGAAGCAGTACTGGAAAAAAAAGAATTAACTGTTAGATGTGTGTGTCTTCAGCAAGAGAGTCTTCTGAGCCTCTGGAGGCAAAAAAAATCTTTCTATCCTGATGTTAGTCTCTGAAAGCCTCTGAAATTTGGTGGTCTAGGTGGTTCAGGGAAAATGGAATCTTGTATATTTGACAGCATAATTATTATGCTCTTTCAGATTTATACAGCTCTTTCATAAGAAACACTTAATACTTCATACGGATATTACTTTTCCCATCAAATATCTCTCTGGAAAAAGTTAATAATTTAGGAACTTTTATATTAAAAAAAGGCTAATTCAACAGATGCGTCTGATACCATCATCAGATGTTGCATGAAGGGAACTAAAACTTTTCCCTTTTGCTTTGAAGTAAACTTCGTGTTTATGACAAACTCTCCCAAGCTTGATGAACCTGGTTTTCAAACAGTAGTTTAAAGCTACACTGCAGAGGATAGATGGTTGCTCCCTTCTGTATCATTCTGTCCTGAGATTCATGGCCAGTTTATTTTCTTTACACTTCCTTTGCCCTGCTGTATCTCTGACCTCATTAGGAAAAAACTATTCCATTTATCCTTCTCTTCAAGTTTTGATTTGCAGGTTTATCTCGATTTCTTTGGCATCAAAAATCACCTATAATGTGTATCACGCTGCAAAAGTAATAAAAGAAACCTCTGATTTAGTTCTTAAAAACTGGAAAGAAGGGGGAGCTTCAGTGTGAACACGACAAAGTTTAACTAGTTTGAAGAGTCAGTATTTTCCTGATTTAGTGGCAACAAATAACTCAGGATACATAGTATTAAAAGGAAAACTTGAGGGGAAATAATAATTAAAATCCTTACAGATATAATCAATTTGGGGTTTTTTCATGCTTAAATACATGCTGGGTAGAAGCCTGGATGGGACTCCTTCCTTAGAGGCAAATATAAATGAAGATGAATATGTTTTACTATGCATACATATGTGCACACATATTGACTTGAGCAAAAATGTATATACATGTAATATGCATGTACATGAGCTGCTTTTTGCCTAATTTACCAGTCAGCCTGAAGAAAACAAAGTGCTGTGAAGCCTTGCTGTTGTGGGACCAGATTTGGACGGAATAAATATCCAATGAGTAGTGTTTTAGGACATCACTTAGGCTCAAATCTCAGTCTGTGAAGCCATAAGACTGAGTAAATATAAGATAGTTGCTGAAATGCTTTCCATGAGAGCTTAAATATTTCATCCTTGACATTGCAAATGTTCTTACTCCATCAGGGACACCATTGCCAACTTAGCCTCATTGATTGTCAAGGAAAAGAACAGTAACACCACTTCATTTTTCAATAACCTATGGAAGAGTTACAACAGACTCACTGCAGCACATTAAGTGGAATTAAGGGATGCATGTGGCATTGTCCTACAGGAGTTCCTGAGATGTTCATCAGTCTGTGTTTTCTGCTTTGCACAGGAGATGAAAGATTAATGCAATACAGAAGCTGTGCTGTTGTCTAGGCCAAGCTGGATGCCACCAATAGCAAAATGGACAAATCTGATCAGCCTGGAGTGGGGACTTGATGTTAATTGTTGCTGCTTTTGAAAATCTAAGTGCTTTGTGTGACAGGCTCATTTTTCTTCATGTTTATCTCTTTGAATCTCAGGAGGAGGCAATGTAAATCGCACATCGCACGAAGGTTAGGACAGATAGCAGTGGGAAGTAGGAAGTTTTGATAGACAAGGCTTCCTTAGAGGACACATTTGAAAGTGTTTCTCCCCATTTACCAGGTAGGGTGTTTAGGCACTTACTTTCATACGATTACCTTGCTTGGTTCTTGAAGTTAGGTATGACTTGAATTTTGTTGTGCTTTTTCAGGATTCATCCGTTGATACAATAATGGAATACAGTACCTAAAATTTGTAGGGGTATGAAGAACCTCTCTGGAAACAGCTTGCTTGATTCAGAAGTAGGAAATAACTTAGAATAAAGATCTTACCTGGTTGTGGTAAGTGAGGTGACTTTCCCACTTCTGTCCTGTTTGCAGTTAGCACAGAAAACAACATGGAAAGCTGAACTTGGGTAGCTTCTGATATGTAAGCACAGTTCTATATTCTTTGGGAACTCTGGTTCCAGGTGAAGTGAAACTGAAGGAAAGAGGCATTTTGTCAGCTCGTAGAGACAGTATTTGTCATTACAGCTGTGTGCAAACATGCTGGTTTTTAATGATGAGTGGCAAGCCTGCCTTTAGACTACACTGACCTCCCATCCACCCCACAGTAGCCTCTGCTGGTTTATGCCCTTCCAGTGACACCCTGGATCTTTCAGCATATTGCACTGCATTTCTCATTGCATTGTACCACTCCAATTAGAAAAAAGACAATAGCTCTGTACAAGCAGAAGCATCTGGGCAAACATAGCATGCAACTCCCTAGAGAAAATTACTTGCCTGACTTGGAGTTGAGGGAGACAACACTGACCTTGGCATCTATCCCTTTAAAGATAAGGGGTCATCAAATATATAGGTTTGCATCAGATACCAGCAGTAAAAAGCAGATGATCTTCCAGAGCTAAGGAACACATTTACCAAAAGGCTAAGCAGCATATCACCTCTGGGAATTTGTGGGCTAGTGAGTTTCCTGAGGATATTTGGCCCACACAGAAAACATTCAGTCATCCTAATCTTCAAGGATCAATGAAAATGCCTGTCAAGATGTTGAGGAAAACTTCAGAGTGAATTGAGCCCATTCTTCTGCCTTGGTTGGACAGAATAGTGCTATTAAGAAGAGTCAGAGAGGCAAGTGCTGAGGGTCTTTGCCACTGAATCCTAACCTGATTCATCTTTATTCAGTGATGTTTTGCTTTACCAGGCCAAAGGTTAAATACAAGTCACCGATAATTAAGATATTTTTATAAAGACACAATAGTTATTGCTATGCTGACAACTCTTTCAATATGCTGTTATGATGAATTGAAATGCTTCTCTAATGCTTGCTATGTATCTGCTCTAAACATGTAATTACTTTGCTTCTGCTTCTTAATCATGCAACTCATACGTGAGGCAAAGGATTAAGAAAATGCTGTTATTCTGGGAATCAAAACTTTCACCTCTTCTTTCCTCCTCTCTCCTAAACCATGGGCAGGTATATAAAGGTTTTATGTGACTCCATAGGTACAATTTCTATCACAGAGAGAGCTTATATTGTGCTGATAAAAATAAATGAGATCTTCTGGAGCACAGCTGAACCATCAATATATTTCAGTGAAGGAACACCAGTTTCTACAGATGGTGGTACCCATACATGTCATTGAGACAATGCATTGCTGGAGTGTCTGTGTTGTCCAGACTGACTGCCTGGGGTTGCTCTTTCAGGGAGGAAGAAAGGATAGAAGAAGTAATAGGCAGCAGTCAAAGTGGGGACTTCTGGACATGAAGTATATCTTTTTGCTGTCAAAACCCTCCCTTTTAATTGGTTGGCAAAGCAAATGCTTAAGTATCATCCAGCTACACTGATTCAACTAGAAAAGAAATAATTTACATCTGGAAGACAAGGAATAAGTAAGCTTTTGGAATATTGTAGAAAAATCCTTTTCTCCCTCTTCCTTGGTTTAACACTTCTAATTTATACTACAACTTTACATATTTTCATATCTTTATTGTGATTTTCTATATTATAAAATTACAAGAGGACTTAAGGGTTTGCTGTATTTGAACTGGATTCATACTAATAGATGAGGTGAGATAGCACTTTTTCTTGTCTGCTTCTAACATCTGAGCATACAAAAACACTGTTGTATTTCAGCCCATTGCATTCTTACCTTGATATAACATAGACTTGGGTCATGGTGATCTGCTTACACATTACCTTCAAGTGATGAAGCAAACTCAGTGTGGTTGTATTTGTCTGGAAAACCAAAAGCTTTGGTTGCACTTAGACTAATGCCACAAAGCTGAAGCTGGGAACTTCAGATGCGATAGTTTGTTGGCTTGCAAAAGTGTGAGCAGCTTCTGTGGCTCCTTAAATACAGCTTGCTGAGAGCTGATGCAATAGGCTTCACCTCGAGTACTGTGTACAGCTCTGGGCCCCTCACTTCAAGAAGGACTTTGAGGTGCTGGAATGGATCCAGAGGAGAGCAACAAGGCTGGTGAAAGGATTAGAGGGAAAGTCTTATGGGGAGAGGTTGAGGATGCTGGGGTTGTTTAGCCTGGAGAAGAGGAGACTCAGGGGGGACCTTATCACTCTCTTCAACTACCTGAAGGGAGGTTGTAGTCAGGTGGGGGCTGGGCTCTTTTTCCAGGCAACCAGTGACAGGACAAGAGGGCACAGCCTGAAGCTGCTCCAAGGGAGGTTTAGGTTGGATATTAGGAAGTACTTCCTCACGGAGAGGGTGATTAGACATTGGAATGGACTCCCCAGGGAAGTGACGGAGGCAGTGTCCTTGGATGTGTTCAAGGAAAGGCTGGATGTGGCACTTAGTGCCATGGTCTAGATGGTGTGGTGGTGTTGGCCATAGGCTGGACTTGATGATCTTAAAGGTCTTTTCCAGCCTTGGTGATTCTGTGATTCTGTAATAGCATAAAGGCAGGCAATGTATGTCTGATACTGTAGGTCTAACCTACTTCTGGTCGAAGAACCAGGGGGTGGCATGAAGTCATCAAGCAGGTAACCATGCATAGCTATGGATTTTAGCTTTTTGATTTTTCTCTTTTCTTTTCCCCTTCTGGTTCAATAGCTTCTTTGAATCTGCTCAGGGACAATGTGACTTCATGGAGAAAGGGAACATGCCAAACCAAAAGAAAACATGAAGTACTGTGGAGATCAGTGTGGAACTCCCTAGGGTTTCATTAACTAAGTAAATGACTTGCATGGCAGCAGCCAAAAGGTACATTGTCAAGTAGAGATGATGCCAAAAAAAAAAAAAAAAAAAAAAAAAGAACAAAAAAAAAAAAAGAACAAGAAATAAAAAAAAAACCCACACAGGAATGAATAACTGAAACAGGCAGATGAAAAACTGAATTCTAGGCTAACTCCATTGGCTGCAAGTTTGGAAAGCAGATTAATATAGATAACAGCAGAATAAAAAGATGCAGCAATGTGAAAAAAAAGAGGTATATTTCAAAAGAGAAGATGTTGAAAACTGCATACTGAAAAGGAAAGAGGCTTGGGAGTTTAACTGAAGGTAAAAAAGAAAGTAGAAAAATAAAAAGCCACACTGTGCTCAGGTGCATTTCAGGATACCATAAGTATTCTAAGTAGTCTTGTAAGAGAAATGTGGTATAAATCAAAGAAGATGGCATTATTGCTAGAAGGCTTGGGGAATGAAGACCTTGCTCACAGCAGAGTGTTCAGGTTTGGTGACTAAAATTGAGAAAACATGTAATCACTGTTGAAGGGAAAGCAGTACTGAGAAATCACAGATTAGTCCTGATTTCCAAGATTCAACCACACTAAAAAGAGTAAGAAAAGTCACAGACTTACTTCTCCTTGCTAAAGATAAAAAAGACCTCCATGGGGACCTACACATTTCTGATAGAATCACCAAAGAAGCCTGAGAAAGTGTGATCCAATTACATTATTTAAATAACCTGCAAGTGGGAATGTTTGTTCAGATCTGTGCAGGAAGGGAATTTCAAGAGAAAGCCTTGGATTTCAGAATTAAATTGGCAAAACCAGAAGATTATCTTTTGATGGCGTGTTGGGTCTGTTTGGTGAGGCTTTGTTAGCAGGGGAGGGCCCACAGGGGCAGCTCCTGTGAGAAGGTGCTGGAAGCTCCTCTGTCTCCAAAGCTGGACCCACCGCTGGCTGAGGCAGAGCCCACCAACAAAGGTGATAACCCCTTTGTGATTAACATATTAAAGAAGAGGAAAAGGAAACTGTTAAAAGACCTGCAGGGGAGAGGAGAGGGAGAAGTGAGAGCAGTAGCTGAGTAGAGATACCAAGGTCAGTGAGGAAGAAGGGGAAGGAGGTGCTGGAGCAGAGATGCCCTGGCAGCCTGTTATGAGAGACAGGCTGTCCCCATGCAGCCCATGAAGAAGCATGGTGGAGAAGATGTGCACCTGCTGTCCATGGCAGACCCCGCTCCAGGGAAGGTGGCTGCGCCCAGAGCAGGCTGCGACTCTGTGGCAAGCCTGTGCTGGAGCTGTCTGTTCCTGAGGGACTGCACCTCATGGGAGGGACTCATGTTGGAGAAGTTAGTGAAGGACTCTCTCCCATGGGAGGGACCCCACGCTGGAGCAGGGGAAGGGTGCGAGGAGTCCTTTCCCCTGAGGAGGGAGGAGCAGCAGAAAACCATGTGTGACGAACTGACCGCAGCACCCATTCCCTGTCCCCCTGCGCCACTGCAGGGGTGAAGGTAGAGAAATGGGAGGTAAAGTAATTTGGGCCCAGGAAGAAGGTGTTTGTAGGATCTGGTTTTGTTTCTCATTGTCCTGCTCTGATTTGTTTGGTGACAAATAATATTTCTTTCTTTTCCCTAAGTTGAGTCTGTTTTGCCCGTGACCATAACTGGTGAGGGAACTCTCCCTCCCTTGTCTCCACCCACAAGCTTTTTGTTATATTTTCTCCTCCCCATCAACATTGTAAAATGACTATTAAATGCAAAGACATCATGTCTGTCATTCAATCTGCAAACTGTTAAAAGCTGGGAGCTTATAAAACCAGAATACTGTTCTTATATCTTTTTCTTATACCCTGTTACAGAGACCAGGTTGGTATTGGAAACACAACACTGTGCAAGATGAACTTCTGTTCTGGAGCAACACAGATGCTCTTGTGCTGTACATGTTGTACACAAAGAATATTCCTGATAATTTTTAACTCCAAGGTGGTGAGTTCTTAGTTTTTCCACAGCCCTTGTCATGCCCTAAAATGCCAGCTGGTACTAAGTATAATGACACTTTTATCATTTTCTGTGTTGCACAGATAAAGAACCAGCTATGCTGTAAGAGAGCTTTGCAAACACTTCCACGGAAATAAATATGCAAAAGGAAATTTGTTATGGGGTTCTGTATGGTTCTGCAGAAGTTCATGATAACTTATCTGCTTTAAGCTGATGTGGATTGCATTTGTGCTGGTTTTGGTGCAAAGTGAAAAAGTATTCTGATAAGGAAGGAATGATGGGAGGGATCCCATAATACATGTGAGGAGGCTAAATTTCATTAAGCTAATTTTAACTTAGGAGGCTGGTTAATGGCCAAAAGCTCATCCTTAATGGTATTCTGGTCTGACCTGCCTTTTTTCTTCATGAGTGACTGAGGGAGAGTAAGGGGCTATGTTCCTAGGCTACAATTGGCATACAGCTGTCTGCAGCCCCATCACATGGCATTGTCTTTGGTGTATATGCAGTGCCCATAGAGACCCTGATGCTGGTGGGCCTTTCAGGACCATGTGAAATATCTGACCCCTTCACAACCAATATCTTTGATGATTTCTCTTGGAAAATGGCTAGGAGATAATCAGTGAGGGAAATTACCACAAGTCCCTTGTGATGTCCCATCCAGAACTGAAATTCAGCTAAAAACCAGAATGTCCAAAGTTGAGATTCGAACTTCCGATCCAGACCTACCACTTTTGCTGGTGCCAACCTCCATTCCAGCTCAGGTTTGTTTGAAACCAGTCCTCACACACTTTAAATGTGACCTGGATGAACCCGCTCATTATTTGATGAATTATGCAGCATTTGGAACACGTTGTCGTGAATTTGGCACTACTTTTTACTTCATGTGGGAAGTTTCCCCTTCACTGGTCTTTACTAGTAACTTTAAAGAAGTAGGTTCTAGTGAATATTTACTATCAACAATCCGAACATGAAACTTCTCAAAGCTTTGCAGTGAATTTCTTGGTGTATCCAAATTCCCCACCTACCTAAATGCTTCTTGAAAATCAGGGCATGTTTTAAGGTGAAAATTTAAGGAAATCAATATTTTATTTTTCACATAACTGTTCAGATCCATGTGCAAGTAATCTCATTGTTAAGCAGTACTGGTCATCCTTTCCCCAAGGATACAGCATCTCCAATTTTATTTTTTTCCTTCTCTGTGTGGGGGGGTGTGTGTGTATGGACATCTATAGCTTGGTACAAGTGCTGAGGGAGTGGAAGATGGAAAAGTAATCTAGAAGAAGCTGTGAAGTCATGAAGGACCTGGCGAGAAGTGACTGGTATCATCTGTTGTTGTTGTTCCAAGCAGCCACAGCAGAAGTGACTTCTGTTTTTAAAAAAAAAAAAAAAAAAATCCTCTTATCCCATCTGTTGGCCATATGGGTGAAAAACATGGTTTTCAGCATGCCCACACCTACTCACTGTCCAACAATCTGTCCTGGCCTAAACACTGTTGCTTACTGTGCCATAGCAAATTGTTCTTCCAAGGAACAACCAAAGCAATCTCTGCCTGTGAAGTGGGTTTTAGGAAAAACCTGAGAAAAATGAACATATGCATCAATCTATTTTGAGCCAGTGGGATTCTTCAGCTTGCCTCGCTGCTCTTTCAGGGGACAGAGAGAGGAACTGTGTTGGATTTTTCAGCCAACTGGAACAATTGACAGAGTTTTCTGAAAAATGTCTGTGCAAATACTTACTAGAAACTAAGCTGTCCATATTCCAAGTTAGAATAAACCAAAAATGGGTCATGTCTTAGAATCCATCTCAGATTTTACATTGGAGCCATATACATTGATTTAGTGCACTGGAGAGGTTGCTTTTAGGTCGGAGTTGCCTTTGTGTTTATTCTTGGAGTTTTTTGATAGGCACTTGAGTGCAGTACTGGTGCCCTCAGAGTGGTTTTCTTCCTGGTTGAGCCAAAGTTAAAGCCCATGCTTGAGCACTCTCAGAAGCCCCCTGCATGCCAGGTGGATCCATGCCCTCCATCAGTTAGCTCTCTACATATGTGCACTGCACACCTGGGAAAAGCAACTGGCAGAAACCTCACTGCAATAAGCACAGTGCAGACTATTATCACAAATTGAAATGGATTTCAGCAAATTAAACTCTGGTCTCCCTCTCTTTCCATTTCAGCAGGCAGAACACACACCCACCGAGACTGGGGCTTTCTGGAAGCATGTGTGGCAATTCACATGGCACTGAGACAACCACCAAAATCCCTCATTGTAGGAATTAGGAATCCCTAATGTAGGAATCTGAAGACCTGCTCCAAATGATACTGAAGTACTAGGGGAAAAGCATTTTAAAAACTTCTCACTGGCTTGGTTGGGTTTTGCTTTTGAGGTTTGGCCCTCGACCTAATTTAGTAGTGGCACTTTTCTCCTGAATATCAAATAACGCTTTTCATAGCTGATATTCTTCTCTTGTTCCTTTCAATCCAGAGAAAGAGTGCATTCCCATTCACAGGGAAAAGTTTGCACCCTCCTCAGAGTGACTTGCTAAAATTGTCATCTACGGGTGTAATGTTTTTAAGGAAGTTGTTCACATGATATGATAATGTCATGGTGGTCATCAGAAACACCATAATTTTAAGTCTGGGACTCAGTAAATAATTCTGTTCTTTATATTCTGTGAATCAGTGGGAGATTGATCTCTAATGTCCTGTGCATTCAAAAGTAACAAGGACTGAGAACAAAGTCTAAAATCTAAAATTTGATTACACTTGGAACATGAACAAAATGGCTTAAATATGAGTTTTGGGGCCCAACAAAATCTTTAGTGTAATGCTGTTAGCTTGCTTCAAAAGCTGTGGGAATCAAGAAAGATTTCTAGAGTGAAAAGTAGTTGACGAGGTACAAGCTTCTTCAGCTGATGCCCATTTTGAGAGTCTGAGTCTACTAATTCTCTCACTGACTCTCTTCAGCTGTTTCTAGCTGTGTTTTGGAGTGTGTTTTCTTGCTGCATCCATCAGGTAAGCTGCTGCTTTTTTTTTAAGAGAAAGAAAAGCAAAGTATCACCTTAGATTTTGAAGTATGCTCCTTATGCCATAAAATTAACTATGGAGGTAAGATCTGGAAGGCTCTGGATAGTAAGTAGTCTGAATCATTCATTAATCTCTTAAGTAGAGATGCAAACTGCAGGTGCCTGAATCTAGCAAAAGTTGCACTCATGTATACTCTAAAGACAACTCTAAGTGCTATAAAATGTTAATGTTCCATACCAAGGAAGTATGGAATAATATATGAAATGGAATAACACTTTGGTGACTCTAGTTATCTCTAGGTTTGAGGTGATAGTTTTTACAGGGTTGCATGAAATTTCTTGTGTGATTAGGAATAAATCTGTTGCTGTTGGAAGCAATTATTTGTCTGAAACAGTGTGCATGAAGCTCTTTTTCTTGCTCCTTTCCAGGATATGCAGAAGTCTGTTTTGCCAGGACAAAGGGAATGCTGCTTATCTGCATTATTTCTAATAAAGCCAGAGTCCCTGTTTGCTTCCAGTCATCTTCCAGCACTGTGGAGGTAGGTCAAAATTTTGGATATGCCTGAGGCTTTCTCTTTGACAGCAAAGTATCTTGAAAATCCTAGCTATCAAAGGTGGGTGAAGGAACAATGTTCTCAGGTAGCAGAGCAAAACTGCGTAATATTACCCTGCTGATGACTTTCTGGGAGCTGTATCTTGGGAGTGTTGCCTTGGCATTTCATTGTCTACCTGCAGCAGAGCAAATAGATTGTCCTTAAAGCTCAGTTTACAACCAAGCAAGAGAAGGAGGAAGATGGGCAACACCACACCCTGGCATTGTTTCTTTGTCTGGAGTTTTGTATAAAAAATCACCAAGCTACTTTTTCTAAGAAAAAAGTTACAGATTTTGGAGTCCTACTGAGAGTCTGCAGGCTGCCATGGCTGCATTGTGAGGTCATAGCAACATCTGGGATATGATTATTGGTTTCAAAAGGAGAGGAAACCAAAATCCATTTCAGGAGGCACAGGAGCTCTACCCAAAAGCAATTTTTAGTGCTCTGGTTGTGCTGCAGACTGGTGTGCTTTTCACAACAAGGGAAAATGTTTTGATGTTGTTAACTAACATCATGAACATATTTCCTTTTGGTAGGACGTGAGTTTTTATTGCTGTTACTCCCTTATGCACAAAAAGATTGGGAAGGAAAAAAAGAAAATCCCATCATAATACAATAGATTTATTAAACTGAGGCTATTTGCTTACAGACTGATGCTGAAAATAGAAAAGGCCTTGTTCCCTCAGATAAACTGGTTCTGAGACATACCTTTTATTAAAACTTAACACCCACACAATCCCTTCTTGCAGTGGTGTAAGGAAAAAAGAAAAAACAAACAAATTATTTGAAGTGAAAGTAACTGACTTGCACACTAGCTTATCATTCTGAGAGGAGGAATTTCATGGTAGAAGAATCAATTTGTTCATTACCATCTTTGATTACCAGTCCATAAGTTTTCTTTGCAGTCCTGTCCTAGATGTTCTGATGTGGCTGAGATGCTCTGTGTGGGTATACTGAGATATTTCCATTTAGCATGTATAATCCTCAACTAAGAAAACATTAAAAGTCTGTGAGTGTCCTGTTGAAACACCTGGAAACAGCAGCCTTGGTGTTGCTACCCCCTGAGAGTTGTGGCTCTTAAATAATAGGAAGACTTATATGGCTTAGTGATCTCCTAAACAGTGAGAGACCTCCTCGGTTCTCTTCTTAATCCTGCCACTTCTCTATGATCCTGAGAAAATGTGTTGTTTGTTTTGGTTTTTTCCCCCCTCCCTTGTATCTCTTGTGTGTCTGCTCTTTTCTGTCTCCCATATTCTCTGGAGGCTAAAAATGAAGTTTTTGTAAAGCACTTCTGTTACTTTATTCAGCTCTTAACTTATTTTTTGCCAAATTTTTGTCTGGTGATTAGTTACAAAGTTAAGCATTTGTTCTTGATTTAGAAAGTCTTTGCATGTTGGAAGCTTGGCCCTTCTGTTGTGGGCCAGCAGCAGAAATACCCTATGGATGTGTTTGGAGAAAGATTTGGAATTTTTGAGTCCGTTTTCATTCTTTGTAGCTGAACTGGTTAGCATCTAGAATGGGTTGCCCAGATGGCAGTTGATGTGACCTGGATCAGAAGGTGACCTGTGTTTACCTTATGCCCTTCTACCCCTAAAAGTTCATCAAAGTTGGAGGCAACTGTTCTATAAACTTTAGGGGCTTTCCAAATCTCTACCCAAGCCACTTAATGGAAACCTAACATCAGTTACTACATGATCTTGTTTTCCCAAAATCCAGATGCTTTCTGCTTGGGTTGCATGGGGTTAAGTAGTAGAGTTACCTCTCTAGTGTACCAGATACTGCAGAGCTCTACAGGATGGCAGAGGTGTCACCCAGAAATGTTGAAGTGTCAGAGTGGCATCTACAGAATGAAGAGGGTGAGGCTAAGAGCTGTCTGTCTGTCTGGGGAATGCCTGGGACACACTGTGCCTTTGTTTAGGAGATGACAAGGACCACAGAATTTGCAAAGGTTTAGGGTGCAGCTCAGCAGTGAGAGTCAGCTTGTATTTGTCCTCTATGTGTTTGAAGAACACCCTGCAACAATGCCACTGTATTACTATTTCATGGATGAGCAAAAATTCAGCCTGTAGTTTCCCTTTGCCCTCCCTTTCCTCAAAAGCTGCATCCTCACCCTCCAATCATAGCTGTGTTTCATTTCCCCAGCTCACTAAGTGCTTTGGGAAATGTATGTCTGAGTCAATGAAGGTTAACAGGATCAGATCCTCAGCTGGTGTCAAGCAGTATTGCTTCATCATCACTGAAGAAGTGCCACAAATTTAGGTATATCCTTTTGTATTTCTCCTGAGGACTAGCATCAGTAATGGTTTGTGCTCATTAATTGGTGTCTTCCTGACTTTGCTTTTCTCTGCTCCTGTAGAAATACATCAGTTTAAAAGTTCAGTTCCTGTAAAATAGCATGTGTAGGGCAGTGGTTCACTGAATGGTAAATTATCTGGCTTATTACAGGAATGCATACATAAATCACTGTTGGGAAACACTATGTTAAAACTGTTACCAAATCCTCCACATTCTGAATTGGAAACGTTGTTAACTGAGGAACTATTTTTCCTTGGCATTTTGTAAGAGGGCCCTAAAGACGTCAAGAGAAGGAAGCAAGTGGGTGTTGATGACTTTCATAACAATGAGCCATTTTAGCTCTGGGACAATTCATGATGAACATGGCTGGTTCTTTGCCATTCCAGGAGAAATTCAGGCTTCATATGAATAGGTTTTGCTAGTGGGTAGGACAAACAGTTCCTTGGTTGGAGACCTCAGCTATTGGGTCATTGTGGTGGGAGGCAATGGTATTCAGGGTGCTACAGACAGAGTGCAGGAGATGAGAGCTCAGCAAAGAAAAATGAAAGAGAGGCTAAACTGGTTTGCTGCTGTTACCTCAGTGAGCAGCCAAGTGATCTTTTTTTTGGCTCAGCTATTATAGGAGCATTTGTTTTCTCTTACAGAGAGTCCCCCACTGTCCTAAACAACTTGATGTCCCCAGGGTACAAGTCAGTCAGATACAACTGTCCCCTTGCATGTCTCCTATCTAGTTCCTTGGTAGAACGAGCATGCTAACCTATGTTCATGCTTTTGTTACCTTCTTGCCATGGGGAAGCATCAATTTCTCCTAAGAGTTCTGTTAAAATTCAAGAGTCCTTGGCTAAGAGTAGTTAGTGGGATAACCCTCAGTTCAACCAGTGCTGCTATGTGATCAAAGTAGCATTTAAATGGGATGTCAGAGGTAGGAAAAGTTCACTGTATGGGGTATTGTGAACTCTAGGTAGAAATCACACTTGCTTTTCTTGTTCTTCCCCCACCCCTTTGCATTTCTGAGCACACCTTTTCCAGACCTGGAAACAGAAAGGTGTCTGATCAGAAGATGGATGAAAGCTTCCTCTGGGAGTCAGTCTGAATTGGGCTGAGTGCCCTGCAGCCCTCTTGCTCATGGATATCACTCTGTGCCTCTCCTATGCAGAACAGGATAATTCTGGGGATTGAATTGGGTGACCTATTTTTGTTTTTCCTTTTTCAATATTGGATGACATAATGTTGCTTTTCTGTTTGTATCCTTTGCATTGCTGGGTTTCTGTGGCACCCAGGTTTGGTTTTTAGTTTTGAGTTGATTTTTGGTTTGTGTTTTTTCTAATGTGACTTTCTCTCTCTGCCTGTCATGATATTTCAATTATTTGTAATCACTGCTACAACACATGACATCTCATCTACCTGGGTTCTTTTGACATTCCTCATGCTATATGTGCCTAAATCTTTCTAGATGTTGATGTGACACAAGACCTGACAGCACCACTGACCTTTCAGAGTCACAGAGCCTTCCTTGTTCCCATGATCCTTTCTAAATTCAGACAAATTTAGGAAATGACCTTCCACCTATCTTCACAATTAATTGCTGTGAACTCCTAATGGTTATTTTGACTCAGCTGCAGATTAAAAACTAAACATAATAATGATCATTTAGGTGAAATTGTTTACTTGCCTTGAAGCAAAATCTTAACAAAGTTTCTTTTCATATGGGGACTGAGTGTCTTGTAGTGTTCGTGACAGCTATGTGCTTTCCATCTAAGAAAATAGGTGATGGGCTCTGTATAGTCATGTGCTTCCCAGTTCTAGTGGCACCTATCAGAAAACATTGTACAGGAAGCCTAGAAACAGATGATGACAAAAAAAAAAAAAGGTCACTGCTGATTTTTAGATAACTCTCTACCATCGGGATAGGCATGGCAATAGCATGGCAATGTTGAGTCTTTATGTGCTTAAGTGTGTCGTGCTGCAGTCACGAGGTCTCTTCCAGGCAGAGATTCACAGCAGAAGTGCCCTGAAGTTGAGGGAATTGTGCTTGGGCTAAACAGCTCTGAGTGAGAGCACTCAGGTGACGTGGGAATGTGACAGCAAACATGAAATATACTGTACTGAAGGTCTAACCCCAGCTCCTTTCACCTGGCTCACCCTTTTTAAAGTGCCTGACCGACTACTTTTGGTTTGTGTAGTAGACAGTACCTATTTTATTTATTTCTTCTCCACTTATATTATGGCACTTTCTGAAAATAACAGAGTGACTGCATCAGGTGGAGGCACCTCAGGGAAAGGAAACATTGCTCCACCCCTTGAGCAGCTGAAAGGTGTTCAAAGACTTCATGACAGCATAGGAAGAAGAGACCCCTAAAACAGCTGCAGAGCCAGGAGAGCTTCTCGGCAGCAGGGAGAAAAGGGCACAGACACACAGACAAATGTCTGTGGTTTCAGAAGGAGAAACGTCCCAGGGAGGAGACAGGACTTCTATGAGTTTATTGCAACCGAGAGTGCCAATGAGCTGGTAACAACCACACCAGCAATTGACTTTGACCTGCCCTGCAGTGTGTGAAACCCTCCGGGCTGTAAAACTTTGTAACACTTCTTTCTTATGAAATCACTTTGAATTGCCTCTTCTTTACAAAATTAATTGCCCCCATAAAACCTGACTTCTTGGTTTAAAAGCATTTAGGGGAACTTGTAAGGAAAAGAATGAGGTACATTGGCTGGTTGATAGGATGCTCCATGGCTCCACTCAGTAATGAGAGAGTCTTGGGTAGGGGCAGTGAAAGGGAAGAAGAGCTAAACATTTCACAGAAGGGCTGCAGAAGGCATCTGTGACCTGTGGCTCTGCATGGGCAAACCATGGGATTCTGCTGCAGTCATGAGGAATCCAAAAAGTTATTCAGAAACTTTCTCACACGGATGACTCCTGGTTGCTTTTCTTAAAATATGAATCATAATATCATTTTTGAGATAGGTATCAGTCACTGCAAATAACATCAAGAGGGTGCACGGAAATATTGAGAACACTAGGCAAAGAAAACAAACTTTCTCTGTCTAAATCATACACAGTCCTGCCTGTCTTCAGATTCAGCTGATTTTTATTCAGTTAGAGATAGCAGAGAGGAAGTGCAGGAAGAGAGCACAAAGGTTTTGGCATGAGTTTGGATCGTCTGTCTTTAGTTTCCCACAGTGTGTTGTCATAGATGCTACTTTATCACTTCTATAAGACAAAACAAGGACAGGTCTCCTTTCCTATCCCCCTTACCTTAATTTTCAACAACAGTTGCTGTGCTTGAATCCTGCTCCCATTTTTATCACAGTGAAATGTCCTACCTCCTGGCTAATTGGTGCTTTAGCAGGAAGAGATCATGTGCACAGGCAGCAGAATTCTCTGCCTGTTCAGCATCTGTAGTCTGCTCACACATGTAATTTCAATATGAAGTTTAAATGTTATGAAATTGAGTCTAGATAGTAATTGGTTGAAATATGGACAGGGATATCAACGTTTGTGTAGTTTCAAGGTTTCACTTAAAGTTGCCAACCTCTTAGAAACAACCACGAGGTATATTCTTAAAGTCCCTTAAAAAGGTATGTTAAAATTTCAGGGTTGATAACTGTTGATATATCACTGAGACAAACACAATCCTCTTTGAGAAGCTATTTTCTAAATGAAGTGTCATATAGCACCAGCTTAAAAAATACATGTATGTATTCACACTGTCCAGAAACATTCTCTCTTTTTTATTGTAGGCTCAAGAACTGATTTTTGTTAACTTTACTGTGTAATGTGCTCTTAGTACCCTGCAGATATTGAGGACTAACCAGGGAGGCCATCATAGCAGCAATGCAATCTCCTTCCTTTCTTTATGAAACTGCTTCTACCTGGGCCCCAGGCTGTACTCAAGAAAAACTGGGGAATCCAGTTTGAAATCATATTTCACCTCTGATCTGTAACTCCCTTAGCTACACCCTTAGTGCACTGAGATCTCCCAGGAACATCCTTTCAACCCCTTGTCACCTTTTCTCCTGTTAATGGGGAAGGAGCCGTGACAGGGGACAAAGTGGATTCGAAAACTATGCTTGTGGGAATGGTTTGTGGACAAGAAGATAGATGTCATCTAATCACCCCACAATGAATTCCTGCCTGCTTCATGCTGTATTGTTCTATTGCTGTCCTCTCTCGTTCATTCCCATTATCACCCAGGGCATCTCTTTCCCCTTCTCCTGCTCTCCCTGTTTCTGAAACCCCAATCTGCATTTAGTAAATAAAGGGTGAAATGAGTTCTCATCCATGTGACTGATGCTTCAGGTCTGAAATGAGAAAGTCTCTGTTGACGACGCGGTGCCCAATTTAAAGCAATATCACCTGTCAGTTTGATAAAAGGCGTGGAGAAAATATCCCGTCTCGGCCAAAGCGGCAAAAAAGTGTCATCTAAAATAAATGCTAACCTTAGAACAAAAAAAAATACAGAAAAAAAAACAGCTAGGAATTGTTTTATGGTTCTATTCATGGGGGGCTAGTCATCAAAACAAATTACTGCTTATTTGTGACTGAAACATAACAGCCAGGAACGAAGCTTGTAGGCCAGCAAAGATGCAAACTTGCTTGTGGTGCTTTTTTATCACAGTGATTGAAATGTGCAGTGTGAAAGGTGCCTTTGCAGACCCTTGGGCTTAGCTGTCTCAACCCTCTGATCTTTCTTTCTGCAAGAAAATGAGTCAGTGTATTCACCTTTCATCCTTGCCCTCCTGAACTTTTGCACATGTTTCAGGCTATAGAAACGCAAGCTGTGTCCTGCTTGCTTGTTTTTTAAATAAGCATCTTGCTTAATTCTTCAGTTCTTTGCTTCACTGCATGTCAAGCTGCAGCAGAGCTGCTTCCAGGAGACCAGATATGGCTCTGGAGTTGGTGCTGTTGTTTTATGAAACACCCTTTTCAGCTTCAGTGGCAGATTATGATACAAAAGGCTTTACTACTTGAAAACAGTTCATTACCCCATTTGAAGAGGATCTGGTTGCCACTGTGCATAAATGATTGCTATCCTGTTCCTACAGTTTGGAGGGTTTTCCATCCAGATGATCTGCAGCCCTTCCCCTGGGCGGCAAAGCTGCAAGGCTCTTGTCTGTGGATGGCAGAATGGGGGTAAATGCTGGTGAATATTATGTTGCATAGCAGGATGCCCATCATGGAGGTGACTCTCCTCATCTGGGCCCATCTGACCTATCCATATAGCTAGAGTATCTGGCCAGGGCAAAATAAGAGCAAAACCCATAAATAGATTCTGGGACTTGACAGCTACAGCAGGTTGCCACTATTTGGCTTGCCCACACTGTTGCAATGGAGGACAAAATATCTGAGATATATAAAGAAGTATGTGGTGTTCTGCAGTGTATGAAATCATCCTCCAGGAGATTGTCATCTCCCTTGAGCTGACTAAGAAAAATATTGCAATGGCTATGTGGAAGAGGTACTATGTGGAAGAGTCAGTGGATTTCATCCTACCAGATGACAAATAAGTTTCCACCTGTGAATGGTAAAGGATTGAGTGGGCAAGAGATCCAGTCTATATATCCTCTAAAGAGGGGATAATTCAACCTAGAGCAAGCCCAAATTTATTGGCAAGGCTGTCTTTTGGATTCAGGCACCAAAATAATTCTTATTACTATTTTGTTTGCTATTTCAGTGTGGGCAATCTAGAAGCTTTTAACAATATGAGGTAGTTTGGAAACTGGACAGAAAACCTAGTTATTTTTATGACAACATCTTTAGCAATATTTTATGGTCTGGAAATAATCAAGTTCTGTACAAACATTTGAGTATCTGTAAAATAAAATTACTACCAAACCCTGTGGGAATTTTTCAAAGAATATGGACACGTAAAGGTAAGTATATTTTGCCCTCAAGGAGTGGGAAAAATTAACATATTTCCTCTTCCAGAAGGATGCTGTAATGGAATAATTCCCCTGTGATTTTGAGGTGGACTTTGGAGCCATCAGTGAAGAATTTTTCCCCGAGATACTTAGCATAGGATTTGCATTTAGCCTGGGTTATTTTAAGAATACCAGCAATATTCAGCTTATAAGTTTATGGACACAATCAAAAGCTTATATTTTGTTATCTTTCTATATTCAAAACCTGGTTTTCCATCATCCTTTTGCACCCTCTCGATAGAGTGTAAAGGTTATCAGTTTATAATGGTAGTTTGATCCTTCAGGTAGTTCAGTGAAGGATTGATTAAAAGTTCAGACATGGTGCTAGGTGTAAGCCAGCCAAACTCTAGTTTGTGACTTCCAGTCATTCTTAGTCTGGATTTGCCATCTGCATTTGCATTTGCACTGCACTAATTGCCATTGCAGAACCTGTTCCAGATTTCACTGAAATCAGCAGAAGTCTTCTGGATGCAGAGAGCTTTGAACCAGATCCTTGCTGTAGATTAATTTACATCAAACATTTTAGTTCGGCTTCAGTGCCTAAGCTGTTTTCACATTTGCCTCCAAATTGATCATGTGTTCTCTAGTTTCCCAAAGTCAGGATTTGGCCAGTGAGCAAGGCCAATTTTTTGTTGTTAGGATAGTGTGGCAGCCTGAGGTTGTGGCAACCCGAGGAGCTAAAAAGCAAATGCTGGAGAACACTGTTAAGACATGTGTGAGATGCTGGGCAACATATCCATAAGGAGCAGTAAGACCCATATTAAGGTCAGTTGCCCCTAGAAAGACAAACTGAAAGTCATGTAGCTCATGGTAATGTCTCAAAAAGTGAGTTGCCTGGTTTGGGGAGGGACATGTGGATCCTGCAAATCACAGGGAAGTGTTAAATACATTAATAGCTCTGTCACCCTCAGGGTTTAAGATTTACTCCAAAGCCAGTTTCAATCTGATTTCAGAGGAAGGCTTTTACTCAATCTGTAATGCACTGTGATATCCAGCAGGTAGAAGTCATTGAGGAAAATTGCTTCCCATGATGATATATGATTCATTCAGTCACATCTCTGAGCTATTTAGGGGAAATTATCCATGGGATTGTATCATTAGTTTAAAAGCTGCCTCAATTGTTTTTCTGTCAGGATAATTTTAAGCCATGCAAGACTATTAGTTGGAAAAACATATTTGAAAAGGAGTCTAACTCATTCCATATTGCTCAAATCTGGTTTCCAGGTACTATTTTCCTCTTCATTTATAACCAGTCTATGAGGGGTGCAGAGTTCTGTCTGAGATGGCCTTTGACTTTCTCTGTGAATACAGCTGCTCTCTGTTAATCAGGTACTCAACTTTCATGGGCTTAGACCTCAGCCACTGGCCTTGTCTGCCCTTGCTACATCAAAAGGAACACAGCTTTGAAAACTTCCAACCACAGTCCTAACTAACAGCAAAATCCATGAAATAACAAAGTGCTAGCAAAGGAAAGATCCTGTTCACATGAATCAGTAATGTGAGCTGTTTCCAGGGGAGTTTGTTTAATCAGAATTCTCTAGAGAGAGTGAGAAAGTAATTTCATCATTTTAGTCTAAATTTCCTAGAACTAGAGATACTGAACAACAGATACGATTGTTGGAGCATTGATGAATTGAGAGTTGGTGAAAATACCAAGTTAGAAAGCAAATGAAACTTTCTCCTAGGGAAAATTTCTGTACATCAAAGAGAAAAACAGAATTAATAATAATGGTAAATAGCAATGTGACCTGAAGAATGAAGGAAAGACAATGCAGGCAGACATGAAGGCATGAAGGGAAATTCCCAGGTGACCTTTGGTGAGTCACTTTAGCTTCTAGCAATAAAAGGAGGTAGCATGGCTATTGTTGCTCAGCTGGGGTATAAAGCAAAAAATATAATGAGCTTGAAGGGTATGAATACTTACACAGTAAGTGTACTTACACAGAAAGTAGCTTCTGTCTTTAACTCCAGCCTGTTTACTGAGCCTTTCATGACTGTGGTTCTTCCCTTGAAATTTGCATGCATGTTAAAATAACACAGCCAAGAATTCTGCCCTGGGATGGATGACCTGGACTGACAGCTGCAATAAGAGCAGGCAGGCAGAGAATTTGCATGCTTGGTTAATAAGAGTGATCTTGAGGCATGTGGCAGGACCAGTAGCCTTAGCAATGCAAAAATGTTGTGTAGTAACTGCTGTAAGGGCAGATATTGAAGAGGGATCCAGATATTTCATCCATAGCAAAGCAGGATTTAACTGCTCTTGCAATAGGCCAGCTGCACTTGCTTGCCCTTTTATACAATTGTTCTTGACAAGCCTGAGTGTTTTCAGGTAAATAGAAATAATTCCAACATTTCTAGTCCTAACGTTACTTTCACTTTGAATTGTAAATTAGATTTTTCCAACTGAATCGATAAGGATGATCCAAAGTGGTGTGATGTACACCCAGCAGGAAGATGTAGTTACATGTACCATAGATCACATTTATCAGAGAGCAAGAAACAGCTTTTGAAACTTGTTTGGCCTTGCTTGCTTTCCACCAGAGGCAAGGTAAGACACTGTCATGCAGTACTGGTAATATGAATACTTCTTGAATGAAGTCTGTGATAGAACAGCAGCACTGATGTATGGAGTTTGAAAACACACTACGAGCAAGTAACTCTGATCCAAGGAGCATTTTTTTTGGTGACTTTTTAATTTTTCAGCAAAAGATACTTGGTGGTAATAGAAATGTGTTCTTCTCACCCTTAAATAATTGTATGCCGTCAGACCACACAATACAGACTCTTTTAAAAATTTATGCAGGCACAGGGGAAGGACTTGCAAGATGGGGGTTTATTTTCTGTGAGGAGTCTGGAAATGGACCATTAGCATCTTCTTTCTGTCCTTTAATGTGATCCCTCAGCATTTAGGAGGATCAAAAAAAGCATTGATCTTATAGGAAATGTCTTTCTGAATTGGTGCCATCAATCAGAGAAATATCCAATGACAAAACATTTTAAAGCATTAAGTTTATATGACCCAAAGGACACATTTATAGAGTTGTACAGAGAGTCAGATCTCCAGAGCTAACTCCTAGGTGTGCCTAAAACCATTGTAAGGTTCCAAGCAAATATTTCCATATAAATAGTACCAAGAATTTTTTGGAGTCTGGACAGACTCTGAGACTAGAGAATGTGGAATATGTTTTACTGAAGGGCTTCTCCAGATCTCTGGATTTTTTTGTATTTGAGTTAAATCTGGTGTTTGTAGCTTAAGATCTTTTCTGAATAGAAGGGACGGGACATACATGCTGTCTGTTCAAAGTCTGGGTTTTATGCTGCTGGAAAGGAAAGCTTTCCAGGATATCTCCTTCCCTAGGCTTCCTTATATCCTGTTGCCAATTAGCATTCCAGTAACCTTATGTGAGACTCGGTGCCCTAAACAAGTACGTTGTATCATTTTAGATGTCCTAGCACATCCTACCTGACTTCCAACTGCCAGAAGAACACACATCTACCAGGTGAGAAAAATCATACCTGGCAGCTCTGTTCATGCTCAGCACATGGTATTTGTGCCACTGACTCCTAACTCCTCTCTCAGTGCTGTTGGAATTAAATCCTGTCACCACCATATACAAAACCTAGAGATCCCAATAAAAGCACAGTTCCCTCTCCCCATAGCTGATGGTGTTGGTCCATAAATAGCAAGCTGTTACAAGGAAAGGAGTCCTGCCCATGGACAGACAGATATTGCAAACACTAAATCAGAATCTCCCTTAAATGGATGCTCTGAATAAAACCAGCAAAAATTGTCAAGATATACTCGGATCTGTATAACCTGAATGTTACCAGTCACATCAGAGCTTGGTTCCACTCATTCAGGCTTTTTGGCAGCCTTGGGAAATTTCAGCAGAATAGTAAAGCCCAGAGAGAAAGCACCAAAGCATAAAGCATATTTTAGTGGGGCACATCTCAGAAAGAAGTAGATGAAATTTCTGCATAGCTCAGGGAAAAAATAGAAGTCTTCACAACAATAAAATGTTATCAGAGGACAAACAATCATGCATTATATTCATGTCCTTTGTTGTGTTCCTTGCAAATCAAACTTATCTGTCTGTATAATGTGCTCCATCCTGGTCAACGATGTAAAAAAATTCAATAGAAGACATTCTATAGGAAGAACTGTCTGCAAGAAAGCCGTTTTTGAAGCTCCTTGTTGGGAGAGGTTTTGGGGAAGGCTGACTATTCTGCATGTGCTGTGAGCTTGCTGAAAAAAAAGGTACTGGGAGCCCAATTAATACATATTTATGTACTAGTAATAACCATCCATTGTAGATTTTACCTCTAAAAACCACAATACACAATTTCTGTGTTAAACTAAAAAAGCTCTTTTTCTGCCTAAGTACCATTAAGTAGTGATGTGCCTGGTGATCTTGAATACAAGGACATTTGGCATCTAGTATTGATGGAGAACAAATCCCATCATCTGTCCATGGCTTGTAATTACCCCTTTTCGATTATTTTACTGACTGGCTGACTTTGTGAAAAAATTATCCACCTACAGCTCAAAAATGCAATCTCCATTTCATCCTTCTGAGGTAAAATACTCCACAAGAGATTAGGACTCCACCTCAGCTGGAGTGCCTTTGCATTAGCAAGAAGTGTGTGCTTTGCACGTCTGCCTACTTTGCTGCATCTCAAAAAGCACAAATGTAAACCATAATTATATGTATTCAGAGATAAACAATATCCAGCATGAACATTACTGTTTATTAGAAAAGATGGATGTCTGCTTCAGAAATGGGCATGATATGAGCCTGAGAAATTGAAACCAATGTGTTTCTAATATTCATACCTTCCCACTTTGTGCAATAAGCATAGGAGTCTTTCATACTTATTGTAAATCTTGATTGGGCTAGTGACACTTATTCAATGTTCAGTCATGGTGGCAGTTTGGGATAAGAGGATGGCTTCTAAAAAATGGGGTAGCTGACATGAAACACATTACCATAGGAAAAGTAACTCTGAGAAGTTCTTGACAGAGTATGGACGATTTATACATTTGGAAGGTGCAAGATATATAGTGACAGGCTTGGCGGGACCCAAGGAAAAACGTGATAAGTGAACACCAAATACCCAGAGATGCTACAAGTGTTGAGTGATAGCAACATTTCAGCATAATCCTTCTCAGGAATGGTGTCACATCTTCTGATATATACTGAGCTGGTGTCTGGCTTTGCTCTATACCACAGAAAATATGCAGACAATAAGAGAAAATATTAGTTTGTGTGCATGCATGTGTGAGACAGAGGGACAAGAAAGGGAATGCAAACCAGTGACCTTTAATGGATGGAGTCAGAAGCAATCAACTTCATATCATAAGATTAACTGAATGTCAGAAGCTTTTCAGAGTGGCAATGTTGTTGGAAATTCCCCTTTAGCTCAAATTTTTGAGCTTCATAAATAGGATGATTTCAGCATCACACCAGTATCTCCTCAAATTCCTGTGAATCATGATATGAAACACAAAGGAAAAGTTCCTAGACAATGGGGACTTTGTTCCAGGATATCTCCATCTGGAGAAGTTACGAATATCAACCTCATTTTAACATAATAGAGATAGAATGATATTATGTATTGCGTTGGAAGGGACCTATGCATTTCATCTAGTCCAACCCCCTGACAGGGACATCTCCAACTAGACCAGATTGCTAGAGATAGTGGGGGGGTTTATGTTTGGGTTTTTTTTAATTTTTACCTATTATTAGTTTATTTTTGGTATCACTGCAATTCAGAGATTTCACTCCCCAGCCTTGAGGGAACAAGCTTTCTATGGGCCACATTTACTTACCCTGTATTACGACTATTTTGGAGTAAAGGTAAGGTGTTTCATATTTCTTATACACAATGTAAATCTGTAAAGGTATGAATGTTTGTGCAGTCCTTCTTGTTCCATTTCAGTTTCTCCCTCTCCTAGGATCTGACACTCCTGTATTTCCAGTGCTTCCAATGTTTGTTCCATGTTGCATTTGTTTTTAGACTCTGTTATTTTTTCTTTTTACCTTTTTTTTTTTTTTAACATAGAAGTTTTTGTGTAAACTATTTTAAATCCTGGGGTGGCCAATATCAAAGCAGAACAAAATGGCATCACCAGCTCTTCTCACTCTGGGTTTTGCAGAGCTAAATGGACCTCTCTACCCCTTTCTCATCAGAACCACCTTCAATTCCAGAAAAACTGCTGCTGTGGGACCAACTGGGTACCACTGAAGTAGTTTTCTAATGGAAAAGTTTCCTGTGAGGAAATGGGGATCTGACTAAGCTGTTATATTTCACAGGCAAGTCTTGATTGCACAGAACTTTTGTGCTTCATTTCCAAGAGGCTCAGGAGTAGTGCTGCAGCTTCACAATATAATAACATACTATTCAGCACAGTCTAATCCAATCCAAATGCAAGCACTTTCACAAAGGTATTGTGATATTACCTAGAAGTCAGAAACCTCTGCTTTCTGGAAAAGCTCAAAGCTTCAACCTTTTGGTCAACTTTAGGAATAACCCAAAGAGTTGACATAACAGCATCTGATGAGTATTTAAGGAATCCCAGCAGCACTCTTAACTCTCTTGCTACTCTCTTGTGTTTGTCTCAATTGCTGCTTACAATTATTACTAGTGATTGCTCCATGGAGGGAAGAGAAATCAGTGCAAAAAGAGGTCGGAGAGCTGAGAAAAGAGTTTATGATCTTGCTCTGTTGTATGTGATTTTTTGATCCTGCACACCAGTTGATTCTTGATAGGATTTTTGGCAGAGCTGTGGTTTCTCTGGGCTGGTTTTGGTGATGCTAGAGAGCTCCTTTTTTCCTCGGTTCAGTATATTTTTCTGTGCTTGAAGCTGAACGGAGAGATTCAGAGAGAGGCAGAGGGCTTTCCCTGTGTTAGTGTCTGTTCAGTGAGGATCTTCTGGGGGGGCATAAAGCCCCTAGGTGTCTGGAAGGCTTTCTCTCCTTGCTTGGACCGCAGATTCAAAACAGATAAAACCTTTGCATTGAAGACATTCTGTGATTTTTCCAAGGCCAAGGTCCTGAACTCCCAATATACCTCATGCACCTCATGAGGCCAAACCTTGAATACTGTGTTCAGTTCTGGGCCCCTCACTACAAGAAGGGTGTCGAGTTGCTGGAGCATGTCCAGAGAAGAGCTACCAGGCTGGTGAAAGGCCTGGAGGAGAGGCAGAGGGAACTGGGGTTGTTTAGTTTGAAGAAGATGAGGCTGAGGGGTGACCTTATTGCTCTCTATAGCTACCTGAAAGGAGGTTGTAGGGAGGTGGGAGTTGGTCTCTTCTTTCCAGTGAATAATGACGGGACAAGAGGGAATGACCAGAAGTTGTGCCAGGGGAGGTTTAGGCTAGATATTAGAAAGTATTTCTTTACTGAAAGAGTGGTTGCACACTGGAACAGGCTGCCCAGGAAGGTGGTGGAGTCACCATCCCTGGAAGTGTTTAAAGGAAATATCGATGTGGTGCTTAGGGATGTGATTTGAGTATTGAACAGGTAGATAAAGGTTATGGTAGGTGGATTTAGGTCATGGTTGGACTCAATAATCTTGGAGGTCTTTTCCAAACAGGATGATTCTGTGATTTATCTCTATTTTTGGACCCAAGAATACTTTTGATTTTGGTGACTCCTACCCAAATTTGGTCTGCCCTGAATATACGTTCTCTCTCCATAAATGACGTGCGCGACATGCTGGTTTCCATGGGAAGGAAGTTCACGTATGAAGATCAGAAAGGAGCCAGAACTACCTCCCCCCAGCTACTGTGCCTGGAGCATCAGGGGGTTACACTCTCAGTGTGTGCCTAAGTTTATTTTTTATTTAGACATAGCTATGATTTCTCAAAATTAATCCTTGGAAATTTTTTCATAAACCTACTTTCAATAACCTTTCTATTAATTTTAAACTGAATCAAATCATAATCACATGCATCAGAGTTTTATTACGCGATGGCTGCATCTATAATCTACAAACACCTGGGCCTTTTATGAGCTATAAAGACCTCAAAGTTTAGCAGTATTTACATTATATAACCTGCTCTTCCTCCACATCAGAGCTGGACTACTCCCTCTAGAGACTTGCTAAATGCTCTGTGCAATATCAAGCAGCTTCTGGCCAGAACGTGTCCCTTTTTAACACTCAGGTCATAAAGTATGTATTAAAAGGATATTAAAGCTAAAGAAAATCACTGGATAAGGCCCATTCTAGAGAATATGCTATATAAGCATATTCATAAATCATTAAAATTAAGATAGGATCTATCATTAATAAGTAAAGTTCAAGGACAACCTCTATCTTGTTAAATTATCCAAATTTCGTTGTCTATTAGCATACCGTTTAGAATGTAAGAATGGCTGTTTTTTTCACTCTTCTTGGTAATGACATATTATGCAGAATAAAAAGCCTTAGCAACTGTTGTAAGATGCCATAACAATGCTGGAATTATTCTTTGGGGGAGTCTGTTGTATTAAGCAGCAAGTAATTAATGGTAAATTGCACTGGAAATTCTTGGAAAAAAGACAAATTACATGTGCTCTTGTACTCATACCCAGCAAGTCCCATGTAATTAACAATATTAAGATAAATATGAGAGGAATTATTAATGATGAGATTAACTTCACATCATGGTGCAAAAAGATGTATTTCATTTCTGCATGTGGTAGGAATTGAGAGTTAGTTGTAATTGCTAAAAATATCTGACGTTATTGCTTCATGGAAATTCACTGCAGAACTATTGATTATTATGCAATCTCTGACACTTGTGCTGTGGCTTCTGTCCCCATGGAACTCAAGTCATGAGATCAGCTTTGCTGGGTGGAATGAGGGCTATTTTGTTGAAGCTGCAACTGCTTGAGAATATGAAACACTCATTCTAGATAATGTGGGTCAGAACCTCAGTAAGCATCAAGCTGCAGTGGCCAGGTAATGTATTATAAATTGCTAGCAGAGAAGGGGGCTGACCCACTTAGCTCCATATTCAGCACAAGTTCATGAGTTAACTCACCATTAAAAAACAGGAGTAAGCAGAGAATTTCCAGTAAAGAAAAGGCAGCACATAACAACAAAGGACAAGTATTTCAAATGGGAAGTGAAGAAGGGTAGCATACCCAGATGAAATTTCAAGGGCAAGAGATGGCAGCAGCAGAACAATTTCCTCATTTGAATTTGTCTTCAGTAGTGGTGGTACTTGCTCTAGTGCATTTCTTCTGTGTGTCTGGGAACTTTTACACATAGGAGGAAATCTGCAGATTATTCTTGAATTCAGAAAACCCATTTTCAATTTCTAGCTGTTGTTCAGTTTCTTTGTGCCTCAGTTTTCCCACCTACACCAATTAATAGCTTGTCTTTTTCAGGCACTTCAAAATATGTTGACAACAAAGTACATGGTTTTATTCCTGTTTCCAGGCAGAATCATGTCTGCTAATATTAGCTGAAGGGCTGTTGCCTCAAGGGAAATTTCATGTCTCTCAAATCACTAAGACCATTTCTTCTGTTACTTTTTTGGCCCTTGATTTTCCTGCTTCCCTAAGGATCTGCTGGAATCCTGCTTAATTCTGGATTCTGACCATCTATTACTGTAGACTTCACCTGTGTCCACCTTGAAGCAAGCCCTTTTAATTTTCTTTTCAGCTTTTAAGTTGAAGATAAACAGGACATCACTTTGATGCCAACTGAGAGCATTTTACTTGGTAAAACCATCACCAGGAAGAAGGGGAATTGTGCCTACTTTAGCAGAAAGACATAGAGGGAGTGTTTATAAATCCTGCCTCATTTGACCTCAATGGCATGTACTGAGGAACAATTGCCAGAGCTGCTAGGTTAATTAATCAACGCCCTCAGAAATGCAGATTCTTAATGGCGTCAGGTGCCTTTCACCTTTCCTGTAGATCCTGGTTTGAATCCAGCTCAAATCAGTAGGGATGAAGGGATGCAAGTGTCTGCTTTGTTCAAAAGTGGCAAGAAGTGGTGACCTCAGTTGAGCTTTCATTTCATTAGACACCTACAGGTTTGATATGAGTAATAATTAGCCATTTTGGTGGCCAGTCTTGGGCTGAATGTGTGTGGAAACACACACTAGAAGGTAGTCCCTTCAGGTCATACTGGAGGGGCACTGGTCCATGATTGACTGGACACTTCAGGTGTCACAGTGGGCTCTGTACCTGCTCTCATTTTCTCTTGTGTGTTCCCTCTCTGAGGGAAAGGGGTATTAAAGGATGTAATTTGCTCTGTCAGTCAAGTAGACTGGCATCTCTCAGGAGAACCCAACCGCACTCAGAGCCATTCAGCTTATTTTTGAGACGTAAAAATAATAGAAAGTTGTTCTTTTCTTGAATTAAATTTCCCTTTAATTATATATTTTCCCAGTAAATATTAAGACACTTTGGTGCATTTTTCAAGGTAAAATAATTATCTCCTGAAGGTAGAGGTGCCAGACTGTGTGTGTATCTATGGATTTTTAAAGCTTTGCTATGGGTTCTGTATTTTTCTGATATATCTGTGCCGTGCCTGGCACAAAAGAATGCTGCTCTTGATTAGGGTTCACAAATTGGTCCTTGAAAGGAACATGAGGGTACTGTATCATCATTTAATGCAGTGTTATGTATTTTTGTGTGTGTACACTGCACTTCTGACAAACTATACTGCTTTATTAGGATTCAAAAAGTCTTTACAGAGCCAAGGCAGAGACAGAGGTAGGTAACTATTAGAAGACAGTTTGAAGACCGTGGGAGACAAGAGGAAGCAAAATTATTAGACAAGAGGAAACAAAATTATTAGACAAGAGGAAGCAAAATTATTAGACAAGAGGAAGCAAAATTATTAGACAAGAGAGGACCTTTGGGGTACATTTTCCCTTATTCTTCCCTTATAGTACTGAATTACGTTGTTTAAACCTATAACTTGAAGGTTATAGGGAGGAATACATGCTCCCTGAGACTGTTTAATGCCATTTTTCACCTGTTTGATGTGGTAACAGGATGAGTTTTCAGCTCTCTCTGGTGGTTACCTCTCACATTTCTTTGCTACTCAAGATGGTTCTCTGTTTTCTGTTAGACTGGGGGATTTCCATAGATACTTTTAGTCTCTAATGTGCCCGACAACACAAAAAATGAAAGAGTATGGAAACCTACACATAAATGACCCCTAAATTATTTTGAGAACTCAAAAGGTTTAAGAGTTAAAAGCCCTAAGGAAATGCAGAATTATTTATGTATGACCTACACAGTATGCTGAGCTCTTGAATGCTTACATCCCTCAAGCCTGTCTTGATGTCCTCATCGGTAATAATGACTGAGAAGACACAGAGAATAATGATTTTTTACAGTGTCCACAAAAGTGCTGCTTTAGCAACTGTAACTTCTGCTTTAAAAGAGGATGTCATCAATGCAAAGGGCAGCTCTATATTTTTCTGTGACTTCAGCAGTACCATTACTGTCCCGAAAAATGACAGAGGAATGGATTTACTGTTTTAAGGGCTCCTCAATAAGTCATTGGTTTCAGTGCAGAAGTGTTTGCCTAATTTATTGAGGAAGCAATCAGTCACCAGAAAATACATCCCATACATTAAAGTAAGCCTTTAGGTCTCTGCTCAGCTCAAGCAAATGACCTGACTGGTCTCTGTAAGGGTAGCCCAGAGTGCCAGTCCCTGACGTTAGGTGGGGTTTTTTGGTTAGTGGCTTCAGAAGCAGCATGGAAATGTTAGTGTGGGGAAGATAGAAGCCTTGAGAGACATCTGAGGGCACCTTGCACACAGAAATGGGTTCAATTGTTGTGTCTGTTGCAGAGAGGACAAGGAGGTGTGGGTTTACATTGCAGAAAGAGAGATTCAAATTAGGCTTGTCCTAACAGGAAGGATCACTACGGTTTGGAAATATATTACTTGAGTATAGTAAGCATAATTTAGCCATTTACAGGATGTGGTATACCTAGAGGTCATTGTGGTATCTTGAGGCAGGTATCACTATGCCAAACTTTTTACACACCTTAAGAGTCAACTTAAGGGAAACTAAACTGATGAGGTGTCTTGAGAACTGGCCTTATGAGGAGAGGCTGAGGGAGCTGGGGCTGTTCAGCCTGGAGAAGAGGAGGCTGAGGGTAGACCTCATTGCTTCCTTACAACTACCTTGAGAGGAGGTTGTGGTGAGGCAGGTGTTGGCCTTTTCTCGCTAGCAACTAGCGATAGGACAACAGGAAATGGGGTCAAGTTGTGCCAGGGGAGGTTCAGATTGGATATTAGGAAAAATTTTTTCACAGAAAGAGCGGTGAGGCATTGGAACAGGCTGCCCAAGGAGGTGGTGGAGGCACTCTGGAGATGTTAAAAAAATAGGTAGACGTGTTTCAGGAGATGGTTTAGTGGTTAACGGTTGTATTGTGGACGGTAGGACTTGATGATCTTGGAGGTCTTCTCCAACCTTGATGATTCTGTGATTCTAAAAGAAACATCCAGAGAGGATGAGGGTGTTGAGATTTAGAAAGATGAAGCTGAAGTCTCACAGTGGAGTCATCCCAACCTTTGTGGCCCCAGGCCACTTCCCCAACTGAGGAAGTGAGGGTAGTCCATAACCACAACCCCATGCCCCTTTTCTCCACCAGATGTTGCCTTCCACTGTAGTGAATCTACAGTTGAGGCCACACAGGATGTCATATGATCCCTGAAAGACTTGTTACCAAACTTTGTCCTAACTGGCTCTCAGGCCTTCTTTGCAGATCACCCTTCAGTGTCAGCATTTCTCCATCCCTTCATTTACCACAGGTGGCAGTGCCAGGAATCAGAATTGATCTGCATCCTTTCAAATATTTTCTGAAGGGCAGGGTTTGGGTATAAATCTAGATAGTGAATTTTACTACAGGAGATGAAGGAAAGTTAATGCACACTGACCTGATCCTGCTCTGTTTTTCTTTCCCAGCAATATATCGGACCATCAGAGAAATGTACTCCTTGCCTCTGGTTTGAGGAGAGCAAACACAACAGCTTTTAGCAAGGGACTGGTGCAGAGAGCTTGCTGCCAATCCCACAGCATGCTCAGGAACAAACATATTTTACTGCAAACAGATCAGGTCTACAGTGATAATTTTGTAGGTGACCTCTGGTCTTAAAAGAGCTATTTACTTTTCATTCAAAAAAGGCTAACTGCAGCAGAATAAATAATAGGTTAAATAGCTTTATAAGCTATAATAACAGTCTAATGAAAACATTTCCAAGGTTGAACACTACTGGTTCATATGTGCCTTTTTGATTGAATGTCCTGAATTTGTGCTCTAAAGGGTAATAGTAGAAGAGGAAAGAGGGGAGTAATAGATATTCAGTATTGCCAGCTTAACTTACTTCACTGATTTTGGTATTTTACCAGTCATCTTTGAAATATTGTGATGACTAACATCAACTTTCATTTAAAAGAAAAGTTGAGTTTGACCCCTCATAGTCACAATGAAAAGTGAATGTGTGATGTGTGAGCTGTGAGTAAAGAGCTACAAAGCACGGTTTTGTTGGGTTTTTTACAAAAAAAAACCACAACAGGACAAACTAGCAAACTGCAAAACATATTTTTCTTTAACTTTCCTTCTTTTAAACCCATGTCATGATTTTGAGACACATGATCCCTTGTTGCTGAAATCATTAGATTAAAAATGCCATGTATGTCAGCAGGCAAAGAGGTATCACTTCTAACGGTCAGGTCTGTTCTGCAGGGGTGTTGTCATACTATTGATTTATTTTGAAGTCTGCATCTTTACTATTGACTTTCCTAGCAGTGGAGATATTTCCTGTATTTTTTTGTATCAGTCCTGCTGGGATTTGGAGCTGAAGCAAGAGCCCTTGCTCTTTCTATTTGTATTGCAGTTGCTGCATAGCAGCCATATACCTGGTTGTTCAATTCCTGTAAAAAATGGAAAAAAAGACATATTTAAAATGAAAACTCCATTTTTAATTAAATGCTACATTCATGTCAGAAAATTTGTCTGCTAAATTGGGAAAATGTAATCTTTCGGTTGAAACATTTAAAGTCTTAAATAGCTAAACCAAGGAACTGTTGCCCTGAGAGCAGAGTCTCCAACCTATCTTTCTCTTCTCTGAGGTGCGTTTCCACCACTTGCAGCATCTTCAGTAAATGCTCCTGCTCTCATGAGCACCTGATAGATCATTTCCTTTCCAGAGAAGCACTAATGGTGCATCATAGAAAATGCATTATCCTCAAAATGCTTCATTTACGAAGGTATTTGAGGCATTTCAACTACAAGTCCCATGAGGTGTCATGAAAGAGTTTGATGTCCTTTCTAGTACTTTCTGTAATGGTTCCATTGAGTACACTAATCCTTCCAAGGAGGTGTCTTCAGTCCTGGGATTTTCCTTCTCATTCTATTGATCTGACAAAGTTCTTTTCTGAACTTCCTTGACATATTGTAAACCTTATCTACTTATTCAGGCTTTAGCTGGAGGCCAAGAGTTTGAGAAGATTGAATTTAATTTTGCAGGTGTGAAGGGATTTATTTGGGCTGATTCTTAGTCACTTTGTGTCCTGTTAATTGATATTTTATTATTCTTGTACGTGCATCCAGAGGGGATCTGCATTGGATCCATTTTTATGGCATGAAAAATAAATAAAATTACATAAAGAGTCCCTGAGGGACAGTTGATCCCTTTCACCAGTCGAGCCTTCTATCAAGAATGGTGAGGTTTCTTCAGGGATTACTAATTGTTCCAGAGATCTGGTGGAGAACCCAGGAGAGACCTCACCTTGCCAGATACATCAGGTGTTAGTTTGTCCCTGGGCACGTATCTTCTGTATATGAATCTACTTGCACTATTTGACATTTTCAAGTGCCATCTCTGCCTGTGCAGAAGCAGAACTGTGAGGCAGAGTCTAAGAACATTTTTGTTGGAAATAGCAAGATGTCATTTCATGGCTTCTCATGATGGGCTCTGCTTTGTGGGACTACTTTAAAGGAACCGGTAGTTACTTTCCTTTTTTTAAAAAAAAAAAAAAAAGAAAGTGAGTGGTAAGAGAGCACAGAGTTGGTTAGAGAGCACATGCTTTGCAGAATTATAAATCTCTCCTCCATGGTAGCGATAGTGTGGCAAAACTATGGGTTTGCCATAGCCAGACAGTTTAATTAGCAGGACTTTGATCTGAATCTGCTAACCATAAAAGAGTCAGGTCTCTATAAATTGGGTTTAAAAAAAAATCAACAACTGATGCTGATAGAAGCAAGTATCTGCTAGACAAAGTCTCTGTCCTCCTAAATGATACTCAGTTCATGTCATGCACCTAAGAAAGAGGTAAGATACTGCTCAAGTATTTTAAGGCCAAAGAGACCATTGCAATTGATTATTTGTCCTCTCAGTAAGCATACATGGTTCAGTAAGCTCACCACATCCTTTTCAGAAACATTTTAGACAATTGCTGCTTATTATGAGTTATTTTTACTATTACTAAACTGTTTATAATGTGGTGGTCAGTAGGAGCTTAGTATGGACCTTTCCCTTGAAAGCTTTTCTTAAGGGATCATTCATTGTATGTTCGTGCTGTTATTTAGCAAAGGTTCAGTTTAAGTTAATATTAAACTCCACACCTCTTTTTAATGTTTTAACTCATCAGCTGAGAAAGGAATTCTACACAGATTTTGCAGGTGACTGGGGTGTTTATTTCCACTGCATGTTTTCTCCAACTCCATTTTTTCTGTTTTATTTACTGGAACATATTTGCCTTGTCAAATTCTAGGCTGGGTATGGAAATCTCTTGCTGAATCCCCAAAGAGCTGATTGGTGTGAAGATGCTTTTGTTTGAATAAGCACCATGTGTAAAATAAAAGCTTTCAGTAGCAATTTCCCTTTTGTGATTCTAGTTCATATGACCAGCACAGCCTCATATTGTGCATATTGTGAACTACCAGCGAGAATTTTAACAAAAATACCCTTCATTTGAAAGGATGGGGGGCTCCCACCCATTGTATTGAGGGCTCATCAGTTTTTGATCTATTTCTCATTTTCCTCTAACTTGTTTTTGTCTTCTGATTTCACTCCTCAAGTTCCTTGTTTTTTTTTCCCCATGTAGATTGAGTCTCTTTATGAATTTCTATTTCTTTAACATTCCTTCCTTCCCCTCTGAGTTTCTTTTTTCCTTTTTAGTTTTTTGATTGCTGCTGGGGGCTAAGGTTATAAATTAGTCAGCTTGTTCTGCTCTTCTGCCTAAAAAAAATCCTCTCTCCTCCTGGACAGCAAGTAATTCTTGAGCTTGCCTGTCTATCTTTTAGCTTACTCTTTTTTTATTATTATAATCCTGGCATCTTGTTGTGTTACTACAGTGTCCTCTCATTGTTCAGTGGAAATGCCTGCCTTCCTCTGACCTCCCTGCCTTCCCTGCTTCATGCCTTTCACTCCTGGGCTGCATGAGACACAATAGAGTAGGATGTCTATTGTTAGGGATTGCAAAGAGATGATCAACCCCAGGGCCATCTCTTCAACAGCTATATAGACAGCAATATCTTCTCCACATTTCCAGGGTTGCTAGCTATCATTTGGAAGTCTGATTTGTCATTTAAAACCCCAAGACCCTGCAGAATGGTAGCTGTAGTAAATCAGATGTTGATTTGTTTTAATGAAATGTAAATAAGAGCAGGCAGTTAGTTAAAAACAACACAGGACGTGGAATGAGCATGAACAACAAAGGACCATCTGAGCAGGAGGTCTGGGCCACCTGAAAGTTTATTGCAGTTATAGGTTGATTGAGCCCTTGACCATGTACTTTAATGGACATTGTTCTGGTGAATCACCACACAATAAGTTTGTTTTCATGATGGCTGTTAGTGAGACTTTTATAAATGCTTTTGCAATTAAGGGCAACAGGTCAGTGTTCAATTCCTGAGTCTGACATAGATACCTCATAGGGTGCCCAGCAACTCGTTTAAAAGCTTTATGCCTTAATTCTGTAAAATGGCAATAACCTTTTTGCTGACCTTGATCATTTTGATTGTGAAGCTTAGGAGCTGTGTGATTGAATAGCACCTTGGCAATAGACCTCCTAGGGCAGAAACTGCACAAAACCTTGAATCCAAAACCCCAAAGCCTCTTTTGGTTCATGACTTCATAGTGTGATGAATCAAAACCTTTATTTCTGCACTAGAGGTTTTCATGTTCTGCAGCTTAACTGGAACTCAAATTGAGATACTAACCTTGTAATTGAGACTCACCTGGAGTCCTCATGCCACAAGTAACTTCACAGATATACACAAGACAGTACTGGGGAACAAGAACTTAAGAGCAAACGTGAAAAATTTAAGTCCAGGATGCAATAACCATCAAGTAATTTTGTATGCTTACAATTCAAAGATACATCTCTCTCAATTTTTCATAAAGAAACATACTTATCCACGTGTGCTTCTATACCTCTGCTTACCTCCTAAGGAGAGACACTGGTGATACATGAATAGAAATACCCTCAGCCCAGAGGCAATAAGGAAACTAAAACTGAAAGAAGACATCACTGCACATCACAGAGAACATGTTGAAATTCATCAACCCAGAACTTATGCAACTTGCAGAAGAAATGGATATGATTTACAAGGGGTCAGCCTCTCCCTAATATAAACAGGTTTGAGAGTCTCAGGAGCATTTCTAATATCAAGAGACTCATGTTTCCAAAACTGTACCTAGCACTAGGTAGCTGTCTGGTTGCCACAACTCTAAGAGCAAACTTGAGAGCAAAAGTGAGAAGTGCAAATGCAGGTGTAGCCTGGGGAGCTGATTGACCTGGAGAATGTAGGCAGTCTGGTCCTCTTTCATATTTCACTTTATCTGACCTAGGTTCTTCTCCAGAATCATAGCTGCATTTCATTCAGCAAAGTGCAGCAGAGGTACAAAATGGAGATTGTTTCAACCAAGCCTTCAGCAAAAAATCTCTATCCTCTCCAACATAAGGGAATTAAAAATATTTTATAATTCCCAATTTTTATTGAGGGTAAGTACTATTTATCTACCCATGACTCCTCATTTTTTATGCAGCAAAAAGGTATCCATTCACTGTAGTTGTCCCAATCTGCAGTTATTAGGACATCAGCCTGCCTCTTTGTCTACTGGATTTTAGAAAATCTATCTTTTTCTTGCCAATATCTAGGACAAAATTTTAGTATTTCCCAAAATAATCACCAAGCCTTTGTACGAGAAAATCTGAACTCATACAGAAATACATTCTCTTTCCCACATTTATGTAACCAACTGACAATGTGTGTAAGATCTACTCTGGTATTACCAGTTCTCTTAGTACCAGGCTCAATATCTGGCTTTTACTGTTGTGCTTCTAACTTTTGAGGTTGATAGTTTAATTTTTTTTCATGCTATACAAGATTTATGGACACACATTTCTCTTTGCATATATGTAGATAACTTTTTCTTTAGTATATAGTATCCAAGAGAATAAAGAGTATTTTATATGTAGGCTTATGCCCTTCTTTTACATAGACATACACAGCCCCACATACATACACTCTCCTATAGTTAATGCGTTTAAGAGAAGAAATCTTTGTGCTATTCACTACTACCTGGTACCTCTTGATATTTTTTAGCCTTTTGAAAAATATCAGATCCTCAAAGGCCTAAAGTCTCAGGCAAAAAAGTAGAGATGGAAGTTTTTCTTTTAAGATAATAATAAACAGCAGAAGGGATTGGAGCAATGTAGAATTAATATTTCTTATTTCTTTCTCTATTGTTTTCTTTGCAAGACTCATTCAAAACAGAACCAGTGATGGGGTAAGTTAACATGGGTAGAAATGGATTTTAAAATAGATTAAATATAAATTTGAAGTTAACAACCTAAGAATCAGCCAAATCCACAGAGATTACTGAAACAAACATCAAAAGACACATTTCAGGACAGCTAGTGCTAGGAATTGAAAAGGGAATTTGCTATTGATTCTGGGCTGCTTTCTGTGGCAGTCCCATTATAGCTCATCTGAGAAAACAGAAGGGAGAGGGTTTTGGAAAGGGATTGCTGGCTGAGTAGGGAACCCTGTAAAAGTTACACTGTGCTTTTTTGGTAGCAGCCATTAATTTTGCCTCATCTCCTTCTATCTCAGTAAATGGGGAAACAATCTTCTAAAAGTCCTCATGCTGGCCAGGCTGATCAGGAACAGACTGAAGAAACAACATAGGAAGGAGGAAAAAGATCAAAGATGCATTGTTTTGGCACAAAAATAAGATATTAAGAAAAAAACTAAACACAAAGAGAATAAAAAAGACTGGACTGTGTAATTATCCATACTCCAGTACTGGGAACTTTGGTCACAAACAAATGTAAAAATTCATTTATGAACCTAACTTTGTTTTGATGGGTATTATGCAATTCTAGTAAGAGTGTTTATATGCTGAAATTATGAAAATGACTAATTATAATCAGTTTAGGAAGGCTCAAATTGGCAAAATTGACTTTCTCAAGAATGTAATCTGTGCCATTGACAGCTTTGAGAACAATTCTTCTGCATTTAGAGATCATGTTAAAATACTCAAATAACAAGCTGGACATTGTTGCTGTGATCAGCTAGCAATCACCAAAGCACACGAGAGCAACGTAAGCACTTCTTTAAAGACAGCCCTCTGTAAAGTATATAGGGTGGAAATTGCTATAAGAATCTGGCATATTCAAAGTTTCTCACTGATAGTGTTAAAATATCCTTTGTGGTGCACAGCAATTATATTACATTCAACACTGGAGGATTCTGTATTATACTTTATACTCACAGTCAAAGATAAACTGAACTGAGTGAGGGGTACATGATTATGTCTTCAGCACAAACAGAATAATTCAAAATCATTTATATTTATAGCTCATGCTTTTAAAAGGTCAGATTCTCAGAGACTGAAACATTCATAAGCTAAATGTGCAGAGAGAAAGCATTTAAATGGAAAAATGTAAAAAATAATTGGGACTTGTTTATGAACATTTTAGTAAATGCCAAAAAGTCGCAAACTTTGAGGAAAACACGCCATTGCATAAAAAAACCCACCCAACTCTTCTTAGAATAAAAGGGAGAATAGCCAAATCTGAATGTGAGTAACTATAGAGATGTATATACAAGCAACAAATGGAAGGAAAAAGGCACCTGTAGAAATTTTTAGTCAGTGGATGTAAAGATAAAACTAAGGTTGTTATTTTTCTTAAGTATGTAAAAACCATGAGAAACGTAACAATAGCATTGTTACTTTACTGGTACTTCTTAATAATACTGAAATAAAGTTTAGTAAGGTTTTCTGTTCCAGGTCACAGATTCAATGAATATTAAAGTAAGATAATGACCACAATGAAGAAATATTTTCAAATAAAAAAAAAAAGTCTAGGGTAGTGTGAAGCAGATGCAGGTAGCTTGCAACTAAGAAAAGCAATGGCCAATGACCATTAATATAGATTGATTCCAGGAAGGCAGAGCATATCCCAGAGACCTTGAATAAATCACCACACTACCAATATTTGGAAAAAGAAAACAGGATAAATTAGGTAATTACAACTTTTTCAGCCCACCATCAGTTCTTGACAAAATAAGGGTATGTCTGAGACATGACTAGTAATAAAAGAAATGATGAGGGGGAAATAAAAAATGCCAATCAACATGTCTTCATTAAAAAGGGTCTTGTTCAATTGAATTTATACTATTTACCAAAATGAAATTTCATGTCTGTTTTATCAACGTAATATTGTTGAGATAATAGACTTCTATGAGACATTTGGAGTGCTACTCACATGTTCTATTGATTTGTAAGCTGGAGTGATACAAAATCAATGGGGCACACATTGAACGCATTGAAAACTTGTTAAACCGTGGATCTCAAAATCTAATTACAAAAGGATAATTTTTGTCAAATGTCTGTGTTTCCCATAAGAATCTGCTCAGGCCTGCACTAATCAACAAATATATCAACAACGTGGAAATAGAAATTAGAACATAATTATGGATTAAGTCTATAAATAACATAGAGCTTGAGGGAGCGTGGAAGAGAAAGGATTGCTGAGTCATTTGGCAGTTTGAAGATATCAAGCAAATAGTATGTGTTTCAGCTGAGCCAAATCTAAGTTTATATGTCTGCAAAATAAAAATACAGGGTATGCACTTAGCATAGATAGCATGGAATACTTTTGAAGGCAGTGGCAGAAAGGAAGTAATGAGGGTCATACCCTTTATGCTCACTGACCATGGTTCAAAAAGCTAGTGTAATCTTTGAATGTTTAAATGTGAGAGAACTCACTAGGAGTCATGAGGTTAAATTAACTCTGCATTTGGCACTGGTGAGATTGCTGCTGGAATACTATTTGGTTCTGGTCTCTACACTTCAGATGGATATTGATGAATTGGAAGGAATTCAGAGAAGAGCCACATGAATGCTTACAGGCTTGGGAAACATGTCTTGTTGTGAAAGGCTCAAGCAACTCTATTTAGTTATTAAAGAAGACTTAGAGGGTGACCTGATTATAGTCTAAATATATCTGCAAGGGAAAGGGCAGAAGGAATATGTTCAATAAGGCTCTGTGGTGTAACAAACACAGGTGAAACTATGACTGATAGTCCAAACAAGACAAATTCCAACTGAAATTGAAGTGCAAATTTGAATAGTGAGCAAACTAACTACTGGAACAACTTGCTAAGGGCTGCAGTAGGGAAGAAGTGGGGGTGGGACTTACTAGTTTATTTGAAAAGAAGGTGGTGAATGAAAAGGAAGAAATATCTCAATATTGAGACAGCAACCAGGGTAATAAACTCAGGTTTCTTTTCTTACTCTTTTTTTTTTTATACTGTTGGGCATTTAGCTGAGCCCCAGCTGGAAGTAAAAGTGTCTTCAAAATCTGCTTCATTACCCAAAGCTGTCAGTCCCAGATGGATGTTCATCTCTCCTGTTAGGAGAAAGGAAATCCACAAGTGAAGTTGGCCAAAGACCTCCCTAGAGCAGCCATGGAAGACAAGAGGACACTGAACATGTTTCTCTGCCTCATGTTGTCTGGGAGTTTGTTTGAAATCTCTCTCTCATTATCCTCCTGGTAATTCTTCACCTCCCACCCTGCCCCAACCTGTTCCTTTTATCTTCTTTTTACATGTTCTGCCATCTCTTCCTTTCTGAGGAGAGCCTGTCTTTTAGGGGGACATTAAAGCAACATATCTGGTTTAGCCTGGTAGAACATTGAAGTGCATTGCTCTCAGTATATATCTCAATAGGTAAACATTATGGAGGAAGACAGGCTATTTCAGTTAAAAGTAAATACTCATGCAAGAAGAACCTGATATAAATTTTCTAAAGTCAACTTTCTGCAGTGCTTTTGCAGAATCTATAAGAGGGAAAAGCCTAAATAGAATAATAGAATCACACTTTTAAGATAGATCTTGATATTTTTATTAAGTGATTACCTGCAGTATCAAAGAACTGGTGTGGTTGAGATTCTTTCAGGTTGTATGTTTCTGGGAAATACACTTCCACTTCCAACCTTTTACTACATATTTCTCTACTTCAGGAGGTCCCCAGTGGCAGAGTATTTCTTATACAGTATAAATCCATAAGTCTAATGCTGTCTGTCGTATTTAGAAACTCACTGCTCTCATATTCATGACATGCAAGCATCTGTCATTCAAACCAGCTAATAAATCCAAACTCACTAATAGGACTTCTGCATGTTCCTATTTATCATGGAGCAGAATGGTGACCCTGGACATAGAAGTAAATAGCAGCTTATGAAGTAATATTCTAGTGTTCCAGAAAGCTGAAATTTCAAAATGAATTAAACCCTACATGTCAAAGGCACTCTTTTGCTGTGAGAGGAAAATTAATTTCTCTGAAAAATATGAAGAAGAAACAAACATGTCTCTTTTCCCAAACCCAGTTTCTGACCACAAAACCTGAAAACATGTTCAGTTTTTATGATCTCTGCAATATAAGTTGCCAGACCTTTAGGTTTATGTCTGCTTTTCTCTTGGAGGAGAAAAAAAAAAGAACAAAATTATTTGTTAGACTAAAAGGCCATTTTTTTTTAATTAAAAAAAAAAGTGGTGTTATAATTCATGTTCAGGCTGTGACAGTTTTTTTCTGAATTTTTAGAGATTCAGTGTGTTCTTGGCTCCCTCCAAAAGCAATGGGATACCTGTAAGTAGGAACTTTGGATTTTACCTGTGACTGAGTGCAAGTCATTAAGGAAGGGCTGAGCAATATTTGCTGTAAGCCACAGAGAGTGGTATTCCTTAACCTGATCTGAGCTTGCTGAGCTCTGCTGGTTTGTGCTCCAGGGGAAGTTACAGTGTTTTTAGTTCTGCAGCTAATTGACTGATGCTACAAAATTAACTTGCTGTTGATAAGCTTTAATTGCAAGTGCAGGGCTTGCTGCATTAACACCATGTTCTGAGCACAAGCACACTGCTCACCACAGCTGTCTGCATCGTGGGCTAATGCCAGCTCTCCCATCCCCAGCTAAAAACCCATGGTCTTTATGAACATAAGCAAACACAAATAACACTGAGTAATAACTTGAGGGGAGGAAAAAAAGGAAAGCCTTATAGGCTTTGTGTGTGTGAACGTTGGTTTTTTGTCCCCTTCAGAGCATGTTCAAGTCACTTCAGTGCGGCAGATTGGTAGGTCACCTTGTTCATTAGACCCCAGCATTAGGACTGGATTTGGCTCCAGCTGAGAATCAGTGTAACTCAATACCCATCAGACAGTGGTGACACTTAGGTGTGGTCTTGAATATTTTTCCATCCCCTTACTGGTGAAAAGGGAGGATTTAGATATCAACAAGCCTGCAACAGCTTAGGAGCATGTCTGGTTTCAAGCTCCCTGCCCAGGAGCTCTGTTCTGTGGGGATGTACTGGTTTGGCTGCATGGCAACTCAGGAGCTTGTACCCTGTGAAGTTAAAATACACGTCATTTACACCATCTCAGTGAGGGTGAAGCTCCTCAGGGAGTAGGATATTGCAATGTGGAGAGCAGCAATGCCAAAATATTTTAAAAGTCTGAGCTTTAGCCAATTACTTTTCAAGGTCAGGGTATTCTGAACTTGCTCTCCGTGTCTCTGCAGCAAGCACATCTCTGACTCATCAAAATCTTCCCAAAGCCAAATTGATTTATTTTTTTCATTTTCTTTCACTGTGGACATGGAGTCAAACAAAAAAATGTGATTTCCCCTCCCAGCAGGCAGCTTATGATGGCTGTGTGGTTGCACCATGGTTTGCAAGGTGACTTTCCTCTAAGATGGCTTTTCTCCATAACACTAGGGACCAGCTTTGCAGAGCTTCCCCAGGGCAGTTAGAGCCGAGTCAGGCAGGATTCCCTTTGATCACCCACCCCAGGTTTCTTGCTGCTAAGCGTTTTGTGTAATGCATGTCTGTCCTGAGTCTTGCCTTTCATGTCCTGCCACCTCTGATGATGTTTTTGGGGATAGAACTAAATGTAGCCCTCTCAGCCTTAATCCTCATAATTTCTGCAGTGATACAGAGAAAAGCTGACAGCTTCTGGTAAGCCAGACCATATTTTACCACACTTCTTACTGCAAAGAAAAGGAAATTAAGGCATTGATCATATCAGAGTTCCCCAAAGCTGTGCACCCTTCTCTTCATCCTTTTTCATAGGGTATCCCATCAGTCTCCTTGCTAATAGAGGTCTGTCTCTGAAGATTAGTGGTGCCTACAAAAATATATAAACCTATGTCTTTTTTGGTATTAAGTTTGACTTTTCAGAAGTTATTCTGTGGTTCAGTCTGGGCCCTAAGTGTGCTTAGAGGCAGGTTCCTACCACGAAGCTTAGAAGCAGGGCTGGAGTCACATACATAAGAAACATGGCTCAGTATGAGCCAAGTTCCAAGGATGTGAGACACTTTCAAAGCATGCATTACATTTAAATTCATATTTTAAATACCCCAAAGTGTTAGTTTACTAAATGTTTTCCTTTACACTTAATGTCTATGCACTATAAATAATACAAAATAATACAAAAGACTATCTGCTTAATCATGCATAATTTTATTTTTAGTTCAGGAAACCTTATGTTTCTATTTTCCTGATTATGCCAGCACTGATCACAAATCTGCTTCACAATACACTAAAAATGGTACTGTGCTCCAGTTTCTGGACAGTTAGAAAATGCTCACAACATTAATGACTCAGAGACTAATGCATGGGAAGGATCATGGAGGTAAGGATGGGAAGATAAGGAGAATAAGGATGGGAACACTCATGGAAATAAAATTTTGCTGGTAGTCCTAAAAATCAGGTCCCTTCCAAACAAAAGTGAAGAGCACTGGTGGTGAGAGGAGTATGCCCTTCCTTTTTCCATTGGTTTTCCAGGTGGCAGATTGATAGAGAATTTCATCCTCCAGATGTAAATCTGAAGTCATATACTAGGGCATAGTCATTAAAAAAATCACTTAAAAAGAAAATAATAATCCCATTTGCTGGATAATTAAAAGTGAGCAATATCATTCTGTGCTTTATATTTTCATTGAAACCCTTTCTCTCATAGTAGTATGGACAGAAAATATATTTCAATTAAACAACTATGCATGTATTTTGTATTAGGTGGAAATGTTTTAATAGATATTTCAGTTATCCATTTATTGATCTTACTGTATTTTTAATATGCAGGCACCAGTCTCTGCTAACTGAGATATATCTGTTTTTCCCTAGTTGAGTTCTACAAATTAAAAATAATTCTTTCTCTCTGCCAATAAGTAGTATATGGTGGGCTTCTGTCTTGTAAGCAATATCTGCTGTGAGCTGCCTTTTAATTTATGAGATTAATCTGTGCTCACAAAGGGAGATCTGAATGTGAGTAGCAGAATTTGGCTGTAGACTGCAGGAGAAACAAGATCAGAGAGAAGTGTTGACCTAGGATTTTTTGCTCTTTCATGCACGATTTGAGCCCTGGCTTTGGCAGAGAGAAGTCCAAAGTGGAGAACAGTCTTTTTAAATGAAAGTGTTTTTCCCTGCTTCTGCTCCCAAAGGAGATTTCCCAAAGATTTTTAAAGAAAAGGAAAAAAAATAATTAACCTTTGAGAATCTGGGCTGCACCTCCTTTACTGTAGTCTCTATAAGAAGCTACAATCCTCTGCAGGATCTCTAAGGATCTGATGATCCTTACTTGGAAACGGTGACATGTTATGTTTGGGCTATTTTGAATAACATAACACTTCTCAGTGTTTCTGATTACACATACCTAGTTTAGGTAGCTGGATGTGGGAGGATTTGCTTCTCAGCCATTCCAACTGTGCTTTCTCTGCTTGTAGGGCCTCACTGATTGCTGATTGCAAATGCTTTGTACCCCAGAAATTCCACAGGGATGGCCTCCTGTCCAAACGACACCTTCCATGAAACACTGACCATCTACTTGCTACAAGCATTTCTAGTAACTTGCAAAAGCATTAAAAAATAATTGAGGAGTTTTCTCTTAGCCTTTTGATGTAGATGGGGGTGATATGCACTGAATTCTGCATCATTTTTCAATGTGGATATTTTGATCATTTGAACATTGGGATAAAAAGGAAATTTCATCCTGTGATGATCTTATTCCAGCAGTTACCTTTGTATTTTATGTCCTATTTCTCTTTGTTGGCCAATGGAAATCATGATCCTTGGTTTGTAAGGTGTTTTCAGATAGCTGGCTCTGTGAAAGGACTATGGATTGATTGTGGCTATTTCCTATGCTCAGATTCTCAAAGGAAATATCCTTTCTCCTAGTAAACTGCAACCTGATTGTGTTGAAACATCTTTAGAAAATCATCTTTGATAGTAGGGGTAGGGAAGTATTTCCAAGTGTCCCGACATGGGACACTAACAATGAAAACAAAAATGTGATGACATTTGATGCACAAAGGCAAATCACAATAAGAAAATTATCCAAAGAAGGTATTGACTCACACAGGAGATAGGAATGACAAGGAGCAGTGACAGCAGGGGAGCTAGTGAAAGGAAGATAGCTGTGTCTCTTCCACCTTGGCGGACAGTGAGCAATGAGTGGAGCCAATGAGGAAATGAAGGCAATTGTAGGTGCAAATGACAAACTCAATATCAGATAATATATTGGAGATGTTAGAAGTGCTGCGCATGAAGCTGGAGGGTGGTAAAAGACATGAAAGGTCCTTTGAATGGCAAAACAACCAACACAGTAGTAACTGTGACAGATTTTCGAGTGTAGTGAATTCGCTTAAGTTGATGGAGGTACTGTTCCTTGTTTTTACTTTTTGCTCCCTTCTCTTCACATTCCAAAATAATGAGGGCAAAAAATTGGTGGGAAAATACTTTTCATTAAAGAGAAAGGAGATGTCCCTTGTGCAATATATTTCACCTGCTTGTTTCCAGCCTGGAGGTTGCTGTCAAGTACTTTTGGTCTCTAGTCATGCATCTTTAAACAGGGAGTGATTCATCAGGAAAGCAGGGTAACTGCAACCATCCTCTGCCTTGCATGAATTCTCTGGTTAACCATCATGCCACTGGGAACCTTGAGTCCATCGTTGGGGGCATATCATCACCCTCAGAGGGGCTCCAGGGAAAAAAGAGAGATCTTCCATTTGCAACCCAGAGCATTTCCACTCAGGAAGTTGAGGCAAACAGTATATTTTTCACTGCCATCAACTTCATACTGTTAAGTTGATGCACCTGTCATCTATCCTAGCAGTAATATACTACCACTGGTTTTCTTTCCTAAGCCTGACATCTCCTAGTTCATATCAGTTTCAGCTGCATGATGATGATGATTATAGGGCAGAGTTTATCCTTCCCCATGCTGATATTTTATGAAGCATTGACATGCTTTGCTACCTCAGTGCAGGACTGGCTCATGAGGCAGAGAGGTAATATCCTCATTTATACTTACATGAAGCTGGGGATCCATTTCTCTTCACAGAAATATGCCAGCAGGGTGTAAAAAGTATAATTTTCCTACCCAATATAAAAAGGACCTTTCATTGTTCTCTGAACTTGGGGTTCTGGATGCAGAATGCAAGAGCATGTTCCGGCAAATTGAAAAAAAACAAGCTCCAAAGAACTTGCTCTGGGCTCATACTAGGGAGAAATAAGAACTAGTGCCCCTTACATAATTAGTTGACCCACAAGTGCAAGCCACAAGGTGGGAGCACCAATACATGCATCTATAAAATAGACTGTTTTATTAGCCAGCTGTCATAGTAGTGGTCATAAAGATGCTTACAGAGGAGAAACAGCATGTTGCACTTGGTAACACACTAAATTAAACACTAAACATGCAGGCCATTCTTAGCTCTCCCAATTTGTATGGGTTTGGCAATTTTGCTTCCTTTCTTCTAACCTTTGTCTGTCCAGCTCCGCAAGTTCCTTTGTAATCTTCAGGTTCCCCAAGCACAACACAAACAATATGCGATTCCATTGATGAACTCCACATTATGCTATGATATATGTAATAATGCAATTGAAAGGATAATCATGTCTTTGTGTTAATCCTGTTGAAAGAAAAACCTGTAATCTCCCAGAACAGAATGTATAGGCTATTAACTTCTTACTACACCGGTCTTTTGACAGCAGGCTGTGCAGCAGTAACAAATAGATATATTTCTCATGGTTTTGTGATTAGCTTTCCCAAACTTAATAAAAATAATGTATCTGGATAAGCAGAGGTGAAAGTTTTAAAACTATAAAACTTCCAAATCTATAAGAAGGGCATTTACTCCTTTATTATGTAGGTATTATAAAGATGGCATGATATAATGTCTGTATATAGTGGTGGAAGCATTTGTGTATATGTCTGTGCATGCATTGAGCACCCCAGTACATTTCTAAAGGGTGCCAACACTGTGCTGTTAGTTAGGTGGAGAGGGAGCCCTTAAAACTGGGCCAGTGATTCACACACAGAAGACAGCAAGAGCAGCAAAATTCCAAGATTCAGCTTTTTATTAAAAAAAAAAAAAAATAAAAAATTGCAGACTGAGGAAAGAGGAGAAAGGTTCAGAAAGAGCTCAAGAATACAGAGAGGCCCAGCCTATTGCTGCATCACTATTTACAGAGGGAGCTGGTGGGTATATTCAGCTGAAGCTGAGTCCAGATGGAGGGGTGGGTGTGAATAAGGGAAACATCCTCACTGTGCCTGTGAGTGCCTTGTGGATTTAGGCATGTTAGCTGGTGCTGGAGTGAGCCTCTGAAGATGGACACTCCAGATATACAGCAGAGGACCTTTTCTGTGAGGAGGTCTAAAATGGAGATAAGAACTCACTTGTGTTGGAGAATAATCTTGAAAAAAACACTAGGAGGAGTAGGAAGTAATCAATGAGGTACAAGAAGTGTCTTGCAGTGACAGGCACCTTACTGCTTTCAGAAGGATCTCTTCAGGGAGTGCTTTATCTGGCATCCTGGAGTACTCACTAGGTCATGAAAGAAAAGGCAGGAATTACAGTATATATGATTTTGGGAAATGGATGTGTACAGACAGACTGAGACTGAAAGTGGCAAAGGTTTATCAACAGAGTTCTGCATCAGTACAAGTGTTGGTTACTGGGAATGAGAGTGCTACTTTGAAAAGCATTTCTACTTTGGTGACACACATACTTGGTTTTCTTTGGTGACACAAGTAGCTTCCATCCTCTATCCCTTGGGGCCCCTGCCAATCTGGTTGTTTTTCAGTTGAACTAGTTTTCCATCCTGGTTCTCCACCTGGCCTCACAAATTCTCATGCTGGCATCATGGAAGGTGCACAGCAGGTATAAGGACAAGCAGACAAGCATGGAGAAGGAATACCAAAAGCTGCTGAAGTGCTGCTGAATTACTGCTGACACCAACTTCTAGTCATTGCCAGATGAGAGATTTAAATGGTCTCTTGGTACAGTCAGAACCTGCCAGAAGGATTCTGTTTCTGTGCCTCTTAAAAAGCTGTATTTGCCCAAGATAGGATGGACTTTTTAATGAGCTCTTCAGAGTTAAAAGAGATAATTAGAAGTGAGGACCCTTTACCTTGTGCAGAGTTATGGACTTGCTTTTTATTTTGACAATACTAGGAATGTCATCCTCTGTATTTTGAACATCAGTCATTCACTCTGAGTTGATCCTAACATCATTGTCACTTCTGCCAGCACCTCCTTACCTTTGAGACAGTGCTAGAAACCAAACTGCCTACTGCTAGCACTTCTTCCAGAATAGCAGTCTCCTTCTCCTGAATAGGAAATTAGTGACGGTATTTTCCTTTCCAAAACAAATGTGTGTCAAACTGGCAACCTAAGAAAGAAGTCCATCAAAATCTCACTGAAATCCATGTCTCTGCAGTTGATGATGTTTGAAAGAATATCACCTTGCTGGAACTGGCACTGTGTTGACATTTTCTTTTCTGTTGGGAATGGGTGGCATTCTAATCTAAGAACCTCTATAATTTCCTTAGCTGTCATCCCAAATGGTCTTTTTCAAATGCTATGATCAATGTGAACATCCTGTTTGCAATAAAGGAAGTTCTGAACTCAGGACTGGCGATTAGAATGGATGAGCAAGAAATCACAAAGCACTGAAACAAACAAAAAGCAAAATCAAAAAGCAAAGGAAAAGCCCATGTCATTACACAGCTACAGTAATCTATGGCTTGGGTGGTCTCTTCTAATTACTGGCTAACACAGAAGCTTGTTTATGGATGGACTGGAGATAGCAAATGCTTGCTGCCAATGGCTTAGCAATTGTAAAACTAATTATACCGCTCCCTAAATGCATATAATTAACAGCAAGTATCTTCTCAGCCTTTTATTCATCTGTTTATCATTTTGGAAACAACTGCTTTATCTGGGCATCGGCACATCTGAGCAGGAAAAACAGGCAATAATTACAGAAATCACAGATGTTCTAAACAGTCTGCACCAGGGGAATTTCTCCCTGGAAATCTGCAGAGGTTTTGCCCCTATTTTTTACAGCATCTGTTAGAACAGTTGGGTTTCCCAGGCATAATGCCCATTGTAATGTCTCTGAAAGTATTATGATCCTGGAATAGGATTCAGTTCCATATTAGACACACTCATTTAGGTGTCTGCATATCTAGGTGTTCACTGGATAGCTCTGCAGTAGGTGGAGATGTAGTCACTGCAGCGAGTGGAGTCAAGAGAGCTGTTCAGTTGACTGAACATAGGTATAAACTTCAGAGGGAGCTGAGCACCTTTCCATACTCAACAGATGTTATTGAATAGATCCTCATTAACTCTAATGGAAATATAAGCTCTTGGCTGATGTGCCAACCCAGTTCTGTTGGAAGTAGAGATGTATGGGGGGGTTAGGGTACTCAAGACATCCATATGCAGCTGGTACAAATCCAGACCTGCACCATCCTGCAGTAGCAGCAGGAGTCCAGGCAGGATAGCACAGTGCAGCTAAAAGGTCTCTACTTGGTACCAAATTCCACCTCTAATCTGAAACTAAATATCCCATCTAGGGTTTTAGCATCATGCCTTTGTGATGGTACTTGGCTTAAAACACTTGAAATTACATTAATCTAAATATCTACACTGTATATGTCTGAATCTTAAACTGGACATCCTCTGCTCTCTCTAGAGTCCATGCACAGAAGGGGTACTTTGAGAATGTGTTTTATACCTCCTACTCTGAAGGAGTACTATTTTAAAATGAAATAAATAATGATCTGGAGAACCTGTTTCTCTCCAGGGTTTAGAAGCAGATTCAGTTTGAAACCCAAGTTGACTTTCATCACACCAGGTTAATGAAGTATTTATAACTGCACCCAGTGCCTAGATTCCCATTAAATAGCTGGTGGTGCTCTTCTAAATGCAGTCAGTTGGGCATGATCCATCAATTCATCCACAATTCAGGAGTTATCCACTCAGGATGCAGCAAATCTTTTCCCAGACTCCAGAGGCGATACTGAGCAGGTCTCATTGGTTATAAAGAAAGGAGAAAGTCTCTCACAGTGTACAAACTGCTGAGCTATGAATTTTTTTATACATCTTCTTGAGCAACTAATTTCCACTCATGTCACAGGAAGTTTTAATGCTCTTAAGCACGTAATGCTCTCTACTATGGAGAGCTGAGGTTTTCCTCTCCAATCTCTGTCATTAATCACCCACTTTTTCTTTTCTGGTTTGTGTTTTGGTTTTGTTTTGTTTGTTCTTTTGTTTTGTTTGGGTTTGGGGTTTTTTTTAGTATCAAACAGTCTTTTGAATCAGAGGTTTCAAGCAGGCGTCAAATTGAAAAACAGCAGTTCTTCAAACTTCTAGTCAAAACACTTAGATCACAAGAGATTTCACTATACATTTTCTGTGGAGAAAAGCAAACAAACATTTGTTGAAACATTTGTTGTTGTTAATCAGGGCTGAGCAGGTTAAATGGTTATGTTTGCATTCCAAAGAGTAATGCATGTCTGAGTAGGTCATTACAAGACTCTTGTATTGAAGCATAGGTAGGATATTGTTGCAAAGGGGGGAATATCTGTGCCACTTGTGAACCTACAGGAAGATGCTGCTGGATTTCTCCTGTAGTTTTTGGATTGCATGGAGGGTTTCCCAGCTTGTTGGGCAGGCCACTTGCACCCAACTGGGTTCACCAAACATAAAATCTTGCAGTGAGAAACTGCATAGGATGGCTTCAGGAGTGGCTCTAATGTGTCTGCAGCTGCAAGAGCTCTTGGAGAATCCTCTGGAGTCAGAGAGTTTATAAAGAAGTGGTCTGTCACCCCACTGCTTTTGCCTCTGGGAAACAAAGATCTAAACCAGCCCAGACATATGGACATGGAGGAGCAGGAGATGCTTGATCACTGTTTGCCACGCAGAAGCTCTGAGAAGGGGGCAAGATTGGTTTGGAAAGTTGTCCAACAGGAAACTGGGGACAGAGACAGCACATTAAAAAACACTGGGGTTTTTGGAAGGGGAATGCAAAAATAACTGTTTAAAAAAAAAAAAAAGAAAAAGGCTACTACTTGCCCTAAGAAAAGATATGATGCTTTCAGCTGACATCTTCATCTTCTAAAAATATGTTCCAATTGGTGACGTGTACCTGGGCAATTTGCTCTGAAAAGCAGGAAGCATCATGAGCAATAATAAATTGCAATCGTGATCCCTGCAAATTAACAGTGACTCAGAATTCATCAGGTGGCCTTCAGTGATAGGGACCAATTCCATCCAATCCTAGAGAGAGTGTTGTATCATTTTTTCCTATGCTGCTAATTTAGATTAATGCATTTTATTGTTGGTTGTCAGCTTTGATTGAACAGTAAAGTTACATTTAATTTCCCCTCTTTCATTATGACACTTGGTGAGGAAAAAATACAAATGAAATCACATGTTTAATTGGAACATAGAAATATTTTTTTGGCTCTGGTTTCAAGAACAAGCATAGAGAGCTGTGTAAAAGCACTGTTTGGGTTAGGGATTGTGTCAGTGTAAAGTCTCTAATTTGTTCTTTCTGTCTGTGGTGACCGGTTCAGGCAGAAGTTGTTTTTCATTCCAAGTTCATCACTTTCTAGGATTCTGTAAATATCTGCTGAAAAAAACCCCAGTCATATTCCTGTAAACAGATTTTTTTCCACTACCTCAACTTCAGTTCTCTCTCTGGATTAATTTCCTTCTTGTGTATAATCTTAATCTCACTCTCTCTGGCCTATCCACAGAGAAGGGAAAAAAGCCTGAGAAAGAGGTCAGGTGTAAGAAGTCAGTCCATGTGCAGATTTAATTGGATACAAGAAAGAATGTCAGTCCTGGAAGCTGATCCATCCATCAGCACTGGCAATACCCTCATGGTCTTTTATAAAGGATGAAAAATGGACAGTACAGGAATGTCCTTTCTAGGATTTTTTCTGTCTGAGCAGGGAAACGGTTTCACTCTTCTCTCCTGCACTTCAAAATGTAATTTTGGTAGAAGTTGTAATGCTGAAGGACACCAGTGGTGTTTGACCTGGTCAGTCACAGACTCCTGGATGCTTTGGGGAGTAGAGTTCAGTGGAAAAGTCAGTTAAACTGCTTGAAGTAATAAAGGAGCTTCAGACTCTGAAACCACTGTCCATAGCATTGGGCTGTAGGTGAGTCAGAATAAATTAATGGCAGTGAGGTGTCCCTTCTGCGGAGAGTGCAAAAGATATTTCAGGTCTGCCGACTGTAGGGCTTGGGAAAACAGGAAAGATAAGAAGAGGACTAGCAAGGGGATAGTAAGAGGAAATTTGGGTGGTGGGGTGTTGGTGTAAAAACCATAAACTGGCAGGCTTTCTGATTTCTGGCAGTGATTTTTTACCAAGAACACTACTTACTTTATTTTATTGCTACACTGGTCAGGAAAAACAGAGCGTGGGTACATGCTTTTTAAAATAGAAGAGTCTACACTGAAGAGAATACCAGTCTCATATTGCTGTTGTTGCTTTTACTTTTCTCTCAGTGCAACTGAACCTCCAGCACACCAGATAATGGAGCACGGTCCAGAACACAAGGAAAATAGATCTGTGTTGAGCAGATTCATTCACAATAAAGCTATTTTTTCAAGATGCCAAAAGCCTTCAGAAGGAGTCCATCCCCTGATCTTGAAGCACTTGAGGCCAGGATTAGTATCTATGCTGATCTAACCCAAGTGTTCCTAAATCCCATATTTAATTGTATTTTTTTAAAAGCAGAATGTATCATAGCTATCTCATTTTCAAGAAAACACCCAACATTGTGTGTGACAATAGTGCCTGACCAGATTTGGACAGTCCTGCAATGGAGACACTGCTAATTGTTGCCTACTCAGCGCTCTTTGAGATCCTTTGCTTTAGCAGCCACTAAACATACCTGAAATGCTAATTTAGCAATTTCCTCATTTCATGGTAACCTACTTTCTGTTAACTGTTTCCATTTGTTTCCTGTTTCCCTGAAATAAATGTAGTGCTGGTAAACTTTGCTGTAACAGACAACATGGCAAAATGCAGATGTCTGTATCTAAGAACATGAGAGGCTCTGCTAATTACACAGGGTTGTGCAGTAATTGTATAAATGGTTGTAAGGGCAGGCTTAGGATTAGTGGGTATTAAAGCAAAAGGTGAAGTATTGAGCCTGGGAGTGCTGTCTAATAATGGGACAGGCAATGAGAGACAGCATGGTGTGGGATATACCCCTTCCTCTTTTAGGGTATGAAGAACTAAGTGTAATTTCAGAATTAACATTTCTTCTTTCCTTGGTCTAGAAGTGCAGAAAAATCAATTGCAGTCCTTAAAGGAAAAGCAGCTTATTCCCATCTACTTCAACCAATGGGTGAGGTGTCTGCAGGACAGAGAGAAATATGTCCAGGAGCAGTTCAAAGTCCCATCTACTTTGTCCAGTGCATTTTAAAAATCTCCTTAAAAGACAGTTTCTTATTCACTTTGGCATTTTTCTCTGCAATCAGGTCATTTTGTAACCGGTCAATGAGTTTTGTTGTTACTGGAACACAAACCATCAAACCTGTCTGGTCTCTTTTCTCCATAAAAAGTCAGCCTGTGGCTTTCTAAGTGCAAACTATCATCCTTAAATCAGTACTTTGCTAAAAGTCCACTGCCAAGAGCATTTAGAGGTGAAAATGGCAGCTACCTATGAAGTTATTTTGTGAACTTGAGTTGATAGGAGGCAAATAATTCAGGAGAGGATTAAGTACTTACATGAATATGAATAACAACAGCACTTGCACTGGCAAAGAGAAAATTTACAGGGGTTATCAATCCTTATGCTTCAGAGCATGGGGCCATTTCTGGAAAGAAATATTTCGCTGCCTATATAGCCCTTAATCCTCAGGGGTCTCCATGTATGACACCTTTAAAGCATCTCTGAGTGCTTAAAAGGATGAAAGGGGGGCAACAAAACTCAGTGTGAGGTGGGATAAGTTTCTTTAGGAGGTTAGAAAGGCAGAAGAGCTGATGGTTCCCACTGATCTCCACTAGTCCTGAAGCAGGGACTTAAAAGTTTGGCTGTTTTTCTAGGAAACACTGAAATGTGGATTGTTGCCAACTGAAGGGCAATAACTCTTTTCCCAATGCAGTGAGAATCTCTGCCAGGTTCCCCTCAGAGTTAAATACAGGAACCTTTACACTTCCCACCTTTGGCCTGGTGAGCATTTTACTGAGTCACCACTAAATCATGAAGCACTGGGAAGAAAGTCCTCCCTTGCTCCAGCTGTACACACAGCCACCTGAATTACGAGCTCTACATGCAGATACTGGCTCTTTCTGTCCTCCTCTTCCCCCTGTGAGGTTATACTCCCTGGGGAAACAAAGAGTCACTAACAGTTTGCACAACTGTGATGTTAAATCAGTACAGCAAAATTTATGGAAAGACTGAGAGAAACAAGTCCATACTTTAATGACACTCTAAAGTGTCGTTTTCTATTGCCTTTCTTGGAAGGCAGAGAAGAGGGATTTATCTTTGGTGTAACTCTGCCAAACTATGTAGAGCTGCTTTGGGAGTTTGTACCTTGTGATCTTGTCTCTACCTGACTGAGGAGGTCTTATCTTCAAGTTGTTTAAAGTACTTGTTCCTCAGCCCAAATGATAAAGTAGAGCTTTAGGCTCTGGATATCATCCAGGTTTTCCAGCAGGAGTATGTCATTGCCAAAAATAGAATTTGACCTCATGCTTGCCAACCATCATTTGCCTTGATGTCTTGAATGCAATATCCTGGATTTCATAAGGAGATTTCTATCTGATATGGGAGACAGTGAAGCCAAGGCAATTGTTTTGAATTCAAACCCTCTTAAGCACAGCATCATATCATGGTGAAACCACCAGTTGAAATGAAGACTGACAGTTTAATTTCTTGAAGTAGTGGGAAAGAAAAGATACCTGCCATGATGGCTACTGGCTTCCATAAGCAGATGCTAATAGACTGTGAGGCCCTTTACAGCTAAAGAAATTAATCCTTTTGTTCTCATAATATATCCCTCATTTTCTCTATGAGAAAGTATGATTTTTTCAATCTACAGGATGGCTATTTTGTCTCCCTGTTCTTTATCTGTTTGCCTCTAGTCTCAGCTTTCCATGGATTTACAAGTTTGCCAGTCTAGTCTGCTTTGTGATGAGGCAGAAGTGGATTTGGCCAACAAAGAAAAACAAAAACCTGAAAATATTTTCTCAAAACTGTTTTGTTTTGTTTTAAATAATCATGTCTTTGTTGAATATGAATAGGAGACTTCTAAATAATGATTTAATAATAATTATTATTTTTATTATTGTTGATATTAACAACAACATCTGTAATAATCCTTCCCTACATGACATTGCATTTCATTAATGGCTGTCTTCTTCCTTGACTCAATGAAAACTTCTAGTATCTTGAATCCATGACAGATAATGACCTTGCAAGGCAAAAAAATGAGGATGAAATCTGGGATTAGAAAAATTAACTGGGAATTGCATAAGCAGCAGAGCCATAGCAGTCAGGTTATGTATGTATTTGCAGTTTCTGTCTCTTCCTGCACTACAGCAGCAGATCCTTTTACCCACCCTGGTCCTCTGTGTGCCTGTGGCTTCCTTCAGTCCCTGCCCACACTGACTTGCTGGCCCTCCTTCCCAGCCAGGGTCTGCAGCAGCCGAGTGCTCCCTGCCCCTCTTTGGATGGACCCAGTCCTTCCCATCTCACTTCCCTACCCAGGCAGTTCACTGAGACTTGTAAAAGGTCTGGGACTTATCTCCCTCTTTCAAATGTGGTTGAAATTGGCAAGTGTGTTTAAAGGAGGAATGACAGACAGTTCCACGAGGTACTTCATTTCCTTAGGAAATCAGGCTTAAAAAAAATAATGAATCGTAAGTTTTTGCAAAATAAAAACTTTCTTTTTCCCTTGAGCATCAAAGATTAGTGAAAGCTGGAGGAATTTTAAACTCCAATTTAAACTTCAGTGCTTGCACGAATGGTTTATTGTTGAATTGTCAATTATCTTGGTCTTTTTAATTAACTCTGCTTTTGGGCTCTGGTACAATATTTATTTATTCTGTTTTTTAAGAAAAAAGAAATGGAACATTTGCTGCTTAAAGATTTGAATGCAGGACAGAAGACCTCAGCATCATAGTATATGAAATGCAACAAAGTGATGAATTCTCACACTATAGAAATGCAGAATTAAGGAGGATGCAAGTTGGTCGTGAAGTGCAAGAGAGACAGAATAAAAGAGATCTCCTGTCCTTTGGCTTCAGCCACAGAGTTTGCAGGATCACCTTTCCAGCAACCCTCTTTACAAGAGTTACACACAGTGCTTGTGGGTACTTGGTTTACATGCTGGGATTGGGATTGGAGAGCTGCAGCTGTGCAGATTGATCTGAGAAGCAAAGCAACTGCATATTGGGGCTCTAACCTTTCATATTCTCCATGAATTGAGGCAAGAGGATTTTCATGTATGTCTTTCACTGTGCTACATGCAGAATGCTTAAACATAGACAGACTGACACCAGCACTGCATGAAATTGTACACACATAAAATTAGACTTTATGCTGGAACGTATCTGCCTGATACATTCCTGATTCTTCCCCCATACAGAAACAGCTGCATGTTTGCCTGGAGTATCAGGGAAGTGGAACCTCTCTCAAGAATTCCTCATGAGCTTTCTGACACACTAGGATGAAATCTCCTAAAATCTAGTGTTGCAATGAGATTTTGCAGAATCAGGGCCCACAAAAATATTTTTGCTGTAGCACAGGAACTTTTGAGATATTTTATTTAGCAATTCTGTGAAACAGGATTCCCAAAGGTTTATTTAGTTTTTTTCTCTCTCTGCATGAGTTGCAACAGTATTTTAAAATGTTCTGTCATGAAAAAAACAATGTTAGGAAAATATTCTGCTAACACTATATTTCATAACTTTTGACCACTTCTTCATTTTACAATTTTTTTTTTTTTTTTTTAGATACTGTTCTTTTTAAAGTTCCTAGGGACAAAAAATAGCAAACAATAACTTGAACTATTTTAATAATGTATGACTGATGACTAGACACATAGAGCTTTTTGTAGCTTTTTAATTGAATTTTTTTAATTAGACCACATCTTCAAACAATATCCCAAATCACCATTTTAATCTTTGCCAAGAGACAATTTCCTCTCCTTGCACCGTGTTGGTGTCTTTCTGTCACCAGCAGTACATAAGTAAATACCAGTAACCTAACTTTTTATCATCTTGCAGTGGTACACTGAAAAGAGAACATCCTAGAGCCATGAAGCTGAGTTAATGAATGAACATTTGCAGAGGGCAGTCAGTTTCCAGCATTTTCTTCTGTGTTTCTTCTCTTCCATAGAGAAAATTCTCTATAATAGGGCTGCTTTACAAGTTTTGTAAGGAAACAGATGAGTCAAACCCATGCCTGTAGGGTTCTTGACAGAAATTATGATGTCTGCTGGGACTCCTGTCACAAAGAAGGAGGAAGGGGAAACTTATCTTATTCTTTCATAACAGGTCCTTACTGGATCATAAACAAAATTGAATTCAAGATCTTTAACTACAGAATTAGAGGTGTAATTATTAAGGTGCAGATAGCTGTAAACTTGTGCGTATGTCTTATACAGACTAACATTTGGGAAGGTGGAATGCCTAATATTAAAAAATACCCATTTTCACAGCTCCTAACTGCTGGTGTCAGGGAAAATAATAATAACATAAAAAAATCAGAGAACCAGGGGAATCATTAACATGCATATACTTTAGATATTAAATATATACTAACACACATGGTGTGTGTTTATTTACATCCCTACGTATCAAATATGTGGGGGGTTTATATGTATACATATGCATGTGTAATGCTCAAAAAAAAGTAATGTAGATGTTGTGCTATGGAAATTTAGGAGTCTGGGCATGAAGTTTATCACTTCAGATGGACCAATGACATTTTCCTATTCATTTTTACCTCTGTACATCTATACAGCTGGGCTCCTACTAGACTACATCAAAATGTGTCTCCTTATGAGCTGGTGAAAAATTGTGACCTCTATGGAAAAAAATGCTAATGGCACACAAGTGGTGTACAGCACTGGAGATAAAATCTGGATGGAGGGGACCTTCAAAAGGCAGGATGGAATGGAGTGGGTAAGAAGTAGTAATTGCTATCCATTTGCACTGTGTTTCAGAGTTGAAACATCTTTGAAATGTCAAGCTGGGAGAAAGAAGAGGGTCATCAAAGTGAACTGTGAAATGATCTTTGTGACTATGCTTTTCATTGCATCCATGGATTGTCCTCCAGTTTATATCTTCACCCACTCTGAACTGAGTGGTAAAACTAACTGCTCAAGTATCCTTGTGGAGCTGTAAAAAGGGTGGCAGTGTTTCTCTCCTCAGGAAGTAGATGTGAAGAGTAGAAATGTCTCAAAGTAAGAATTGCTTGCAGTCAGGATAGTTTGATATTGAGGCTTTCTCAGGAGCAGCCGAGTCTGAAGTATTCATCTGTGCTGCCATTCCAGGCTCTTTTGACCATTTTTTTGGAGCTAAGTGTCCAGATGTCTGTACGGGGTTTGAGTTGCATTAGTAGTAATACAGGACTGGATCCAGCTACCCTGCCTCAGAGTAACAAAACTAATCTTTTACAGAGAAAGAACTTCTATTGCAGAAGTCAACATTTTCCTTGAGAAAACTATTTCCTTATCCATACTTTCACCTAGAATTGCTGAACTTCCAGGTCTCCACATCTGCTTCCCATCAAGCTGGGATCAATATGAGATTGCTTCTGCTGGTTCTGCCCATCGTCAATGAGCCAGAAAACTAGCAAACTTCTTCCTTCCTCTCAGTTATTTTTATTGTCTCCTTTTTCAGATAAATAGCAGTGAAGGCAAAGTTCTGTGGTGGCAGGAGAAGGACTGTTTTGAGAAGCAGCTGGCTAAGGGTTTAAATATTTGTCTGTTCCATGTCCCCAGATACTCTCTGTGTATTTTCTCCCTGTCCTTACTCAGATTTGCAATGTTCTTGTAGCAGGTGAAGTGCTGCTTTGTGGGTTGCCAGTCCCTGAAATGGCTAAATCAAAATGCTCTGGTGCATTGAATTTTGGCATTATTATACAGTAAATCATAGACCTTTCCCTCATCTGCTCCCACTTGATACATCTTGTTATTAAACAGCCGTTGCCTCTGACACCAGATGACTGCAGCCTGGATATCCAAGCAGAGAGAAGCACACCCAGGGACACAGGTTGCTCCTGAGGCAATCCTCACCAAGCACATGTCTCCAGACACACAGACAACACTGTATCCAAAGTTGTTTATCAAGTGCCAAAAGTGGCTCCTGAAATGCTACTGGATATGCCTCTAACTCTGTGAGACTGTAAAGCAGAGAGAGAGCTAGATCCTGGCAACTGTAGGAAGTGGGAGGGAAAAGGCAACACAAGCTAGAGATTAAATCCAATAGCTACATGCAAATGCAAATACCCCTTAGCTTGTCAGTGAATAATTCCCTGGTCTGCAGAGATATTGGAGATATTTCTCCAGCCAACAAGGTTAATTCAATCTACTTATGGGTTTCACCAAAGCTTGCATCTGATGTTGCCTTGGGGCATTGTTAACTTCCTGTAACAAAGCCATGGTATTTACAGAACTATTCTGTTTCAGTTGGATCAACCTATGCCATGCCCAGAGAGATCCCCTCACATGGGTAAAAAAAATACTTCATCCTTTATTTAATATTTTCTCAGAAAAGAAGGCTGTCTTGTGAACCTAATGGTTGTCTACTCAGTTCGGGCTCTTTTACTCCATTTCTTTTGATGGTTAGCTCTGCAATGTCTTTTCCTGCTGCACCCTAAAGTATGCTTTGCTTGAGAGCTGTGGCTGTGTTACCCTTTCAGAGCAAGCTACTTGTCAAAGTTTGTCAATTACGCTTCTAAGTCCATTGAGACAGGTAACTTTTGTTTATTAAGCACTTTTCTGATAATTATTTCCTTCTTAGATCTCTGTGCCTAAGATCACACCTTAATGGGCTTGATGTTGGAATTAGAGGGAAAGGCCTATACTCAGAGACAGTATTCAGTGATTATATGACAACACAGCTCCTTGATATCTATTAATCCTCTGCCCATTTCTTTGGCATTGCAGCCCTGCTGGCTGCCTTCTCTTTTTGCATGGTCAGTCATCAGACACTGAGCAGAGGTGGGGTCACAGCTGGACATTCCTTCCCTCAGACAGAAACAACCTGAAAAGAGAGGAAGCAAGAAAGATGCAGACCAAAATGGTCAAATACATTATTTGAACTCAAGATTTCACACTTAACTCCTTATTTTCCATCTTGGGACACTGTGCAACAATTTTATAGGAATACCTACTGGCATACTCGTGGGGAGGGCTGTTGTTTAAATGTCTGTAAGGCCTTTTTGAGTTCAGAGAAAAGCCTCTGCAGAAGCTCCCACTTTATTTTTATTAAGCTAAGAACCAGGTGTCCCCTAGGGTAGCTGTGTTACAGCAGTTTGTCTCTTGACACTTAGGGAAGGTGATGCCCATACAGTTTGGACCATTTGAAAAACAGAGTTGCTGTCCTCCATAAAAAGCTTGTTTGTTGCTTTGCAATTGCTTCTGACAAACACTGACAAGATGGTGAGAATAGTGGGATGGTTTTGGCATGGTAGCTTGCTTCTTCAGGTTCTCTCACCACTCATCTGTCCATTTCATCAGTTTTGCTAAATTGGCAGCATTTAAAATAATTAGGGGGGGAAATCTAGTATTCAGTTTCAGTGGAGAAGGAAGCTGAAATGCAGTGGCTTTTGCTCTTTTGACAAATTTAGTATCTATTATGAAGGGTAAAAAACAACTAATGACTGACCAAAGAAGAGCAAGAAAAATAAAAAAGAAAAACTTTCCTCATCTTAAATGTACCTGTGTCAGTCTTCCAACGTGCAAAACCAGGGGTTAAGCTGTGAATTGAGAATAGCAAAACAGGCTAGCAAAAGAGAAAATCTTTGTTAAAAATCTTCACTAAGGTCTACATGGCACTGATTTGGAGAGATACAGGGACATGGGAACTGCTGTTTTAAGACATATGGACAATTTCCTGGTGAGAGAATGTCCCCAGGTACTGCAAGGCCAAATGACCCAGGTGTCTATTACCTCTCCTTGCTTCTCCAGTTTCTCTTTGAATAAATGGAGGCAGGTTTTGCTCAAAAGCTTCATGCTGTTGAATTAGTGTGGAACCCTAGAAAGCATCACCATGCCAGAGTCCTTGAACTTTGTCAGAACTACAGACCACCCTCACCCCCTGCAGCTGCACCAGTCTGTGTATGGCACAGGTACCACTCTGGAGGGGTTAGAACTGATGGAGCAGAAGTTGAAGCAAGTGATGGATCCCAAATTGAGTCTGTGCCCAAAGCTTCTAATGTATACTGAGAGTATGACCCTAATCCAAACCTGGCTTCAGGTCCTTTGTCAGAGGAACACACTTGCAGGTAAAACAGGCTAGGGACACCAGCCAGCCTGATGGTGCAGGTTTCACAGGTGGTACCCAGATGCCACCAGCTTGGACGTTGGTGTATAACTCCAGCTTGATTTCACTGCCTTGTTTCTCATCCCATCCTGATAACCAGCATATGTTCCGTTTATCTACAATAGACCATTTCTTCATCCTGTGCCCTTTTGGTGTGTGACGGCTATAAACCACTGGTTACAAAGCCTGAACACTTCAGAATCCAGTGACATTTAAGGAAAAAGATTGCCAAGCTCTTGAAAGGACCACACGACTGAAATACACAAAGAAGCAGGCGCATCTCCCTTGCTGTTAAAGCGATAAAGAAATTAACGGCACACCAAGTTCCAAAACCCCACTGCTGTTTGGAGATATCACCGTTTTTCTCTTTTATTTTTTTAAACTCTTCTCCCCCTCCACAATGTATAAAGGTAGCTGCAGTTAAAGAGATGGCAAGACACAGAAAAGATATTGCTTCCCCTGAGTTTTATGAAGCTGATATCAATCTTTTATTTCATAAACTTCAGGCCTGTTATTACCCTAAAAGCATGTTCCACGGCATTTAATGTGACACTGATGAGAATACAAATAAGGGGAAGTGAGGGAGATGGAGGACAGGGAGAGAAGAATCAAATGATGTTAAATGCAAGGACCTGAACAGCACTTCCATATCCGTTGCCATTGAGGAGAGTTTAAAAGGGCCATGAAACCACAGAGCATCTGAATTGTGTTTGGGGGCAGTAAATCAATTTAAGCTTCAGCAGTGAGGGAAAAAATACTATCTGAGGAAGGTGAGAAAAGAAATTTGGTTTATGGAGGCATGAAGGCTTGCATGTGAGCTAATGAGGCATGCTTTAGCTGAGTGTTGTGTGCAAAGTCAGGGTATAAATGCCCTTGAAGTTGGGATGATTTGGAGTGGAAAAAAAAAAAAAAGCTTTGTATTTTCTAAACTTTCACCTGGAAGTGTATGAAACTCTGATTAGTTTAATGTCATGTTTATCTAGTGCTTGGCTAGATTCTAGCAGACATGCATAACTTCAGGTAGAGAAATGTTCTTCCTCCTGAGTAGTGAGAAAATGTTGGACCAATTGTTTCTTCTCTGATATGTGAATAAGGAGCAATTGGCACATTCAGAAGAAACAAAAAGAGGTGGTTCTTCGTACAGGGTGTAGCTATGAAATTCCTTGCTGCAGGACATTTGGGATATGTAGAGTTTGCACAGATTCAAGCAGAGATTGGATAAGTTCATTAAAGGAAATCCCCTGAGAATTACTGCACCTACCATGTTTGGTTTGGGAAGTTCTTGAACTGCAAGCTTCAGGGGTTGGAGATTATTCTGAAGAAGCATTACTACACACTGTGCCAGGCTTGTATTCCTTCCCTGTCATCTGCTTTATTTGCTTTCAGGCATGTGATCCCAGGTGGCCTTGACTCACTACATTAATTGTGAAGTTTATCAGTCTCAGGACTGGAATCACTATGATTTTAGGCAGATTAGAGATTATTCTTTCAGACACCCCATCACTTTACCCTGCTACATGCACACCCCAAGATGATTTATGCATATTGCTTGGAAGCAGTCAACCTTCCTCTTTAGCCCACAGGAGACAGCACCACAGGCAGAAGCCAGGATGGGAGAGCAGGGCCTGCCAACATCATGGTCTTTCTGAAGACCATTACCTCATTGAAGTAGTTGTTTACATGAGACATTGCTCAGTGCTAGGCTGAGCCAAGGTCAAGTGTGTTTTTTTTGCAGTACCAGAGCTGAGGTTGTGTCCTAGGAGAAATTCAGGGTGGCCCTGCTGGAGTTAGCCTTGAGCTATCTCAGCTGAAGATCATACCTATGGTGCTGTTGGCACAGATGGCCTCACCAGACTGCTGCAGTGATCACGCAGCATACATGATCCAGCTGCAGCACCAGAGGGTAACAAGCTGAGCATTCAGCTAGCTCATGAAGTCACTCCTTTCCCAAGGTACATCCTCAAACTTTATTGCTGTGAGGAAGTTTACAGGACCGTAGAGACAGAAGACAGTAACCATCTCTAAAATGAACCTGGAGGAGAAGTGTTGGAGCATGAGCTGGAACCAGACTTGGATGCAGTCAGAGCAATAATGTCTTTCTGGTCATCATATTTTTCTGATGTGATGTAACATCAGCTCTTGGGAAAGCAGTTGAGGAATCCAAGAAGTCAGTTTGACAGTCTTTTGAGAAGTCTGTGAGAAGTTCCTGTGAACAGGATGTAGCTAAAATGGTGATGAATTACCTGATACTATCATAGAAAACAATGCTGCAGGCATCCACTTGACAGCCCTTCCAGACTCTCTAAATGCTCCATGAATATATTAATTTCTTGCACTAATTATACCATATGTGAAATGTACTATTAGTTCTCAGTTCATAAATTCAGCTCAGGTACCTTGTGCCAAATTTGCATACATGAACATATAAAGGAAAATAATCTTATTTTCGGATTATTATTAAAAATAAGGATTCAGATTGTGCCCATGAAGATAGTATGTAACTTTCCACAGGCATGAAATTTTTGATGTAACTCAATACATATTTTGATATGAAACAAACTACTACAACAACTCAACTTTTGTCACAAAAAAAATAACACTGTTTAAACGTGAGAAAGTAGTGATGAAAATTCCAGCATTCAGGGTATCTGTGTTTTGAGTTCTAAAGAGATGTTAAATTGGCTGAAGTTATTTCAGATTTTGGCAAAAGATGACTGTCTTGAAATGTCAGTATTTAATGAGAGTTTTCAATAGCTCTTCAAGTGACGTAAAGTACTCTCACGTCAACCTTAGAAACTCCAACCTATGCAGCTGTTCCTATATATGGAATTTCCTCCACAAAGATAAGTCATAGTTGAGGACCAAAACAGTTCTTCAGGACTGCTAGAAAGAGAAAACAAGTTTCAGGGGGTATTTCAAGTCTGCAGAGCAATGTATTTCTCAGGTTTTTTCCTGACTGAATGCTCAGTGGAGGAGGAGTGGAAATCTGTTGCTATGTTTTGAAAGCAACCAACACTAACAGTGTAATCTGAAGGCTTCTTTGTGCAACTTCTTGGGGTGAAGTTTTACCCCAACCATGTAATTTATACTGATCTAATGTGAGACAACCTTTAAATCCTCTTTGTATAGGCCAGCATCTCTTAATACTTCAATAACTTAGACTGTAGCTTTTCATGGGAAGCAACTGTGGTCGTTTTTCAATGCTCAGTTTGGTGCTCCTTAAGGATTTCAAAAAGCACAATAACAAATTGGAAAAAAAATGGTACTTCATGATGTTCAGGCACACCGTTTCTTTGTGGAGAGCTATTCTTGAGAAGTGAAATAGTCATGGAAGCAGCTTACCCACTGCCAAAATGGTACATGGGCAGTAAATTAGTTCCACATTTGTGATTATTTGTGGCTTTGGTAAATCACATACAGTAAAAGAACCTTCCCATGTATCTATACACTTAGACTTAATCCTATGCTTAGGATGTCACATTTTTTAATAGCAAAAACCATCAATTCCCAAATAAAAAGAGCCACACCAACACTTGCATATCTTTCCACAAAAACACAAGATTTTTGTTTTTTCCCCTGAAAAGTATCACAACAGTGGAAAAACACTGAAGAATTCAAAACCTCTTTTTTTTTTTTTTTTTTTTTTTCCCAAATTCAGGAGGAAACCATCCTGAAATCCTCTACAGAAGCTGGTCCTTTCGCCATTTCAAGCAATGGCAGGAAAATCACCAGCAGCATCCTGATTGTGTAAAGCAAAGCTGTAATAATAGCATCACTAAGTCTTGCTGCCTCTCTCTTCTTTAGTGGATGAGGTTTCTGTTCTGTTTGCCTGACAAACTTCCTCCTTTCCTCATCTTCATTCCCTTACATAATCCAGGGAGCAGGCACATTTTCCTTAGAGGAGAACAGGGCAACAAAGATGAGTGGGGGATTGGGGCATCTCTCTTATGAGGAAAGGTTGAGAGAGCTGGGACTCTTTAGCCTGGAGAAGAGAAGGCTGAGGGGAGGCCTTAGTAATGCCTACAAGTATCTAAAGGGTGGGTGCAATAAAGCCAGACTCTTTTCAGTAGTTCTTAATGACAAGACAAAGGGCAATGGGCACAAGCTGGAACACAGGAAGCTCAATTTAAATATGAGGAAAAACTTCTTTACGGTGAGGGTTAGAGCGCACTGGAACAGGCTGCCCAGGGAGGTTGCTGAGTCCTCTTCTCTGGAGATTTTCAAAACCTGCCTGGATGCAGTCCTGAGTAATGTGCTCTAGGGGATCCTGCTTTAGCAGGGGAGTTCGGCTAGATGATCTTTAGAGGTCGATTCCAACTCTTACAATTCTGTGATTCTGTGAGAAGGTGACCTATAAGCTAGTAGCAGGAGAGTGAGTGACAGACCAGGACATGGTGTCATAGAATCATCATAGAATGGTTTGGAAGGGACCTTCAAGATTGTCTAGTTCCCAGCCCTCTCCCACTAGATCAGGTTGCCCAGAGCCCCATCCAACTTGCCACTGAATTCTTCCAGGGATGGGGCTTCCACAACTTCCCTGGGCAACTTATTCCAGTGTCTCACCACCCTCATAGTGAAGAATTTCCTCCGAATGTCTCATCTAAATCTCCTCTCTTCAAGACACTATCCCGTACTCTTTCTGACAGTGATCAGCACTTCCGATGCTGATTGCTTGAAGGCAGAGGTGAGAATCTCCCAGCTTAGACTGGTGTCACCTGCTCATCTTGACATCCAATAGTTATGTCCTGAGATGTCAGCCTTAAAAGTCCTGGCAAAAATTGTTTTAGAGGTATTCTGTTGCAACTTTTAAGCACTAATATTGTCAGCAGGGATCTACATTCTAAATGGGTTCTCAGCTTCCTGTCACCATGAGTTCTGAGGTGCCATTTGGCAAGAAAAGGAGTGACCTGTATACTGGGTGTGACTTTGGGTGTCTGTGATTGATAGTGTGCTTGTGAGAGCAGGAATGGGTTACCCACTTGCTTACTTGCTTGTGGGACAATTCTTCCAGCACCAGGTGGCAGAAAAATTTTCACCTGACTGAAATAGTATCTTGAAAAAGTTTTTCTTTCGGAAATAGAAACAAGTTTATTTTATTACTTAAAACTGGATTCTGCTGCATACTAAAAGACCTATCTGATAGCAATACATTTTTAAAGTAATGAAATATTTACAGCTGGAGCCTTCAGTAGAGGAACAGCAGAGTATGTTTGTTTTGCAGCTCAGTAAATTATATATATACCAAGAATCAAATTGATGCTTTCACTTGATCATGTTAATCCAAATAAGCTTTCTTTATGCTTTTTAATCTGGAGAATTTGTTTTCCATTCCCATGCACATAATTATCAAAGCATCTATTAGATACTATAAATAAATCCAGGCCCTAAAATTTGTCTCCAGAATCTAAATACATAGTATGACTGCAGTGCATATAATTTCTTAGCAGAAGCTAGTGGTTTTGTCACTCTCCCAGGGCCCTTTCTAGACCCTTAAAGGAAAACTGCAATGATAGTTAAACAAATATTTGGTAAATAAGAACAAATATATTTAAATTTATGAAAAACTGTTGAGAAATATCTGCCAAAATTTCCATCTCTGTACAGTAGCAAAGGGTGCGTGAATCTTTACATAAGCTTTGCCATGTCCAGGATGGACAAGAGCAGGATTCAGTTTTGACATTTGCTTCTATAACTTGAATACAGGGGAAAGTCCCAGTGTGGACTTTCTACGTGTTCCCCAGAGAATTTGGGAGGAGAGGGACAAATTATATGGAAATACAGTGGATGCTGTTGGCCAGACAAGCACAGCTGTTGCTTGAGCTCAGCAGAGTTCACCACAGCATAACTTAGTAATTTCAAAAGGGCAAATTGCAACAGAGAAAAATATAAAATTCAGAAAGCTTAGCAGACTTGACAACTCAGATAAAACCTCAGAAACCTATTAAAAAAATAAGAATCTCAATTTATGTGGATGTGTGCCTACCTGTGTATGCACATATTTATTCAGAAATGTGGTACATCTTCTGTCTCCCATCAGCTTTCCTGTTATCAGTGCTCATTGCTGTGGGCACTTAATATAAACTGCAGAATCTAACTTTTTCTGGGTCTCACAGGAGAGCCAGTGGCATGACCCAGAGTTGCCTGTTGGATCTGTGCTGAAGGCTACTCCTGGTCACATCCTCTCGACACAGCCATTCAGCCAGTGCTCACTAAGAGGGACTTGAAGGTGGCTGGATGTGGTGGTATCATTTTCACTTGTCATTTGCTATTGAATCTGGTGAACCTCAAGTATGCTAAGCCATAAGAAGGAAGAGGCATGGGCATTATGACAGGCAGAATAAAAAAGAGAATTGGAAAGAAAAGGGTGATTCAGCCAGAATCAGAGTACAGCTGGTCACCAGTCCCACCAGAATCTCAGACCTGCTCTAGGATTTGTAGAGAAGTATCCCTATCACCAGTCCTGCATTGAGATGCTTGCCTCTCTCACACTTTGTTCCAGCACTGGAGCAGGGTCAGCCTTTGTTGGATGAACATGCCTTCTGCTTCAGCATGAACTGTTGGATCCCCACCATGGATATTTCATGGTCAACCCAGTGGAGTCCATGACATATTAATTCCCATTAGCCAAAAAAATGGCCTAAGCTGTTATTAGGGTCTTTTTTAAGAAGTTAAATGAGAAAAAATATCACTAGAAAAAATGCAGAAAGCAAAAAGCTTGGTATTGCTTAGCTGGTTCTTTCCAGCTGGATTGTTCTCTAATGCTGAACGTTAATTGGAAAATAACAGCATTCCTGCTTGCTTTTAGAAAATCAATATGCATTCTTCTGTCCCCCTCCCCCTATTCAGGTTAATTCATTACCAGTATATTTTTAGACAACTGAAAAAATGAAAACAACTCTTTTCCAGTCAAAAATTAATAACTATAAACAGCCAGAAAGATCTCCCCAGTGCAGTGCTTTCCCTGCCTGCACTGCTGCTCAAGGTTGTCCATGGCAGTCACCTGCCCCAAATCACTTGTCATCCTTTCCGCAAAACTGGATACGCATCCTCTGTTCCTTTGAACTGGCACCAGCTGGAGGATCAATGGCTCTGTTTGGCAGGGGCTGAGCTGCTGGACATTTTGCAGCACCAACAGCTTGGCAGCAGTGCTTCAGTACACGGCTGTTAGGGCCAGTTCACCATTCCCTGTCAACCAAGAGAAAGAGCAAAACAGAAGGAGAGAGGGCTGAACTGAAATACAAAGAAGCGACGTCATTTCACAGAAGATGCCTCACAACATAAACAAAAATTCTAGCAACATTATTTTGCCTTTTTTTAATACATAGTCCTGCTCAAATCCCACTGGATCTAATTAAAACTTTGTTGGCCACCCACCAATCAAGATAATTACTTTGTCTGGCAAAAACAACAGCAACAGAGACAAAATAAGATTGTGCAGAAAGATGCACCTATGTGGCAAAACAACACAAAACAAAAGCCAGGAAAACAGTCCAGGGCCCGTGTCTTGTTTATTTATTTTTGCCTCTTTGGAAAACTGCAGAAAGAACCAATCTGTATAAAAGGTGTTGACTTTGCACCTCAAAAAGTCCTTCAGCAGATGTTCAAGGTAGCAAAATGCCCAGAGTGTGTCAATGAGGATTTGAAATCGTGATAAGGGATTCTTGCAGGAGACCAAGGCACCATGTTTAAATATTAAAATGAGCTGACTGCTGGGAGAGACTGAATCAGAAAAGCAGCTCTCACTGCAGAAGAGGCAGACACTCAAGATGTGTTATTTAGAACAGTTGCCACTAATAAACCAGGACTTGCTTAAGTTGCCCAAGCAAGATCTGAAATCCTGAATTTATTTATTGTTCTTTCAAGTTATCTGGATGATAGCTGGCTTAAGCCATGGCAGCAAACATATGTAAATTATGCTGCAAATGAAGCTGGTTCAAATTCCATTGAAATCAATGAAATTACTCCCACTGATTGCAATCAGACTGCAATGAACTGAAATGTACATGGAGATTTGGCCAGACTGGAAAATTGAAACCATTTTAAAACAGGGCATCAAGGAGTCTTGATAAGTGAAGCACACATAATATCTTTTTAACAAACACTGTTTCAAACTGAGGAGAAAATCAGAGCAATTCAGTCCTGCACTAACACAGGCATTTGGAGGGCTCCAAACATTGTCAAGCACGGTTTTGGTACAAGAAAATCACAAATCCTGAATTATTATTAATTGCATGAACATACATCCAAATGGAGTTTTCCTCCTATGCTTCCTTGATATGAGAATAGCTATTAAAAACATAGAGCTATCCACATGCAAACACCTCCAAAAAATATGTGGAATCCCAGGGAATGCTTGGAATGAAATCAGCAGGAGCATTGCTTGTGAGTTTCTCCTACTGCTTCGGCTATTTATTGACCTTTCTGTGTGTATACATGTATACTCTCAAGCAACTGATGATAGAACAAGAGGACATGGCCTCAAGCTGCACCAGGGAAGGTTTAAATTAGACATTAGGAAGAATTGTTTCACTGAAAGGTTTGTCAGACATTGGGACATGCTGCCCAGGGAGGTGGTTGAGTCACCATCCCTGGATGTGTTTAAAAGTCATCTAGATGTGGTGCTTGGGAATATGGCTTAGTGCTGGACTTGGCAAAGTAGGGTTAATGGTTGGACTCGATGATCTTGAAGGTCTTTTCCAACCTAAGTGATTCTATGATTAAACAGTCAGATTTGTTGTTTTTCCATCACCCTTATTTTATAAATCTGATTCTTCCAGAAAAAAGAATTTTTACTGAAGATAAGGGGATTTCTTTGGATTTTTTTTCCTAAGCGATGAATTGAAAATTAAAATAATTTCAATTAATTTTGAAATTATTTCATAGAGTCCCTTTATACATAATTCCAACTTTAATCTTAAATAAACTATCATTATCAGGGTCCTGTTTACCAGAAACAAGTATCTGTATACAAGCTTTATGTAGCTTAACCCATGACATCAGGAGTTTGACATTCACTACATGATCACAATGAAAATACTGACAACACAAAAATAAATATTTCCTTTTTCTCATGATTTTCCACTACCCACTCTAAATCCTTCCTTCTGATACTTTTATCAGAAGATGGGAGTTTCTCACCAAACATGGGACTGACATTCTCTCTCTCATGACTACTACTTCTGCTCTCATTAGAGGGTGTATCTCTCCCTGTCCCACTAAGTTACAAAATAGTAGATGGATGCCACAGATCTGAGAAGCTGTTGAAGAAACTGTCAGGTTGGAGGGATGTTTCCCTCCCTTCATCTGTCCTTGTTTTGGTCTGGGTGGATCCTATGCAACCATTAACCTTCCAAAAAGCTGCCCCCAGAGAAATCATCATCTCTGATGATGCATTATTGTGTTCAGATGTGGATGTCTATTGAAAAGCATCACACTGGTTATCAACTAGCAGGAAAGTTCATGTGAGTATCCTCTGACTTGTTATAGGCAGAAATGAGTTGGGTTAATAAAAATAGCCTTAAGTGGTGGCCAGATCTATTTCTGCTGATTTTGTACTATGGGAGTGTGTGTATGAAAACCTCTGCTGGTTGATCTGTGAGTGATGCAGCTGTCTCCAGTAAAGGATTTCTGACCATGACTTAAGAAATGATGCATCAGTGAAGCAGGACAGAGTTGCCTCTCAGAAATTTTTGCCTGGTCATTTTTTCAGTTCTGAAATAAAATACCATCAATGAACAAGCTCACATCTTCAATCAGCCTCAAAGGTTCTTGTTTTTTTCATTATTTCTTTTTTTTTCTTTAAGTAAAAAAATAGAATAGAAGAACAATCTTTTTTCTGTCTTCTCTTTCTTCTAGTAGAATTTTTATCTTTAGCTGTACCTGGAACATCTACTTTGTCAACACTTCTGGCTAAGAGAAATCAAGCAAGGTGCACAAGCAGGAAAACATCATCTGTAATGATGACAAACTATAAACAGCACTCACAGGCCATTAAGTTTGTAATGTTTTTCTCTTGGTCATTATTCTCTTACCTCCATCGAATTCTTCCACAACCAAGTGAAGAAGCCAAAGGTGACAGCAGTAGAACGAGAGACGATTTTTATTGTCCTGTTCATACAGATAAACCCAGAGCTGATTGAACATCAGGTGAACTTCCCCAGTGATGACTCAAGTTCAGTAACCCCTGAAAAGGGGAGAAAATACTGACGATTTTTATGCCTGTTAGACTTTTAAGAAGATTTATATTACTGAAGTATCCTGACACTAGGGAACATACTTTGAGTGATATTTATTGTTCACAGGAAACTTTTACCTGCACTTGATAATTCTGCTTCAAATTGCAGATTTTCAAGGTTGCAGGATAACCAGAGGCATCCCACAGCCATGATTCTCTTGAGGAACTGGAAAGGACTAGAAGAAGAGGTAATAAAAACAGCTCAATGGACACAGCTAAGCAACTTGCAACTGATTTTGAACATCTGCAAAGACCCTCTGTTTGTCATGGTCTAAATTGGCACTATCTTCCTGGGTGAGCTTTCCCTCTTTTTCATTCTGAATATTTTAGGCACCAATTTTGTGTTTAAAACAAAATTGTAACCCTTCACTTGGTAACCTCCCTCAGTTTCTCCATGTCTGCCTTTAACTGGGGGCCCACACCAGAAACAGTATTCAATGTTCAGCTTCCTCAATGCCAACAAGAAGATTATAATTTCATCTGATCTCCTGATGATGCTTTGCCAAAAGCAGATGGATAAGCAGTTTGCCTCATTAACAAGGAGAGACCCCAGTGCAATCCCCAGAACCTTTTCAGTTTATTCTCAACGTCTGAGACTGGTGGTCCAGCCAACTTTAATACCTCTGTCAATTGCATTGACCAGCCCATATGTCCTCAGTTTACTATGAGGCTGCTGTGGGACCTGGTGTTACAAGACTCAGCGATTTAGTAAAAGAAGACAATCAGGTTGGTCAAGCATTATTTGCTTTGCTAAAGCCATTTTCATTTTTTCCTGGTTACATTCTTGCCTTTCATGTGGTTGCAAATGTCCACTGCATATATTTCAGTCATTGATGCCAAAAACCTTCTGGGTATTATGGCGTTGCTTTGAAACAGGATGAAATGTAGCAATTGCTGGGTCATCCCCTGTGGTTATCACACATATTGGTGGTGGTGAATGACTTGACTAGGAGATACACCTCAGGCTTCCTCCTTCCACCAATGTTTACTAGTTTAAAAGTTGTTGTAATAAAGCTCATTCTAGCTCTGAGCTCCAGCTCAGTTTTTTCATTAGCTGCAAGCTCAGAGGACTAGCTGAGTGTGTGCAGTCCTGATAGAAATGCAGTACTTGCAATTCTATTTTGCACTCAACTAAACTATGAAACCCAGCAGAATCTAAGACCAGCTCTTTAGGGCAGCTTTCCAGGTTTCTTAGGCTGCAAAAGCTGATCAAGAGAGAATGACAGCCGGGAATTTCAAGCAGAAGTTTTTTCTCATCAACTGTCTTCTGTGGCCTGGGGTGTTTTGGGTGGTCACCTAAATCCGGTGGTCATCCCTGACAGGAGAGCAGCACTCAGAAGCACAGGGTGGGAGTGAGTTGATGTCTCCAGATCACAAGGAGAGAGAACAAGTGGACCAGTGAAATGCAAAGGCAGCATAGAGGAGGGAAGAAACGGCATAGGTAGGATTAAATCCCCCGACCTATAGGCATAGCAGCAAAGTGGTCTGGATTCACCATCAGTGCAGATGTGGTAGCTGTGCAGGCACATGAGTATTACTTCAGCACCTGCCTGGGAGTACAAGCAGGTACTCCCCCCTGGGGGGGGTCACATGCTCCCTTCCTCCCGTGGCAAATCCACCCTTGGTTTATCACTGAAATCATTGTGCAAAACTGGCCCAGGAAACCTCTGCAGCTGGAAGAGCGGGAAGGAGGCCTGGGCCCAAAGAGCAAAATGCAGAGTCTGTGCCATGGGCAGGAGCTCTGCCGTCTGTACTGGGAGGGTGTGAAAACTCTGGATTCAGAAATGGAAGCCAAACAGCAGTGCCTAAGTGAGAGATTTTTCCAGAGGAAAAAGATCCAGACAACTCCTATTGTCCCCAGACAGCTACTGGCTGATAAGCATCACTAGGTATTTAAGTATAAACAGTGCTTTAAGGAAAACTGGCACCAGGTGTGGGTGCTGAGTACCTTCCTGCACTTACAGGCAATCACGCTGATCGAATCTTCTTGCCACCCAGCTCTCCTTGCCAGATAAATTGCTATCTGAAATCTCCATTTGAGGATTTAGCAAAGCGAAATGGCTCTTTAAATTATAAAGTGGCAAAGTCTTGCAGTTTTTGTAAGATTACTTTAAACCTCAGTCTTTGCAACAGGCTGCAGCAAGAGGGAGTAAAAGAACAAAAAGCTCTTGCTGTTAATATTTATGGCAACTAAAGCAAAATCGCATCACATTTGCAGATGAATGGGAGCCCCTGTTAAAAGCTGCAGCAGCTTAATTTTGGGATGGCACTGGTTTGGGGCTTGATTGTCTGGGATAACAAAGGAGACCTTTCATGTTAATTAATTTAGAGAAATTATTAGTGTTAAAAATAAATAGTTCAATCACCTTTCCAAAAATAATCTGAGGGAAATGAAAATCAGTGGAAAGAAGATACAGATCTTTTTTCTGTTCCAGATTTTTTTCAAATAACTTTTGTGTGCCAAATGCATTGTCCCTGTGTGAGGCCCTACAATTTATTTCTGATAGTATCTATGTAACAATTATCTAAATATTGCTATGAAACAAGCCATATAGGTGAATAATTTTTATTTGTTCAGTGAAATAAGAAGCACTTGGAAATAATTGTATTGATGAATGTAATTATTTTATTCAAAGCATGAAGCATCCATAACTTATTTAGAAAAAAAAAAGATCTTGTAATGATTTTTACAGTTGAGAGCCATATTTTTTTTTCCTAACGGAAACTGCAACAAGCCCTGTTGTATCCTGATTTGTAATTATTTTTTTCAAACAAAGATTCCTTTTGGAGGAATTATGTGTAATGTCAAACAACAGTATTCATCACTCACCGTGCCTTGATAGGAATCAATGGAGCAGTGTTCTTGGGCTCCCTTCATTACACAGTCTTCACAGAGAAAATTGATGATTTAAAATTAGTGTAGATTCACAAAATCCTGATGATACAAAAATTTAGGAGGGAAAGATTATACTGCTTAGCCTAAAAGACATTTGAGTGCAAGACATATGAGGCTGTGTTATGCCTCTGCCCTATATTGAAAACAGCTGGTTAAGCCCACCCAATTCTCTTTCTTTCTCTCCACCCTCTTTTATTCCTCTTTCTCCCTTCCTACTCCATCAAAGTGCAGGCAATGTTGGCATAGTCCCTGGGGTGCTTCCATCATGCAGGCTGCATTGTCTAGCATGTTTCAGAAGACAGGAATCCTATAGAGCCAGGAATATCCTGAGACCATATTTTCACAAGTAATCTCTGATAGCAAGTGTGAAACACTGTGGAAGAAAGGATTCCTGCAGATGCAAGATTATTGCAATAATTGCTGTAAGGATTTATGTCCCTGACCAAGTCCATATTTCCACCTGCCTCTAAGCCTGCCTGGCTCCAAGTGAAGGTTTGTGTAGTCAGGTTCCTGCTTTTCTTCTCAAGGCTATATAAATCCTTAGGAAGGTGCTTTCTCCAATGCATCAGCTACTCAGAACTGCTATCCGCTGCCTTCACTAGATTCCTTCTTGTGTTTTCTGACCCAAAAGTAAAAACCTCCTCAAACTCTCTCATGTCTGTGCACATCTACTGCCTTGGCAGTAGTTTCTCCCTGGTGAAGAGGAACACCCTCTGCCACCCTGTTACTGCTTATCCTGATATAGGCAGAGGCTTAAGAGCCAGCTGAGACCTGCATTTTCCATTTGCTCTGCTACCATCATGTTTCATAGTGCTAAAAATTGTCTCCTGTTCCACAGCACCCAGGGCTCACTTCCCTCCCCTCAAGGCAGTATTGGTCATGTGAAACAGAAGAGCACTCTCCTGATGAGCTTGTATAGCAGCAATGTTGGAAACCACATTCTTATCGAGGGTTAGAGCTGGACATGTGTTGTGTAATCTGTGCCATTTGAATGTCAGTGTATCCTGAGGTCAGGATACCCACGAGTGCAACCTTTCCTTTCTCCTGAGCACAGCCATGAAGCTCAGTCACTACAAACCACTGCTCCTTTTTGATGGAGTATATGAATTCAGAGCCTCTACAATGACAGCATAAGGACTTATGGTAGCTCAGAAAAGCTATCCCTTACATCAAGAGACAGGGAATAATTCTTTTGTGCCAAAGACTGGCTTCTTATCTCTGATGGCTCAATCATCACCTCGTCTGTGGCAGAAAGATGGCTGGCAACAAGATTAGATTATGGCGATTTAAAATGTCTCTCTCAGATAAGTGCAGACCATGAGTATTCAAAAGCATACATAATCAGATTGTAAAATTGACTACCACAGCATGCCTCAGACACCAGGATTATAAATAAGGATTAGGCAAATTTAGGGCAGACAGTCCATCCACAGCTATCAAACATAAAGGATCAGGTGTAGTTTCTGGAGCTGCAGTCTCCTAAACTGATGATTCCTGGAAGGAGGGATCAGGAAAAAGCTCGTACTGTATGTCTCTGTCTTATATCCACCCACAGCAAGGGAAATGCTAGAAAAAGTGGCTGTGGTGCTCAGGTTGGATCTGGTATTTTCTGTCCATGACTGATGTGTGCATTTGCCAAACAGCTCTGCAGGTGAGGTGTACTCACAGAGTATAATGTGTGCTCTACCAGGCACATCCATGCCACTCACTGGTAACTGATCACAATCCAGACACAATCATCTGCCTAAATAAGACAGCTAGATTGTTTCTCTTATTAGCTTTAGCCACTCATTGGCATGCAAATTGCTATTACAATCCCAGGAGAAATTTCCTCTGACCTCTTATTAATTTCCTTCTTCCAAGTTATTTTTCTGTCTCAGCCACTCATCTCTCAGAATTACATCACTTTAGATTGAAGCCTCTTTAAGAGACTTGTCTTTAGTGCATCCCTTGGGGTAGATTCCCCTGGTCAATTTATTGCATGGAAGCCAAATAATTGGGTTGATAACAGGGTAGTTCCTCCTCCAATCCTTTCTGCTTTGCTAATCATGCTGTGACTCAGTTTCCCCCCATTTATATAACTATTCACTGGCCTTTGTGAAGAGCTTTGGGCTTAGCAAAGGAAAGGAGTTGTTTAAGTACATAGTGTTAATTATTATTACTAACAGGCTGTAACTAATAGTAACCATTTAGCTGGGAGATACAGAAACAGGTATGCAGTTAATTGGTTTACAGTAGATTTAGCTGAGGTCTGGTGGTTATATTGCAGACAATCCATCATTGTTGTAAACAGCATGAAGTTATGCCCAGCCTCAATTACTGTAAGTCCCTTTGCCAGTGATCTTGTGCTAATATTCCAAGACGTGTCACCAGTGAGCATTTGAGTGAAATCTGTAGAAGAATGTGGAACAAATCTGCAAATCTCTTTCTGAAATGCCCTGCCAAAAATACAATAAAGTCTTCCATGTCAGGAAGGAAATGTTAAAAACATTAATTAAAAAATAAACTCTCCTGGAAATCAAATGGGAAGGAGTGAGAGCAGGCAAATGGGGATGGAATAAAATTCTAGTGGAAGAGCCTTTAATTTCCTCCAGTCTCAAAGCATGTGAGCATTTACAAGCACCTGTTAGAGCTCAGGCCCCTGTCCTGCTGCATGGGCAGTCACCAACTGTGCTGTCTGCAGTAGGGGACCAGCGGTTCCCATGGACAGCAGACCAACCTCTGCAATCAGGGTTTGGTGATCTCCTCTGGGCACCACTAGTGTCCACTCAGTGGAGAAGAGATCTAGTAAGAGAGGAGCACAGCTCCTGGGGGAGCGATTGCTGTTCATGGAAATGTGAGACAGCTAGAGCAGAACAGGTATTTCTCTGCTGATAAATGACTGGTGAGGAATCTCTCAATCCCCCCCTCCCACCAACGGCTGTCATTTCATTTCCAAAAGCTTGTCCCTGTCTCCATCAGCATTTATGTGACTACATCTCTGCCATGCCTGAGTGATTTATCTAAATATCAGCAGCTACTGTAAATGACTGTACAGCAAAGGCGGAGGAGGAGTAGAAATGTGACTTTCCCTCTGTGAAATCAGGCACAGGTGCCTATTGCCAGCAACTCCAATACATTTACATCAGTCAAAGAAGGAGTGAAAGAAAAGCCTGCTCAGACATTTAAGGCTGCTTAATTAATTGAATTAAAATAAATCCTCTGGAAAGGCTACATACACATCTATGTATGCATTTATGTATGTGTTGCACCTTCACTTTACACCTTTGCTTCCAGTCCCTGTACGATGCTTGGGTATGTCTGGGCTCAGAAGCAGGTTTTAGGAGTTTAAGCCGATGGGAAAGCACAGGGGAGGAAGGGTTCAGATGGTGTGAGTTTAAAAGTTGGGGTTAGTCCTTCTTGGAGTGTGTGTGTGTGAGAGAGAGGGGGAGTAAGTAACCAACCACTCACGAAACACGCGGGGCGGCTGCGGGAGGAGTGTGATGCAGAAGCGGCGAAGTGAGAGGGAGCAGAGAGAGAGCGAGCGGGAGAGGAGCGAGCTGTGACTCCACACAAGCAGCCGGGAGGAATCACCAGCCAGGATTTGCTCCTCTCTCTCTCCCCCTCTCTCTGATTTTAATTCAGCTCCTCCCCCGTGTGGTTTGGCTTTGCCTTCCATCAAAAGCCTGATCAGCAACGCCAGTCTTGGGGGGTGGGAAAAAAAAAAAATAGGGGGTGGGGAAAAAAAAGGAAAAGGTGCAAAAAGGAAAAGAAAACAAGCGGGAAAAAAAAGAGGGGGAAGAAAGCAATCTCCCCTACCCCCTAGCTGCATTTAATACAGCAGTCTGAAACTTTATGGAGTTCTCGCTGTGTTTACTCCGTGACGGGTAAACCAGCAGCACCGTGCTCTCTCGCTCCTGCTCTTTCTTCCTCGCACTCATCAGTAGTCAGCAGCGATGGAAAAAGTTGCTGGCTGGTACCCAGCCTGGCACGTTGCTCTCCTGTACTGGACATGGCTTTTCCTCTTCACTTTTGGCTTTACCGGCGCAGAAATAACTTGCAGATCCTGCCATTCCCAGGTGAAGCCGCAGCAGCAGCATCCGCAGCAGGGATTGTTAATGCATTTGAGGACCGACAGAGGAGAAAAGGAGCAGAGGAGGTTCCCCGGGGAGAAGGGAGGTGAGAGAGGGCAAGGGGCCGCGATGGAGGCAGAAGATGCCGGGCTGCAAGCGCCCCTCGCCCCTTCACCCGCGGAGCAGAAATCCAGCGGCTGGAAGACTCGGCGGTTGACGAGGGAGCCCGAGAAAGTGGCCGGGGAGAGCCGGCACCGAGCGGCGGCGGCTCCTCCAGCCGAAGACCATCCCCCCCGCGGCCAGGCGTCCCCCGTGGCGGGCGGCCGGCCGGGGCGGTGGCGGAGCCGCAGCCCGCGGGGCGCCGCGGAGCGGGAGCCGGGGGACAGCGGCGGCGCCGCCCGCTCCGGGCCGGAGGAGCTGCGGCTGGGGAGCACCACCTTCGCCCTGGCGGGAGACTCGGCGCACAACCAAGCCATGGTGCACTGGTCGGGGCACAACAGCAGCGTGAGTACCGCCGCCGCGGGGGCAGGCGGGGGGCTTGCTTTTGTCCTTGCTTTTCTTCTTGCCTTTTGGGGGGGGGGGGGCGCGTGGGGGGTGTTCTGTTTTTCTTCGATGAGGAGATTTTGCGCCTCCGGGTGCCGCGATTGGCTTCGCTTAGCAGTGTGCAGTGGGGCAGAAGTGCCTCAAAAGGACCATTCTTCTGGAGCAAAAAAACTTTCCGCCGCCTGCCCGCTGAGCACAGCCCCCTTCTCCTTCACCCTGGAGGCAGAGAAAGATCAACTGGAGCACAGCCCTCTCCAGCCCCCTTCTCCCTCATCCTGGAGGCAGAAAGGGATAAACCAGTGACACCGCTTGCGGTGGGAAGGGTAAAAGGTCGGTCTCGGGGGGATTCGTCCTTGCACTTTGCCTTCTCTCCCCCCAGGGTAACAGCACCCGCCGGGAGCTCAGCTGCAAGTACGGCCTGGGAAAAGTCCTCTGGTGCTGCTGCTCCTGCTCCTCCTCCTCCCAGCCCTGGCGGCCCATGTCAGCCCAAGGGCTCATTCCCAGGCCTTGCTGACGTAGAGATGTTGGAGGGCTTCAGGACTTCATCTCCGAGGTGCCTCTGTGCAGGGGATAAAGCTGCTCTTTTGTCTCTTGTCACTAGGGTATTAAGATGAGACAGTTCTTGTCTCTTTCATGTAACCTGGACCTTTCTCATAAATAGAAGCAGCACAGCCCTCACATTAGCCAAGCAGAAGTAAGCTAGCCAGAGAAGTAGGTGACTGGTTTCCAGGCTGGAGCAATAGTCATGGCATCAAAGTTACCAAGTTAACTTGTGTCCTGTATCCCTCTAGCTTCTGCTGCAGAGGGCACTTGAAGCCAGAGGGCTGAGGCCTGGGGAAGGTAGAGTTGCCTGGAGTGCTTTCTGCCTGCCATTAACTCTCCTTTTGGACTAGCTGAAGTGGGGGGATCTCTATGTCTGAATGCTCCAACTTCTGTCACTTTACCTCTTAGAGATAGTAAACAGAATTCTGATAAGAGAAAGGGATGCCAGCACAACATGGTCCTTGCCTATGCAACTTTCCAGGAGAAAGGGGGACTTCAGATCCTCTCTAAGGTGTCTGCAGCTATATAATGCCAAAACATTTCTAGCTGCTTGGCAACTCTCTGTTTCAGCTTTTAGTACTAGGAGCCTGATAAAATAAAATAATGGTATAATTATTAATTCATTTTGGTACAGATTGTATTGAGGCATATCACAGCCACCTGATACAGCATTACAGTGGAAGTCATAAGATTTCCACTGTGGTCTTCATCCCTAGTTAATTGGGACACGGTTTTGTGGTCTCATGAGGAGCTTTGTAATCAATTAATAGACAGAGGAATACTTGTCATTTCTATTTTGAAGGGCTCTCCCCCTTCAATTCAGCTAGCCTGTCTGTTACATAGTTGTGCTAACAGAAGCTGCCTTGTAGGAGCTCAGGTCTGCTCATACAAATTGAATTGAGGCTGACACTGATTTAAATGACCCATTTGCTAAGAAAAAACTTAGGATATAACAAGTCATCCAGCAGGTATCAGTCTTCCTGCCCTATCATAGCATCTGTACGCTTAGCAAGACTCATGTATTGCTATATATGTGTGTTATTATACATGTGCTTAGGTATACATGTGTATGTGTTTCTGCCCCCTGTGGTAGTAGGGACGATTAATGCTAGGGACTGATTACTTTCTGAGTGTCTTGGTGTGCAAATGTTTCCAGGGAGCTGTGGGGAAATAATTTGCTGCTGTCCTTCCTGAAGTGCCGCTGGTTGTGTGCCATATGGGGAGCTTATGCTCCCACTTAGCTGCTGGGGGCTCTGGCAGTTCTGTGCTATCTTATACTGTGGTTGCATGCCTTTTACAGCAGTAAATGAAGCTGGGCCCCAGCAGGACTTAGGTGCTTAACAGGCTTGTCCAGGCTCAGCTGAAGCCACAGTGCATGTTCAGTAGGTAGCCCAAAGCGGCACTGACCTGATGTGTCTGTGTGGAGGTTTTGGGCACTCATCTGAAAAAGCTGGGAGTGGGAGAGGGTTGGGGTGAAATGCTTCCTTTAGGGTCCAATGTATGTAGTTCTGTCTGCATGGGGGTTGCAGCAGATCCATCCATGGGATGCTGTGTAACCCCAATGCCCTGACTGCTCTCCAGCAGCAGTAGCTGCAGGCTGCCTGCCTGCGTTTCCCTGGTGTGGCAGGGGAATGCAACACACCTCTTCACATTTCCATTTTTGTGTGCTTGGTAAGGGCTGCTCTTAAATAGCTTTTCCCTTTCACCCAGGCACAGGGGTTTTATGAAGCTGGTCGTAGTTTGCAGCATTTGTGAGTACAGGAAAAATCCAAAATAAAGCTCAAAATACCTGAGATCCCTTTAGATGGAAAATCTGAAAAATTAAATAAAGCACTGTCACCAAAAAGGTTTTCTATTGCAGTGTACCTGATTCTGCCACACTCAGTGTGGTCCTCTGTATCCATATTTTGGAAGTGGTTTGGATATAATTGCAATGCTTCTGATGGAGGAGAAGGGACCCTTGAATGGACTCCTGATTTCTGTAAGGGATTGTTGTCAGTGTTTGCAGCTTCTTTCACGCTTGCCTGCAGTTTCTTGTTGAGTGTGTGCACCATCTAACTGATGAGATTCTGCTCTGAGGATGAACTCACTGTATGCTTGGTCAGAGGTACAATAAGAATAGTAAATAGTAGTACAGGTCATGCAGGTATAACTCTACCAACATAAATTTTCTTACATTAGGGATTATTTTGGCCCATCAATGACTTTAGGTACTCCCTGGACAGCTTACCCTTAAGCACAATACCTGTAGTATGGTATTTGGAGGCTGTCCGGCTCACATCTGTAGGGACACAATTCACATGTGCACTAATCCCTCCTGTCTACCTTGGATTTCTCACTGAGGAAATCAGCAGGAGCTCCCCAAAGGAGAGCATAGGTGTACAAAGTCTGGGCTGTCAGGATGAAACCAGGAGTGTATCCAGTGTTGTATTAAAATACAGGGACCCCTCAGGCTTTCTCTGACTCCAATGGAGGTAAGCAAGACCATACAAGGCCATCTGCTATTTCCACAATCCTGAGCTCTTTCAGTCTGTAAAACAGAGAAGAGCATCTGCAGCTAAATTGGGTGCTGGAAATGGTCTTTGGCTTGTACTCAGTCCCAGACTGTCTGGGAATGATCCAGGAAGTTGTTAAACTAGCCTGTGCCAGCACCCTGCCTAGAACCATTTTGACATTATAATGCAACTACAGACTATTGAGTCTGTGAATGGGTCCTGGTATTGCTTAATTTACCTGCATTGATACATCCTGAGAGTCTCTCTGCTGGCCTCTGTAGAAACTGGAGTAAAAGATCCTATGAGATAAAATCTTCTTCAAATCTCTGCTACAAGACATACAAGTGAGATCACTTTTTGTGCCACTGAGAAATTTCATCACCAGTGTGGAAGTTGGCATGTTGCCTAGCTTGCAGAGATATCAAACATGCTTCCTGATGTGGTGTATCCAAACACTGTAGATGTGGAGTCCTGATAGCTCCCTTAATGGTCTGATATAGACTAGGAGAAAACAGCTAGCAGAGATTTGTGTGTGGAGCTAAAAGAGAGTCTTAGTTTTAATGGAGAGAAGCAAATGTCTAGGAGATGTCTGTTACGAGCTTTTGGGGTACGGATGGCTCTCAGAGCTTACAAGAAACAAAGACTGCTTCTCTACTAGACTGGCTTGAAGTGAGATTAATGTTTTACCTGTTCCTTTGAAAGTACCCTGGAGAAACTGCAAAAAAATTGAAGGAGGTCAGAAGGTAAGGGAGTCTGAGCAACAGCCCTGATGCTAGAGCTTGTGGTATAATGTGGTGCTGTGAAGGAAAGCAGCATGGGTTTCATATTCATTTAATAATACAGTTTACTTTTGCATTGCTCTGGATACAGTGCCCTCCTGGGCTGGGTGTTGGTGTAGATCTCAAGGTGTTTGGCAAATAGTTTGAGCATGTACCCTGCTGTACACTTGGGGATTGGCTTTTACATGGCCACAATACCTTTAAACAGCTGGTTCAAACTTCTATGATTTACATTACTGGAAAGAAAAAGTTGAAATTCTAGGTCCTCCACAACAGCAGATCCTCAACAGATGCATGGAGATGGAGTCTGGACCAGATGTGAAACAGCCGTGGTTAGACAGGTTTTATGTTCCATCTGCAGTAGAAAATCAATACAACTGATGGGTCCAGTGCAGGATGAAGCCTGCAGTCATCATTGCTGTTGTCAGGTGATTACACTAGAGAACAGGCAAAGAGTTGGGGAGAGCTTTTAGGTAAGATGAGAGCCTACAGGTATTACTTGCAAGATTTTACATGATGTTGCTGACAGGACAAGCTGACCACAGGTAATGCAAAATGGCAATGCACCTGTATATTTCCAGTACACTTGTATTTCCTCCTGGACAAAGTAATTGTGAATAACCTCTTGTTGGATTTTCAGTTGAAGCATTCAAACCTACTTTATAAATTAGGAACTTGAAGAAAGGTACAGGGCTGCAGCAGGTCCTGCATCCTACAGCCATAAACTGCGTCTTAAAAACACTTTGGTTTCTTTCAACCCACCGTCCTATTGCCTTCTTTCCTTTCTGAATAACTGTTCCAAGCCTTAGTAGTTTGGTTGTTGGAAACTTCTGTCTGATTTCTGTTCTAACATTGCCATTGGGCAATTTAGATTAATTTTCTTCTTTTCATTTGTGCATGTGCTTTTTAATTAAAGTTATTTTCCCTCCCTGGCACTTACGCCCCCTGGAATTACTTTACAGGCAGTGATCATGTTCCCTTTCAGCCTCTGGTTTGCTAAATGAAGCAAGCACTGTTCTTTCTGTATCTGCTTGTAAGACAGATTGTGGAAAGTGAACTGTGAATTTCTAGGAGCCAGGTTCCCAAGAGCTTGAATTTGAATGAGGTTTTTCCTTTTGATGAACACAATTCCATGCAGATGATAACGAGTGTATTCCCTTTTACAAGTGAGACAGTAAAGGCATGGCAGATGTATCATAAATTGCCAGTGTTCCTCTGTACAGACCAGACTGGGACATCAAAATCAAACTGTCACTCTTCACATCTTTTCACTCTGAGACCTCTTTGCTCAGATGCTGTGTTCATACATTTGTCTGTAGTTGGTACCCTCTGTCCTCCTCTTGCTGGCAGAGCTGTGGCTCCAATGTAAAACTACTGGGATGGATGAAGAACCTGCCAGCATCATCCTGTGAGTGACCGACGTTCCCTTGTAGAACACTCAACCCATTGCTCCCTTCCTCCCACGGCAAGTGCATTATTATGAAGGAGATGTTTTAAGGAAATGAATATGGCTGCAGAGCCTGGAGCCAGCTGCGTGGTGAGGAATGACCCCACTGTCAGTCACTTTGCATTTAGATTGGTTCCTACGGTGCAGGAAACGGGTCCCAGAAAAAGATTCATCTGAGGAGGATGCCTGTGTTAAAATGCTTCAGTGAGATGTAGGATGCATGTATTACTTACATATTAAAATATATAGTAGTATTAATAGTATAATGCACCAGATGCTGGGGCTGTTTCAGGATAATCTTTTGCTAGAGGTGATGAGAATATATTTAGGAAGGGCTGAGGAAAAAGTGAGGAAACAAAAATTGGGATTTAAACCAGAAAAACATCAAGTAAAATTGAAGTATTTCTAAAAGTGTTTCAAATTTTGTTGTTCTGAAGTAGATATACTACTTTGTAGATAATAAAAGAATTTACATCCATTCTAATTATGAAGCCTCCTTTAAAAACAGGCCTTCAGTGAGAGAAAACACTGGGAAATTTCCTGTGACTGAGTAGGACTTAATTTCTTTAAACAGAAGATTTTGAGCTTTTTTTGGTGGTTTTTTTTTTTTTTTTGTGTGTTTGCGTGTATGATTTGGCAAAAAATGAGTCAATAGCTGTAGTATTTCTTCTGTGTTGCAACCCATCTCCACATATATTTCTTAACTGGCTTAAATGTAGGCTTTTCATATATGAATAAGAAGTAGGATACATAAGAAATTGTTAATAAGAACAGCTGTGAACTGAGAGAAAGCAGTGGGTGAAAGAGAATCCATGAGGAGCAGAAGAAAGTCTTGTTGCTTGATTCTGGTCTCTGTGGAAGTGTTTGGGAGATGGTGAGGAGCTTCCACCTAGACTGACAGGTGGGATATGCAAATTCCATCATGAGGGGAGATTAAGGAGAATAATGGAAGAGCTCTGACAGTTGCAACTGGTATTTGTGAAATATTAGGAGGCTATAAATTGTATAAAGCAATAGGGTTATAATTTTCAATCTTCTTAATACAGTACCTTATAATAGAAAAGGGTTTTCTCCCTTTCCTCCTTACTTTGGATAAGACTTTAGTATTTCTCTGACCTGGCAATTGTGATGAGGTCTGTCCAGAGGGGGAAGCAAGGAGGTCAAAAGTCCTCAACTCATTCTGGAGAGGTTAGAGACCATTCTGACCCTTTCTGTTGTGATATGGATTTACACATGAAGGGCTGCAAGATTAGTATTGGCCTTGGACAATCGTGCATCCTCTGGGCCTTTCTTTCTAAGCCAGACTGAATACAGCCCTCTCCTCATGCAGAGCTCCAGCGAGGCGAGTGAAACTGCCCTGTCAGAGGAGACCTCGTCCCTGGAAAACGCTGTTGTAGGTTGGCTGGAGCATTTCCTAGGTTCACACTGATTTCCTTTTGATCCCAAGACTCCTGAGAAACTGTTCCAAACAAATAGAAATCTTGAAATGCAGGTGTTTTTTTTTTTCATTGCTTTCTTTCAAGGTAGCATTTTTGAATGGATTTCCTGTTCTTTTAATCAATATCTCAAAATGATCCAGTGACACAAAAGCCGTGATTCAGTGTCCCACTCAGAGGTGTATAGTGACATCTGAGGTGGTCTGGCCTCTAGTTTCACAGGGCAAGAGTGTCATGTGGATCCTGCATTCTACCTAACTCCCAGGCCTGGGAATGGTAGATTCAGGTTTTCATTTTGTAGCAGAAGAAAAAAAAAATCAGACTGACACAAGGCACTTATTTTATCTATTTTTTTTTTTTCTCCTATCTGGCCAGCAAACCAGAAAACTAATGACTCCCGCAGCTCTAATTGACATTTCTATGTTAAATTAAAATGAGCCTTGATTCCAATTCAAATGGCAGCATTGGGTGATAGACTAATTATTTTGGAATTTTAAATGCATATAAAAGTTAATGCAGGAAAATGATTTTTGTGCCACTTGCAATTTTTTTGGCTGTCTCTTAAGTCAAACAGCAGTTAACATGAGAGCCCTTAATCCCTAATTATCAGTGCTGCTAACACAATAACACTTTCACTTGGTACCACTTTCTCTCCTTGGGGAGCATAAAAGGAAAGTACTTTGAGAAAGAACAGGATATTTTAGGATATGTCCTAAAGTGTAATTCCTTTCTTGTAGAGGGTCTCCAAGCACTTAATTTAATGTCACATCACAACCCTAAATAGGGGAGGGATGTTCTCCTGTGACAGCACACTGGGACTCAAAGCTGCCTCTGAACTTCTGCCCTGGGTGCTGCCACACCAGCAACATGCTCAGAGCAGGCTGTCCTGAAGTGCCCTGACATGGGCGAGTGGGGAGGATGAGGCTGAGGAGAGAGATGGAGATTCAGGTGGTGTGTGGGAAGAAGGTGAGAAGTTGGACCTATTTTTGCTGCTACAGAGGGATGTCAATGCCAAGTATCCCCACCATGAGCTGGGGCAGGGCCCTCAGTGCTCTGCCCCTGTGCTGAGGTTAGGGGAAGAACTGCTTCTAGAGGGGCAGGAAGGTGAAGGCAGTCACAGGCCTAGTGATTTCTCTTTTTCATGAAAAGAAAACTCAGAGAGAGCCCGGATGAGAAAAAACCCACCTCAAGCAAGTGGCTTGGGCCAGGTGAAGGGTTTTGACCCATGCTGTGCTTCTGGGAAGTGTGGCTGAGGAACTTCAGGGCAGGATGAGAAGACCATAAGGCAGCAAATTACATGGTAGCAGCAACCACCACCCACCTTCACCCCCTGAGAGGTTACCCTCATTTAAAAAAAAAAAAAATCAAAACAAACCCTTTCCCCCCCCCATATTATTGCATTCCCTAATGCAGAAGCAGCAAGGTAGGGAAGATATCATAAAGTTCCTGATTCTGAAATCAATGGAACCATTCCCCACTACTGTGGGAATGGACCCCGTTTAATCATTTAGGATAGATTTAGCACGAAAGATTTTTATTTTAAATCCAATATGTATTTTCAGTAGATGAGGGAGGTCATGTGCTCCCTTTTTGTGTGTGTGTGACTTGGATCAGTGTAAACCCTTAGAAACAGCTTAATATTCCTTGCCTTGACCACGAATGTTGCTAGTACTGTTCACTGAATGTTCTCTGAAAACAGGCATAGGAGAACTAATTTCATTGAATATTCAAATGAATATTCAAGGACCTTATTTTTGAAGAATTTACCTATGTATAAGTGTAAATTTATTCTTCTGGGTTAAAAATCATACTTGTGGTGAAAATCAAGCTCTATATGGCAAAGAATATGATATGGAAAATTAACTTACTTTGTTGAATTTTAGGTCAGGCTTCCAAGAAAGAAATACTTTTCTGTAGACAAAAGATAAAAACTTTAAATAGATCATTATTGGAAACAAAATCAAAATTTGAGAATGGTTATCTGTAAATCAAAGTTAGTTCTGACTTGGATCACATTAAACAATTTTTTTTTTATAGGGGGGGTAAACAGGTAAATAAAAGACAAAATGAACTTGATACCAAAATGCATTGGTCAGTGGGGAAATGTCACTAGTTAGAGGAGTGTTGAGGATATTTATTCCCTGAGATGTTATTCTGGCTGAGGACTGCACCATGGGAGGAACTGCACTACACCCCCTCCACTTCATTCGTGCATGTTTCCACACTCCCCTAAAGACATTAAGCAGGACAGTGCCTGGGCTGGAGGGTAAAGATCTGGGCTTAGCCTGGATCCAGTGACTGTGCGTCTCTCCAGAAGAGTGGCTGAAGTTTAGTAGTAAATATTTAGGCTGTTGTAACCCAAAGACCTTTGATGCAGACCTGCAGTCTTTAGGCAGGGGCAGCTGTTTCTGCTTTTCTGTTTGTTTAAATGACAAATTACTGTTTTGAAACAAAACCAAACCAAAACATAATATTCTTCAGCTTGTCTTTTGAATGAAAAGGTCGAAGTTCAGTGGTGCCTTCCATTTTACTTTGAACTTTTAGAAGTTGACATTTGGTCCTTTTTTTCTTCAGAAGCTCCTCATCCACTTCCGAGCAACCAATTTTAAAGTTGTTGAAGTTGTCCCTAACTGCAGGCTGTGCCTGTGGCTGTGAGCTGGGCAGGACAGGACAGCAGAGCCCTGCCATCCCACCTGTGATGGAGGGAGCTGGACCATGGACACCTACGGGCCTGGGGCAAGGACCCTAGGTCTGTATTACTGTGCTGTTGGCTAGGGTCCTGCCATTGGCCAAGGTCCTGTCATCTCCTCTTCCTCCACCCAAACACTGGGTTCTGCAATCATCGAAATCTCTGTGATTTTCATTATACTGCAGGCTGGGAACCCATCAGATAGACTCAGCAGCTCCCATGCCTCCCTCTCCCATAGGAACATGAGTAGTTCTTCCTCCCTGCAAACTCTGGTGTGCTCCATCCTCCTCTTCACCAGCCACCCACCGTCCTGTCTGTTGATGCTGTTGCCTGGCAACCACCCTGTGACAGACAGCTTGGAGGGAAGTGATGACAAACCACCTGAACTGGCTTCTGAAAGTAGGGATCATTATTGTAATGTGACAAGCAGTGACAGCTGAGGCACCAACACATTGGGAGAGTGATTCCCAAAAAAATGAAACCAATAAACACAGGAGAAATGTGCTGCACACACCTGTGTGTGTAGGTGTGTGAGTGCAGATACCTTCCTTTGCTGCAGAAGGGCCACGGAAGGCACCTCTTTATTAATGACAGATGAACATAACCCTAAGAACTGCCCTGATGAACAGGCCAGCCCTCGGGCAGATGCAGCTGGCATTGACACTCAAATATCTCAGCTACTCCAGTGGCCAAGGCAGCAGTTCAATGGGATGCTGCAGCTGCAGGTGCATCACCCTGGTGACTGCTGGCACAAGTACCCTCTGCACGGAGAGGAAAGTGTTGAAGCTTCAGAATGAAGGTGGTGGTCCTGCTGGGTCAACCTGCTATTTTTCCTCCTGCCTTCCAGATGGATAAGACCAGTGTAGGCACAAGGATGCAGAATGGACTCAGCCCTGATAAGAAATTAATATGGCTGTATGACCACAGTGCCCAGCTTAGGGATGGTGCATCACATCTTCCAGTATCAACTGGGAGGCTCCTGCCCTGTAAGCCTTCCTTCCAAATCCAGGTGACACCAAATTTTGTCCTTGCAGAAGGAATTTGAAAACAAGGCCAGACACACCATAAAGACTGGGTAAACCAGGACAGTAAGAAGAGCTGGATCACTGTTAGTTTGGAAACGCTAAGAAAGCCCAACTCATGAACTCAGAGAATGAAAGCTAACTTTTTTTTTTTGAGTGCTTGGAACAGGCCAATTCTTCAACAATTGGACTGGGGCTCTGTAGATTTAGTAATAGGAATTTCCTTAAGACAGTTTCCTACAGTCTCTTCCCTTTTACACTGTAAAAACCTTCCTGAAAGCTTCCATAGAAAGCATACTGCTTTTGTTTTTCCTCAGCTTCCTTTGACTTCATTCCTTCAAACGCAGCTCAGGATTAGGAGCTGGGTTTGCAATTGGCTGCTTGGATAGCTGAGGAGCTTCTGGACAGGCTCACAGCTGAGGTCTGACAAAATTCAGCATCCCCATGCTACAGGGATGTGGGCAGTTTTGCCACCATTTGTCTGAAGCCCAGAAACAGTAGATGTACATCCCTTCAATTTATTTTTTTCCTTGTTCTTAAGTGTAACAGGCTCTAGAGGACTTCAGAGCTGTCACTCTTCAGGATTCCTTAAAATGTTAAAGCTTTAGGATTTTTCCTGTGCACGCAAGATACAGATACACACAATATCCAATGGAGCAAATAACATATACTGATGATTTGCCTGATTTATGCATGGATTTGGAAGGAGGAAATTAATGATCCGGGTGCTTCTCACTTGCTTCTCAATCTCCTCTTTTAGCTTTATCTCAAGTTGGAGTTGATTGCATTTCTGCTGTTCTCAGGTTCCATTTGGGTACTGGTCCCTTTCAGCCCTCCTCAGGGAAATAGCACCATCTTAGCAGGTTCATTACATCTGTATTTTCACCCCAGAGAACAGTAGGGATAAGGTACAGCTTCAGTGCAGGTGAAGGTCTTTCACTTAAAGCAGAATTAACCAAAGATATTCTGATGTTTCTTTGAACTTTTAAAGTGATGTTAACTGTAGCAACTATTTCCAGAAAATGTTTGTGCTCTGGGTTATCCACCTATACTTTGGTGGCTGCAGGTGGCCTTTTAAAAAAGCTGTCAATGTGTGTGTTTAGGACAGCAGCACCGATTTTCTTCAGTGCTATTCAAGTTCTTAAGGGAGGTTTACCAGCGAGGCACCTGAGTGATGGCTTTAAAGGGAAGCAAAACAAACCCCAAACTGCTTTACAAAGATCTTTCCAAGAAGAGTTAAGAAATCACCAGTGCCCGTCAGACTGCAAGAGAAAGGAACACTCACACATAAAGAGAAGAAGGTTCCATTGCCTTAGTTGCTGTATGCTTTCCATCACTCCATTGCATCTGGCACCATCTTAGAATAAAATAATTAAGGAGGAATGTTGAGTCCATGTCTGTGCTCCTTTTCTGCTCATGTACATCAGGATTCAGATGAAGCCAAGAGCTGCTTTGTAGCAAGCAGACAGAGAATCCATCTCTGTTCCTTTCTAATGCTGAGGTATTGAAAGACCAGGCAGAAAGAATAATTTCTGAGAAATCTTGTGTTTGACATGGTGGATTTTGGTGAGAAACAAACCTTTGTGAGCAAGTAGGGGAAAAAGATACCTTGAGAAATTTTATGAGGAGCAGATAACATAGTACAAGGGAATCAACATCTCAATATAAAGTGTTACTCAGAAAACCTGTACTTAATCCTTTATATAGAGAGCATTTTGTTTAAATAAGGACGTACTGTATCATTAAACAGATGGAGATCTTTGCTGGAGAGAGTTCAGAGAAAAGGAACGATGTCTGTAATTTGGTGCTCCTGATTAAATACATGGAATCGTGTGGTTGATGTCTGAACTTGGATGATAAGATACGAATTATACTTCAACCAATTAGTGAATTTGTCCTTTTAACAAGCTACTTAGATGATCCAGAAATATATTGTGCAGTAGCAACTGCTAGAAGATGAAAATATTTCATTGTAGAAATACATGGAGTAATAAAGTATGGGAAATGAATGCAGAATTGCAATAAGGACAAAAGAAGATAGATGACATAGTTTTAAATATTCACCTTCTGTGTTGAGTTTACAAAGTACAGGTGATGTCACTAAATTGAAAACGCCACTGAGATGCATAAATCATTAAACCATGAGTATTAGAGCCACTTGGGGAAAGAAAGTTGTCAGAAGAATTTTCCATTAGAAAGTATAATTTAGGGAAAATCAGAAAATTTCTTGGGGGTATGTAATTTTCAGTGACATTTGCTACACTAAAATATCAACCATAATTATCTGCATTCGGATAGTGTCAAAAACTGTAGTGAGAAACACTCCCAGTTGGTTTTTGCTTTGGCACCAATATTATGACAAGATACTAATGCTATATCATTGACCTTTTTTATACTGAATATGTCAGAATATGTTGAGTGTATGGGACACTACATGATACATTGGACTCAGTAATCTTAGAGGTCTTTTCCAACCTTGATGATTCTGTGTGATTCTGATTCCCAGGAGGTGGGAAAGTTTGTTGCTCCTCTGTCCTCTTCCACTTCTTCTCAGAATGGGCCCCATGAACAAACTGTATTCTTTCACCCTCCTTGGAGAGATTTTGTTTCCAGCTGTCTCCTCTTTGCTAAGTCTCTGAAGGATTTTTGCTGAAGGTAACAAGTTGTTTGGGCAGTGAAGCCACTGTAGGGAGGTAAGTCAGTGGGCAGTCTCAAAGGCAATACAATGTTTTCCTTTCTGAGACAGTATTTTTTGGGATTTTATCACTGACACCCCTGGAGCTGCAGGAGCCCCTCTATATGTGTTTCAACTAGTGTTTAATGTTTTGACATTGCCAAAAGGAAATGCTTTGAGGCTATAGATTATCAGCTGAAAAATGTTTACTGATACTAATTTTCATGGGAAATTTTATGATCTTGCCTTTCCTTCTTGGGACAGAGACCACACATCAGCCTGTCTGAGTCCCTCATAGAACAGAAATTGTGGCTTCTGACACATTCAAATGGAGAATGTAGCTTGGAAGGTGGTATTTAAACAAATCCCACCAATTTTTGCTTTCTATAAAATCATCCTTACTGGCTGCTATAAAGTCAAGATGAAGGTAACGTGAATATCAAATACTCCTTTTTGTTCCTGGAAGAGTCTCAGCTTTACTGAGGGATAGCTCTGGAAAGCCAGAAGTGTGGCAGCTTGGCTGCTTCTTAACTAGCCAGAAACTCAAGGGAAGAACAGATTGCAAGAGGAACATTTACAAATCCAGAGCTATTTTTGCTGTTCTGACCCCTTTGGCGGCTGAGCGGGTTGACAGCTGGGATCCTAAGGCATTGCCATTTCAACCCAAGCAAGAGCCTCCTAAAGATGTTAATCACTGACATTGTTTTAGCACAGAACAAAGTGATGTCTTCTTCCTATAACTGCAAATCCTGTACAAGGTGCTTTTTACAGCACTAAAATACTCTAAAGATAAATATTTGATTCCTAGCTCCAAGACCTGGCAATCTCAGTCAGCCATGATCTGGGAGGGAGATACAGCCACCCCACTGCAGCAGCAGTTAGAAGAAATGCCCTGGATTGCTTTACTTAGGAGTCAGATAACTTGATTGCAATGGTCTCTTTCTTAGGCAGAAAGTAGACTAGAGAATTGGTTCTTCCTCAGATGTGTGAACAGGCAACAAGAAGCAGCAGAAACATGATTTTACAAATGCATTGATTAAGTGATTGCTCAATTCACTCTAGTAAAGTTGTGGGGTTTTTTTGTGATTTAGATAATTAACTTCTAAAGGAAAATAATAATAATAATAAAGAAAATACAGAAAAGCAGAAACAAACGAGATGGGTGTTGTTTTTAGGGTGTGGTGAGAGGCAGCAGAGGTAATTTGAAGAAATCCCTCAGGGGCCCTTGAAAGGCACCCAGCTGACTGTAATTCCCTGTCTTCCCAAGAGGAAGGAATAAGTGATTAAGGAGAAGGAAGAGATATGAGGGGCAAGAAATAGGGTGAACGACTGTTTTGTAGGACTGCATGAAGTTGTAAGTAGGCTGTTGAGTAACAGCTTTGCTAGTACATTAGCTGATTAGTGGTTGTTGCTAGGCTTTGGAGAAAGCTCTTGTTGGGTGACCTCAGCAACTGAAGAAGAACACTGTGGTCTGAAGTGTTTTCTAGCAGTGAAGAGGTGCCAAGGAAGAAATGTGTCTTAAGCAGGTAGGAAGCCTCTCTGGTGTGTGTGTGTGTGTTCACTAATGGCAGAATGAGAAGATTTGGCAAAATAAAGAGGGTAAGGCTGGAAAGCAGTGTGCTATGTAAGATGTTGCCTGAAAAATGTAGGGAGTTGAGCTGCAAAGTGAAGTTGCTGATAGAGCAGAATAACTTCAAAACTGTTAGAAAGCTAGGTTTGTGGGACATAGCTTTGGAAATGAAAGAGCAGTCAAGGGAAAAACTGGAGTCAAGGCAAGGATTGTGGACTAGGGTAGTGTAATCAGAGCAACTGGTTTTAAGAGTAGTTTTAGCTCCAGAATTGGCCAAAAAATTGCTTTAGAGGGGAAAGAACATTTCCCTAGTCAAGATGCAGGCAGCTGGATTAGTTTTATTCAAAAAGAAGAGCATGAACTTTTTGAGGAGTGTGTATTTTCTACTGTGGATTTTGGACTTAAGTGATGTAGAAGTCCTGGCTGTTGACAAAGAGTCAGAAAGAGGAAAAGAGCAAGGGTACAACTAAAGAAGCCTGACTGTGCACTGGTGAATGTTGTGGTGTTGAAACAGCTTGGAGGAGGAGATAAGGAGATAAACTGGCAGATATTAAAATTGCCAGCAAAAATTTAATACTCAGTGAGCAGAGACAGTCGCTGGAGGATGGGACATAGATGGAAGAGTTTACCTAAAAAGTAGTTTTCCATGCTGTGACTTTCCCTGCATGCACTGTGCTGTTTGTTCTCAGCATCTCTGAATGAAAGTCATCTCTCTCTGCCACCACCTGTGGAGGTTTGACATGAGCCAGCCAGCAAGTTGTCTGATGCATCTGGTTTAATTGTATTTCAATGCTTAGAGTCAGAGCTATAATATGTGAACAAGACCCTCTTAAGGGATGTAGGTAATTACACAAATTGGTATGGAGACATCTTGCCAGAAGAGATGTATTTTGTTTACCTTCTTGAATTTGGCAGAGAATGGCCTTGCTATTTGTAGAGGTACAAGTTCTTGTAGCTGGAGAGCTGCTGTCTGGGCTCAGAAAGGAGTGAAATAATTGAGGACTACAAGTGCCTGTAGCCTAGCAGCTTATGTTTTTAGAAGGATGATGTAAGCAAAACCAGAGGCCTTTATACCCTACTGTATCTTTGTGACAAAAGCTCATGTGGACAAGGGGTTGCCCTGGTCTCGGTGGGGAGTTCTGATGGTGCATTTTTGCCTTCTGAGCACGCAGCCTTAGAAACAAGCTCTCCCACAGCTGACATGCAATGGCAGCAGCTTGTTTGCAGCCTGGCTGGGGTTTGAGGCTTAGACCTGTGGTGCAGCAGCCTGTCAGTGTTGAGCTGAGGAGGGGCAATCTCATTTGCTCGGCTTACAGCGAGTTACCTGAAGTGTACCTGTATTTACCTTAGCTCATGCTGAGAGGCATTTAAACTGAATTTTCTGTCAAAACGAGGAGCCCTCATGTGGGCAGTTATCACAGATGGGCTAATGTGGGGCAACTCTTTAAGTTGTACTGGTGTGAGATACTTCATTTAAATCCTCAGACTTTTTGAGCTGAACCTTTTGCATGTCTGCACACAGAAGCTTGCAGTTGAGCATTGCTTCTTGGTTTTTTTTCTTAAGCTGGTGTTGTCAGCCTGCAGCAAAGGGTTGTTTGGCTCTGAGCATGTTGGAATAGAGGGATCATCTTTATGGAGGTCTGGGATGGTATCTTGTGCTGCGTTTTTGTTGAGGTGCCAGGCTTTCCTTGTCATCTCCTTCAGCTTAGGAGCTGACCAGTTCAAGACAGGAATCAGCACTTGTCCAGCCTTTTAATCCATTTCAACATACCCCTGACTTTTAAAATAAATCTGAAGTGTTCATTTTGGAATAGGAAAACAGCATTTAAATGTGTGTGGGAGGAGTGCTTATTCCCAGGTCAGTCCTATTATCAGCAGTTAAATGCTCCAGCAATCCCATCTATTATGCCAAGACAGTACATCATGAGAACCATGCAAAGGTCTTGACAAGACTCTTCCAGCTGAGGGTGTCCACTGAATAGCATTTCCCCTGTGCATAAGGAGAATGCAGGTCTGTCCACATACCTCAGCTAGCTGTAACCTGCCATTGACACCACTTCTCTTCCCTCACACAGAAGGTAAATTGCAGCCAGGTTGAAATATTTTGCTAATTAAAAAACATTAAATGGTCTCCATCTACCTTCCCCCCAGTGAACAATGCAGTTGAATTATCATTAGAGCTTGTACAGAATCTTTGATAACAATGGAGCCATTTGTGTGAAATTCAGCCTTAGTTTTCTTATTCCACCAAGTCCCATCATTGTGTTCATTGTACTTTGAAGTCATAGCTAAGCTTCTCTCTCCTGCTATTCACCTGATTTATTTCAGCCCCTGCACACAGCTTCTAAATACTTGTTAAATTTGTTTCTGAACAAAAGGACTGAAATCAAAGCCTGTTTTAAATGAAAGACATGAGGCAGTTATGGTTCCATTAATTTGCTTGTATCTCTGCTGTATCTAGAGAGCTATTGTTATGCACGCAGTACTGGAAATAATCATACTAATAAAAAATAATAATTCTCTTGGGGTTTGCTGTCAATAGCAACCATCTAAAGAGAACTCAAGCCTAGAGAGTGAGTGATGATATTTTGGTTCTGCTGCTAAAATTTAATGCTTTCTGGATGGCAAAAGAGGCTGAAGACAGACAAACTAGAGGGATCTGCTCAGTTTCTGAAGCCAGGTCCTTGTGTGGTATGACGGGTCATTCAGCTCCACTCTGGACCCTTTCAGTGGGGATATATTAGCTTCTCAATGATGTGTGACTTAGGGTGCTGCTCTGAAGGGTTGGTGACTTACATGGGGCTCTGCCTCATGGCCTTCCTGTCTTCTCTTTCCACAGAAAACCCTTTTCTGACCTGGGGATATGCTCTATCTTGAGCAGGGCTGGTGCAGATGTTCAAGAGCTTAGAGAGAAGTTTGAGTGAACTCAGTGTCTGTGAGAGGGTTTATAAAGCTGCAGGAGGGTCGCCTGTGTCTCTGGTGACTCTGTGGATGATGCTGTGTGTACAGGAGGATGTTCCTGCTGCCTTTATTCCTTCTTTGGAATCACAGCTTTGACTGGCTTCCAAGAACTGACCTCCCCCAAAGAAGAAATCAAAAGTATTGTTGTTGGCACCCACTTTGAGTGGGATCTGCATCAGCACTGGTGGTGAACGTGGCCTTGTAAGAGTTGTGCTTGTCTAGGCTAGGTGGTTGAGACTCACCCTCAGGAAGATTTTTTTCGAGTGAGATGAGTAAAAACCTATGGAATCCCAGGTTCAGTGAAAAGCCTGGTTATTTAAAACCTACTGCCTCTATGTTAGTCTCCTCTTAAAACACAACAGAATGGCTGGGCAGGTGGGATTGGTTTTCTCTCTCTGATAAAAGCAGATTAATTTTAACATTGACTAAAATTGCATCCAATTTTTCTTGGTAAATGAACCATAAGACACATTGTCAGAAGTGAGCCTTCCATAATGAGTGCAGTTAATATTTTAGAGCCATTTTCTCTGTGGATCAGAGCTTAGACTCAAGCATACAAGAATCAGCAATATATGCTGTACATTAGCTTGATTTCTGTTCATTTGCAGCTCAAGAGTACTCTTCCCTTCCCCCATGCTAATTTCAGAATACTTCTGAGTTCTGTTCTGTAGAGCAAGGGATTTGCATCTGATTTTATACCCAGGTATATGCATATTTACTTTGAGGCGTCTCACAGGGGGAAGGGAGGTAGCACAGTTCATGTACTTGTGGGTCAAAGCTGAGGCTTGGGAAATCTCAGTTCAGCTATCTGCTCTGCTGCAGAGCTCCTGTGTGTTTTCCAGAAAATCCCTGTGCTTATGGTGACTCAGTTTCCTGTATTGTAGCAGGTATATTAATCCTTGCCCTGCTTTCCATGGGACCCATGAATCCAAATCTCTTCAAATGCTGTGGTGTGCTAAAATACCCTCTCAGCATGATGCAAAGGTAGAGGGAGAAGATCTCCTACTGCTCATTGGCAAAGCACCTCTTCAAGTCATATGTAGTTCTTTTCAAAGGCTCATTTTGGATGTTGTATTTACTCCCCTGATTTTTGCCCTCTGAGCATGACGGTCTGCTTGAACAGAGCTCAGCAAGAAGCGTTAGTTTTAATTTATGGAACTGTCTACTGAATTAAGTAAGGACTATTTCTGCAATGGTTAGTTCTGTGAAGCTCATCTAAGCAGTTGCTCCTGCTGTCCTGACCTGGCCTTGTTCCTTCATGGTGCAAGGAAGGGATGAGTATTGTGTTTTGGAAGCGAGAGGAAAAGGTGGACCTCAGCAGGGAATGGGTGGCTGAGGCTGCCATGGGACCATGCCTGTGGGTTGATGTGGTTGGTTGTTTCACATTGTGAGCATTGTCTGTGGGAGTGGGAAGAGGCTAGTGAGAGGAGGTTATTGTGCATGGCAGTTCTAGCAGCTTATTTCTCTTTAGACTTGGATTTTGTGGAGTATTTAATAAAGAAGGACAAAATCAGAGAAACTGGGAAAATATTTTTAACTCCAAGAGATCCTTAGTGAAACATACTGTTCTAGTGACTGATAACCAGTTACACTAAACAACTGTTTCTACAGCTTGGGTGATGTATTCGTTCCAGAGGAGTAACAGAAGATGGAACCTGTTATTCTTGCTGTTTTCCAATGATAAGCCATACGTTTTCCCCCAAAAGCCTTAACCAGTTTAATGCTTTTTGTCCTTGCTCACGTAAGGAAAAGGGTGCTACAAAGGCTCAGGAAAGGTTTCAGGAACTTAATTAAAAGAAATTAGCACCAGCAGCATGGCTGGGGAGAGTAAGAATTCTCATGTCATGTCTTTATTATGGGAATCGCCAGGGCTCCTGCTGGGACTCTGCTCTTTGCTTTCTCTGTCCCATCTCGCAGCTCTCACTGCAGCATTGCCACTTAAGAAACTCACCCTTTTGTTTACAAATATCTGATAAAGAAATTATCAGCACCATCTATTGGGGAAACGAAAGAATTGGTTTCTTCACTGATTTGAATATGCAAAATCCTGTGGTGTTTTTGCTTGCTTTTTTGATTTCTAGCTATAGTTTAAAGTGAAAATGTGCCTAGATAACCTGCTTGTTTTTCGGCTTACAGTAGCCTGGAGTCTATGCTTGGGGGATTGTGCCTTGTTTCAAAAGGTACCTTCAAGAAATGCAGTGAACCATTTAAAAGGGGGCAACCAGACAAAGATTCAGATGTCAAAATGGTGCCTTGACCATGGCGGGTTCTGTCACATCAATAGGACAAGGGCAACAGCTAAGAAACAGTTTGCCACTGAGGAGATAGGCACATCTAGCGCCTTGAGTCAATCCCAGCTAGTGTGTCTGAGAAATTTGGGTGAAGAATGGGATATTTGACCTTCCTGATCTTCTAGGACAAAGAAAACTCTATAGCTTGAAGAAAAGGCAGAGGAATTATCATTGTTAGCAGAAGACTGACTTCCAGGCACACTTCAGGGTTAGAGAGTAGTCACGATCTGAAGTAATTTCAGGACAAGCAGTTTGATCAGTGCTGACTCCCCCGATCAGATTAGTGGCCTCCTTAGCATGTTTCTGGGAATTTACACGTGTAGAGCCTATTGAGACATCTAGTGTGAAATTACCTCCTAACTCTCACTTATTCTGCTACATTACGAGCTTCTCCCTGTTTCTCCAGTATTCTCATCCATTGCATTTCTCTGCTGTTCATGTAGCATTATATCACCGGTGTGTCTGCCTTCCCTGCACTCCTCCTTCAATAACAAGTAATTTCTTGCTAGGAGCACAGTGCCTGCAGGCCAAGGTTTGAATCCCACTATTGATAAGCAATGATACTGCAAGGATACAGTAAGTAATGGTGTCTTAAGTCAACAAGATCTGATCCCTGCTGCTGTTGCAAACAAATAACTCCTGCATTGATGGACCAAGATCTGTTTTACTGCTGGTTTGTAATGGTTTGCCCTACAGTATTTGTTGGAGAACATGTAAATCTTTCTGATCTGTCAATTGAAAAGGGATTAAAATCTTTCCTTACTGCCCAGCATAATTGTATTTAGATTTTGTTTTTGCATTACCTGTTCTGCCAAGATAGTCTTAATTTTCACTCTGCAGTATTTATACTGCATTCTTTTACCTAGAAACAAAAATCCTATCCTTTTTTAGTCTCTATTTTGCTTGGTAAACAAGCAAAGGTCTTCTATGGCATGGGCATGTGATTGCAGCAACTGAAGTAGGGTTTTAAGAAGGTGAGATCCCACAGGTAACTTGGTCAATAAAAGTTTAGCTTTTTAAAAGCTGGACAGTTATTATTCTAGACTCTCTGGGTGGCTATTGAAGAGACCCAAGTACTTACTATCATAAATGCCTATTTTGGTAGCTTGCTCTATCAGCGATAGCTGATAAGATCGCTAGATTTCAGATAATTAATGCCCTAATACTTAATGACTGTTAGCTAGATGAATGCTATTCTGAGAATATGGGAGGATTAAATATGAGAAGAGGGAGAATAGAGCTCTGTTGCCTTTGGGAATGTGGACTTATATGTGAAAGGGTTTTTAAGACCTCTGCAGATGGAGTAAGCTGGACAGCTTCGGCTTTGATTCCATGGGCTAGAGGAAATTGCAGCACTCTTGGAATGTAAACTGTAGAGTTACTTATGGTTACTTATGCAATGACAACCTCTGGAGCTCCTTCACTCCAGTTTAAAGTGATCCCAGTGACAGGTTTCCCTGCATGCTTCCCTTGAGAGGTGTGTTCTCGGTCTAATTGATTGACCCATTAGCACAGCAAATTTCTCTTGCTATTCAGCCAAAATTTTCCTTCTGCTTAAGTTCAGCCCATCACTCCTAGTTATGCGCCATGTGAGCTTGCCTGAGCTGCTTTTGCCATACTCTAGCTTTATTGATCTTGGCTCTGTACAAGTAATTCTTAACTGGCTGACCTTACTACTGGCAATACCAGGGCAGTGATGGCACTGGGAAGAGCTCATGTCTTGGCTGTCTTTGATCCATGGGGCTGGAAGAGAGGAGTGCAGTGAATGATTTGGCATTGCTCAGTAAACTTTTTCATGGCCATATGGAGTGGTGAAAAGTGATTTCTGAGTTTCCCCAAGCCTTCAGATGTTGGAGTTCACACAGCTGTGTTGGGGGGTGGGAGGGATGTGTGCAAATATCCAAGCCACTGGATGTCAGAGTGGGTGTCCTGGTATCAGAAGCTACCTCCTAAGTATTTGGCCCCTGGAAGATCTCTCAAGTGTAATTTTTAGCTTCCTGTAAGTCTGTGTGTGAAAGTGTTTTGTGTGGACACGGGAAGGATCATGTCTGGGAAAAGTGCTATTCTGCGAGTGTTTAGCAGAGGAAATGTCACCATGTAGAAGAGAGGCATCATGAGAACTGACCCTCAAACTTCATACCCTATGAACTTTTCATTTCAGTGTCTGGTCTAGGTTACCTATTCCAGAAGCACTGAGCATGCTCAAGTCCCCATGAACTGGGGGGAACAATCACCCCTGGACTTGCTCATACTCTGTTTAGATCTACTTTCTACTGGGTAGATCTGTCTCACCATAACCTTTGTGCTGGTGAGTTTATTCTGCTTCTGTGGATGCTACTCAGGTGAGTGGCTGAGCAGGAAAAGGATCAATGGTGCTGCTGGATTCCCAGGTTTACTCCTGGATGCAACGTGATCTACTTCCCAAAGGTGATTGAATGGCAAACGGGAGAGTAGTATTTGCTTTGGTGGGATTTAATTTGAAGACCATTTGCAAGACATTTTGGGCAGCCCAATCATGCTAGTGTGAAAACTGATTGTCCATACTTCTCTGAGCTCATAGAAAAGTAGATCAAAAAGGATAGTTAGAGAGGCACTATTAATAAGTATTTAAAAACCAAAACCCCTGATGAAATTGTTTCGCAGGAGAAAGTAGGGAGCACAGGTGGGTTTGTGTGCACTGGCAAAATACAGCCACTCTGTGGAAGACCAGTGTAACTTGTATGTGCTGTTACTTCTCCCATTGAGTTTGTTGAAAAGCTGGTACAAAGCTGTAGTTCTCAAGCCTTAGGCATACACAGCATTTAACAGCTGAGGTATCAAACTCCCTGTTTTAGGGTACAAAGCCCCTGTCAACGCAAGGAGAAGAGCTAAACCCAGAATATTGCAGCAGCCTGCTGCTGAAATTCTAGTGGACACCGAGCCACCCACATGCTGCTGTGTGTGTTCCCAGGGCTGGCTGTGCAAGTATATTAATAAATGTGAGCTGTGCACCTTTCTGCTGTCACTGCAGAAGCAAAGCCAAGCCAATTATTTGCCCATCAGAGCGAGGTTATGGTGGTCCTCCTCCTCTCTATCCATTCTTTTGTTTTTGTATTGTTTTGCTGAGAGTGTAAATGCAGAGATGATTAATTGCCTTGCTGACCTGATTCTGTCTCTACGTGGGATCTGCTTATATCAAAGTGTGCGGGCCCAAATGACTAAAGCGTGTCAAAGCATGGTGATTAAAGAATTATAAAATACTTTCTGAACGTCCTATTCTCAACTCATTGTGACTTTGGACAGAAGCCCAGAAAAAAGGGGGAGAGGGAAGGGTGAAAAATAATAATAAAAAAAAGAATAAATTCTGAGGGGGACTTCTGTAATATTTTGCTCCCGTTTTACTGAGAAGAGAAGATTGATAACAAACATTAGTGAGACAAAATTACAGTGATTTGTATGGATTCCCAGGTGGACAAGTTTAACATGAATAAAATATTACAGCCTGCTCTATCACAGAACTATTGTACTGATCATAAAATAAAAGGACTTTATATATAGGCAGGGGAGTGTGTGCGCTCTTATAATATAGATGGAGGCATCTAATTTTCCATTAAGATTAAAATCCTATATTGGGCTGGAATAGGAAAGTGCTTAACTTTCTACTAATGCTGTGGATGAGTACTCTGGGAGAGGATGCACTTGGCAAACTCTTATTTCAGATGCCAAAGCTAACCCATTGATTTGGTCTTGCTGAAATGGACCCCTAAGGTACTGGTGCCTACACTTGGCAGCTCAGGTGCCCTGTTTGTTTCTGTTGAGGTTGTCACCAAGCTATGCACCCCTGTGGCTCTTGTACTCTCGTTGGTGTAGCTGTGGTGCCACACATCAGAGTTGGCAGTTTTAAGTGCTCTCTCTCCCTGCTGCTGTAGTGTTTGTGGTGGGAACCAAGCAAAAATGAAAAACAACTAGTAGAAATAAACATTTTGGGATGAGAATCTTTTATGTGGTGTTTTTAAAATCAGTTCCTTTGGGGTTTCTGTAATGTTTGGTTTTATTTTATTGCAGAGGATGCTGAGTGATAGGCTGGGTAACACTGCCTTGTGCTGGCTTCTTACCAGCAGACATCTGTCTCTGCTATGGTGGGAGAGGAGATGATGCTCCCTCCTGATCCTGGAACATTTTTCTGGCAATTACTGTAGTTTACAGCAAATACCAACTGGTTTTGTGGCCCTAAAATGGTAGAGGAAAAGCAGAGATTAATTTCTTCACGGTGCAACACCCTCCTGTGCTGTCCTGGTGGTGCACCTCTGACCAAATTGCCTGTCTGGGGAAGTGAATCTACTTCGAGGCTTAGCCCTCCCATGTACTTCAATGCACTCATTCTCCTCATATTAGTATATTAAACTTATCACCAAGGTAAAGGGGGAGGCAAATCTGTGGTGATGGTATTTAGCCAATAAATTTATATTGACTTCATGTTTCATTATCCAGTGTTATAAACATATGTGGCATATTGGACATCTGCTTTCCTTTAAGCCATGTAGAACTGATGAATTGCTGATTTAATTATGTCTGGGGATTTAAAAAAAGATGAAATTATTTTCTTCTTTCAATATTAAATATTTCAAAAGCTAATGCTTACTTTTTGGAAGTAAAGAGAGCACTACAAAGTCATGTTTGTTTTGACAGTATTGTATGTTTTATATATGTGAAATGAAGAAAACAGTTAAACACTTCCCCCCCCTCCCCTTCATTTTGTTTTGTCTAAAACTCCTGTTTCTGGTTTCAATTAAAAAACTGTATCCTCCTAACCCCATTTTTCTCTTTGGATTTTCACCCATACCCTTTTCCAGTTTTTCTACTGTAAATATTTAAGAAATAGAAACTGCAAAATAGTCCCTATTCCCCTTTCTTCTCTGTGCTCTCCACATATACTCTAAATGCTGTTTTGAAATGAAATGTAAAGAAACATCCTTTTTTCAAACAAGGTCAAAGGAAAACTCAGTCTAGAAATCAAATAAATCAAAATTCAATCAAGAAATTTCAATAAACATTTTCAGAGAAGGATTATTTTTCTCTATGATGTGTTTTCCTGGTAAAGAAAGCTATAGGTTTTCTGACCAACTCATTATTAATAACAAAGCAGACTATCAAAAGGGAAAGTGATATTGATACTTCACTTAATTTCTACTTTTTTGTTTGTTTGAGTCAGATGATTGTTTAATGATTGATGCCCCCCAGGGCTGGAACTTGGGATGCTTCGGTTCAATTTCCTGTCCCATCATAGCATTTCTGTTTAGGATCAAACAACCTAATTTCTCAAGCTGGGATATATTTTAACCCAGGCTTATCCTGCAGCCAGCACACTGGAGTTCCTTACTGTGCTTCAGGTCTTGAATCCTATGGAGAGCAGTGCAGCATCTGGCTCTGGCAGACTATATTTATCTTTTTTTGGTCCTTTCTCACAAACTAGTCTTTATTGCTTGCTGTGTGTTCTCATATGCTTTGAGTTCACTTTAATATATGGGTGTCTTTTATCATGTGTTGTGGACCAAAGAAAGTCAACTGAGAAAGGACATTGATGGAGTATGTGTATGTGCACACTTGCAGCTTTTCCTATGAGCAAGGAGTTGCAGTGTTGTGAGGGTGGGGAGGGATGCTCAGTCCTGCCCATGCCCAGGATTGAACAGACTCTAACTATTGAAGAGAACCTCAGTAGCAGGGGAAGATCTACACAAGCATTCAGATGTGAAACAGTAGCTCTCATTGCATCCTTCAGTTGTTTTTTTTCTCTGCCAGGTAATTTCTATTCTAGCAGACCAAGTGATCATATATTTTGAATGCCTGTATGCTGGGGGAACAGTGCTCTCTTGGATAGAAACCAAGACTGGAATTAGGGCATCTGGTTTGGTTTATAGCTTGCTGACCCTGCTGGGCAACCTCTAGCAAGCTGCTCTACTGGCGTCATTTTGTACTGCCAGTTCTGTGAGGCACCAGCTCTCCATAGGATGGTTGTGATTCTTTTGGAGTCTCTGGGCCAGTGGTCTGCATGCCTGGCTAGTCAGTAGGTAAAAATACAGAGCATTTAGTAGTTTGGACTGGCTGAATCTTCTCCTGTTCCCACTGATTCATGTGGTGTCAGTCTGTCCCAGTCTCCAGGAGCCAGAAGTTGGGTACCGATACTTTAGATACTGCTTTTAGGCATCTATCATCCCCAATTTTAAGAGTGTTATCCATGCACTTTGCTTTATAAGGAAGGGAGGCTGTGCTGGGGGGATGAGCTCTGTAAAGCTGTTATTTCCCCCAAGAAGTAAAGATTAATGTTTTTGCATGGCCTCTGTTGTTATTCAAGCAGCTTTAGAAAAGCTGTGTTAAAAGAGAAACAATGGATTGTCACTTCTAAAATGCTGGTGCTGTAAAGACAAGGAAGGAAAGGAATGGCAGATGTTTATCTCCATGTTTATACCAAGTTTCAGTGCATCAATCACTTGGTGCTATCAAGACTTGTAGAGGAAAGATAATAAGATTTATTGGTGGCTGTTGGGATAACCCACTCAGGGCATAAATATGTTAGTAAGACTCCAGGGAGTCTTGGCCTATCAAAATGAAATAGGCAGAAAGGACAGCTATGGAGCAGCTGAGCTCTACGTGGGAGGTCAGTTCTTCATGATCAACATGAATTGCACGAAGCTCCTGCTGGCTTATATCTTTTCTCCAACATTCAGTGAAGGACTGAGATGCAGAAATTAAGAAAGCAGAGACTTGCAGTGGAGAAAGGAGTAAAAGGCAAGGAAGTAATGGGATTTGCATGTTTTCCATCCTCTGGTGTTAAGTCATCAATGTGAGCATGGCAGCTGGACTTGTAGCAAGCTGGTTGGATGATGCTGGAGAGAGGAAGTAGGGGTTGTGGCAGGGAGAAGACTCAGCTGAAGAACTGAGGTGACATATGAGCAGGAAGTTTGACTTGTGTTTATTTACTATTCTTTAATGATCAGAAGAAGCAGAAAATTCAGCATTTAGGGCAAAGGACAGCTGGGTTTTCCCTTTCTTTACTCCAGAGAAAGAGGAGTGCTGTCCCCAGCTAATTAGTTTTGTTTCTGTTGCACTGATTGGCCACTTCTGATGCTGCTGGTGTCATTTGGAAATGAAACACAAGCTGTGATCACAGTGTGTCTGTCTAGTTACTAGTATACAGGTATTGATAGCCCAGACAATTGATTCTACTTCAGTTACCTGTCATTTTTGGCTGCCATATTTGGAGTTTTGCATTTTGTATGATTCAGAGCTGAGTAATGAGTGCTCATGTAATCCCCAAATTGGTTTGGAACCAAGCCCAGTTTTCATGATATGCAGCACTCTGGGATTCATGGAAAAACAAATCCCAAAGAATGACTTGACCATCTGTGGATGAAGTGGAACACAGACAAGGTAGACTAAGGCAGAGGGGGATCCTTGTTTCCTCAGGAAATCTCAAGTCTAATCTCTTGTTCAAAGCAAGGACAGTTTGAGGTCCAGCCAGCTGGATAAGACCTATTCCCAGCTGAATCTTGAAAACCTCCCCAGATGGCGACTGCTTAACTTTTCTGAGCAACCTGTCCCACTGCCTTGATTGTCCTCACAGGAGGAAATGCTTTTCCCTTGTGTCCAGGCTGAGCCTCTTGTGATTCACCTTATGGTTGTTTTCTCGTCATCCTGCCATGCCCCGCTGTGATGAACCTGCCTCATCTTCTTGATGAGCACCGTGTTGGCTCTGAGAGTGACTCTTGAGCCCTCCAAAGCCATCTCCTTTCCAGCCTGAGCAGGCTGTGCTCCTGTAGCCTTTCTGCAGAGGTGCCCCAGCCCCACTGTACAGGCAGCTTGGCCCTGGGCTTGTGGCAGACCCCATCCTCTGTCAAGAATCTGGGCCCTTGTTACAAGAAGCAGATAATAAACACATCACAGTTCCTGGACTTGCTTATGTTATGTGTGTCCAGAAGATGATGATGTCACCTGATGCAGAAGATGAGTTGGTTGCTTTGCGCACTTAGCAACTTGCCACTGTTTGAAGCACAAGTGTGGTTTAATAAAAACCAAGAGATGCATATTAACAGCCCTGAGTGAAATGTTCTGTGCTCAGAGTTCATTCCAATCTAGGGAGTTTTATATTCACCCTTTTTCTCTTCTTGAACAGGAAGTCTTTAAGAACACATTTGACAATCCAGGAGATGTCTCTGAGTCTTAAAACAGCAGCTATTCAATGTGATTTTGTATTTGCCTCAACATAATAAGAAATTCTTCTTTGCATCCACTTGTTACTGACATTGCTGAGAAGTGATACTGCATGTGCTTCCTTCCTTTTCTCAAAGATGCTGCAAAATTCTCTCTCTGATAAATTAAAACTAATCTTGCCCTTCTGACTGACTGAGCTAGGTGAGGATTGGCTGCAGAGGAACCATCCCTCACGCTTAACTGAACTGGTGTATTAGACTGAACAAATTTCACTTCAGTGATGCTAAAGCTCCATCTGTATGTTAACTAGAGTTTATCTGACTGGACTTCTCGTACTTTGTCATTATTAATACTTTAATAAAAAATGACCATGCGAGACTGAGAAAGGGCTTGATGTGTGGGGTGTTGTTTTGATTTTTCAACACTGGCATGCTGCAGTTGTCCTGCTACAGCATTAGCAATGGACTCCTCCCATCAGAAGGCCCCCACATACTGTCATGGGACCATATAATGAAGCTGGTGTGCTCTGCTTTGCCTTTGGGTGAGTGGACATGTCCTGCTCCAGATCTGTGTGCATGATGGAACCCAGGAGTTCATTTATCTCGTGGGCTGCAAGAAGCTTTATAGCCTCGGAGAGTATGAATTTTTAAGCAGCTCAATAAGAGCCTGTTCTCTACTGTCAGTCATCCCATAGTTTGCCTAGTCCAGCTATAGCTGACTCCACTGTTAGTGACAAATTTATGCAGTCTGATAAAATCAAGTACTTACTTCTTTTTGTTTTCTGATCTGTTTCATCTTTATAATTTGTCACGCTCCCATATTTACTCATTACACAAATCCTTTCCTTTCTTTGAATCCATCCCTCAGTTATTTGTATACCATGCTATTTTTGTTGCTAAAACTATTATTTAAGCATAATGATGTTACCAGTAGTACTATTTTAATGAACAATAGATTTCATGGCTGGAGGTGTGTCCTCCTATAATTCTGATTTCTCACGGGGACTGAAATTATTGCATGCAAGACATATCTGATGTCTTGTTTTAGTTATGCACAACCCAGCTTTCCAGCTGCTAGGAGAGGCAGACTGTGACTAACATTTAACATCTTTCATAGCACTGGGAGATGTAAAGTTAGGAATTGGAGGATCTATTCTATTTTTTCATTCTCTTATATTTTCCTTTTTGGTCTCAAAGGTGCTATCCACCAACCTCTAGCCAGCTGGGAAGCAATGCTCTGACTTCAGGTAAATCTCAGCTTTTGAGTGTTTTGGAGCTCAAGTAAAATCATGGAGCTGTAAGTAGAAAAGAAAAAAAACCACAATTTGGCAATAAATAGACCTGACACGATGGAATTATTTAAAATGAAAATGAAGTCCTAATTATCAGGGACAGCTGATTGATCGATGGACAAGCTTTTTTGACTAATTCCCTGGACATCTGCAGGAGAAACTCGATCTGCTCTGAATTTTGGGACTGCATCCAAGGCTGGACTCTGCTGCCCATATTCACAGTAAGTCAGAAAGCCTGCTCCTGGAGGTGACTTTCCAGAGCCTGTGCACCGGGGTGTGGCTGCAGCCCACCTGCCAGCTGCTGCTGCCTTTGCAGTCAGAGGTGGGTGAGCTGATTGGTGGCCCATTGGTTCCACATGGTTCCTTGCTGTAAAGCCTAGCCTAGACATGGCTGTGGTTCTTCATGCAATCTCAGAGCTGAGGTACAGCTCAGCAAACTTGCTGAGAGACACACAAGTCTTGTGATTGAGTCAAAGCAGGAGGAGGTTCAGGACAAGTCAGGACTTGGAAGTTGCATCCCAGCATGCCAACTGGTCTCCTGTGTAGGGGGGGTATCTGGATTTTGTGCTGAGACATTTGCTGTAAAGACCTGCAAATGTCAATCAAATGGAGTGCCTTTATTAGAGAAAAAGACCAGAAAGGCAGGACTGGTGGATTCCTGTGCTGCTCCTCCTGCATGGTCACAGGTAACACAATTAACTGCTCAGTGCTTCAGTTGAAGGCATTTGTAACACAAGCATCATGATACTTACCTGCCTCTCAGGGCCATTTACTTAATTAAATTGCTGAGGTCTTCAGGTAAAAGAGTTCAAACAACTAGTTCTGTGTGCAGTAGAAGTAATAGAGCTTGGTTTCCAATGGGTTTGTCTTGTGGTTCATTGGCAGCTCTGATTGAAACTCTCCCCCTGGGCCAGGACTTCATGAGGGTTTTCATTCTCTTTCTAGTTCTCTCTCCAGGATTCACAGATGTTCAATAAGAGGTGAGCTTGGCCTTTCCTGTAGAAAGGGCACTCCCAGGGGATTTTTATTGGATGTCTGTTTTCTGCCCAGCTGCCTGGCTTTTTTAGAGATTTTTCTGTCTTACTGCAGCTGTAAAACTTGGTCCCAGTCATCCAGTAGGTTGAAGCAGTGCAGCAGGAGAGGCTTGTAGGCACAATCACATGCACATTCACAGGGCAGCTTGCAAAAAAAAGCCCTGCTTGCTTTGGAAAGCATGTGGAAACCAGAGCGTGTGAGCACAGATCTATTGCTTAGAAGTGGTGGAGACAGGCAGTGGGGTTCAATTGTCTGTCAGTTAGAATGAGGTGTTCTGATCAAGGCTCCTAAATCACTTGGACATTTGGATTATCTGCTCCAGTGTGGTGCTGTCATAAGGATGCCCATATCCCTTTCTCTTTTTTAATAATTCCTTTTGCATCTGGACACATTCCTGTAGGGAATGTGTGGTTTATGGATTTCCTGCAGTGCTTAAGGCCAAGAATATCCTGTCAAAACCAGTTAGCTGATCCCAGGTCTCTTGTGTTGCTAGCTCTGCTGCAACTCTACTTGCTGTAATTCCTTCCTGCTGCCAGGCTGCCCCACTGGGAAGAGATCTGTAGGGTCTTTCAGCTGTTCCAGCTTTTGTGAATGCTGCCTTCTGGGACTCCCACAAACAGGCTGGAGATAATGCAGATGCACCTTGGCACCCCACTTTACTTTAGGCTGGTGAATGCGTTGCAAGTCTAGCAGAGCAGCTGGACAATCACTCACTGCAAAGGCTGGTTGAAGGGAGGGCTTGAGATGGGTGGGGATCAGGAAATGGGGGACATCTCTGGCCTTATTTGAATGTGAATGTGTGTGAACACGCCTGTCGCTACTTCCTGCACCCTTTAGGCACTACTCCGGCTGTGGTTAAGCTTGTTATCAACTCAGCTCAGGAGTTCACACTCTCTCCTTGTTACAGTCCTAGTCTGGGTGACACACAGTGAGAAACTCCTCAGAGCTACATTTCTTTTCCCTTGGGTTCTGCTCAGCTGAAGCTGGGAATAAACTATATCGTGTTTAAATGCAGGGTAACATCACTTACTGGTGCAGGAATCCATGGGTGCAGGAATTACACTGCAGATGTGGAGTCTGGCTTCTGGGCTTGCAGCTGCAGAGAAAATGAGCAATGAATAGGCAGTTAATTGAAAGCTAAAGTAGCTATTTACTGACAGTATAGTCTTGCCTTTTTTCCTATTTGTAATCTGTGTGAGATCACTCTAAGTCAGCCTCTTTGACCCAACTTGTTTCCAATATTTGTTTGTTTTCCCTTTTCCAGCTGAATTTATATGCCATGCTTTTCATTCCTTTTTTTTTTTTTTTTAATGCCAGCTCCTTGTATTGCTGATCCTCACTGTTAAGCTGCTGCTGTGCATCACTGGTGGAAAACATTCTTTCACTGAGTCAGTCAAATTCTTCTAATCTTTGCTCAACAGGTAATTGCAACTTTAGAGAACAGGGCTGCAAGAAGGACTAATTGGGTTTATTGGTCTAGGCAAAAGGAGTTTTAAAAATCTTTTGGGATACCTTGAGAAAAGGTTGAGTCAGGAAAAGAGCTAAACATTTGTGAGATCGTATTGATTGAACAGGGCTACTTAAGTCTGCTTAAATTCTTTGCAGGGCTGAGGGTTTCACTCCTTGAAAGAATAATGTGGTTAATAATAACGCTCCTACTGGCTGAGTTGCTGACTGGTAGTTTGTACCTGCTAAGCTTTTTCATATTTAAATACACTGTCTTATGAATATGTAGTGTCAGTGCTTTCATTTAGAAAATCACATTGGTCAAAAGCGTAGAACAGGAAAGCATTTTCCTGAGAAGATAAAGTTTTCTCATGTGGGAGATTATAGAAAACAGCACATTAACACACTAGTGTTCTGACGATGTAGCTGCTGATGGCCTCTGACTCTGAAAGCTTCCTTCCTATAAGCTAATGCAGAATGTGATCACCAAGGCAGAAGCCCTGACAACTGGTTTGTCTGTGGGTGCAGTATTGACAACATCTTAAGCACAGCTAATATAGGAACTGTTTGGGATCAGTTGCCAGTAGAGCTGGCTGGCATTTCTTTTCATTAATATTAAAAGAATTAGTAGTATGGGCAAAGTTGTATTTTTTTTTCCAGAGGTTTAAAAAACGTTGGGAGAGAATTGAAATGAAATACAGTTCCCCTGCTGCTTACTTAGAAGCTTCATGTCCTGTTTCAAATCTGTCTACAGAAAGATTGTGGCCCCACAAAGAGCCTTCTGAGTTGCCAGAGGTGGAGGCAGTCAGGGCCGTCTCCACAGAAATCCATGAGTATGCTTAACAGAAAGGAGGTTGTATAGCTAAGGGGAAGAAATTGGGGCACTCTGCTTCTATCAGCCTGCTTGGATGCTACTTGTCAGCTTCACTAGGCAGATGCTGGTTTGATATATATATATATTTTTCCCCTAGTAGAAAGTCCCTTTTAGATGTAGAAGGGAGAGAAGGAAGAAGATCTGGAAATGATCTATGGAAAACTAATTTTAGGAGTGTTTTCACCTGCAAATTATTCTGACACAAAATTCCAAACCAGTTAGTAATTTTCTTCGTATTAGAAAAGCAGTCAATCACAGAAAGTGTTTTAAGAAAGGAATTTGCCTTAATGAGGCCCAAAGTACACAATAAGGAAGGACAGAACAGCTCTTTAATTTCTTAATACTAGACACTATGGGATGAACACTTCAGAAATGCCAGAAGCACAGCATAGACTTGCATTGATATTTACATTGAAGAAATGTCCAGGACTTAAAATAAGAACCATGTGTGGTAGATGCTAGACAGGAGTAGTTTAAGCTTGGAAGTTTCTTATGGTTGCAAGTCAAGCCATGAAGGATGTAAAGGGATGTGAGCTGGGAGCTGATGATGTGCTGGGAACGTGGCCATGGCTGCTGAGTATGAGGAATCCCAGATGATGCCTCAGGTGAGAGGAGAGACAAAATGTCAAGATGCTCACAAAAATGCTGGAAACCTGACAACAAAACAAGACAGAGATGGGCTGTTTAGAGTAGTTCTAAAAATGGATCCAGGGATGTTTATGGCAGCAATTTCATTGCTTGGAAACACGGACTTTTAATATTGAAGCTTTGTGTAATATATGCAGTTGCATCTCCAGGGAATTAAAGCAGCAAGAATTATTTGGATTGCCTGCATATATTTGTATTACTGTTCAGAAGCTGAATTTCCTTTTGTTTGTGGTGTTTTGATTAATTTCCTGGATTGAAGCTGCACATGAAAAATGTTTCAAGCCATTTAAGGGGCAGGCTTTTATTTGGTAGGAGCATTTTGCAATTGGTTATTAAATTCCTGTGCTGCCATAGAGCTGAGCCTCCTTTTGGCTCTGCAGGCTGGACAGCTGGATTGGAGGGTGCCAGATTGCCCACCAAGGCTGGAAAGATGAATGGGGAAAAAAGTTTTCCTTCTAAATGAACCCAGTAACTTGGCACAAAACTTTCCCTTCTGACTTGCTTGCAATGTCTCTGCCTTGGAAGCAGCAGAAACTGCTTTGTGTTAATTGAATTTGGTTATATCAGAGCAGGAATAGTTGCATTTGGCAGTGTTATTTATGTTAGGACAAGTAAGCAGAAGCTTCAGAACAGGTCTCTTCAGAGTTTTTTCTCTAAATTCAGTAACCTTTAAATTGTCTGGTTGCCTTAAGATAACAGCTGAACTCTGCTTCATGTAGGAATCCTGGTTTGGAAATGGCCATCTGAGCTGCTGGTGCTGGGGAGGAGTACCCCTCGTCTGTACTTCAGGGTGACAGTTTATCTGCAGATAATGTGATCATTGTGTTTAATCTAATTGCTCTGTGCTGTGAGTGAGATTGCTTTGAGCCTTCGTCTCAGAAGAACTGTGCATTTTTACTTTGCAGGGAAGGAAGCTAGGAGAGGTCAGGTCTCTGACTGTGACAGTGCCTGACATGTTTTTTCTAGACAAACCAGTTTTTCCCACGTGGTAAATTCTTATCTTCCAGGTCACCTTAATCACTACAAAACAGTGTTCTAGCAGTGGGAAGCAGACATTGACTGGTATGTGTGTCCTAAGGAATACCTTGTGGAGCAGAGATTGCTCAGGCTGGCAGTCTTGGTGAGGTTCAGTACAGGTTTTCCTGCTTGGGTCTGCTTGCTGGGATGAGCCCTTGCACTGCATCCCAGAGAGAAAAACAACACTGGGAAGCTGGTCTTGAGCTACACTGCCTCATACCTGTGTGTGCTGCTGTGCTAGGGGTCACGGGGGGAGCTTGGACTGCTCTGAGTAACTGGTGTTTCTCATATGCTGCTTGTGAGCTTGGTCTTGTCCTTGGCAGAAGTCTGGCCAACTTTCATTTTCTTTATTGTGTCACCTTGAGAGAGACTAGGATGGCTCATTTTGCCCAAGATGGAGAAAATCAAGTGTTCTCTTCTGTTATTAAAATAAGTCCTGCAAGATTGAAGTGATGCAGCACTTTCTAAAGATAAGCACTTCTGGACACAGTGTACAAAATAATTAAAACCTCAGCCAGTTAAATTAAAAAACAAACCACTAATTAGTCACCGATGTTCTAATAAAGAAATAAAGGTCAGTGTTGAAGAAGTCAAGACCACTTATGCTAAAGCTTCTGTTGCATTGTGGTAGAAGAAATGCTCCATTCCTCAAAAACAATTATTTTTTTTTCTTTCTGGAGGATAAACTTTCTTCTCAATGGCTCTAATGGGATGGAGCTTTATTGTATGGCTCAGAGGACCTGAGTTCCAGTTGTGAATGTCTGATGGCAGAAGACAAGCTGTTTTGTCTTTGTGCCTCAGCTTTCTACCTGTGGCGAAAGGCAATGACCCAGCCTGGAAGTATGTTGGGGTTCTCAGTGAAGAGCTGAGTATCTTCAGAAGAACTTAGTATTTGTAAAAGTGCGCAGCTTGGTTAGTCTGGTCCTTTTCAGGGACTGAACTTTACCCTTGAGAGAGGACCACTGCTAAGATCCTGCTGGGCCAGTATTGGCTCCCATGGCCCGACACATCAGGAGACATCTTTATAGGTATCACCACTGTGACACTATCAGTGGGGTTGGAGGCTCACTGGGAGCTCTTGGAGGTGTGTGCTATCCAGAAGTTTGTTTGAGCATTCAGTGGCCCATCAGATGTCCATGCATAAAAATGGTCCCTGCAAGGTGAGTGGGAAGGAGAGCAGTTTAAGGAAGCAGCGTATTGCATTGTCAGAGCAGGAGGCAGGTTACTTGGCTTGAGACCTTGCACTGTAGAGAGCTCTGCTGTTAGGTGGCTGTGGAAGACATCCCATATGGCTCAGAATAGGCAACACTGCATCATCTGTGCTTCTGTCTGGATAGCCAGGCAAATTTAATGAGTGCTGACCTCCCCTAGCCTAAAGAACTAGGATTTGAGGTTTTGGTTTGAAAATCTGCCACGTGCCCTTGGGTTCCAGTGCTTCCAAATCAAAACCTTGCTCATTAAAACTAAACCTTCAAATTGTTGATCCTAAGCTACTATAAATCCCACCTCGGCTGATGGGGAGCTGGCTTGGCTGTGGCAGATTTGGCCTTAGTTTTGGATTCTGTTCATGCATGTGTGGTGTTAGCAGCTTGAATCGATGGCATAGCTGAGGAGCATAGCTTACCATTTCAGCTGTCTTGCAAATCTGACATCTAAAGCATGTAATGTGCTACAGCAGCATTTGTGCTTGTTTGGTTTTTTGTTTTTTGTTGTTTTTTTTTTTTACCTGGAAAGTGCAACCTACTTCACAAAATGTTACCAATAAAACAACTCATAAGATTGGCCTGTAAATATCACAATTGGCCTGTAAATGTGACAATGTATCTGCAGATGCTGTTTGTGATATGTTTCCAGTTTAAGATGGGACTTCAGCTTGCTGCAGTTGAGCTGCTGTAGCTGTTTAAAAGGAAGGTTGGTAATAAAACAGGAGTAGTTGGTACAGTAGAAGCACAATCTCCAGAGGCTTGTGGCCTGGAGATGAGCTTATGCTTTGCCATGGACCTTTGGGTTGTGAACATCACCAAACAACCAACAAATTTTGGAACTGAAGGGATGTGTGGCCTAGATGTGTGCAGAAAACAAGGGGATTATTACAGGGGCATATGCAGGGGACCAATCTGCAGAAGGAATAAGGAAGGAGATGTTTGGACAGAGGAGGGGAAAAAAGGGTCTGGAAGAATGAGCAGAGTTGGTGAAATTTCAAAGAAAAGAAGGGATCCATACCCTGAGATTTATACCAATTAATAGAGATTATTGCCACTCAAGGATTGGCTGGTAGGGTTATAAACTCCTTGATGGGAGTCAGGTTACACAACTGGAACAAGTCCTTTAGGTGACGAAAATCCACAGACCAGGCTGCCACTTGTCCTAGAGGGCTTTCTTTCAGACAAGATCAAGAAAAGCAGTCCAGTGTGGAGAAGGTGATGTACCCAGGTTACGGGCAGAGTCCTGAGTGGTTCCTTACTCCCTGGCTCTCCCATTCTGCACCTAGCCTGCCCTGCTTGTGAGGCAACTGTTTCAATTCATCACTGTAGCACTGAATGATCAGACCTCTGGCAAAAAAATAGATAAATTAAAAAAAAAAAAATCTATTTTGCCATTTAAAAAGAAAATATCAGTCTTGCTTCTGAAGGTGTTCAAGCATTCATTTTCTGGAGATACAAGCAGCCTGTCTGTTTAAAACAAGAATGAACACCCCACTTTCTTCTTTTTTTTTTTTTTTTTTGTGTGTGTATGGAAACCAAGTAGCACTGTAGTGCAAATCCAGCAGCACTTCATGGTAAGAAAAGGTAGCTCATTGTGAGGTGCTGAATAATGTTAAGATGGTAAATAAGTGAGCTGACAACAGTAAGCCCAGAGAATGCATCACATGTTGGACTTGTCTTACTGGAGAAGGACTCGTTATGTGGGGAAAAGTGCAAAAAGGTATTTGTGCCCATTTTGAGAGCGCTGTTCAGTAAGTGGTTATTGAACCAGTTGTGCCTCACAATTTGAGCTGTAGGGAGCTCAGCACAGTGATGGAGGGACCCTGACTGTATGTTTGACAAAGCCATTTTTAGCTGTGTTTTGTTCTTTCAATGTTTGTGAAAAGTGCTAACTTCCCAAAGAAAAATGTAGTGCTCAATAAAAAAAAAAGGTGGGAAAAAAAAAACCCAAATGAAACTAGAAATAAATGCCCTCAAAATTCAAATTTTTGGCAAAAATGGTTCAATTTGAAAGAATACCAAAATGCCACTTGATCTTTCTAGTTGTGCCTCAATGTCTCTTCTCCTGAGGTCTGCAGTGCTCATCCCTAGGATGGGCTTGTCAGCTGGACTGGGTCTATGTTGCACTGTACATAATTTCCACCATTTTACACCATTACCTGGGGCTGACATTGCTATGACACTTAGCTATTAAGCCTTATGAAGAGACCAGCATTTTTAAAGTTGGTTACCTCTTTCATCACAGTGTTTATGTCAAGTATTGCAAACAACTGTTTTTCCATGAAGATATATGAAGTTTGAGTGGGGAACACCCTTTGAAATCCAGTCCTCATTGAAGAGTATATGCTTTACTGTTGATGCTGATGGCAAGATGGCTTTGCCCTTGCTAGTCTGAAAGCATGACACCAAAAGAAAGTATTGGTTATTCAAAGAGCCTGATACAAAGCTCACGAAGACTATTGGAATGATTCTTGCCCCCTAATGAGCTTTAGACCAGGCCTTCATTAGGTTAAGAGACTGAATGAAACACTGCTGAGTCTGCTTCTCACTTGAAACTCTCTATTGAAATACAATAGAAAGTTCTCCACATTTCTATTCGTCAGGAAGATGGACCCAACCCAGGCTACTTCCTTAAATTTATCATTGCCAATATATGCTAAGTTCTTGGTTGAAGGTCTCAATTACCTTTGATTATGGTAAGATTTTTTTCAGCTTTAATTAAATATAGATGGAAATTCTTCCTTAGCAGTTATTCCTTGGGAGAATTATTTTAAATTTGATACGTTTTAATGAGAAATGTTTCTAAGGGCTTCAGTCTTGGAAGAGACAGGAGTGATGGGAGCAAAGTGGGACAAAAAGTTTAACACTTGATAATAAGTTTTGTCTAATTTTCAGAGTTAAACTTACCATGTTCTTAACTGTGGCTGATTAAAGTGTTGAATGAAATATTCACACTAAGCACTTGGGCTTCAAGGAGCTTCTATTTCAGTCTTGGTGCATAAAAGGCCCCTATTTTTAATTTTTCTTTGCATTGTGGTTGTAGTCTGGGCCTTTTCTGGGCAAGTGCAGTTTTGCTGTCCTGGGATCTGCAGATACCACAGTTAAACCCCTTCTTCCAGGAGTGAGCAGTATTCAAACGTAATGGTGCACCTTCATAGTGGAGTTTTATGGCAAGAAGATGAGTTTCTGCAGAGTTGCGGGTAGCCATAGCTAGATGGCAATAAGTGGAAGGTGGAACAGAAGTACATGGCAGGTAGATGGACTAAGCTCTGACAGGAAAGCCATGTAACCAAATAGAGAACTGAGGCAAATTCTTCAGAGTATGTAGTCTTTGACTTAAAGCAGGACTGGCTTCTCTTCCTCTTGTTTCTGTAAGTGTCTTCCGTTATTTTTTTTTTCTGTCTTCTGTTCTTGCACCTATTTTAGTAATCCAACAGGAAGGTTTTTTTCCTGGTTTTAAGTCTACTCTGATCAGTCACGGTTGTATTAAATAAAGCTGCTTCTGCATTAGATTGTATTATAACTTAGCATAGAAAAGTGATCATCTTCATAGCAAAGAGCAAGTAATGACTCCAAGCAGCTCCCTAAAAAGCATGAAGTAAATGTAATTGTTCATCCTCATTACACTGATCACAAAGCTAAAGCTAGAGCAAAACTTTCTAGTTGAGGTATTGAGGCTTTAATATCACTCTCTGCAGTCAGGTGCTGAAGTGTTAACTTTGTAAGAGAAATTTATTGCTAACATCAGTGGGAATTGGGAATTCTTCTCAAACTTAGCTTGTGTATGTTGACATTTCATTGACTCGACTCTTGCTGCAATGTTGATATTGCTGAATTGTCCAAGGCTATGAGAAAGGCAAGTTGAGATCAAATCCAGAGGAGTCTGTTTCCTTGTCCTGTGCTGGGGTCTTGCTCTTTCTTGGCCTTAAAAAAATTTATTGATCTTCAAGTACTGTTGTTGCTAGAACAAGCTGTATCCTTAAGCTTCTGTCTTCTACTGATGTACAACTGGTTTTGAGTTTCATATAGCATGGGTGATGCTGGCTGAAGTAGTAACCCTGTGACAGGGAAACCTGTCATGTGTAACTATCAGATATAAATATCTAATAATAGCTCTGCAATGCGAAAGTGCTAACTTTTTTTTTTAGTATTTAATATCAGTCTGTATTAAACTGTGGGATATGGAAGACTGAGCTAGCTGCAGGTTGGACATGGAGTCTGTTACAGACACTATGCCAACAGATGTGTGAGAGAGACCTTTGGAGCTGCTTGTCTGTCTGCATCGAGTGTAACGGGAGTCTGTGCAATGAGTTCCGACTGGACAATGAGCATTTAGAGAGCTGAAGTGATCTCAGGTGAATTCTGTCTTAAGTAACAAGTAGCATCAACTGTGGAAAATGAGTAGTGACTTCTAAACTCCAAATGACCCAAGATCTCCTAGAGAGTGTATCCACATAGATCTTCCCTGACACAGTCCTTGGAGGCAGACTGTTACGGGTGATTCTGTTATCCCTGAATTTTTGCATGCTCTTTTGTTTGTTTCCAAATTTAAAGGGTAGGGGAAACTTATTCCTTAAAATCTGCAAGTATGATTTCCCTCAGGTAGATAACATTTTTCTGTGTGTCAGTTTGATCTGGAAGCTGAGGATTGTATTTCTGTACTTGCCCAAAAAACTCATGAACACTTAAAAGCCTGTGCAGTCTGCAGACCTAGTCATGCCACATCTCTCTTGACAGGTAAGATGTGCTTCCTTTTGGACCAGCTGTTTCAAAGGTTTTTATTCATGTAGTGGATAGCTGAGGAAGATCAACTGCTTGAAACATAGAGTTTGACTTCAGTCTTTGATCAGGAAGAGAAAGGGCCATTCAGTCACCATCATATCTAGATCCTTGGAGATCTTTCTGTAACGGAGTCCAACTTAAATCACCCATTTACATGCAGGGTTGGAAGAGAGGGGTCATCAAAGATCTACTGCCTCACTCATGTTTTCTGTTCTTTCTCCCATTATCGAGGCTCACAGCAGTCCAGAAGTAGGCTGTACATCTTCAGGCTAGGGATGGTACTTTTCCAGGATCCTGTAACATTGCCATGGAAAGGTAAATATTAAGGATATTTGAAATGAAGTTGGCACCTGTTATGAATAATCAGTTCTGCTCATTTTTAGAAGCAAATCCACGCTTGAGCTGACCTGTGATAGGCTTCCTTGATATTGAAGCAAAAAATCCTCTCCGCTGAAAAACTGGAGCTATCATAAACCTTGTCACAAGCATCAAAGATGGAAAAAAAAAAGCCACAAAAAAAATCCCAACCCACAACCCCCCACAAAAAAAAAAGAACCTAAACCTGTTTACTGTTAATACATGGCTACCTAGGAAAAATGTGTCCCAGGTAAGGTAACTTTTAATGACTTTTAATTAATTTAATGGCTGTAATTAATGCAGCATTAATCACAGACTTAAAATATTGCATGTATTTTTGAAACAATGATTACAACTGTACAGTTGTAAATATTAACTTATCAATGGCATTTCTCTTTAAATGTATTTTTTATTTTAAAAAAACAGCCTTTACCACCTGAAAGAAAAACACTATCTGCTAGTCAGCACTTACATGCTAAATGGCACTGTGTCAGAAAACATCACCTTGGAGTGATATAAGTATTTCAAACTCAGATTCTTTTATTTCTAGAAATAGTAATCAGAAGGCATTTGTACTAGTGTAGCATATTTTCATAGATGTATTGGAATGAGATATACAAGTAAAATATACCCTTATGCTGAGCTGTAATGACTTCCACAGGGAGTTTCTTACTTTAGTTATATTGATTTATAAAGGTAATTATAATGAGATATGATATGGGTAAAGGAGACCTTGGAGTGTTGTTTATGTAGCCCAGGGTATAGGGATGTACCACAGGACACATCTGTCCAATCAAAAGAAGTCAGATGTTGATGATTTTATGGAAATCACATGGTAGCAGTTTGCAGGTGAAGGATGCACAGCCACTTGCTGAATGTGTTGCAATCTGAAAAAGCTGGTCTGCTCAAACTGTGGAAAACGTAGGTGGAGATCACCTTGTGGAAGGCACATGACCAGTATTTTGCCTAGAAATACTTGATGTGCCAATCAAGTGCTCCGGTGTCCAGTGTTGCTCTGCTTAGTTCCAAAGCAGAGAGGTAAATAGCATGGAAGTGCTTTCAGCAGTTGTAGGGGAACCATTTCAAGCAAAGCAGTATCTTTTTCCCTGCCTGTCAATCTCAATTCATTTTGAGTACTTGGAAGAGCAAATTAAATTCACCGTTGCTAAAATCTCCTTCTGTAGCAAGGGTCAGGAAGTGTTTGGGAATTTCTTATTCATGTTTATTTTAATTGCCAGAATGTCTTCTGTACAAATCTATTTGTGGAAGATGAGGTAAAGGTGAATGGAGTGGTGATGTCCATGTGAATTGAGGTTCACGATGTTGTAGCTCTTACTGTCCCAACCAAAAGGTTAGTGAAAACCAGTCAGAACTGAGGGGCCATTTCAACTCAAAGAATTTCCTGAACCTTCTGATTTTTTTTTCTTCCAGACTAACTGCAAGACTGGTACCTTTTCCTTGCTCATAGGAAAGCATAATTACAGTGAAACCAGACACTTTGAAATTATTATCACAAGCATATGTCTTTTCACCTGAGAACTGAAAACTATCAGTTTTCCATGCTCTTCTGTGACCAGGAATAGCACTGTGAGGCCACCAATACTAAGCTCAGAGTAATTGCTTTTGTTAAGACGTCTCCCGAGTGTGCACAGAATGTCTTGGAAAAGGGAGCATTGTTTTGGGAAATCGTAACTGTCTTATTTCAAGGTAGCATAAAACAAGGAAGTCTGCTTTTGTCATTTCTATTGAAATAACTCAAGTTGCTTCTGGGATTTGTTTTCAAGTATGTTTTACCAGATTTTTCTAAAGACTCTTCTTCTGACTTAAATACTGGTCCAAAGCCTCATGTGACAGTGTGACAGTAAGGTGACAGGCCAATAGGAAACAAAGTGGTGGATTATGTGAGGTGAATTTCGGGGTGTACAGGGAGGAACTATATTCTGAACACACTTTCCTTTTTCATTGGTAAGTCTAGTTGGTCTCAGAGGCCCAGGTAGCAACATAAAAGAGCTGCTGTATATTAAATGCCTATAGCAGTATTGCACTTTCTCACAATACTGAGACACAGCTTTTGCTTTGTAGGCTGGATTAGGGAGTCTCTTTTGCAAACTGCATTATGCCACCAAAATATTTACCAGGCAGAGAAATGCTGGGGGAGTGTGCTTTTCCATTTTGGTTTAGAAATTAGTAGCTGCAATTTAATTTCTCAAAAGCAAAGACTGGAAGCATAGAAGGAAATATCTTGAAGCTGTGTGGCTTGCAGGAGGTACAAGCACCTGTCTTATGCAAGCCTAGTTCATTTCAGGTCTTAATGAGGTGGGTAGCTGGGAGCACTAAAGACTTCTGAATCTTGAACTATGCCAACATGAGCTTTTATGTTGCTGAAGTTTCAGAAGGCCATTCTAGTGTTTGTTTTTTTTTCCAAGACAAAAACAATGGGAAAACAAACAGTCCTGCTCATCTCAAATGAGGCAACAATCTACAGTTTGCAATGTGTTCTTTTCTTGGAATACAGGGTCTGATTTCATACCAGTTAGCAGCAGTATCTTTTTGGTGACACTAATGTAAATATAAATAAAGCAGTACCACTAGAGCTCTTGAGATTCCAAGAATTTGACCAGCAGAGTTGAGGGAGGAAGGAATAATGTCTGATAGACAAGGAATTGAATCAGAGTTATTTATATTCAGAATTTCCAGCCTGAAATGTACCTAGGTTTTCATAAAAATATCAGATCCAGTGTATTTGTTATCAGAGGCAAGCCAGCTACAATCTATCACCCTCTTAGTGAGATGCTGTTAGCCAGATATCAGGGTATCCGTGTTTTCTTTCCAATCATCTTTGACTTTCCCTGTTGTTTTTTTTGTTCTCAGCTGACAGTTCTGTCCACCAATTCTGTAATTACTGTCTATCATTTTAAGTGATGGGCTAAGGGCCAATATCTAAGGTCAGGGCCATGAACATCTGACTCCCCTTGAGAGTAGAACTGGTTGAGAAGGAAGAATATTGATTCACTGAGTAGATCAACCAAAAAGAAGGTAATTTTTCAAATGCCTTTGACCTAATAACATTCAACCATCTCTACTTGAGGCAAGTTAATGAAAGGGTAAATTATATCTTGTATGAATCATGGATCAAAATACAAAGTGAGAAACTTTGAAAAAGCAGCCCAGAGGCTAGCTGCAGACAGTTGAGAGCATGTCTTAGCCAGGGGTTAGACTAGATTTATAGAAAATGTCTAGATTTACAGAAAATGTAGAAATGAGTTTGACTCCTAATTCAGAGTGGAAACTGATTCACCTATGTGGCTACTTTTATGGTTCTGCATATTAAGTAGAAGCATGAAAGTAGTAGCAGAATTAACTGTTTTACCTAAAAATATATGATCTAATTCACATAAAGGGATAATCTGTAATTTATTCTTCCCTCAAAGGGCATATTTTAATTTAGGAAAAAATGTTATAGTTAACGTCTGTTTTTTTTCTTCCTCTTTCCCCCCACATATGTAACCCTGAGCAAATGAGGCTATTACCCAATTTTGAGAAGTGGGATAATTTTTTATTTACAATGTATTAACTTCTCAAGCTACCCGAATAACATTGCAGGTGATGAAAAAAAGCACCCCTTCCTTCCCCCTAAAAAACAAAACCAAAAATAGTTCATCGTGCCACTCATGACTGGCATTTAAGAAGGTCAGAAGTAAGTTCAAGTGCCTATCTGATGGAAATCCTAGTCTGGAGTCTGCTGGTTGATTATCTGAAACCCTTGAGTTCTCTGTGTCCCTGGTCTGAATGAATGATGTGGAAATGTCAAAGCAGCTTTTTGTGTGATGAACAGTGAGAGAGAAGCAAAACAGTGATCCAAAAAGATCTTTAGATGTTTTGGCTTAGTTTAACTTTCTTGGCAAACTGTAGCTACAAATAACAGAAACAGCCTGCCCTGCACAAGGAGGAAAGTTCCATGTTAAGAAATGTCCTAATCTCCTGGGTTATCCACTCTGATACTTTTATCCTTGATCATGAATAATTTATGCTCAGGAAGTTCGTTTCACGGTGACAGACAAGCATTTGTTGAGAAAGCTCAGTATTGGTCCTTTCAGAGGTATCTGAGTGCTTCCTCTTGCCATTTTAGAGAAGAAATAGATGGAAAATGGGGAAAAGCTCAGGCTTTTGTAAGGGGAGTCTAACAGAAATGCTCTTACTTTCTTTGATTATTTTTTTTTAACTCATTAGGAAGCTCATGAAATGCTGCTAACTAGCAGAATGCTATTGCTGCCCACACTTAACCATTTCAAGATAGATGAGAAAAAAAGTGTTAGTATGGAAAGGTTGGAAATAATCACTGGTCTTGTTCTTTGCATACACTAACTAGTTTTATAATTTCCAGTTTTATATATTAGACAACAGGAGATGAGGTACTGTTCCCTCTTCCTCACATTTGTAGCAGACGAACTTTTTAATGAGCTAGTGTGAAACAAGATGAAGGGGTCCAAGGCCAAACCTTTGTCTTCATCTTGGGTGGAAAAGGGAGTAATTAACGGTGAAAAGGTGACTCAGTCAGGTGCCCTGGAAATAAGGGCAGAAGGATAATGAACAAAGTGAGGGCAGTTTTGATAAACCTCTCTAGGAGAGGCTTCTGACAGCCAAAGTCACTTCTCTGATGTGGCATGGCATGGGTGCGCCGTCACACACCATGGGCTGAGGGGGATGCTCAAAAAATCTTGACCAAGGCTGCATCCATTTCTTTTTTCTGCTCAGTTTGGATGTTGCATGGAGAGAAAGTGAGCCTATACCTTAAAAGACAATGTATAAAATACTGTTTTTCTGACTCAGAGAGACAGATGAATTAGAGGGTTTTGTGCTTTATTTCACTTTTGCTTCTGGAGTATAAGTGCAACATAAATATTTTAGTACTTTGAATGACTCCTGTTGTACGGGAGGGCAGTACAGGAGGAAGCTAGGCCATGATTATTGTGGGATTTTCAGTAGCTGTGTGTGTAGGGGAAAACAGAAGTGGGCTGTGACACAAAAACTGTTGCTGGTAATGTTTCCCAAATTATATTGAGTTTAGGGTACCAGTCAATAGCTCAAGGGCAGGGCTGCCATCCAGAGAAGGACCTAGACAGGCTGGAAGAGTGGACCAACAGCAAACTGATGAAACTGAGCAAGGGCAAAGATGAAGTCCTGAGCCTGGGATGGAATAAGCTCACTCCTCACAATGTCTTTGGGCAGCAGGAAGGATGTTTGGAAGAAAGAACAGACTAGTTTTGGTATCACTCTTCCTAGGGAGGTGAAGGGGAGAGGTTTAAGGGAGATCCCCAATGGCTGAAAAACTTGAAGGTTTAGACATGTTGGATTAAGACATGCTAATGTTTACAACCAACCAAAGGACCAGTGTAGCTAGCACTTGCTAACCTGTCCTTTCTGTCTCACTGGCATGAAAAACGAGGAAGTTATAGGTAAATCTATAAGGTAGCTTTTCTCATGACTAGAATTTGGTAAAATTCATCTCCCTAGATCCAAAGAGGGATGATGTAATAACCCAATTTGCATCATCATACACTGTCAGGATGAGTTAAAAATGAAACTAGTCAAAGCCCTTATGGCAGAGGTCTTAAAATATTTAATCTTTAACAGTAGAGAGCAAATGCAGGAGGACAAGCAATAAGCAAGGAAATTAAATTTCTGAAAAAGATCTAGCAATTTGTTGGCATCAATATGTTACAGACACAACTCTGGTAAGAGCACAGCTGCCCAACTCTTGAGGTATGCAGTGCCAAGCAGAGGTACCTGGAGGTAACGTGCCCTTTGTACTATGATATTGAAATTACACTAATTAACCCTGCTTCTTGAGAGGGCTAATTAGCTCAAGAGTAGAGTCAGGCAGAAGGGCTGCCTACCTTCCAGGGTCTAAGTTACCTTCTTTTCACCTGAGGCCACTTTGGACATACTGGCTAATTCAGGTAGAGTGGGTTCAGATACCTCTGTGTTGTTGCATATTTGCCTTTGCAATTGTCAGCTTTCAGGAAAAGAGCAAACAATATTTAATTAGCTTAATTTTTTACAGGCTCTGATATCGCTGTCTGTTGTTGTAAAGGTGCTAAACAGAGTGATCTCTTGAATTTTGCCTCTTTAAATTCAGGACAGAGAGCTAGCTGCATCTTTAGTGGTAGATGTTTTGTCTCTACCAATTATTCCCCAGTTGGAAAGAGCATCCAGCAAGCAGTTACCTCGGCTCATATTGTGTAATATTGGGTATTTATTTCACTTTTTTTGGGGGGGGGTGATAATGGCCTGTTCCTGAATATAGGTATATGGTTTTCTGGGAAAAGTAAAAATTGTATTGGCCATTTAGATAAATTAGAAACAAGTTTAACAGTATGGCTAAGTAAGCATTAGAACAAGTGATCTAAGGATATGGTAGAGTCACTGTCTCACAGAGCCTTCATCAAAATTGGTACTTCTCTGTGAGACATTTTCTAGCCCAAAGGAGCTATTGGGTTTCATGTGAGAGTCTGAAGGATATGCTTTGATCTGCCTTATAGAAAAAGGCAGATTCTGCTGTTTCAATAACCTTAATGGCTGTGGGTCTGATTAAATCACAATGGTTCAGTAGACAGTGAGAATCTCTGCAGTCCCTTGGTGTCCAGTGCTGGTACAACTGAGAGTTTGGCTAAGGGACTATGGAGGTTTCTGAAACAAGCAGGTCTTATCTAAAAAATGAAATAATGTTAGAGGAGAGCTTAGCTTTACATGTGTCTTTGCAATTTCTTTTTCTCTCATGCTTCTCAAATGTAACCTCTGATGCTTTTCTATCCTTACTATGGTGGTCTGTTCCTTCTGTGTAACTCCTGAGTGGCTCTTGCTGTCTGAACCACTACCATGACACCATGTTGCATTTTAACTACACCTGTGATTGTGGAGGGAAAACGTCGTGGCCTTGGGAAGCACGCAGTAGGCTAGAGAAAGAAGTAGGCAGAGGGAACTCTAAAGAAGTGTAATAAAATACAAAGCTTCACAATGATATGTTGTTTTCTGTCTTCATATTTTGCATGTACTTGAACTAGATGTTTTCTGATTTTTTTTTTTTTTGCTAGCTGATGGGTTTCAGATAGCAATTCTAAACGGGTATGAGGACACTGGATGGGGCTGAGTTGATAGCCTTTGAGCTCGAGGACTGATGAGCAGGGAACAGTTGCTTCATTCCTTGTTTTTATGAACTTTTTTAATCCCTTAAAACCTTACCTCATGTTTTAAATGACAGCAAAAAATTTTTTTTGTAAAAAATCAGTTATTTGGGCTGATGTTTTCCTCCAAATTCAGATTGGAAGTACAAACGAGAAGGCAAAAATGTTATGTTGCATAAAACATTAAGAGGTATGTTTTTCAGATGTTTTATGTATGGTATAATTAAGAGAAGTATAGATATTTTTATGAATGGAAACAGTGAAGAGCTCAGTATTTTGGAAAATATATGACAATTAAACACTTAAAAATGTTTCTTCTTAAAAAAATATGGAACTGTAGAAAAATAGAGCTGGAAGAGATCACAAGAGATTATGTAGCTTGTCTCTGCCCTGTGGCAAGAACAATTCAACCTGAACTGTTTCTGACAGAAGTGCATCCAGCCTCTGCTTCAAGATGTCCAGGCTACTGAGAATAGATGCTCCACAGAAAGTCTTAATAACCTATTTTCATGCTTCATTGCTATTGCTGTAAGGGAAGTTTATCTTAATATCTAGTTTGCTTTTTTTAATTGGTAGGTATAGCTGGTTACAATTCCTGTTGTGCCCACCACAAACCTGGAGAACAGTTTGTTCCCTCTTTGCAACACCTTCGCTCAAGCCTGTCCTAGACAGGATTGGGATAATGCATTGAGATAGTTCTAAACATTTTAAACACTTGAATTTTTTTTTGTGTGGCCTTAAATTCACAATCTTAAAAATACATAGTATGGGTGAAGAAAGACAACCACCAAGAAGTGAGCTGGCTCGTGTAGCTAACAAAGTCAAAAGTGGAGACCATCCCTCCTGACTCAAAGTTTGATTCCTTGCCTGTCACACAGGTCTGGCTTCCTTACCTAAAAAGTACTGAGGCATGCATGAGGGATGCTTGTCATCTAAAACAACCTGTTTTAGGGAGAGTCCGATGGCAAGTTTTGAATCCATATGCTGATGGTTCAGTGCAAGCCAGATTGCATGAGATTAGAGCAGGAGCTCTTTGCTGCAATAACTGATAGATAGGATAAGGAAGGAGGCACGTAGCCTGTATACGGGGAAGAGAAGCACTGGAGAGAGATGCTGCTAAAAACCTGAAAGCTGTCTCTGAAATCTCATCATTTTTTATTGCATAATTAAGCACTATTGCTGACACATCCTCCCTTATGATTCCCTTTAAGTTGGAGCATCTGGCCGGGTGTTGCACAAGAGCCCAGTTTTCTTCTCCCTATACAACAGAGTTTTGATTAATTAATCATTGCTTCTGTTTGAATAATACATTAAAGATGCACTTGAATGTTCTAGGAAAAAAATAAAATAATAAAATAACAGACAGAAAAGGGAATACTGCTCTGACTTGTGAAAGGACGTGCTCTTCAAATGGCAAGAAAGATAAATGGGTTACTGGTCAGCTCTGTATTTCTCTTCCTGCTTGTTTATTTTATGTTAATGTGACTTGGTGGCCGTCTCTTGCATCAGCAGGCTGTTAAGTCACAAAAAATGAACTTTAATACAATGATATTAAAGAGTGGTACAGTTATGATTACTAAGCTTTTTCTGTCAGTGTTTTGCTCTATTAAAAAAAAAAAAATAGAATTCTGAAACTTGCACATTGTTGGCCACTGTCTGTGATTATTGGTGGCTTCACAAGACCTGCTTCATGCTGATATACCAAACAGGTTGAGTGGTTGTCCTCCTAAAAATCTTACCATGGTTTCGAAAGTGCAGGGTTGCGTTTGCTCAGCACTGGATGTGCCACTTCACAGCAGCTATTTCTGGTCCCCTGTTTGTGTAGGGACCTTAATTCTACCCTGTGCATATCCTACACAATCCTACACGAGTTAAAACTTCTGAAAGCACAGGACAAAACTGCTTTGTATCTGAAGGAAGGCCTCATCCAGCAGTTGCTATCACACTGCATGCAGTCTTTAATGTTGTGGGTGCTCAGTTCTTGAAAACTTGGATGTTAACTCTCCAGCTGGGATTTTTCAGAAATGCTTGGGGCTGGCCTAAGCTTGACTTCAAATAATTTGAGCTTTCTGGAGTTGCTCAGTGTTTTCTGTAGAAAGACTGTGGGTATAATCAGGACCCAATGCAAAACTAATGCTGCTGTCCCTCTGTGTCTCATGAGTGGTGCCAGGAGAAAGATACAGGATATGGATGTGTCCTGATTTGGATCTGCCTTCATAGGTGACTGAGCAGGAGAGCTTTCCATCTTTGCATAGAACCACTCCTGCTGTCAGATGTGATGCTCTGCCAAAAGCCCTGACTCTGAAAGCCAACAAAGTTAAACCCAAATGACCACTGTGATCTGACTAGATGGAGTGGAGGCACTGCTGGGTTTTACCCACAGAGGCTCTTGCAAGAGCTTTCCTTCCCCTCTACCCCCTTTAATCCATTTTCAAGCCTAGCAATGCCTCATGTTTACCCAGCAGGCCCATGTGAAAAGGTCAGTTTTATTTCTTTGACCTTTTTCAGCTCAGTAAACATTGGCAGCTGGAGGTCCTTGCTGTAGACATGTCAGCTGCAATGAAATAGTGTTGCAGGTAATGAAATGCATAGAGCATCTCTGACCCCTGATGTTGTTTGCCCATCAACACAGTAGTCTTCCCAAAATCTTAGCCACTGTGTAAGCATCAAGACTGATTTGCTTTCAAAATACTTGTTGGTGGGGTTTTTTTCCATTTCCTGTCAGCATTATTTTCTTTTTTCCCTTTTTTCACTTAAGATCTTAAATATTCATAATCTTAAAATTATAGGTGAACTGGTTACCACTAGCGTGTAGTCCTGGATTTTTATTTTATCCCTGAGGTGTTAGTGTCAGTTTGTTAGGAGAGAAGAATTTTTTTTTTTCTTGACAGTTTGTTTTTCTTGCTTAATTTGTTTCTAAGTTTTTTCTCTGAACTAGGAGACCCTCTCTGGGACCTGCACAGACTAATGTTTTGGTGAGGGTGGAGAGAAAAGAGAAAAAGAACAGGATACCTACTGAAACTTGGATTTGTGACCTTATAACCAGCATCAAGCAGAACCAATTTTTGAAATTAATGCCATTGCCATGGAAGTACAGAGACAGTGTGAACACCATCAGTAGCAAAGTTTTGTCCCAATTCACTTTCAGAAGTTAAGCTCTATCATCCCTGGTCCCTCTTTGGACCTTCTTACTAAGATGGAAATGGAATTGGTACCTGTCGCTATGATGCTGAGCTTAACCTCTGCCCATGTATTGCCATCAGCTGCTGCTACAAATCCTGTAGTCACATCAGCACCAACACCCATGGGAACTGATGAGAAGTAAATTGTCATGTTGTGTTCAAATTGCAAGTGGTTCTAGGTAGAGTGATAGCTACACAATTCCCATTAGACAAGTGATGTTTTTCTACCCATCCTGTGCAAAGATGAACCTAATTTACTACCTTTGTTTCTGACAAACATTAGTATCTTTACTGACTGAATTATATCCAAAGTTCAATCTGCAGAGTGTTTTTCATCTCTTGGAATGCAGTGAGGACTTTGTCTTGATAAATTTTAATAAAATTTTGACAAATTTTATAGCTAGATTGGTACCATAAAAATACACAAGCTAGTGTGTCTCTGCTCTGTATCAAATTAATGATCTGTTACTAAACTTTCAAAGAGCACAATAATCTTAAAAGTATTTATTTCCTGGGAAATGATAGGAAGACTCCTGGGTATTCTGTAAGTCCTTTAGTCCCTTGTTAATACTTCGTTTTGATTGTTGCATTTTTAATATTTGGATTAAGACAGTGATATGCTCTGATCATTTCTGTAGAATGTGTGAACATCTGTTTTTTGTTGTGGTTTAGTGTTGTTTGCTGTTGGCTGGGGATGAGAGGAGAGATCAAATGATTTGAAGTTGGCTTTTTTTGTTGTTTTTCAAAGTTTCCTTGGTTCATAAGCTACAGCCCAGGAACTGAGCAGCAATTCTAATTGTGACTGACAAGCAATGATAGGAAGGAGGAAAACGTGAGTGATGATATGTTAGCCATGCTAGCTCAGCAGTGAGAGGAAAAAAAGGAATCTTATGATCGCTCCTTAAAATTGTCCATGCGTTACCTAATGGAGAGATGAGGTTGCAAAAAGAAGGTACTGCATTGTGCACTGAGCAATTGGAATGTGCTGGGTGCATATTAGAGACCTTCTGCTTGCCCAGAAGCTGGAAAGTATTTGGCATCTGCAGCCTGGTGACCTGAGGGCGAGGACATAGGTTCTCTGACCTGTGCCAGGTCAAAGTGGTAAAAAGTGAAACCCCTGTGCCTATGGATTATTGAAACGTGAATGCCTGAAGCCAACACCCGTGTCACAGGTCGCACTTTGTTGGCTTCCTTCCTTGCTTCTCCTCTCTTCTTTGAATATTTTGGGATTTCATAGCATAACTTAATGCTTATTACCTTGTGCTGGTAAGCAGTAACGTCAAAGAAAGGCTCTTTCACCCTGCGTATTTAATGATATATGTTTGAAGATGAATAGCTGGCAAGCATCAGTGCCTAGGGATACCTTGGAAAGCTCAGGGTACAGAAGTGGGTAATTAAATCATCTGAAAGTATGTACAATTGATTGCTTGCTCTCTGAGTGAAGTACTTTTGCAAGCCTGATGAATACTGTTTCATGCAATGTGCTGTATGCAGCTGGCTAAAGGTTTCTTTAAATTATTCCCACATATCTCCTTCTTGTTGGAGGGACTGTGCTGTCAGCTCTGGAGAATGGAGAGATCAGTCTCTGCTACAGTTGCTCTGAACAATACCCTTTTAAATGAAAATACCTCTTCTGTGTTTAAAGTTAGGCAAGAAAAATCTGTCCTACTGTAAAAGCTAGTTCATGAGCCCCAGCTGGGCAGAGAGATGATACAACTTCCAAAGGATGAGTCAGAAGATGTCTTAAATCTTTTTGTAAGAGTGGATGATTTTTCTCTCTGGGAGTACCTCTCTTACTGTTGTCCAGAGAAGGTGTCAGGATTAGCAGCTTAAATTCCTGAAGTTTGTCTTAATTTCTAAGAGACAAAGCCTACCCTTAGTGAATAACAACCCTCTCTGGACATATACCACTATCACCCTACCACTCTCCATCATTTTTGAAAGATCCTGACAAACAGGAGAGGTGCCTGAGGACTGGAGGAAAGCCGATGTCACCCCAGTCTTCAAAAAGGGCAAGAAGGAAGATCCAGGAAATTACAGACCAGTCAGCCCCACCTCCATCCCTGGAAAAATGATGGAGTGGCTCATTTTGGAGGTCATCTCAAAGCACATGGAAGACAAGAAGGTTATTAGGAGTAGTCAGCATGGATTTTCCAAGGGGAAATCATGCTTGACTAATCTGATAGCCTTCTATGATGTTGTGACTGAATGGATAGATGCAGGGAGACCAGTGGATGTAGTCTACCTCGACCTAAGCAAGGCTTTTGACACAGTCTCCCATAACATCCTCGGGAGCAAGCTCAGGATATGTGGGATAAAAGAATGGACAGTGAGATGGATTGAGAACTGGCTACACAATAGAGCCCAAAGAGTGGTGATTAATGGTGCAGAGTCCAGCTGAAGACCTGTAACTAGTGGAGTCCCTCAGGGATCAGTGCTGGGTCCAGTCCTGTTCAATATCTTTATCAATGACCTTAATGATGGAACAGAGTGTCTTCTCAGCAAATTTGCTGATGACACGAAGCTGGAGGGATTGGCTGATTCACCTGAAGGCTCTGTGGCCATTCAACAAGATTTGGACAGGCTGGAGAGCTGGGCAAGGAGGAATAAAATGAGGTTCAACAAGAGCAAATGCAGAGTCCTGCACCTTGGAAGGAACAACAGAATGTACCAATACAGGTTAGGAGGTGATCTGCTAGAGACCAGCTCTGTGGAGAAGGACATTGGACTCCTGGTAGACAACAAGCTATCTATGGGACAACAATGTGCTCTTGTGGCCAAGAAGGCCAATGGTATCCTGGGGTGCATTAGGAGGAGTGTGTCCAGCAGATTGAGGGAGGTTCTTCTCTCCCTCTACTTGGCCCTTGTGAGACCTCATTTGGAGTATTGTGTCCAGTTCTGGGCTCCCCAGTTCAAGAGGGACAGGGATCTACTTGAGAGAGTCCCAACGGAGGGCTACGAGGATGACTAAGGGATTGGAACACCTGAATTATGAGGAAAGGCTGAGAGACCTGGGTCTTTTCAGTCTAGAGAGGAGAAGACTCAGGGGGGATCTAATTAATGTTTATAAGCACATGAGGGCTGGGTGTCAAGAAGGCAGGGACAACCTCTTACCTCTTTTCACTTTTGCCCAGTGATAGAATGAGGGGCAATGGATTCAAACTCGAGCACAGGAAGTTCCATCTTGGCGTGAGAAGGAACTTCTTTACTGTGAGGGTTACAGAGCATTGGAACAGGTTCCCCAGAGAGGTTGTAGAGTCTCTTTCTCTGAAAACTTTCAAGAGCTGTCTGGATGCCTTTCTGAGTGAACTGCCCTAGTTTTTGGTCTTGCTTTGACAGGGGGGTTGGACTTGATGAGCTTCACAGGTCCCTTCCAACCCCTGACATTCTGTGATCCTGTGGTAAAAATTTCCCATAAAAACTAGACTGAAGAACAGGAGATGGTACATGATCTCCCTGAGTCTTGAAGCTGAGTGTTTGTTGCCACAGCCCTGCACACTGCAGAGCCTGGTGTTTGAATGCTCGATCTGCCAATCACCCCTCATCAAGGAGGTTGCTTCCGTGGTCTGTTTGCTAAAAGTCATGATGGTCTTAAGTTTTTTTTTTCTTTCTCATGCTGAAGGAGATTTTGACTTTATATTGTATAATGTGTATCTGAGCTTACTTAGGAAATTCTTAGCACTAAGATGATATTCAATCTAGGTGTTTACAAAACAACCTCTTTCCACCCTGCATGTGTTGTTGCACCGTCCAGTTGCTGCTGCTGAAGGAGGCACGAGCACTCTGCGTCCTGGCACGAGAAGCACAGAACCTGTGGGAAAAATGGAATAAACATGCTGGTGGTGTTACCTAGGGTTGAATTTGGTCTGCTTAGGCCCCCTTAAAACAAAGGGAGGAATTTGCAGAGGCAAATAGCAGTTACCTCAATGGTAGTATAGCCAGGGCACTGGGAATTAACATTAATGAAAAAATGGTAGTAGGATGGTTCTTTAATGATTCTTGGCTTTGGGACCTTGGCTTTACATCTGATCTGGAGTGTAACAATTTCTGAAGCATGACACAAGATGGCTTTCCTTCAGTATCATATGAAAAATTGCTATCCTCTTATTTTTTAAGCAGACAAATTCTGCAGGCTGTCCCTCCACTGCTGAGAACTGGAAGGATGCACAAAGTGAGTTACTGCTGTATCTTCTTTGACATAATGTAGTCCCAGCTGAGGGCAGGACATACGTGGTGCTTTTGCTTTTCCTGGGCTCGCAGTTGCACTGTCCTTATGGCCATGTTCCCTTGTCTGTCCATACTCAGTGGCTGTAGAGATGACTTTTTCAACCATACCATTAGTATAAAACTTAATTAAGTTTTATACCATCACTAGCCACAGGTTACAGAGATGTAGCAGTTACATTGCACAGTGCTGGAATCCGGCTGTTGCAAGTTTCCAGTCCTCTGTGGGGAAAAACCGAACTTGCTAAGGAGCTTATTTTCCACACAAGGAAGTTCCCATTTTAATATCCTTAAGAAGGTAATGTGTAGAAAAGCCCCAGCCTCTCTAAGCATTGGCTGCAAAACCTCCTCTATTCAAAGCATCTTTGGACTTGATCAATTAATTTGTAACTTCTCTAAGTGTGAATATAAATGTAGTTCACCTGATCAGCTTGTTTTATAGCACTTCAAAAGCCTTGATAAAACTGGTCAATGCAATAAATACCTAATGAGCACTGAGCCTGCTTCCTTGGCAAATAAATAAAGCGTAGCACAAGCTCTAGGTAATGCTTTCAATCAGTCAGCATAAGTCTTTCTTTGGCTGCAAAAATGAAGGCTGAGATGATAAAATGCAGTGGCTTTGGATGTGCTACACTGATTATATTATTTCTTTTTCTCCCCACAGTGAAAAGGACAAATACAAGTCACTTTCTTTCCTTTTCCAGTTTAAATGCTGTCTGCTGGTATGTTCACATCCTCTTCTAGTTTGTAGTACTTGCAGCATTGCTATTTTAAAGGAATGTGCCTGCTGGTACTGAGTTTATTGGACTTGTTCACTTTCACGAGGTACAGTCAGTGATGGATAAGTTGAGACCCCAAAAAGGAAGCCTTTTATTTGTTTGTGGTCCTGTTACTGTTCCTTAACTCTCGCACCTTCACAGTTGCTTACACAAGTATAAATTTCTAAACATGTTTTTATATACATGTACAAACATAAATGTCTGGAAAAATCTAGTAATTTTGCAGGTCAAGAGTTAAGCGTATCTATCTCTAAGGAAAGGAGTAATGTATAGGCTGGTAGGGGTTTTTTTTGTTTATTCTTCTGATGGTACTGAAATTAGCAGTAGAAAAAATGTTTTTGTGTGTGTGCTTTGCCCTTTTCCTGTGAATTCATCCTGGTTAATAGCCTGCCCTTAGACAGGATGAAACATAAGTGAAAAAATGTTCTTTGGCTAACAGAGAAAGCAAAGGCAAAACAAAAACCTGTAACAGAAGTTGTAGTCTAAGAAAGAAGTTGATTCTATTTACTGTACAACAGCATGTCTCTATTCAGGTGAAAGTGTACCTTTAGGCAACCTTTCCTGGAGCTGAGGCAATCTGCTTGTCTGAGTCTGTAATGCAAAGACTGTCATCGCTTGTCCTGACCATTCTGATGCCATTTTAAATGGGGTCTGAACTTCCCATCCCAATCCTTAAGGCTGCAGTTTGAACAGAAAACTTAATTTTAAAGCATTTATTTTATGCATTGATGTCTTATTGCTTAGTTTTGTGCCAGCCTTTGGAGAAAAAAACCCCACAAAAACCAGACTTGGGGATATTCAAGTAGCTGTTTCCCTGTTGCATGACACATCTTTCTTGCTATTAATATTATGACATCTGTTATCTTTATGATTAAAACCCATGACAGATTACAAAGCAGTGCATTGTATAGAAGGAGTAACCTTTTTTCCACCACGAATGGAGGTAAACGTAGTGTCCAAATTCATTATGCAGGTAATGGCTTTTGTGCCCAGTGACTTGGCCACCATTAGAAACATAAATCCATCCCAGCTTGGTTTTCCATCTCAATGATGCATTTAAAACTTAAAATAATTAATTTTCTGGATTCACATAAGCCACTTCTGTTGAAGGCCACCATCTGCTTGTGGCTGGATGCTCAGGGCTGTTCTTCCTTCATGGACAGACCTTTTAGTGAGGAAGACAGTTCTATTCAAGGTTTACTGAAGATTTCCTCAAAAGAACTTTTTAGCTGTTTCGGGAGATTTTATCATAGAATCACAGAATAGTTTGGGTTGAAAGGGACTATAAAGATCATATAGTTCCAACCCCCATATGTCGCTTGACCTGGCCACACTTCTGATGTAGCCTAGGATATGGTTGGCTTTCTGGGCAGTGGGCGCACATTGCCAGCTCATGTTGAGCTTTTAATCAACCAATACCCCCAAGTCCTTCTCCTCAGGGCTGTTCTCAGTCTTTTTGAAGACCCCTTTCCTAAAGCCAAGGCCAGTGTGTGAAGAGTTGAGTTTGGTTTCCAGCCATGATAGGCAAAGGAAAAACAACCCGGAGACTTGTGACTATTGTACCTGTTTGCTGAGTCTGTCAGCAAATAACGGTGTGGTTTTTTGGCCAGCTCTTGGAAGACATGACAGAAGGGGGACAACATGTGTCTGTGTCACACTCCTGGAGTATTCTGGCAGAGGTGGAGTCCTGCAACATGTGCCTTGTTATCTGAGCTCTGTCATGTATGTTCAGAATAAACGTGTTAATTCTAGTAAACAAGCAGGTCACCAGAAGATGTTATGGTCAGCACTGTGGCGCTGAAAGGCTTAATGTGGGGTACAATTTCCTGCTGAAGGATGAGATGGTAATTTAAGGAATTGCATACCCTTGACGTTCTCACTAATAAATCAGGTTTGAGCTACAGTTCCAGTTTTTGATGCTGTCCTTGGAAGAGATTGTCATGCAGTTGCTTAGGAGGGAGCATAACAGTTTATGACAACAGCACCTGAAGTCCTCTCAGGGAGCCAGTTCCCTGGAGATCCTAATCATACAAAGCTAATATTGCTTAGCTAGTGATAATGTCATGCTGCCAAACTGAGTTACATGGATTGCTGCAACAAACGTCCGACTGATTAATTTTAATTCAATGTAAATAGAAATGGTGTCAAGGATCTATTGTAAATAAGAAATGGCTCTACATTTGAAGGCATTAGTGAGGGACTGAGGAGCCAGGGTGGCATGACCACCCCATTCCTCAGTCTGACAGTATTGCTGAGGTAACGAGCAATTCACAGCTCAGCTATGAAATAGTACAGGAAGCTCTGAGAAGCCCTGAGCAGAAGAGATTTCTCTCTAGAGATGAGGGTGTAAAGAAAAAAAAAAAAAACAAAAAAAAACGGCCAAAATGAAAAGGAAAAACAGTGATACAGGAGTATGAATTGTTGTTCCTGAGGTTGATGGAAAACCTTGGTGACAGAGTCAGTGTCTGCAGGTTTGCCTTCCTCTAGTGATTTCAGACACTTCTGGGCAGTTTATATCCTGATACCACCCAGACCTAGAAAAGGGTTTAGTGCCATCAGCTTTAACCAATGAGGGAGCTGAGACAGGCTGCAGGGAAACACCACCCTGAAGGAGCAGGGGGCGAAGCATAGTCTGGTCTGTTCGTGCTCTCATCTCTGTAATTGAAGTGGTTCATAGTTTCTGGAGGCAGAGCACAAGTGTGGTCTTCCTCTGCTGGGTGTACTTTGCTGCGGATGCAAACTTAGCTTTTTTTATGGGGGTTAATTCTCCTACTGAATTAACCCATCAGCAACATTATTTTTATAGAGAGAAATAATTAGCTGCGGGTTTATATTGCTGATGAAATCAACTATCAAACTGCTTCTATTCCTGCAGCAAGGAAGTTTGGCTTGCCTACACTTTACACACCAAAAAGAAAAAATCTGAATATATATGTAAATGAAGTGAATCACTTAAGCTTCTGTCAAGTTGCCAGTTCAAACCTACTTATTGTGGGCAGATCTCTCTTTATCATCAGAACCTGGTTGCTCACTTTGGACTCAGTCCACCAACTTTCCTTTCGGCATCTTAGTCTATACGTAAGCAGTTAATCGCATTACAGCCAATAAATGAATCCAAGTTGCAGTAGGTCATCAAACTTTGTTGTTTTAGTAGGTTGGTTGTTCTTTGGCTTTCTCCAGAGCATTCTCAGAGAAACTCTGATGTGAATATTTCTGAGTCAAACTGTGGCAGTAGGCAAGCGAGAAGATGGACCTGTTGTTTATGTTTGAGGAAGAAACTGTAGCCTTGCTTTCATCTTACTGACTTCTAGAAATTTGCATAGTGGACTGGAATAATTTAATTACATGGATTATGTGAAGAAAAGGATGGCTTTCTGGCTAGAGCATTGGATTGGAGTTATGAATGCTCTTTTCTGTGCCGTACACCTTGCTTGACCTGGGCAAGTCATTCTCTGTAGTTTTTCCACTTGTGCTAAATGGGGATAGTAATTACCCACTTCCCAGAGGAGGCCGTGTGGCTGAAATGAATTAATGTTTATAATGTACTTGGTTTCCTTGATGAGGTTTGTAGCTCCATTGCTCCATACAGTTATTTCTGGGTTTTAGCTTGTGTGTGTGGAGTACAAAGGTTGGCTCCAACAGAAAAGGCAACAAGATGCAGGCTTAAGAATAAAATTCCTTGGCCCTTATATAAATGCAATTAATCGCTAAAGATTTTAAAGCATTAATGCAGCTGCTACTGGCTTTGCTATGGAAATGTAACTGCTCTGTGGAAAGCAAGAAAGTAAATAACACAGGCAGAAGGCTTATGGTGTTTTTTAACAGGGGGTAGAGGGGTGTAAAAATATTTACCCTTGAGGATAATTCTTAGAGGAAAGACATCTTTAGGACCCTGAACACACCTCACCTTGAAACACTGTGTATATTAGTGACTGAAAAATCTGGTCACCTGATTGACTTCAGTACTAACTTGTTGAAAGATCGATCCTGATCAAGCTTCAAATGCTTATTTTACAGTATGTTAGTAAGTGGTAGATATTATAAAACATACAGACATGCTAAAAACTTATCAATAGATACATAACAAATACTTAACACACGTATCTTGGTGTAATGGCCAGAGGATTTTTTTTTTCAGCTGGATTTCTGTACCGTCTGCAATCTCTGCCAAACTGTTTTCTACTAATTACACAAATTGGATGAAACCTAGTAAAATGTTCCAGCCTTCAAAATGTTTGCGGGAAAACAAATTTATGCAAATCTGCTCAAGAGTGAGGTCTTGGTGAAAACATATTGCGGTGAATGAGTTGCCTTACAATGTTCAATTCTCGGTGTGAGGGGCCCACTGATAACAAACCTGAATAAGCAGTTGTGCATTGTAACCAGCAATACTCTATTTTAGCAGCAAGTCAAGTTAAGAAGAGGCTTAAAGCTGGTCAGTGCCAGGGAAATTGCCTTTGGAATTAAGCATATTTTTATGCAGTTTGCCAGATAGGGATGATATCAAGGAGATGGTAATTGTAAAAAATGTCTTTAAGTGCTTTGCTGAATCCAGGCCATAATGGCCAAGATCTTCACCTTTCTTTGATATGATGGGTAGTATCTACCAGGTGAATTACTCCTCCTCTGCTTGAAACACTGAGATTTTGAGCCAGCCTTAACTGCAACAGAGATTTTTCAGATGGATACTCTAGGATTTTCCATAGAGTCCCTTTGATGCTGTCAGTGAATCCTGCTTAATTTATCTGCGCAAGCAGGGCTCCAGAGGACTCTTCCTTTCTCATCTTGGAGTGGGTTTTTATTTCCTAATAAACTTCTCCCTGAATTTTGACTGATTAGCAGCGTGCCTGCGTTTTAATAAATGATCCTAAAGAGCTCCCTTCCGTCTTCCCCCAGCACTTAATTACCATGTGTAAATATGCACACAACCCTATTACTGATGTTAATCCTAATGCTGATAAAGCTGTATAGGAGACAATAGAAATGAATTAAAATAAGGATAAGCACAGGTCTTTCATTAGCCAAACTAAAAGTAATCACAGATCTCTTGCTGGTAATATACATCTTCCAGATAGAGTACTAATTACTTCTGGCAGCGCTGTGCTACATCACAGAGATAAGTTTATTGTAATCCTGTGGTGATCTAATGCTTTCACATACCAGTTGCTGGTTCCCCTGTTTCTCTCCTTGATAATGTGACCTTACAGATTTCAAACCTTTAAACTACACCTTGTAGTGTCAAGGCTATGGAAATCTGAAAAACTGAAAGTTTTTCCTCTCAAAGTTTTCCTCTAATATTTGCCATAAAGTTATGCAGAGTTCAGGGAAATAAACTTGTACGTTACACGTGCCAGGATGATGTTTTATGGAGCATTCAGTATAGTTGCAAATGTGTCATTGATAGATAAATCAACAGCTCCTTTCTACTTGAGAAACCTGAAGTACTTCCATATATATTTTGTTATCTATAATGTATGGCTGGTCTTTTCAAACTGTAGTACCTAAAATTAAGCATTTATATCCAAAGTTAGGGGTAGATTCTAATCCCCTGAGTTCTTTTTGAGGGATACGAAACTCCATAAATAAAACTATTATGTACTTCTAATTAGTATAGTCAAATTATGTTTGAAATGATTGAGAGTTGCTGTGACGTGGCCCGTGGGAACCTCTGGAAATTGTCTGCTTTTTGCGGTGTGTTTTTTTTTTGTATGGGTTTTTTTGCTTGTTTAGTTTTGATGTGTTTTTAAAGCAGTGGGAGTTACATCTAGAGGTGTAGGTGTATGGGTATCTGATATTTTTGTTTAGTCATCTTAAAGGCAAACATCAGGGAGAAGGGCATTGTATGTGTTGACAGAGGAAGACAATTGGCAATATTAAAAGGCTGAAGACTCCTTACCTCAAAATATTTGATATCCAGTTAAATTCTTTTGTTCAAGATGGATCACCAGACTCAGCATCAAGTAGTCATTATCATGTTAATTAGCAAAACTGAAGGAGCTTTCAAGCCCAAGAAGCAATTTTTGTTACCCTCAACACACACCATTTGCATGGAACCCCTCCTCTATTTTTGATAGTTGTTGAATACAAAAAGAGCAAACGGTTCCACTGAAAACGGATCAATTAATTAAATTCTTGTCACTTCATGTTTGTTCCATAAACCATTGTCAGTGAAAAGTTTGCCAGTTTGTGCTGTCAGCCTAGTTGAGTCCCTTAGAATACATCTCTCAGGCAGCATGAGCTTAGAAATTCCAGAGGTAGCCAGGTGAGCAAGTGTAGCTGCATGAGCTATAAGTCGTGTGGGTGAGCTCATCCGGCTAACGTGTTTGTCTCATCCCCTCACCTCCAGCTGGTCACCTTCAAATCACACCCATTTCTGACTAATGAGATACTGTGGACTTTGAGAATATGAATTGTCCTTTTGACTTTCAGGGTATTGTACTGAGGGATGTGCCAAATCCAGTCAGCACATGAATTTGCCACTTTCTCCCTGAGGAATACTTGTGATCATGTCATTTTTCCTTCTTGAGATGTTGATTCCTACCTCTGTGCTAAAGCAGTTGTTTATGCTGTTACTGAGAAACGCTGTCATTTTGAGTAACATATTTTTGCCTGCACATAAAAGCTCCTTCTGTGTGTTTGTGTGAATGATTTTTTTTAAGTACTTGTGCATGTGCAGATGAAGAAAGTTGCCAGAACAGGAGGCTGAAGAGCATGTGCTGAGATGTAGCATGTGAAAATCACCCAGAGACTGACAAAGTCCAGAGATGAGTGGTCTGTTCTCATTTACAGCTTAATAAAAGGTGTTGAAGTAAATACTGGTTGTGATTTGGTGTCCTAGCTTCATGCTGGGACATTTTCATTGACGAAATACCAATTTGTTTATAACAGCTTGACAATTTTTTTTTCTATGTCCGTGACTTGTTTAGCCTTTCTTCCTGTGCAAATATGGTCTCATGTGCTTCTATTAGACTCTCACTGTTTTATGGTCCTGTTTTCCTTCTCTGGCTGCAACAAAATACTTGTGGTTTCCTGAAAGCGCAGCAGGGCTTGGTTGCGTGACTGCTCCTTGGTCATAACATCACGCTGAGTCTTGGCTGCTTGCTTGAAATAAAATGGGGCCTGGTATTTTATTCTTGTTCAAAATCAAAACAAATTGGAGGAATTTGTCTAGTTTGTCAATAAGTTACTTTAATTAGTTTATCACAGTACACTGGAATGCAATTTAATGAATTATTAAAGACGTCAGTCTTATTCTATGATGAACATTAACCCACAAATATAAAGAACTGAAAGAGCAATCATAAAAGCTGACTTGTATTTTAACTAATACAAATAATTTAATATCAAATTTAGTCTATGCAGTTAGTTTCCATATAGTGGATCAAAAAACACAGTCCAGAGGAAATATTTGTGTAATTGTATGTGATTTTGACTTATTTACATAGCACCATATTAAAATTTATAGAAATAATCTATTCCAATTCTCATTAAAAAACTTTAGGACTTTTCACACAAGGCACTTACAACTGCGTTGCTTCTCGTCTGGCAAAGGTGATGATAACATCAGTAGGTAAGGTGTGAGCTTGCAAAGAAACAGATGCATAGAAAATAAGAAGCTGGTTACTAACAGATGTGTCCAACAGAGCGATGTAACTACAGAAATGTCATTTTCTGATGTGAGGCTCTGGAAAAATGTGGCTGTAAGGTGGGGGGTTGGAACACCTGGCCTGAGGTCTCCAGTTCACAGTGGAGCTTCTGAGCTGCTTACCGTGGGCAAGTAAATTATGCTCAATAACTAAGGGTAGTTAGATAATGTGCTACCTTAAACTATGGTGTCTAAAGGAAAATGGGGAGCAGATGGCAAACCTGCCTGTCTTGCAAGCAGTGGGTTGAGTAGGCAGCTCTAAGGTATTCTCTCCTGTGTATTTTCATGCCAGGCAGCACCCCAAAACAGCTTCATTTCAACACACCTTTTACATGAAGTAGCAAAAGGTTATAGGAGACTTTCTCTTGCTCGGTGCATGTAAAACTGTAGCTCATCAAGCTAAGCACTGCTAATGAGTACGTGGAAATATATTCAGCCATAAAGATGATACAGACATGTATGTCTTTCTGTGAGACTATGAAAGTTTAAGGCCTCTTCTGAGAACCACAGGCTTGCCTTTTAACCATTACTGCATTTCAAACTAAGGATTCGGCAGAGTCTCCCACATGAGACTAAATGCTTTGCTGGCTAATGGAAATAATTCATTTATTCATCTTAACGTGCATATGATGAGGCTCAGGTAATGACAGCATTCTGTGCCAAGAGGATGAAGGAAACTGGGGATTTGAAGTGTAAGCTTATGGGGCTGATCATTGATTTTTGTATGGCTTATTTTTATTTCCTTTGCTTAGATTTTAGACTATAAGGCTGCTTTAAAATTACATTCTTGTGTTGTATTACTCCAGCAGCCGTGTGAATGATGCTCCAGGTCTGAAGATAGTTTGCTTCCTACAGACAGTTACATTCTCAAAACTTGCTTTTGGAAGAAAAGGGGGCTCTGATACTGCTATGCAGATTCTAAGGCGATTTCAGCCTAAACTAGGGAGAAAAATTGCTTTTGATATCTGATTTTTAGGACTGTGGTAAGTCTTGTGTTTGCTTTAAAGGCCTAAAGCTAATAAATGTCAGTGTTACAGCTAGTGAAAATATCATTAAATGAAACAAAGAAACAGTCCACAAATACAGTTAAATTTTCTGTTTGTTGCTGCCCCCTGTTTTCCTTCAACACCAGCACTTCATCTCACCTTATCTTTTGCATGATGCCTAAAGAGCTCAAAGTCACCTAGGAGATGTGATATGCAGAATTCTTATTCACTTTATATTTTTACATGGATGTCTCTATCCTTTTGTTTCCAGATATCTAAAGCTGTATCTCTTCCAAAGGGAGAGAGAGGGAAGAATGTTTGACTAGGTTTGAATGGTTTAATTTTTTTTTTCTTTGAGAAACAAAATTCTGGGACCTTATTCCTTTGTTCCCTTAGAAAGACAACAGCTGGCAATAGAAAAGTGACTCATAAGTGTAAGTGACAGACTCGCAGGAGCTAGATTTAGACAGAAAAAAAATTGACACAGTCTTACTGTCTGAATGAAAGGTGAACCTATTTTTTTCCGTGCAGATTGCTTTATTTCTTCAGTACCTGCATAAAATGAGATGATTTGCCTTGTTAGAAGACAGAGTAACATCATTTCTGATTTAACACACCAGGGCAAGGTGAAAAAACTCAGTTCTTCAGTCACAAATGTTTTAGTTGCCTAATTCACCACTGAGAACAAGGGACTGAAAACCTATGAAGGGTCTGGGTCTCTGTTACTGTGCTGGCTGGAATAACTAATGATACCTTGGAACAGGCGACTCTTTGAAATGTTAAGAATTAGACAGCTTGTAGGAGAACTGGTGAACCCCTTGCTGCAGGGGGTTTTGCTGTTTTTTCATGTTTGTTGGTTTGGGGTTTTATCTGAGGGGAAGGAGGGAAGGATGAAACAGTACTAAAGAAAATGGATAAGTGGAGAAAACAGCTGTTAGGAGATTTTAAAAGCTGTTGAATAATTCAATTTTATTTTCTTTGGGAATAGTGAATGAGACTGTGCCTTTTTAATGTAAAAATAGACAAGTTCAGTTGAGATTGAACAGTGCACTTGAAGGGAGTTTAGATTGCTTATTTCTATTCTAGCCAAATCATCAGCATTTAAAAGCAATTTAAGAACCTGCGGTCATAATAGTCTATTTACTTAAGGAAAAAAAAAATTAAATATGGCATTTTGTTTAGTAAGTAGAAAGCATTTTATTTAATTGCAGAGCAGTTGCCCTCAATCTAGAAACTGCTGATAGGGTACTCACATAACTGAGGCTGTAAGTCTGTGCTGAAAGTCCTTTGCATATGTAGATATATTTACATATTGTACTGCTAAAGTACTGCCTGAAGATGTATGGCTGTGTTGACAACACGAGGATTTGTGCTGCTATCTTAGAGGTAGCACTGCTGCCCCTTGACCAACTTTGACCAACACGAACCATAGAGCTGTTAAGTGCTTCCTCAGAGACCTCTGTCCATGTAGGGTCACACTGTTGTTCAGTGTAGGCAGGCAAACAGAAACATATCTGACACTCTGGAGTAGAACTTAAACTAAACTGAGAAACACCTTTTTTCACTACTATTTTTTCCATCAAAATTCAGAAGATATAAATGGCTTGATTTGCACCTAAAAACACCAACAAAGTGTCAGTTTTGAATGGTGAGACTTGAATTTTGAAAGCTTTTCTTCTGCCTGTTGTGTGTGTGGTTTGTTTTTTTTGTTTTTTTTTTCATTTTCCTGTGGGGGCTTTCCTTCTTCATCCTACTCCACTTTCCTACATTTATTGTCTTTTCTATCATGTAACATAGGAAAGACTTGTAGAAGGGCAAAGCACAGTTAATCCTTCTTTTTTTTTTTCTTCCCTATTTTTCTAAGTGGTGAGACTCATTTGATAGCAGATACAGATTTTTGTTTCATACCATCTTGAGCTTCTGCCCCTCACTTCCAAAAAAAAAAGCCCAAACAAAAACCAAACGTAACCCAAACAGCCCAAAACCACCTGAAATCTTTGTGAGTGGTTGGTTGTACATATGGAAGGAGGAACTGTATTAATAAGCTTTGCTAGTCACTTAGAATTGACCCTTCTGTACTAATGCAGTGTTTGTCACCTTAAAGTTAGATCCCATTGCTATCCATACACTGCTTTTCTCAAAGTACTTGGAGGCTGAAATCAGAGCTTTGGTACTCAGGAATTGAAAAAGATGAAAGTGGATTTATTATCTAGCAGAACAGTAGTATCTCTAGGAAATAAACATGCATCCAGAAACCCATGGTCTCTGCCCTTCCCACCTACCAGTCTTTTGATATCAGCCACTAAAAGATTTAGGGCCAGATTAAAAATTATTATTATTATTGGAAATGCAGATCACTGCATAAACAACGTGCTTGTGCAGCGCATGTCTAATTTGTGCATGGAATTCGTGTAATTGCCAGTGCAAGCTGGGTAATTGGGTGTGGAAATTCTGACCATGATTTCCTTATCTGTGTAAGCTGTGATGAATATCGGTTGCAGTGGCCTTTACCACAACTGCCTTTCTGTCAGTGCAGGTGAACACAGTGGGACTGATCACTCTTTGCTGTGGCAACATGTGGCTTCAGAAGTCCAAGGATAGTGAGCACACTAGGTCTGGAAAAGACAACTGAGTATTGCAGAGATTTTCCCCTGACCATTCAGTGCTGTTCCAGCAGGAGCTGTTCTATTCCCTCTTGATTTTTTGCACGCATCCTCCCAATTAAGGAAGAGAGAGGTATTTTCTTGAGTGACTCCAATTTGTATGACTTTTCACCTGTGAATGACTTTGGCATTTTAATGCTTCCTGTTGAACAAGAATTAAGACAAACATCAGCGTGTTGCTGCTTTCCCACCTTGCAGTTCTTATAGGGACCTATAAGAACTTATAGGGACCCTCCTAGGAGGAGGAAAGCTAGGGTTGACAGAGGCCCTGGGGGTGACTATGGGGGGGTTGTTGGGTGCAGTGGCATCAGGCTGGAATTTGTGCCATCCCGTGTCTCCAGCACTGCTGTGGCTGGCCAAGCTGAGCTCTGCTTTGTGCAGCTGACAACATGGACTGCATTCCATCTGTGCCCTTCTCTGGGCCAGGCGTCGAGTTCCTTGTCATTGTACTAGTTTGACAGGAGCAATCACTTTGCTCTCTGCGTGCAGAAGGTGGAAGGAATAGGGAAAACTGGGAGGAAGCATTTAGCTCTGTGTTTGACTCCAGGGTGTCTGTCTTTTCTTAGTGAGATTCGTATGAGTGAACCAGAGTTATTGCCTCTTCATTTGTTTATTCTCAAGCAAAACATTCTGGTTCACTTTGTGCTGGCATTTTCTGCACCTTTTTAAACTGTGCTAGAAATTTAACATGGAGCTAACACTAAATAGCATGTTTTGTCTATGAAGGAAAGTAAAGCCAAAGGACCAGAGTTCTTTCTTTGGGAACTAATGTGACGTTTTCTTTTTCAGCCTGTTTTTGCTTTAATCATCTTCTAAAATGCTTAACTTCTTTTTTTTTTTTTTCTTCTATTGAAGAAGAAAGTGATTTAAAAAGAATAAGTCAGTTTTTATGGCAAGATTCTACTGGTTTAATGACATGTCAGTCAGTTACAGCTGAGTAGTCTTTAATCTTTAGATGCATTTGTGCAGTGATAATCCCTTTTAAAAGGATAGGAAGCTCATTACTTACAGCTGCGTTTTATTTTGGGTTGTCATGAGTCAATCTGTAGAGCTGATACCTTTTCACGTTGGCTGTAACTTACCCCAGAGAAAGGAGGGGCCACTGTCTGGTAATGCTGTGTCTTGGTATAACATTTTCACTATTGAAAAAAGTCATAAAGACAGCTTTTACATTCATGAGCCTTTTTCCAGATGAAAAGCATATATGTTTGCCTCTGATTCGTGAGATTTTTTTCTTAAGTCGTAATTTCTTTTTAACAAATGGGAAAGCAAACTATTTTTATTTCAAAAAATTGCACATAAGCCCCTACTGCAGTATCAGGCAACTCGCTTTAGTACAGCAGATATTGCAAGACCTGGGATAAAACTGAGAGAGAACTTTCACTGTGAAGACACATGCAGTGTTGTTTTCTCAGTTCCCCCTCCATTATCAGGTATGTGTTTTCTGTGAGCGTGGTGCAAACAGCACCAGTGTTGTCCTTTGCAAATTAGGATGTGGCTTTCATTAGTTTTTTTGAAAAAATCTACTTTTACCAAGTTCAGTTCTAAAATATTTTTTTTTTTCAGATTGGGGTATAGCCTTCAAATGTACATATTAAACTTTCTCTGCAGTGGACAATAAATAAGGAAGAGCCCTTACAGAGCTGAGCTTCCTGCAGTTTATGAACTGTTTTCAGGTCTCCTGGGCTTAGTGCAGTTTGTGAGGCAGAACAGTGCAGACCTTGAGTACATCATCTCTTGCATTTGGGCTTTTCCAGTTGTGTGTGTTTCTCAGTGAGGCAAATCTTTCAGAGAAGGGAACTGAAGGCAATAATTTATGATGGTCTGCTGCTTTCCACTGGCTAAAGATCTGGTCCTCAGAGTGCATACCCCAGTTGTAAGAATTTCTCAGAATGTTTTGCCTTCCCTGGATGATATCCCCAACTGGTAGAAATTATCAGTGCTTCACTGGAAACCTAGAGAGTGATACCAGTTTGTCTCCAACCTCTTTAATCTCTTTGGGGAATATACACTGTGCTTATGGTACAACACTGAGCTACTTGATTAACAGCAAGCCAAGGATAAAGGCTAATAATCTACTTCCCTTACAGAGCTTTATGGCAGGCAGCTGAGGATAAAGGTGGTAGGTGACATGATGAGAATATTTTTCTTTCATAAGACCTATTTGTTCAGTTGCTTGGGTAGCTCAAAGGCAGAAATACGGAAATAACCATTCTCCCTGAGAACAGGTTTTGAGCAAGCAGAAGAGATGGTGGGAAAAAATAGTATGTGCTTCCCTGGAGGCACACATGTCAAATGTAAAACATAAGTCAAAGGGAATGAAATATAAAGCTTTATTCAATACCTGTGTCTTGATAAATGGCTGAGTGTAGGACAAATTAGTTTTATAGATGGGTCAGTGAACTGGTGAAAGGGCTGAAAGTTTCTGTTAGAAATAATTCAGAAAGATTCTCTGCTGTAACAAATTAATTAATGATATTTTTCTAGTGTTTTGGGGCATAAAGGCTTGCGGGTGAAAGAGGTGTGGAAGTAATGTCCAGTGCTGAGGCACAAGTCAGATCTCTGAAACACTTCTTAGTCAAGGCCAATGGCAGATTGGCTTGCTACAGGATGAAGTTTAATTAAAGATTGAGTGGGAAGCTCAGTGGAGTAGAATTTGGGAATGCAATGCTGGAAAATCAGAAATGTGGTGTAAGTAGAAGAGAGATACTTATTTGGCTGTAGGTTTGCATTCAGAAATAAAGTGTTTCTTTTGTAGGAAAGGAGTATCTGAGAGTGGATTTCCGTAGAGCTTGGGACTTAGTATTTCTGCATTTGTAGGAAGGAATTTGGATGATGTCAACACACTGTGGAGGAACACCCAGAAATCCTGCACCCCCGAAGTTTTCAGTTGAAGATTTGTATTACAGAATCTGAGCAACTCAGAAGAGCTCAAAATATGTTTCCTCCAGCTTTCACTGTTGCATTGATACAGCTGAAGAAACAGCACACTCTCTGCAGTGTGTTGAGAGGAATGGGTCATTTTCTATGCTTTACCCTTCAGGCAGGGTGGGTAATCTTGTTGATAAGCACTAATAATAATTTTTTAAAGTTATAGGAAGTCTTAAAATAGTAGTTAATACACTGCTTTCCATTTTGAAAAAAAATAAGGGATATGGCAAAACCAACATGGAGATTTAGATATGTGGGCTAGTTCCAGGACCAAGATGATACCTCACAAGAAAGTTCGTGCACTTCTGTGGTGATCTGCTTTTGTTTAATGTAAGAGTTGGAGATTTGGCCCAAAGCATAGCTACAGTACTTGAAGGAAGTGATGGAGAGACAGGGAAAGGAGCTTACACTTTTTAAGAGATAAAAGTTACTCTCATTAGTGGGAATGACCAAACTAGTGCTGTTTCTTATCATTGTGTCTGGAAGTCCAAAAGGACATCAGATTGGATGGAAGATTTTGATCGTCATTGCTCCACCTGGAGGATAGCAGCAGTCAGATGTCACTAAAAATGGTCAGTGATGTGGTGCTGCAGCTCTGGTAACGAGCTTCCACCCAGTAGCCTTTTGTTCTTGGTTTTGCCCTCTGCTGAGAGAGGATGTCAGGAACTGACTTGGCTTTTTCACTCCAAGAAGACCACATGAAAACCCCAAGCTTAAATACTTTTATATAGAGTAAATCATATCTCCCCCAACATTCCACTTGACAGTGAAGGGGAAGAAGGCCAAATGAAGATGGTCACCAGTCACTTGGGACTACTGTGTCTCTCCTATGCTTTCTGCCAAAGCCTCATGGATACAGGCAGAAGGCAGCTTAGGTTTGTTATCCTTCAGATAATAGGATCTTAGTCGCACATCTTAGTGGGTTAATAAGATTTGTGTGTGTTGGTTTGTCATGTGCTTTGACTTCCCCCTCTTTTTGAGTTAGCTTCCTGATAAAATGTGTGCCGGGGGAAAGAGGAGATGTGAGGTGCAAGTTACTATCCTGCCCTTTTATTTAAAGACATGAGCACTCTGCAGGAGATAGGCATGTGCTTTCATTTTTATTTTATAACTAGAAGGCAGCTAAAATCTAGCAAGTTCTCTTCCTGACAGATAGGAAGGACCCCAGGTCAGAATGTCTTGTAATTACAAAGTCATGATTGTTTTATCCTTCTATTCTGTTTTAGCCCTCTTTTATCCCCCTCATCTTTCCTTGTCTTGAAGAGTCCTGAAGGGGTGCAGTTCCTATCCCTCATTGCTTGGTGGAAAACCTCCACCTGTTCCAGCAGATCTAATCTCTCCCTCTTTACCCCTCTAGCATGGTTAAAGAATAAAGCAAAAGAAACATGAGACTAGAGTTTTCAGGGAAGGGAAAGCTGTAGAGGGCAATGAGGGCCTCTTTAAGCAATAAAAACCTTGGGATTATTATTATTTTTTTTTTAAACCTGTCAGTTTGGCCACAGTTTTGCTGAAAGTATCTCAGGCCTAATAAGCTTCCTAAAGATATTTAGTGTTAATGTATCTTGACTTATATAGTAGTTATAAATAGTATAGCCCATTAAAAAATGCAATCATTCATTTCTGTCAGACTCCTTCCCAAATGCACGGGAGTGTGAGCTGAATGTGCTTTGAGTCCTGTGGAGATATAAGTATCTGATACACTCTTTGTATATGGAGGATGTAGTTTAATACAAATGTTTGTCTTCACACTTCAGTCTGCAGCTGGTGCAGGTAAGTCATGAACAGCTGATATAGTCTTGGAGGCTCAGAAACAGGTTTTCTGTCCTGCTTGGTTCTGTCTGTCTTCCAGTCCTGTTACACTCTTCAGCTTTTTTTATGTGTGTGGCTGTGCTCTAAATGAGATCAAGAGAATGAGGATGATCTAACGGTTTTTTTGGAGGAATTTTTCCTAATCAGGTGGATACATCTCCCTGTCACAATAGCAATTTCAGGCTTTTTAGGTGATGGACTATGAATCCTATCTTGTGATTAGTGACAGATTATTCTGACATATTGGACACAATTTTAGTGTTCCTATGGGGATATGACCATACAGCTCCATTTTAAGGTTTGTGTGCTCTGGTCCTTGAGGAAGTTTGCATCAGTGCTGCAGATCAGCAGATGTTCTCAGTTTCCTAAAGTATTGTTTTGCCAACACTTATTTCCATTACCTGAAGGGGGCCTGCAAGAAAGCTGGAGAGGGACTTTTTGCAACCATATGTAATAATAGGATAAGGGTTATAGTTTTAAGCTGAAAGAAGGTAGATTTAGATTGGATATTAGGAAGCTATTCTTTACTGTGAGGGTGGTGAGACACTAGAAGAGGTTGCCCAGGGAAATTTGTGGATGCCTCATCGCTGGAAGTGTTCAACACCGGGTTGGATGGGGTTCTGAGGAGCCTGACCTAGTGGGAGGTGTCCCTGCCCATGCAGGGGGGTTGAAACTAGATGATCTTTAAGGTTCCTCCCAACCCTAACCATTGCATAATTCTATTTCTTGGGATTCTTAGGTGGGAATGCAGCAATAGGTCCCAATCAGTGGGTACAGCTTTCTGAAGTGCAAACTTTATACATTGTTGTTACATAATGCTCGTGCTTTTTACTAGGATTGCCTCAACTGGCTGTCAGAGTGGGAGCTGGTTCATCTTTAATTGTTGGCTATAAGTAGGATGGGGGGAAAAAAAGAAAAATAAACAACCTGCAATTCGTATTCTGATGACAGGGTGTTTGTTTTTTTCCCCCCATAAGAAATGGGGAAAGGATGTTACTTTGAATATGTCTCATTTCTGTTAACAAGTTGTTCTTGACTAAGTCCTACTCTCTTTGCTAAAATACAACAGTTTTCATCCTGACAGCATCAACGTGCTCTCCTGAATATAGAGCCCCTGTGAGAATAGACCTTTAACAGGAATTTATATCCCAAGTCTGAAATGTGCACTTTGTATCTGTTATGATCCCTCGATGCCTGTTAAGGGATTACTTACATCTTACCATCCTAAGTTTCTTTCCATAAACAAATGAAACCTTTGAGTCTGAGGTTCAAGGAATATGCTCAGATGAAACATGGATTAAAAGGTCTTTGGGGAGAAGGGGATAAGGTGGGAAAGTGAAGAACTGATGACCTATTAACTGTTTCAATTTCCAACCTTGAATTATGGACAATATGTAACATTACAACCTTACAAATTGCCATCTATAAACAGCTCTGAAAATATGACCTTTGCATTACAATTGGTCTCAAGATGCCTTCCAGCTTATTACAAACAACTGCTGCTGGCATGTTTTGTTGCAGCTGGAGTGAGTGAAGAATGCAAGAAACTGAATAACTTGTATAATAAGACAAATCTCAGACTACAAAATGTACTGGGTTATGGCTGAAACATGTCTTTTTGAGACTGGGCTCACTCTTCTGGAATTTTTGGGTAATCTAATTTTCAGTAATAAAGACATCTGATTAGTTAAGGTTAGTTGTCCTTATATTCTGCCTTCTCTCTTTCTAGAGGAAGTGGTGATTCTGTTCATAGATGATAGAAAGCCCTATGCTACTCTAATTCCTCCCACTTCCTTGACTGTGGTGACCAGCAAGTGCAAGCTGAATGGATGGTTTGTCTCCTTTGTTTATGGCAAAGCAAGTGCACTAAATTCTTGCTTTGTTTTGTTGTTCATGTGATTAACACACAAACTGAAGTAAGTGCTGTGCTGAATTTGGCCCTGAGATTTCTGCTGATTTGAGAGAAGCTGAGAACACAAGGTCTTGATCTTGCATCTTTTCTTCTTAGCATTATTGAGGAGTAACAAGTGAACAAATTAGTGTTGGCAGCCAGAGAGCTCACAAGGCACTTTCTGAATCCTAGGCCCAAGCCAAATTAATTTCTAATTTAACTCCATAAACACAGGGTTGCCATAAGATGAGAGCTACCATGTCTGTCTCAGGACTGATGCTTTTTATTGTCATTTTTTAGAGTAAGATGTGTAGGAAGTGCTGGAAGAGTGTTTTGGGGGGAACTGGTATTTGGAAGAATAGATGTCCCCGACACAGTGTAACAAAAGACTGTGCTGAATATAATCTTTGCATGAAGCTTGTTTGTTTTCCTCACTTTCTGGGAAAACTACCTTGTTTTTGTTAGTATAGTGTTGTTCATCACTGAAGATCAGCTGAAAAAGTATGTGTTCCTATCTGTGTTGATGCAAAAAGACTGTAGGGTTACAAGAAAGGGAATAGAAACCTTGAGTTTCACTCATGCCCTGTTAGAGCTAGTCAGGATGGAAGCTGTGATTTAAAATTAGAACATGTCAGGACCTTATCACGTTCACCTCTCCATGCATTAGAAGACAGGGAAGAAAGACTTCCAAGAGTGAAGACCCAGGAGCTCATCAGAATAAGTATGCCCTCTCTGCCTTCTGCAACAAACTCTCTTAAACTCTGCATGCTTGATGTGTGTAATAAAACCAGCCTAACTCACAGACCTGTTGTTAAAAGCGATCAGTTAGTGTTTTCAGGGCACTATTGGGACCTAAAGATGAACGGCACCTAAGGTCATAAGTTTCACTACCCCTGCCGCCCCAGGATGAAAGTTTTACTTTAAAGATTCAGTTTTGAGGGAGAGGCAGCCTATTATTCAAAAACATCATCCTTATCTCTGTTGTAGTTGCCTTGTGGCTATGCAACATCACTCAATAATTCTGTCAAGTAGTATCTTTTGCTTGTGACAGAGTGCTAAACAGTGATTTATTGCTTGAATACACATTGCTTTCATGAAAGTGATTTGTTTAAACAACAGTAAAGTGCTATAATAAATTATTCATTGCATGCTAATTTTTAACTTTTATATTCTGTAGTGAGCTCCAGAATACACGATTTGGGTGTTGTCTGTACCTCATGAATCCCAGTTTTTTGGTTGTGTGTGGTTCCCCACGCCCAGTCTTCTCCCAGCACACAGTTCCTTTCCCAAGGAAAACCCTCTAGTTTCAGCCTTTCTCAACTTTGTTGCCTATTCTGATATTTTTCTATTAATTCTTTCTTCAGACTGAGTTGGGTGAATTATGTTCAAGTGGGAGCCTTGGATTACTGGTTTGGGAAATACTGTGTGTGTTTGGAGTTTGAGTATTTCTAAACCCTTCAGAAACTTCTGGATCTTAATCAGGAAAGCACCACCATAAATATAGCTTACAAAGTAGGATCCTAAGGGCTGAGTGGCATGTTTTCATAAAGTTTCTTCTTGCATGCTGTCTGTTTTCCTGGTAGTCTTATATGCTGCTCTCTTTTAGCTGCTAGTGGCTATGCTTGGAGCACAAGTTTGCTCATAAGATCAGGTGTCTGAGAAACTCCTCAGAAGCAAGATTTTACTCGTAGATATGCAGGCATTTCCAAATTTGCTTTAGAAATGCCTTCTCAGCACTTAAAATCTTTGTCCCTTGGCAAAGCCCAGAGCCTCCTGAATGTCTCTGAGTGTTTCAATAGCCAGCCTGAGAGCAGGCCAGGCACAGAGCAGCTTAGTGCTTTTCTCCAGTTTACCTTCACCCTTTCTGGGTGTCCACTCTAAATCATTGGCAGTAACTGTGTGTTTAATCAAGACTGATTGCCTAAGCTAATTGACAAGGAATATAATGGGGCTTAAGAGATGAAATTTCCCTCCAAGTAGTTTAGGGCTTCACCCTTCCCTGGTCTTAATTTTGAAATGATCCCCCAAAGGCCCGTGTGGGTATTCAATGAAATGAATAAACTCAAGACTGATTTTCCCTCTTGAAACACGCACAGAACTCTCATGCTAATGGCTTTTAAGCATCAATGCAATTATAGTGTATAATCAATTCTCTCTACACCGAATTTTGTCTTCTGAAATAAAACCCTGTCTCTTTCTTAACTATTTGCTTTTGTATTAAAATAGTTCACAATGATAGGCAGTTTTTCCCCTTGTTTTTGTCCTCCCAGTGCTCTTTCCTGCCTGCTTCTACCACTGGAAGAAAATATATTATTACACTTACTTTGGAACCTGAATATCTCTGCTTTCTACCTACAGTAATTTACTCCCTGGAATTTCCTTCTACTCCTTTCAATTTATTTGGTTGGGGGGGGGCATTTAGTTAGTTAATCACATGTGAAGCTGTTCAGAAATATTTCCATGAAAAAGATTCTCATTGAATGAATTTGTAAAAATAGATTTCAATGTTGGAAATAGGGCTTAAAGCAGGGAATTAATCCCTGTCTGTAAGTTAATTCAGCGTGTCAGTGGCTAAGGTAATTTTCTGGAATGTGGTAGGCCTAGGTCTGGGTCTCTTTTGGTGCCAGGACAAGCAGTAACTTGGTGTCTTGACCTTTTAGCTTTAGCTATTACACAAACACAATTTCCTTCTCTCTGCTTTGGTGGTGATAATATTTTAAATTCTTTTTAGACCATAACAAACTTCTGTTTCATTCTGATGACAAGCATGAAGACTGGGGCCATGTTGAAAAGATTTGAGGGGGAGAGATGCCTCATTTTGCCTCTCTTTATAATAATTTGTATTGTTGTCTCCTCTGAAAGTTGTCACTGTGTCAGAGACCCCTGTAAGCTAAGAGAAACTGCCATACATCTTCCTCTACTGGTTGAATTATACAAGACTAAGAAAGGAAATACTAGTATCCATGTTTGGCAAACAATTTATTGCCTACAGGTGGTTTTTATAGATGCCAAAAATATGACTAGCTATAAATAGATTTAGATAAATTCATGAGGGCTAAAGCTACCTAAGGTACCCAGAAGAACAAAAGAATTGCAATACTTGGCCATATTCCCTCTCCAACAGTGGCTAAAATTGCATGCCTGGGAAAGCTTGCACAAATGTGTTAGATACATTTTTATTTAATTTACTTCAGTACACTTGTCTCCCCTTGAACTGATGTTAAATCTTAATTATCCACAAAATACAGTGTAAAGGAATTTCCCAACTTGTGGATATGTAGTATTTTGAACCTCCCAGGAAGTTTCACTTGCTGTCCTAGGTCTTGTGTACTGAAAGAGTGAATAATCAATTCAGGACACTCATGACTTTACAGATGTCTTTCACATCTCCTTTGTTGTCTCTTTCTTGGATCTAGAGTTGGAGTAATTTCTCACTAAAGAAAAAGGCCATTCCACATCTTTGATCATCGTTGCTTGCTTTCTCTGATCCTTTTATTATTAGGCACAAAAAATAGTTACAAGTTAATAAGGGGAATAATCACTCTCTATGTGGACCATTTTTAATGCTATCTTTCTAAAATTCTCTTATCACCTCCTGTCATGTATTAGATAGTGGGCAATATCAGATCTTTTTTCTGTCCATTGAAGGATGCAGAAAAATGAAGGGAATTTTTATTTTACAGCTTCTTCTCTAACAAAGGCTGTGGTGAAATGGGGAGTTTGTAGTCCAGCTGTGTAACCATGTGACTGTCTTCTGCCATCACACTTTTCCCCTTGTCCTTTGACAGCTGATGTTTTTTTATAATGAAGCTTGTTGATCTGCAATCCAGGTGGAAAGCAAATCATAGTCTTCATGTCTTCATGGTTCTTGGTATTTACATAGTTATTAGAGACCCTGATGCTTGCTGACTAGTAAGAAATTGCTAAATAAGAAGACGAAGAACAAGATTTGTACCAGTAATTTGCCCCCATAATGAGTTCTCTAGAGTTTCTTTTTTTATTCATGAGGAGCCTGTAAAATTCTCAGTCGTGAATTATTCAGATTTTTGTGAATTTATTTTAAAACATTTCCTCATATATTTGCCTCACCAAAGAGATCATTGAGAATATTATAGAATCACAAAATTGTCAAGGTTGGAAAATATGTTCAAGATCATCAAGTCCAACCATCTGCCCTACAATCCCTAACCACTAAACCATCTGAAATATCACGTCCACCCATTTTTTTTAACATCTCCAGGAACGGTGCCTCCACCACCTCCCTGGGCAGCCTGTTCCAGTGCTTCATCTTTTTTTTTTTCTGTGAAGAAATTTTTCCTAATATCCAATCTGAATGTCCCCTGGCACTGTGCACTGGTTGTGTTCACCATTTTTTTTTTTCCAAGTTAAGGTTATATGCTGTATGAAGAAGGGAACAGATAGGAGCTGCTCAGTTATTTCCAGTCTTTGCTTGAATGGTGCATATTCTCAAACACTGAAGTCTAGCCTGAGAAACATAGTTTATTAACACACAATGCATAAGAAAGTTTCAAGTCCTTTAGCTTCTTGCTCAATTCTAGCAGACCAACAAGCTTGTGAAAACTTAATTTGGTGGTGCTTTGTAATTGGCTTATGTTCCTCCTAAGTAGGCAATGGAAAGGATCTTGAGAGTTTAATAAGGGATTCATGGATCGCTGCACATTGAGGTGTGCTTAAACTGTCTTGATTGTGGATGGATATTTTTTCTGTTCTGAATTAGAAGGCAGTGTGGCAGTTTAATCAGGAGAGTCTTGTAAAGGATAGTTACACTACTATAATTTTTTACATAGCTGTATGTGTTACAACACTTTATAAACAAAATATTGTTGTATTGAAGAATGTTTGTGTTCTGTGCCCGTGTGAGACAGTCCCTGTGCCTAAACCTTTGCAGCTCAACAACAGAGCAACTTAACTGCACGTGGCATTCTGAGTCCCAAAAGCTCTGGATGTGTTGCATGCTCCTTGCATGGGTGGAAAACACCAGAAAAGAGAGAAAACTATTGTGACTGCTCTTTTCTTAAATTGGGACACATCCTGAAGATCAGGTCATAATGTGTGGCAGTCACATGACTGAAACTAGGAGCTTTCTATCAGGTTATTAATTCTAATAAGGACTAATAGGACTAACATTTGAGTTCATTAAGACCTGTATCAGTTATTCTAGGCTGGAAATTAGTATGTTCCAAAGGCTGTGGCTTGAGACAGAAAAATTCATGGTGCTAGACAAGAAGTCAGGGCTTTCAGTGGGTTGTGGGGGTGGCAGGGATGGCACATTCCTTTTTCCCCCTTTTTTTCTGGGACTTCATTGTTCAAAAAGAGATGTCTGGTCACTGCATTAACAGTCTACAGAAGAAATGGATTCTTAAACTGATTCATAAAGCTGCTTAAGTGGTTTGCAGTCAGGTATTAGGAATGTTTTATCAAATACACCATTGGCTTCACTTTCAAACTATTTCAACAAAATGCTGGGTAAGGAGCAGTCTGTATGTAAGTAATGCTGAGAGCTGATGATGTACAAGTCAGGAAAGTGGACAATTGACTAAATGTTTTTTAGTTCTGTGGCTTACCCCAGGACAGCTGCAGTCTTGACTGAAACAGGTGCAAATATGCATGCAAAGGATGGAAGTCTGGAAACATTAAAGCAGATGTGCTGGTTTTGCCTTCAAAGCAAAGGCCTGTTGTGATTTTGAAAGCAGCACTTGAATTCTGTAGGGCCTATCTTTCTGGCACAGTTTTAGTTCAGTTTAGAGGTAACATTGTAAAAATTGGAGTCTGAGGAGTGATAGTGAACACCTTTAAAAATTTGATTGTGTTCTTCTGTTTGAAAAATTTCTATCACCTTGGAGCTATAAAAATTGTTTGTTTGAATTCAGTATCTTCTTGTGCTGTGTAAAGTGGGAAGCATTTGCAGAGAGGCCCAGGGGATAATGGTGAGAATACATCTGATAAAACATATCCAAGATGAGAGTGCTGGGTTATAAATGGGATTGAGTTGGAGTATCACAGACCACTTTGTGCAGTGAGTCCTCAGTAATAGTGATAAGACCTTGAACACCACAATTGTTCCAGTCAATGTCCTTGTTTAGCCTAGCTTGACTAAGTATCGACACATTTTAACTTAGTGCTCACGTAGCGTTCTCAGGAGTAACTGTGCAATTGTCTGCGAGTAGTATGAAGGTGGCAGATCCCTGACCTAGGGTGCTGTTAGCTGGCTTACGTTCTGTGTAGCTGTGGCAGAAGATAGCTTGGTGTGGACTTGCTTGCTTTTTGGACACACATCATTAGCAGCAGATGAATTACACAGCCACAGAGTGTGTAGCCTGTCTCTTCCTTTCCAACATGTTGTGAACCTGATCAGCAGCAGTGTGTGGGCTTTCATTCAGTACCTTCCTGGTCAGCTAGCTCAGCGCTGTTTGATGAAAGTGAATATTTTTTGCCAGGTGAGAAAAGTTAGGTTAAAGAAGGTAATCCTTGCATTACATTTTGAACTGATGCTGCAGTAAAGGATGAGCTTTGGCCAATACCCTGTGGGACCCTTGCTAGATGTATTTGTAGAGCAATTGAAAACAAGACCAAGACAAAGATTTAAGCTAATACTAAACCTGGGTCAGAAGTGCAAGAAAGGGTGTGATGAGACAGTGCGGAACAGTTGAACATGAGCCAAGGTAGGTCTGGGAAAAATTTAGCCATGCTTACCCTAGAATTTCTCCCAAGATAACAAAGAGCCTCCAAGGGCCTAAACTAGCAAATTCAGGGAGCAGTTGCTTCTGTCCAACCACTGATTTCCATCTTGAAACCTATAGATGGGCCTTCACATGCCAAGCCTTAAAAAGCAATCACAGGTCAGGAATGATAAAAACATAATGGTGTCTAGGCTGCAAATACCTTTTCCTTCCTAGAGTAGCCACTGAGAAATGGTTCCCTTTGGGAGACCAGTGAGCCAGGTTTAAGTGTGTCTTTTGTCAGTCTGTCTTTTCCCAGATTACTGTGCTAACCCACCAAGCCTTCTGTCTGTTTCCTGTCTGCTGGGGCTTTTCCACTGCGTATAAGTAACTCAGAATATTTTTAGGCCTGTAACTCATGGTTAGTGCACTCACTGGGGATGTGGTAAACCCAGGATCAAGTATCTTTTGCTCTGAGCTGTCAATGCGATGGCAGAATAACCCACTTCAACTGCCTATCCTAATGAACAGACTTTCTGAGGACTTGCATTTCTATGCAATAGGAAGGGTTATCTCTATTCACAGCAGAGCTGGCATAAGACTGGATTTTCAGCTACTTTGCATTGTATCTCTAGTTTACTTGTTCTTTTCGTCTTGCTCTTGTTAGCTTGCATTGATTAGTGAGTGGTAAAGAAGGGTAAAAAACACAGTTCCAGAAAACAAAAACAAAGGAAGAAGTAAAAAAAGGCATGACAATATTTTTCATTTCATTACAGTGCTTCACAGCCCCTATTCTGACATTTAGAACAATATAATATGCATGTCTCTGTTCACTAGCATCCTCAGTACTACATAGTGACAGCCACCAAACAAAAAAAAGAAAAAGAAACAATCTTAAACCTGAAGTAACCTTTGCAGGCTAAATAAAAAAAGAAATGAGAACAGCAAAGGAGAAATAGGTTTTCTTAAAAAGTAAATATAACCAAAATCAAGGCCTAGCATAGGTTATTTAAATATCATTATGAAGAGAAAAAGAGAATATTGAGCTCTAAGGCAGAAAGAACTAATTTTCAGCCCAACTTTTTTTTTTTTTCCCCACATATGTGTTTGAGCAGATCTGGTGCTAGTATTTGAACTGCAGTAAGTGACACAAGGAGACTGCTGAAACTAGATAGGCTTAAAGATATTCAGGAGCTGATACAGGTCCATGAAAAGGAGAGATTCTTGTGGGAAAGCTTTTATGTATTTTGGAAATAGGTTATCTGTACCAAGTAGAGATATCTCAACCAACAAACTGGTGCATGCGTATGCCCCAGCATGGTGTCAAATAGAAATACTATCTTGGAAATGTGAAATGTTAAGATTTTATCCTAAATTTGTGAAGAAGCCAGGATATGGCAATATGGTTTAGGGTTCTAGGTGTAGCTAGTCTGTAACTCACATATATATATTTTGATGTGTCCTAGGATTCATCTGCAGAAGGATTTAGTGCTGTATCAAAAATGTATGACAGAATGCAAGCTGTGTTTTTTTCTCCCATCAATTCCAAGAGATGTACAGCACTCTAAGAATGTGTGGGTTTTACTGCAATTTCTGGAGGAAGAAAAGAGAACAAAAGAGATATTACAGCTCTCAGGAAGTGAAATATTTTGATTCCCCATATTGGCACTTCTAATTTTTTGTCATTTCATATTCCTTTTGGGCTGTCAATATCCTTTTTTTTTTTTCTTCCCCCCCCAAGTGAGGAGTTGAAAATTCTAAATGGAGTTTTCTTGCATGAAACTTTTTAGATTTGTGAATTTGCCTCAGTTGGAAAAAAGTAAAATTCAGAGTAATTTGTGAAAAATAATTCTTGGCCTATTTAACACCAGTAATTACACACTGCTCATCACAGTATTCCACAAAAATTATCCTGATTATAATTCTTGGGTTTTACAGATGGGGAAGGTGTTTACAGGTGGGAAGGTAACTGTTGATTCTTTTATGATCTTCCTCAAGATTGCATCAACTAGTGGCAAAGAACTGGGGGGGAAACCCACTATTTTTCCTATTTACTCTTCTCAGTTTCTTTGCTTGCTATCTTCAGGTCTACTTCTAAAACTACCAGATGTCAAAATATTCATTAGGGGGAATATTCATTAGTCACTTACATCTCTGGTTCCTCTGGCAAGCAGAGGAGGAGAAAGCCAAGACATGACAAGAGGGCTTGGAAAAAGATACAAGCAACTGTCCAGCTGCTTTGCAGATACAAGGGAAGCTTGAAGCTGAGTACATGTGCAACTCTCATGTCATATGGAGGGTCTCCAAGCAAGTGTCCATGCAGCCTCATTCACTACTACCTTTCATCAGGAGAGTAGTTATTCAGTTTTTATGTGCACACCTCTTCCTCTTCCCTTTTCTCCCCCCTTAATTTTTATTTATTTGTTAAGTAGGGGGTTCATAGACCCATTCAGATGGTGCTGTGAGGGATGGCAGCAGCACAGTTCTGTATCTGGAGCAGACAGCTGCCCTGCTGTCATCGATAAGCATCCTGGGAGGGTGGAGATTGAAATTTAGCACTTTTAAACCCCTAATTGGCGCAAGCCTTCACAAAGCATATGCGCCCACGGCAGCTCTGCCATCTGACGCCTCAGCAGGCGGCTGGTACTTTGCATGTTGGCCGCCACTTCAAAGAGAGGCCCTCTGGGCTTAGAGTGAGACACCTCCTGGGTGGCAGTGGGGTGGTGTGTTTTGGGGGAATGGAGGGGATAGCCATGTCAGGGTGCTATGGGGAGCAGAGGAGGGGTCATGGCAGTTGTGTGAACTGTCCCAATCCTAGTCGGGGTTGTGTATTGTCCTCTGGGCCCAGGGCCCAGAAGACTAGTCACTTTGCGGTTATTGCGGGGGTACATGACACTGAGTGAGTTGCAGTCAGCATGGATTGGGCCCCAGGTGATACAGTGTAGGTGTTGCTAGGGCATATGATGAGGTCTGGGGTTGGTGGTCAGGACACCTGGAGGGACCTGGAGGTGGGTTGCTGCTGTGGAGCCATGGGGCATTGCTGGCAGGGGTAAATGTGAGGGGGAAGCCACTGAGGAAATTGGGATATGGGGACAGACTAGGGTGTTACGCAGAAGTTCAGGGCTGAGCTGGGCCTGGACCTGAGGGGAGCCTTGGAGTGGGCTCAGGGAGCCTCAGGGTGGTGCCCTCTGCACCACCATGACCACATGCACCTCAGGGTGAGGTGCAGCACAGGCTGGCAGCTCCCCCACCAGCTGGCAGGGCCAGGCCTCACAGCCACAGCCTGTCCCACACCCAGCTGGGGAGCAGAGCAGGCTGGGAGCAGCCCCGGGCATCAGGCACCTCTCTGGGGTTACTTTTCCACAGTCTTTATATCTCTGTGGAGCCGTTTGGGCAGTTTCACTGAGATACAACACTGGGGTGTCTTCCCCCCACCTTGTCTTCTGCCTGATGGGGTTTGTATTTTAATGATCTGGGTTTGTAGCCAGTTATTTATGGATAGATAAGGGAGGCTGCTTTTCTTCTGGAAGATGCTTGGTGATAGTTGGCCCACTATTTTTTCAGATCCCTCTCCTGTCTCCCTCATCAGCTGCATGTGACTTGCATTCGTGCAGATAGGAAATTCTTTGGGCAGCCTCTCTCTATGCTATAGTGGATTTATCAGAGTTGTGCTGTAGAAACAGCTGTCTAGTGTGTGTGCTCTTGTCCCCTATATCTTCCTCTACTGCAGTAACTATGTGGTTGCTTATGCCCTCAGCTCCCACATCGCCATGCTTTTTCTGGTCTGTCATACATGTTGAGTCTATTGGAAAGACGCAATTCCTGGTGTGGCTGTTTGGAGGCTGTGGGTGTGTAAGAGACAGGACAGCTTTTCCCTTCAGGAATGTCAGTGGCGAGGTCTGTTCCTCTCCTCCAGTGCAAGTAGCCCTGTGGCTATTCCTCTGCCATGCTGTTACCAGCTTGCACAGAACTTAGAGGGGACTGCATTTCCTCCAGTGCTTTGCTTCTCTGCCAAATTCGTTTAAGTTGGCAATGTTATCAAGGGAGCAGCGGGATGTGTATTTGTGACCCTCATTTCTTAGAAACCTAGGCTGAAAATAATAATGTAGAGGTGTATAGATAAGGGGTTTTGTCAGACAGGAAGTGTTGTGCCTCTTTAATTTACAGTGGTTTTAATGGGATAGAGAGGAGGATAAGATATACAACAACCTGTCAGAGAGAAATACAAAATAAATTAGTAGCAATAGTAATGGTCTCATAGTTTAGAGCCCAAATGTAGGTCTTGTTAAAGGAGCTCATAATCTTGAAAGTCAGTAATTTTGGGTGTTTTCTCTTTGTTTGTTTTTTTTTAAGATAGTAACAAAAGAGCAGGCTGAAACGTTTTGCTGGAAATTCTTTTGGATAAAACTGCTTTCTTCCCCCTCGTAAGATAATTTTATTCTAGAAGTGTCTGTTTTGACAGGAGGGAAAAGCTGTTTATCAAAAGAGCTAATAAAACTCCTAAACCTGGAAACACATCCATTCTGACTAAATCTAAAGCTTTTCACTGAAGTAATAGAAAAGTTGGTTGTCAGAGGCATTTGAAGGTCCCTAGTTCAACCTCTTACTCAAAGCAGGGTTATCAGCTATAGATCTGGTCAGCCATTACTTTGTCTAGCCAGGTCTTAAAACCTTGGAAGGATGAGGCTTTACAGATGTTCTGCATAGTCTGTCCCTGTGTTGAGCTATTTTCCATATGGAGACTTTTTTTCCTGATGTCCAGTCTGAGTCTCCCAGGGCAAAACTAGTGATGATTTGCTTGTGTTATATCATCTGCTACAATCAAAAGGAGTTTGACTGGTACCAGGCAAGTGGGTTATCTGTGCACCATAGATGTGAAAAAGATGAGCAGTTTCAGTGCTAGTGAAACCGAGCGGAAAGTAATCACTATTTCTACTGCATACAGCAGTTTTCATCTTGTATCGTGAAACATGATGTCGAGCATGTCAGCTCCTTCCCACTGCACTCTGCCTCCTGGGGTTAAGGGAAGAACCTGTTGGCGATATTATGCAGAGGAGCTGAGCAAGAAAAGGTCTGATTGGCCTGACATAAATCTCTGCAAGTACTTCGCATGTCAGTTTAGGCAAATGCTTTTAACAATTCATTCAATTATGTTAAGCACCCATTAAAGAAATCCTAAGACCTCCCTGGGGTCATTTCAGTTCTATGCCATTGTAGTTGTTTGAGACTAACCATGATTTCTTCTTTTACCTTCAGGTGATTCTAATTCTGACAAAGCTGTATGACTACAACCTGGGAAGCATCACAGAGAGCTCTCTTTGGAGGTATGGAGATAAATTGAGTTAATAATTACTACCCTACTTAAATAGGAAGAACCTGATACAATTATTTTATTGAATTTAATTGGATTTTTTTTAATGTGCTGGAAGGTTTATAGCTAAATTCTCTCTCTTTCCCCTTTCATAATCAAGGACAAAGAAGCTGAAGTCTGATTGTCTTGCTTCAGCTAGATAACATGCTTCATGGATGTGCTATCATTTGATCTCCCCTCTACCCTCTTATTCAGAATCAAATCAGCCAATCAGTTTGTTTTTTAGGAGAAATCAACAGCCTTAAATCCATATTTATAATGAAGGATCTCATGGCAGTCTACTGTCTAAGTGATCCTTATGAAAAGTCAGTGGTACTGAGATGGGAAGAATACCTGTGAGCAACTATTCAGTGACTGTTTATTCGGAAGTATCAGTACTAGGTAATTGATTTCCACTTCTATGATGTTGACTGCTAGACCGATTTATAGGAATGCCTCAATACTTTCAGGATTTCAAAGCATCTCTTGCATTCTATGAACCAAAGTTGGACCATGGTCTATTTCTTAAGGCTATTTTTTGGATTCAATGAGAGCAGATGGTACCTTTTTTTATTTATCTGAAAAATGGATCTAAGGTGTGTTTACTTCATGTGTCCCTAGTGGTACTTTCATGACCTGTAATGAATGAAAGAGGAGGATTTCTTGTGGTTCAATCTGTGAAACTTTTGTGGGAAGTCTAGGGGTTTTGTATGCAGGTCATTGATGGAGGTGGACAGGCTACTGTCTTTATGCAAGAAAACTTTATGTATTTGAAACAAAAATTTTTTTGTAGAGTGAACGTGTTTTCATAAACTTATTGAGGAAAGCTTTTTGTTTCCAAGGAAGAATTTTGGGTGACAAGTAGAACAAGTAACATTTCTGTTCAAGGAACTGAGCAGGATTTTGAGAGAATGATGATGAGATTAGACATGGAGTATATTCTGAACTCAGGCTGTATTAAAGAAATAAAAAAGACAAAAACTGGGAAACGTTGAAGAACTAGGATAGCTAAAATCAACCCACTTACCTTTACAGTGCTCCATTATTCTTGGTCAGCTCTTCAGTGCTTACGTCTGCTCTGAAAGTTGTCAGTGCACTTCATTGTCATTCCTCAATCCTGTTGCATTACATAAGCTTTGGTTGGTTACATTATGCTCTGTCCTGAGTCTGTCTCTGCTGTTAGATCCCTAATCACCATGCAGGCATTCCTTCAGGTCACTAATGAATGTCCTTGTGAAGATCCCAGGACAGCTTCTCTTTTGTTAGTGTCATGGAAAGAAATGACAAGATGGGCATATCTTATTATGTAATGCACCTGACAGAGAAGTCACTAGCTTTTTTGCTTCCTGGATGCTTAAGTGACATGTTAATTTAAATCTTTCTGCTTGTTTAAAAAGGGCAGAAAAAAATATAATTTAGAGAAGAGGAGACATCTTGCACTTTAATCCATTTCATGCCACTAGGTTTGATGCTGGAGAATGGAAGAAAGCATGATCTCAAGTCTGGTTTGGTTTCTGATGTCAAGAGTTCTGTTTCTGAAGGATAGAGGTGAAAGATAGGTAGTTCTGCAGGTAACCACAACTGAAGAGGAATCTCTGCCTTGAATATGTGACAAAGAAATCCCACTCTCACTTTGTGTGCTGAATGCATTCTCAAAAGGTTGATGAGTGATGAGGGGCTGTTTAGAAGCATGTCACAGAACGAGTCACTTATGCTATAGCTGGTTCTAAGCACAGCTGTCGTTTGAAGGTGCAGTTGGGTGATTTAAGCAGTCTTGTGACTGATGGGACTGTAACCATGTGTAACACGACCATGCCATCACCTACAAGATATGAATCTGTCTTCTTTATAAACACATTGCTACCTGCTAGGATGGCATTGCTGTGTAATTTTTCAGCCAGTTTAACTACAGCTGGCTGCAGCACTAATGGATGGACATCACACTTCTAAAACTACTGATTAATTAAGAGACCACTGGTGACAGACGTGAAGGGATGAACTACAGCAAGTGAAAAAAGATAGGTAGAATCTATACAGTCTTACAGACTGCTAAGGCTCTATGCTCACTGAGCTTGGGATGGCATGTGAGCTGCTGCTTCTGTACACCATAAATGAGATTTTACATCAGGCTGGGCCTGACTTTAATTATGCTGTTATGCTCTCAGAAGACTTTATCCACAGTTTTAGTTGAAGGGTTTTTATTTACTTTTTGTTATTCTTTTTATAGAAGAGGAAGAAAACAGAGGAGAAAAGATTATCTGTCACTGAGCAATTAACTGAGCGTATTGGATTTATTTATCTTCCTTTCCTAGATATCTCTCAGATCACAAAGAGGATTAAGCTGTGAGAGTTAGGAGAAGATGTTTTTTACCACTGGAATAAGATAAGCTTACGTTTCCAATAAATAAAAATGTCAGAATAGTGACTGTGGTATCCATGAGCTGCAGAGGAGGACTGATTTTTTTATTTATTTTTTTTTTCCTGTTTCTGTAAATGTGATGCTCTGAGAAGATGTGCATGCAGGACACTGCCTCAGGGCCTTGAGAGGCTGACAAGTAATGAGTGCTGCCATTCACCTCTTTGCCTTCTTATAGCTCTGTATTTGGTCAGAAATGAGTCATTTCATGGAACCTGCTGTAAAAATAGCAGTAATGGAACTTTGCTTTTCAGCCAGAAAGTAAAAGTTGTAGAGTTTGTTTTGTTTGATAGCATTTGTGTTCCAGAGACCTGTTGCTCTGATAGTTAGAATCATAGAATCATAGAATTGTTCAGGTTGGAAAAGACCTTTAAGATCATCGAGTCCAACCTTATCCTAACCCTATCACCCTATTTCTGATGACCCACCACTAAACCATGTCTCCAGACAGCACATCCAGACAACTTTTAAACACGTTCGGGGATGGTGACTGAACCACCTCCCTGGGGAGCCTGTTCCAGTGCCCAACAACCCTTTCTGTAAATAAGTTTTTTCTGATATCCAACCTAAATCTCCTCTGACACAACTTGGGCCCGTTTCCTCTTGTCCTGTCATCAGTCACCAGTGAGAAGAGACCAACACCACTCTCACTACAACCTCCTTTCAGGTATTTGTAAAGAGTGATAAGGTCTCCCCTCAGTCTCCTCTTCCCCAGACTAAACAACCCCAACTCCCTAAGTTGTTCCTCATAGGGGATGTTTTCTGAACCCCTCACTAGCTTTTTTGCCCTTCTTTGGACCTGCTAAATCACCTCAATGTCCTGTTTGTATTGAGGTGCCCCAAACTGAACACAATACTCGAGGTGGGGCCTCACCAGGGCCAAGTACAGAGGCAGGATTACTTCCCTAGTCCTGCTAGACACACAATTTCTGATACAAGCCAGAATGCCATTGGCCTTCTTGGCCACCTGGGCACATTTCTGGCTCATATTCAGCTGACTGTCAATCAATACACCAAGGTCCTTTTCTGCCAGGCAGCTTTCCAGCCACTCTTCTCCAAGCCTGTAGCGTTGCCTGGGGTTGTTGTGACCAAAATGCAGGACCCCACATTTGATCTTACTGAATTTCATACAGTTGGTCTCAGCCCATCGATCCAGTCTGTTCAGGTCCCTCTCTAAGCCTTCCAACCATCCAGCAGATCGACACTCCCGCCCAACTCAGTGTCATCTGTAAATGTACTGATGGTGCATTTGATCCCCTCACCAAGATCATTCATAAAGATGTTAAATAGGAGTGGCCCCAGCACTGAGCCCGGGGGGACGCCACTTGTGACTGGCCGCCAACTGGATTTAACTCCATTAACCACAACTCTTTGGGCCCCACCATCCAATTCTGGAGGTTATTTGTGGTAGTCCTATGCTGCAACACTGTACCTGAACTCTGGGCTTCCCAGCTCAGCAGTGGTTAACACTTCCAACCCGTTCTCCACTGGTCCTGATTTCTGCAGTAAGGAAGCTTTAGCACATGTGCTATAAAGGAATGTCAAGAACTCCAAAAAATACCCATGCCTCATATAGACCTATTATGTAAAGCAAGGGATGTTAATAGTTGCCTTTTTTTTTTTATTACGGAGAGCTTTGAATGGATTTAGCTAACTGGCATCTGCAATATTTTGATGATTGTCTGGTGATAAATATATGAGGTCACAGCAAGATAAAAATTCTCAGAACTCCAAGACTTCTGTTTCTAGCTTTTTCATGGCCTTCTTGTTTAACCTTGAACTAGTGTTTCAACCCCTCCATCAGTTTACTCATCCTCGGCTTCCAACACCACCACTGCACATCATCCTGCAGCTCTGTTCTTTCAAGAAGGGGAATTGGTATGTAAGCCAGAGACGAATCAAATACTCAGAGCATCTCTGCCTCTTAGTATACAAATAATGTTAATTTATTCTTTGGGAAAACTTGATGAAATACAGAATTCACTGTTCATACTGTGTTCTTACTGTCTTTTGCTCTCAGCCACTGCTGGAGATGAGATATTGGGCTAAAGATCAAGGTACTTGGTACTAAGATCTAAGTACCATTGTGTTTTGTCTATATGTTGGGTAGTCCCATGATCATCATTATACGTGGGAGTGTTTTGATGAAAATACTTATTGTTGGAGATGGGTTTGCATTAGTGTGTTAGACAACAAAAAGGAGCAATGGAGAAAGAAGAATGTGTTCTGTTCTCTTACAGTTGCTCTAGGGATAGAAGCCTCAGGGAGAGAAGTAGTTGTAGATTGAGGTTTATATCCGAATACAATCTTGCCGTATTAGCCAGATGATCTCTGTTAGGTGTCTTTCTCTTCTTTGAATCCTGTTGTTTAAATATCTTGGCTGTGAGTTGACCCCAGCTATGTGGTTATAAATACTAGATGCTTTGAAGCCTCACATATTTATGTTTCTGCATGCAGTTTTCTGGCTCCTTCTATGTAAGATTGCCCTCTCTACAGATCAGAGGTGTAGCCAGCCATGAACTCTTCAGTACTGTTGATGTGTTTGTGGAGATGCTCTTCTCTAGTCTGGAGACTTCTTGCAACAGGAGACTCAAAATATTGTCAGTATTTGGTTGCTTCCTTTGATGGGAATTTCCAGGATATGTCTGTTACTGTATTCATCATTCTCCTGCACCTTTTGTGCTGGTTCCTTCTGTTTTGCAGATGGGCTGTTCTCAACTCACATCTATTTTCTTCCCACTGAGCCACATTAACAAGGTCATACCTTGTGGGTTAGTTACACAGTGTGCTCTGCAACAGCAGATTAGGGTCTTTTAGCTGAAGTAGGTAGGAGAAGCAAATCCGAATGAGAGGAGCTGACAAAGTGAGGGGAAGGAAAGTCTCATTAAGCACATTTTAACCAGCAGTTTTGTGGGAAAGGGCAACTTGAAAAGGACTATTTGAAATGCTTTTATCTATAAATACGGTGCTTCAGTTGCTCACTGTGAGCAAGTCACTTAACTGAATATCAGAGCTTAATAAATGCTACTACATTATCTCCCATGGGCATTTAGTGAAAGTGTAACAATGGCATTTCTTTGTGTCTTTTTTTGTTTTGTTTTGTTTTTGCTTCTGCAAACATGAAGCACTCTGGAGGCATCTGGGAGGGAGGGAAGAAGGAGTTTGCACACTCCGCTGTTTGTGTTTCTGAAGGAAGCAGTGTCTTTTTACAGTTTGATTGCAGCAGGAGATCTGCTTGCACTGGAAGTGGGCTTAGAACATGGTTTTTGAGCGTGGACTGAGTGTGGACCTGAGTGCAGTCTTTTTCCTGTAGGATGGGATTCAGCCATCGGGACTCCCTAGGACCTAGCAGTTTCTGTAGCTTTCAATTTTTTTTCTTTTATGTGAGAGGGCTCATTTTACCCTGGTGACTAAAAGTAATAAACTTCTAGTGCATTTAACTCTTCTATTGGGTTGCCAAAGTGTCCTGGCATGTTTTGCCTGCTATCAAAAAGAGCTCAAATAAAGCTGGAGAGAGGGGGAAAAACAACCAACCAATCAAGCAAAAAACCTACCTCAAAACCAAAAAAAGACCTACCTAGGAAACAACCCATAGCAAATGCTTAAATCAATCCATGTTTAGTAGGAAACTTAAAGCCTACTGGATTTTACCACATTCTTACCTTTGCTGAAGAACAAGGGCCAGTATAACCTCTGCATTTTGTGAAAGAACCTGTTAAATCTACCTTAAGTAATTTCTGCCCTGACATAGCTTGAAGAATCATACTCTGATATTTTGAAGGATCAGATTTGGTTGCGAATTTAGTGATATCCTCCTTACTGCCTGGTCTGTGTGGATATTCAGTACTAAGGACAATGCAAATTTATTAAGCATATCAAAAAACATGTTCTGTGTTGCAGCCAGCCATGAAATGTAGGAGCGTTATCGAGTAAATCAAAAAGAACTCCACTCTATTCTCTGCATGAAAAACATGTAAATCAAGATAATGAATATTAATGCTGGCATATATTATCAGTATACATATGCACAGCGTTCATGCCACGTTATAGACATACAGTGTGTAAATGCACTATGTCATTCTTGTTCTGCAAATTAGAAAATGAACTTGCACATCTGTTTCCTAGACTGCACCTGTTTACACAAATGATATTGGTGAAACATAGCAGAACTGTCTCTGGTTCCAGTCCATGGGGTTTATCTATCTGTCTGTGGAAAAACTGGAGACAAGCTAGATTGGAGCTGGTATGTAAGAGAAACGACAAACAACACAGTAATTACCAGTTCATAAGCAGAAAGCTAAACACCCTTTATGTTCTGATATTTTCATCCCTTTCATATCTTTGCAGTCACTCTTCCTTTTGCAAAGCTGGGTAAAATTATACCTACTTTTCAGAGGGCTATATCCTCCACTAATCACAAAAAGGAAAGAATATTTGGGGCTGAGCTTGAGTCAGCAAAAACAACTCCAGTGGAATGAGTTATACTAGTTTGAGATCTGAACTCTAAGGTATTCAGATCCATGTCACAAATATTTTTGCACCTTGGGAATTATCCAGGCAAACATTCAAACTTTATTGTTACTACAGAAGGAGTCAGATGTGTGTTAATAGGTCTCTCTTGAAGAACTTAGTGAAACACCTGGAAACTATGTGCTGTAAAAATGCATATTTAAATATATATCAGTGGTATGTCAGTGCAGCATAAACTGATTACTGTTTACACTGAAACATAGTGGATTGCTTGGAAGAGTCCTTTTTTTCTGATTTCTCTAACCTACCAAATAATAATTGGACAAAACAGAAAAAGAGAAATTAAGCCCATAATTAATCACTTTGTGTCTTCAATAGTGATAGCAAAGCCAGCTTTTGTGTGTGAACCTGCCAGCAGCTCCTGTGCCTCAGAGCACATGTAGTTCTCAGCAGCAGTGGGCTTTTCTTTTGTGTATTGGAAGCTTAGTGTGGGGGGCAACTAGTAGGGTCTCAATGCATGAGCTGTTCGTCAGGGAGGCCTGAAGTCCTTAAGGAAGGCTCAGGGCCACTGGGTGAGAACCCAGATCTCTATGTGTGCACTAGTATTTTTAATGTATAGTGTGCTTTGCAGGGAGCTGGAGCAATTGGGGCAAGGGAAGGTTCCTTTTTCCTCTTGTTGTTAGGATGTACCTTTGAGGGCCTATGTGTACTCAGTGCTGAAAAGATTTGTGCTTGTATGACAGGGACAACTTGAGGGAGACTCAAATCCTGGTGAGCAAGGAATTAGTTTGCAGCTCAACTTCCCCTTATGAAGACCTGAATGAGGCATGTGGGGATTCAGGAACTTTTCTGTCCTGGCTGGTTGTCTCCCCTGCTATTGTACTGAGCCATTTCACTGGTGAGATGCATTAAGTGGTGGGTGAAGATGTGTCCTGCCAGTTATGAATATCAATTGTAATGCACTCTAAAGCAATACAGTGCTTTGCCAATATAAGGGAAAAAAAAGCCTTCCTTCTCTTTTACCCATTATGTCCCCTTAACCACCCAAGTGAGTTTCTTCTGTGTAAGGAAGTTGCATGAATTTCCCTAGCATGCATTTAACAGTGTGCTGTGTAGTTGGGTGTGAAGATAAAACCTCTTTTCAATGATCTTGCAATCTAGATAGATCATTTATGTGTGAGAGACACTGAGTTGAAAAGTAATAGAAGTTCAGAGACACCATATGTACTGTGTGTTAAATGACTTCATAAGGAGAGACGGAGAGACGCTGATACCCAGTCTTCCCCCAAGGCAAAATTCTTGCAGAAAGACAGTGTTGTTCTTTCTACTAATTTGCTTTTACTGATGTATTTCCAGACTCTACGTACATAGCTGTTTAAGTGTTCCCATTAATTTCCTTCTGTTTTTCCTTCAAGCCTGAGCTCCTGGAGTCAGGTGACTGCTCACAGTCTCAGCATTTCTGTGGTGGGAGAAAGCCCTGCGTGCTGGTTTTCAGACAATGCAGTGAAACTGCTGTCAGATTGAAAACCCCAAACATAGATTTTTCACACTTGGTTCCTGTGAGCCTTTTTCTTCATTGCTTGAAGTGTCATGACTGGAAAGACAACTCAGGATGGGATGGAAGGGGAATCAGAATGGGGTGGATTCCTCCATAAACTGGATGTGAAGATATTGCTTTGTCATAACAAAGGCTGAGATTCAGATCACAGCTCTCATGAGGTCAAGCAGAGCATTGAGCCTGGCTTTCCTGCAAACCAGCTGAATGTTGATTGTTGTCTCACATGATTACAGTGTCCAACAATTTAAAAAAAAAATTCTTATTTCTGTTCTGCTGGTGAGTAAAGCAAATTTTGTGCACTTGTGATAAAACTGGAGGTTTTTGCTCTTTAACAGGGATGGTACTACAAAGTTGCTTTCTCTCCTAAGGGAGAACAGAAGAAGACACCCTGTCAGGGTTACAGGGAACCAGGTATTTCCCATATATAAGGGAGAAGCACAGTTGGTTGGAAAGGACAGAGACCCTGGAAGGCAGTCTCAGGAGATGGCAGGTTCCTTGTCACTGATTAAAAGCTGGCAGCCTTCCCTGACAGGCTGTGTCTGCTGGTGTTGAGTCCCTGAGAGATTTTTATTAAGCTGCAGGCTTTAAAATCTACACAGCACTGAGCTGGCAGTCTGATGGGCACTGTAACCTCTGGGGAAAATGGGACTCCAACCAAAATCAGCCCAGCATTGGCCTTTTTTTAATTGAATACAAAACCTTTTTAACATAAGCTAAAAGGGAAACAGGAGGCCAGAACTGCATGGTAAATAACCCTCTGCAAGACAGGAGAATAAAATGAAGCTGTAGGCAGGTCTAAGCTCCCACTGAGCTTTACCAACAAGTCACTGTGTTATTAGTAATAGTTTCGGTGAGTTTATGTTGTCCCAGGCTATCTCAGCTCCAAAGGATTAATCTACGAGGCTGAAAACCCCATATTTTTTACCTCCTCTATTTATTTCTGTTCTTGTTTGTAGGAAGCAACATATCCTCTGTTTAAAGCTGTGGGATGAGAACCACAGCTGTGAATCCTAGCATTCCAACATACAGCTTTAGGCAAAATTCTTCACCATTGCATATGTGGGCAATGGAGTTATACTACCTGTCCATCTGCAGTAAATGAGCTGAGAGTTTTGGATGAAACTGCCTAATAAAAAACATCCCTGGAAGAGTTAGAGCAGAAACATGGCTGCTTAAGCCTACAGTCTCCATCCACAGCTGAAGGCTAACAGAGATTTGGCCCATGTTTTACCAAGCCAAACTTATGGTACTTTCTGATCCAATATCTAACAGGCCATTGAGAAACTCTTACATCTTCGTAGGTGAGGTGGACTGTCATCTTTGGGTCAATTTATAACATCTTTAGTTTAGATTTTGCCTGAACAGAGGCTTATCCTTGCAAAGGAATAAGAAATGAGATTGAAAACTTTTTTTTTTTTTAAATAATCGGTTCTCTTTCCAGGGAAGGAAAGAAGATGTTTTATGACCAGGGGCTGTGTGGTAGTCCTGGGAAGAACTACTAAATGGGAGAAGCAGTAGAGGTAGCAGCATAATGAAATCTTTAAGAACTTCACTTGTAATAGTTATTTTTTTAGAAATATATGAAACAACCTTTTTTCCAGTTGTGTTTGTAACTTCTTAGCTCCTCTGTTGTTGTGTTTTTTGGGAGGTGAGGGAGATTAACAGCCTTTTTTCCTTGTTACTCAGTGGTAGCACTGCCTAAGTGGAAGCAACACCCTACCATACTGTGGGCTAGGTAAGAGTGTAAAGTTTTTGCACAGTTCTTCCTCAAAATGTGTTTTCCTTGCCTAGAGTCTTCAAGGGGTGGCCTGCTTTTTATTATATCCTGCGTCGAGCAGTGCCCAATAACGCTGAACAAGAAACCTACTACATTTGGGATAATTTTTCTTCCTTGCCCTGCTAGAGAAATCAGCTGATACCCTAAAACATAAGTTTTGATGGCTTGCCATATTAACATGAATACCTAGTTAAAAATGTAAGTTATGTATATTATATACCGTTAAATTATTGGCCCTTTCCAGTAAGTACATCCGTGGCTTGCAAGTCTCTGACCTCCTTTTGCTGTGAGCAGTGTGCAGTGACTACAGGCATTGTGGAAATATAATTTCACTTCCCTGCCAATGCTCTGGAGTGACGATGCGCTCTCTTCTTATGAGGCAGCATAAAATTTAGAGGCTAGTCACGATGAAGGTAGTAAGAAAGAAACTTAAAGACCTCAGTAAATTTCCCTTCTGAGTGTTCCCTTTTCAAAGGTAAATGGTCTTATTCTTTGTAATCTCTCTTTGTGTGTTAACAGCTTTCACAATGCTAAGCCTTTTGTAAGAAAAGCACATTACAATCCCGGTCTGCTTTATCTCTGGTACAGGAGCCAAAGGAGGAAGAAGCCAATATATTTTTTTCTTTAGAGTCTGCCACATACTCAGCACACATGTACTGTAAATTCAAGACGTGGGTGTTACTCAAAAAGCAAGTGTGATGTCATGTGTGTTTTAATAGCCTTTGATTTATTTCCCCAAGTGCTTTATTAAGAAGATGCACAACAGTGTTTGGAAGCCAGATGCAGTCTTAGGAGGGACTTGGAGGAGTTAATTTGTATCTCCTGACTTTTCTTCCTTAACACAGTGATTTTTATTTTTTTTTTTTTGATTGGGCAGAAGGGCTGTGGATTCAGAACAGGGATTCTCCTTCTTATTTAGTATTTCTTTGTGAGTTAATCAGTCCAGTTTGTGATCTGAGTGAGTAGGAGTATGAATGAACCTACTGTGATATGAGAGCTGCATGATTCAGAGAACAGGATACTGGCTGGGGTTGGAAGATTTGTGTTCTGTCACTGTATGGGTTTGTGGCTATTAGATGGTGAAATATTTGGTTAGGCGTAATCAAGAATCAGCAAATTCATGTGTATCCAAAGTCAGCTGCAAGGAATCCTCTCCTGGCAAGGTATTACAAATGACATTCTGCAAGGTTAGTTCTGAGGGTGCAGTGATATAGGGCATTTTTGCCATTAGTCTGGTAATAAATCTGGTATAACTTCCAGGTTTTAAGACAAGCAGGGTAGTGAATCATGAAGAGACCTGAGGAAGTCACAGTGAACAAATGATTACTTAGTAAGCTGAGCTCCCTTGAAGAAATGTGTTTTAGTGCAGCAAAGCATAATAGTTAGGACAAGGGCTGAAGGTTGTACTTACAGTACTATGTACTACTGTCTGCTTACAGCATGGTGGAAAGCTGTGATTAGACAGTGTGTAGGAACTGGAACAAGCAGACAACTGAACATCGTGTCCTGTTGTGAAGAGGCCAAAATGGACTGTTTTGATCAATGGCTATGTCAGCTAAGGAGTCAGGAATTGAGTTTGTAAAGAAATTAGAACTGCAAAACATCTATTTTAAAACACTGATTTGGCATGAACTTTCTGTGACAATGTACAATTTTCCACAAAACTCTGCAGCCAGGATGGGATTTCTGGGCAGAATTGGAAGAGAAATGGAAAGAGCAACAGTGCATCCCATGGTTTAGGATGCTTCTGTGCTTCAGAAACAATCTGAATGTGCCTACAAAGGATGCCATCTGTGGCCCAGAAAGTCAGAGAATCCCAGCTGTTGAAGACTGGGGGAATATTTAAAGGAAAAAAGAATTAATGTTTCCTGAGGTCTTACGCAGGTATCTGTTGTTAACCAGCATCAGGCACAGGGTACTGAGCTAAGTGAACTTCTGCGCTGACATGAGATGCCCACCTGGATGCTGTGATAGCACAGAACTCTGTAGAGGTAAATGTGCTCAATGGAAGTGTTGCTGTTGTGATGTAGATGCATCACATAGCTCAAACAGCTCATTTCCATTCTGCTAAGATAATTATTTTACATTAATTCAGTCTAAATTACCCAATTCAGCAGAAGGCTAACTTGGTGAAATGTTGATTTGAATTAAAGAAAAAACATAAAATTAAACAGAACTGAAACATCCCCCTATGGACATACATTTAGCAAGTGCCTGAAGAGAGGTGGGAGAGGAAACCTGGTTTTTGGAGCAAAGAAAGTTAGAATGGTTAAGGTTAGAGTGGTTGCAGGAGGAGTCAGCTCTCCTGCTTGTATAAACTGGTATTAATTCCCTGAGCTGAGTCAGACTGCACCACTTCCTCCTAGCTGTTGACCTGCTCCAGAAATAACTTGTGGCCACTGACATAAAAGCAGCATCACCATTCTTATATGGCTTTTCTTCTTACTGTTGATATTATTTTGATAGCTGCTATTACCACTTGGCTTTTTAGTGTTATCAGAATGCGAAGTAAACAGAAAAGGTGTTTGCAAATACAGTAAGTGTAGCTATAAAGTTTATTCAGTCTATGTCCCATTAGAAAATAATGGTCAGTATTGTAATAAGTATAAATTGTCCAGCCCCTCTATTAATGTAATTAAAAAGGCATTGGTTTTGGCAGTTGGCTTCTCTTACTTTCAGTTGCTCTTTATTGTTTCAGAAGAAACCTGCTGATTCAATCAGTTTAGCAGGAAGATGGAATAAACCTCTTGGAGTAAAAAAGGCTAGTTAATTCGCAGAATTTATGTTGAAATTGCTTGAACAAAACTTGAATAGAGATATAATAGCCTAGTTTTGTGTATGTGGATTATCTCTGATTTGCAGTAACTCCTGCAACACTGGTTAATGCTGTGAAAAAAAAGGTGACAAAAATGTTTTGGTTTTTTTTTGTTAGTTTGATAAGGGAGAAAAGGAAACTACTAGAATTATTCATTAAACAAATTCCAGTTACAGAGGAGCTGCACGTTGCAACTTTCTTCCAAGCCAAATACGAAATCCAAGTGTCTCATTTAGCTGAAGGAAGGTCTAAGGCTATTTACTCCTGTTATTACAGCTGCCACTCTATCCTTTATTGTAAGTAATCCCATCAAGTCAGTAAGAATTGATCATTGAATAAGGGATGTCTGTTTCAGTTGTACAGAGGGCTAATTTGGATCAAATCAAAAATCTGCTTGACCCAGTACCTTGTCTTCAATGTAAACCTGCAGCAGATAAAGAAGAAAGGGTATAAGAACACAGCCAAATGTGTGCAATACTTTCCTGATGAAGCCTTCCAGCTAATACTGACTTCTGGCTCTAGGACTTTATAAAACAGCAGAAGTGTTTAATAGAGCTATTTATTAGCCCTTGGTGAGTGTGTTTGTGTGCAGAGTATTTTTCCTTCTCAGAATGCATCCATTAGTTGAACCAATACAAACTTTTAACATCCAGAACAGTGGACAGCTGAAAGGCACCAGGTGGTTGTCGGCCTGTTGTCAACTGCAGTGAGACCTGAATTAAAGTTTCAGAAGTGAGAAGTTTTCAGTGCCTGTAGTCAGCCAGTTATTCTTCTCTACACCTCTATGTGAAGTTCTGCTGTGTGATGAAAGCAAATTCACCCAGCTGTGATTTGTCTTATAAAATGAACATCCCACTCCCCATGTTGGATGGAGTGCCCTTCAAAATGGAAAAAGAAGTAAACGATAGAAAATGCAACTTGTGTGTAGCCTTCATTACAAGGAGCTCCATATGGCAGATCGAGAACAGAGGATCTTTTCAGTTTTATTGACTGCTCTTTAAGCATTGCCTTATCTTTTTAATGAATGGAGAAATTAAAAGGGATGACTTCGGAAAGCTCCATTAAGCAGTAAGGAAAATTTCTGGTTCTTTAGTAAATTCGTGCTGTATAAGTTTATACATACTGCTTACTAAAAAATGTTAGTGTCGAAGAATAAAGTGGTGGTGGTCATGATTGATCTTCAGCTCTGTATTGCTTCCAGGCTGGCTATATTGTTCCTACCACCTCAAGTATTTTTCACTTCGGAGAGGTGGCAGTGACCTTGTCTCTGAAGACCCAGCCTTGGGACATGTGACTCCACACATCAGTGATTTCTATTTAGTTAATGTGCTTGAATCTACAATGGAGACCTTACAGGCTCGTTGATTGGTTTAATTTTGTGAATGAACTTAGTGATGGCTGCACTGCCCTCTTCTGGTTAAATGTCGTGTAAAGAATTAAATCTGCCTTCTTTTTCCCTGTGTCATGGATCGACTTCCCATGAGAAAGTACTTGCAGAAATCTTGGTCAGAAAGGAAAAAGCAGAATGAATTAAAATTCTAGAAAGCTAGAATGCTGCTTCTCTGGCTTCCCTGCTTCCGTTTTTTCCTTTCTTGGTTTTGCAAAATTTTGTCTTGCTCTGAAAGCTACATAAATACACTTATTTTCTTCTGTAACATCACATAAAAGCCCAGAATTTTGTTGAATGCAATGTCGTAAACATTTGTCTTCTCAATCACTAAACCTCTAACAGGCTTTTATGTAATTATATATGACAATTTTACAGACTGTCCTGTAAACTGTCATTAAGGCTCTGGAAAGGCTTGTATGAATTTCAGTAAGCTTTCAATCAGGCTTATTACCAGCTTTTCCTATCCAAAGAGACAGAATGTTGTTTTCTGCTTTGATTTGTCTTTTCTGTGCCATCCATACGTACAAGAAGTTCTTATAAATTGAATTAATATTTGTAGAATAGTATGGTCCTTTCTGTTTTTTTGGGCACCTACCAATAGCATGCCTCTTATGAAAGCAGCCCTTGCACTAGGATTGTCATAGCTGGGTATCTGGCAAGTGAGGTGGATACAGCAGATAGGTGAGTCCAGTGCAGTGAAGGAGGAAGTGTTGCTGGCATATCAGGCAATGATTCACAGCTTGCTCCCCTACTTCTTGGAGGATTTCATACCATCTTCTGTTGGTATTTCATTCCTAGAAGATATTTGAAGTTTGTGAATAGGGGCTAAAGTTAATAACAGTGGACACAGAGGGTTCTATGAAGAATCGGACTCAGTTGCCTCAGTAGTATGAACAGGCTTATTGTCCAAGGGATTGAAGATGCTAAGGCAGAGGTGAGTTCTAAGGAAGATTTTTAATGAGACTAAAGGACTCTTTGTTTTTTATCTGATTGGCAGTTGCTGTGCTGTGTCAGGGAAATTAAGTGGGTGCAGGTGGGTAAGTTTGATTAGTGGCCAGCTAAGCCTGTTGTCCTTGCTGATGTGTTATTGGGATCGCTGTGCCCTCTGGGAGACAAAAAGGGAAAAAAATCATCAAGCATCCCACAGTAACTAATAGACTCTCCTGACCAAGCCTGGCTCCTGCTTCTCTGCAGCAGGGTGCCATGGCCTCTCTCTTGTTCTGTGGTTCTGTGTAGTGGGTGCAGGTGGTTGCCCTGAATTTTAAGTCACCATCTGTGCCTGGTACATGGCTGTAACATTGCTGTGCAGCTGTGGCAGAGACCTGTGGGGGACAAATCTCATCTACTCAGATCAGGAGCTGGCAATAGTCCTGCTAAAAGGCCCAAGCTTTCTGCTGCTAATTCACTGAGCCTCAGAAAAGAGTTTCTTCAGAAACTCAGCTTATCAGATATCTTTAATATCACTTTGTAATGTGTAAGTGAAAAAAAAATTAAAGATAGGATAAACTGCTAAGAAGCTTAGATTCTTTGTGTGAACAAGGCTGGCAGCATAACTCTACTACTGACAGAGTCCCGCAAAAATTAGGTTGTTAGACTCAAGGAGCTGAACCTACTGGCCTCTGAATCGGGCAGGACCTGTCAGCACTATCAGCTGATCTAATACCCAGTGGTACAGTAAGGAAGATGCACTGCTAGTGTTGCCTTTCTGCCAGAGTCACAGAGTAGACAAGTAATAATGTCTTCAGCATAAAAGGACTGTTCCATTAGTTGAAATAATAGGCTAGGAGTGGATTTGTCTGGAGTTAGAGAACAGAGATGTAGTCCCAGTCCCCAGGCAGGGATGTATGTGATTTATTTACTGTTTGTATTCCAGTGCTGTCATTTGCTGCACTCTGGGCTGACTATCTGGGGTTGATAATTTATTATGCTTAGTTACCAGTGCTACCCCTAAGTTAGACACTTTAGTGCTGAGTTGTTCACCAGCACTGCCAATCAGATGGTCTATCAATTGCCACAAGAATCGCTTCTTTCTGTCTTCATTCCTAATTTTCTAAAGCAAACTTTACTCTGAGCTGCTGCTTCGTTTCCTGCATCTTTTTTTGCACTGTCAGCCAAAGACTTTTTCAAGCAGGTCCCGATGGTATGGTTTCTTAATTCCTTGGTTCATTTTGAAATAAATCCCCAGCTGGTACCAATCACTGGGATGAATGTAGGTATGCTGGTTAGCTACTATGACAACTATGTCTAATTAGCTGAGCTGGTATCTCCCTTCCAGAATACCCAAAGGAGGTGTTTCATTTGGAGGTTTTATTTAGATAAGCTAGGAGTTCATCATTATGCACAAGTCCAGTGGTTGAAGACAGTTGATCTAGCTCAATAGCTTTAATTCACAGAGGCAAAAGAGACCTCGTGTTCCAGGGGTGACTACAATACTAGAGTTTTCCATTTGACCCTCTCTGTCTCTGTACAAAATAAGCTTCCTCATCCTGCTCACCTTGCCACAGCCCTCAGAAGGCACATCTGAGGTTCTTTGCCATGACTATTAATTTCTTTTGGATAGTTGGGCAACATCATATTTGGAAATGGTGACATGACTTAAACATCATCTTCCCTCTGAGAGGAAGCTCAGTAAAGCAGAACTAGGACCTAACTCTTAGGAATTTCCCGAAGGACTGTAAATGTCTGGATTGTACAAGTGGGAATGTAAGAGTCTCATGGTGCCAAGATTAGTAGCTTCCTGGCCAATAAAGTGCTTGTGGTGTTGATGGCTACATCTGTCCTGTATAATTCAATTATCTTCCTGAGTCTTGGCCTAAATGCATATTATATTCTTCCATGCCTATCAATGTGGCTGAAGAAATTTTGTTATGTATGATCTTTTCTTCTGGTGTCTGTAAACCAATGGTGAATACAAAGGTAAGCTTCCTCAAAATGAAGTTTTTCCGTTCAAATGGTAAAAGAAAATGTTTAGAAAGAGTAGTGTCAATCTCAAGGTGATGAAAGATGTCTGGCATATTCGATGGTAAAGTAGTTCAGGGATATGTTTTGTAGCAATGTTTTGTTTGTTTTTATCTGGTGTTGCAGCAAGAAATTTTGGAGTGTGTAATTTCTCTCTCACCCTCAGGTTCCCTCTTACGCTCTGCTATATCTGTGGCCAAGCCATAAAGCCAGTCTTGGGACAGTAGTGCCTTCTTTGGTAATTTTTTTACAGGGTTTGGGAATGTTTGTTCCACTTCCTGAGGGATTTCAGGGTGATTTGAACTGGTTTGGATTGTAACACAGTTCTTCTCCTGCAGACACAATTGTTGCTTCACTCTGGGGTCAAAGCCCTTCCTCTGTCTGTTTCTGTCAATGTCCCTTAATTATCCTTAAGTGCCAACTACCAAGGTAGCTTTTCTCCTCGCTTATTTCCTCCATTCTCTTCATCAGCAGCTCCCATCTTAAATACCACTAGTCTGTTCTTGCAGCAAACACCCCATAAATAAGCCAGAATAAAATATTACAGAACAGCCCTACATCTATCACATTTCCTATACAAAACTCTGAAATGTCCTTTATAGAAATTATTAGCAGCTCAGGAATCCAATAAAACCAGTAGATTTTTGGCCATTAATAACTTTAGGATTTTTTCCATTAAGTCTTAACATGAAATAATAAAAAAAATAATCACAGGAGTTTTATTTCATTTTCTCAAACAGTTATGTTCTTCTCTCATATATAAACCATTCTGACAAAAATACACTTAATTTAATATATTCTCACACTGCCACCCAGCATTAGTTTCTTGACTCTCAGCAATCTCAAGCAGTGTTGATAACTTCATGGGACCACTGCTGTGTGTGGATGAGTCAGCTTTCAATTTTCAAAGTAGCTTTACTTTTTTCTTGAATCCACACATTATTCATACAAAACATAGCTCACTTTCTGAGGTTTGTTGTGGCCCTCTCTCAGAGCCATGGTTGGCATCACTGCTACAAGAAAACCTAGCATCTTCAGTTACTGTTTACAGCCACCTGACCTAAATGGTTCTATAGGTACCACAGCTTTCCTTGCAGAACATCATTGCAGATTTTATTTGGTGATCCTCTGCAGTTAAGCTAGAATAGCCAGTCGAGTCTGAGCTGCATCCGAGAACTGATTTTTATTATCTATCTTGCTGATGTTTGAGATTATCCAGGCCATTCCCTTTCTTTCCTTTTTATGGACCAGTAAATTCTTTTTGTTACCCTGGAAATGTGTGCAGAGTTTCATTTTTGTTTTAATTAGCAGCTGCTGGGAGAGTCCTTCCCTTTTTGAACCCAATCACTTAGTCACCTTGATTAGGCAAATTGCTGGTGAATCTCCCCCATAATCATGACTGTAGTTGCATTATTAAGCATCTCTTTCTATCCTACACGCAAGTAGAGTTCAAAGGGCAGAACAAGACTGTCACCTAACAGTAATAAGTACAGTGGCCAAGAGAGCTCTTTTCAGATGGAGGAGGCTCATAAATAGAAGTTTTGTATCATTTGAGAATGACTGAATCTCATCATTTGCCTTGCTGTAAAAGGAAGATTTGATTGAAACTGATGAATGGTGTTGCTGCAATAACAGCCCCAACTATTGTTTAATGCTTAGACAGCTACAAATATATCAGTACTTTAGCTATTTTGCTATAGGCTTTCCTCTCCTTCCACCAAGGCCTGGACCTTTCATATCTCAGGTTGGTACCTTCCCAGAACTAGCTAATCTGTTCCTTCTGATGTTCAGTCAGTAAATTCCATTCAGGAGTTTTTCTGAGAAGTTTTGCTCTGGCAGGGTAGCATTTTCTAAAGTGAAAAAACATCTCTGAAACATTTCTAAGTGACCCTGCAGCTGACTGACCTGAATTTCAGTTTTATCTGTGAACTTTCAATGTGTGTGAGGTTTTCTGTTTTGTTTCTTTTCTAACCACCCCTTCTAGGCAGAAGCACAAGCCTCTGAAATAATGAAGATTGTTCAGGCAGTGACATTACGGATGTCAAAGATACCCTTTGAAACCTCTCCAGGGCTCCTGGAGAGCTTGTAGTTGAGATGGGAAATTTACACCATGATGGACCTATTTAGCTGGCGGAAAAAAATAGAATTTCTGTTTTATGAGGAATTTGGTATTTCTGAAACTATAGTGAAAAAGACTGAAACTTATCACTAAACTGATGATGTCATTCAGCCAGCTAACTGACTAGGAAAGTTGGTTACATCCCTGGAGGATGTTTTGATTCTATCCAGAAACTGTCACTTGATGTAAAACATCCTTACGGAAAACGCTATTTTGAGTGAAAAAGTCTACTGGGACATATCACATTCTTGTATGGGTGGGACAGTAACAGAAGGTATTAATCTCAATGACTCTTCACAAGGGAAGACTCATTAGCAGTGTGGTGATACTACAAGACAGCCAAACTGGACATCCATAAATCAGTGGGCCTGGGTTTTCTATGGTGTGATCTAGCTGCAGTCAAAACCAAATCCTGGAATAGTGGGGCAGGAACATTTCAATTCTGCCCATGTGTCTGAGCAGCCTGTGGGCTGACTGTGTGTGGAGGCATCAGTGAACCTTCTCCCTTGGATACGTGACACTTTTCTCTTTTGATTGACATATCTCCATTGAAGCCAGTTTGAAAAGTGTTTGCACTTGAAACAAGTGGAGCAAATTCTAATTTGTCTGGAATGGGCCCTCCTGTTAAATGTTAAACTGACCTTTTCAGGAGAAATTTACTTGATAGTTCTAAGTGAAGCCCTGCTTTAAGCTAAACCTGTCACTACAACATGATTAAATTCATTTAAATGTACATCAGTTGCACATATTATTAATGGAAATTGAAATTGGCCTAAATGGTAACCATAAATTTTAAAACACGGGGAAGAGGATGGAGATAGAAAAAACCACACATGATATGAAGGTTAAGGTGCCTTATTCACCCAAAGATTAGGAGGGCTGAATAGTGAACTTTATTCTGAAGCAGTGAAAAATCACTGAATACTGTTTTGCATATTTACAGGATTGCACCAATTTTAATCCACTGAAGAAGGGAGATTCAGTGCATTTTTTGCAGGGGATTGATCTATGGAGACCTAGAAGAACTGGTCACAGTTGTTTGGTCTTATTTCACCTGCAACTGGACCTTCAAGCAACAAATAATCAGATTTCTGGCAGCCTGTTTGATAGATGGTGGAGGCACATGTGTGCATAGCTAGTGCTGAAAGTGGGCTCCTGGGCATACCTGTGCTACAGGAATGGCTGCCCCCCAGTTGAACTGCACATTTAAAATCTTTTACCCATTCCTGCCTCCTTCCTTTGCCCACTATCCAGCACAGCAGTTCTAGTGCTTGGCTATTGTGAGGACTGTTACTTAAGGTGTCTGTTCTAATTGGGTCCTAATAAATCAAAATGAAATTGAAAACCTTCTACTTACGGGCATTTATCAGTGAATTTCCATCAAGCAGGAGGACGGGACTTGGCAAGCATCTCCCAGACAAATGTCCAGGGACTTATGAAGGTTCTTTTTGAAGGTGTTATCCTTTATGTAGCTGTGTGAACTTTGTGATTCAAAGTGAAAATTTGAACCTTTTGTAATTAATGTCTTGTTCTATCAGACTTGGCTTCCACACAGATGAAATTTTCCAGCTGTTCTGGGACATAGAGTGCTTCCATGTGGCACTAAATAATACTCCGTACATATAGCCAGATAAGTGCTTCTTTTGGCTAGGTGCTAAGTAGGCTGCATTGTCCACAACCTGGAAGTAAACACTAAGATCTTGTCTGTCTAATGTATGATGGATTATTTTCCTTTCCACTAATTCTCTGACAGGAATATGAGTGGGCACATGGAACGTATGGCCCCACCTGCCCACCGGCCTGAAGGGGATACATATTGCAGCCTGATTGAGGCCATTGCACTAGTAGTTACATGACTGAGTTCTATAGAGCAGTAATATGCCTGGGAGTGATGGTCTCTGTTGGAGGCAGGATGTGGCATTACACAAATTTGAAAATTTATGTAGCTCTTGAGGTCACATGTGTGATTTGAGTATCAGTGAACACGCTGGAAGACAAGACCTTTTTTTAAAGAAAGTGGTAGTGGCTGAGAATGATAGTAAGAAGGTAGAAGGATTTCTTAGGTACTTGGCAAGTTCCTGTTGGTAGCATTAATTTAATGACTGGATTGTTTAATTAATGTCTTTATGCAGTCACAGCTTTGGAAGGACCTTTCTTATTTTAATTCGAAATAAATTAAGAACAGATGGCTTGGGGGAAAAAATCTTCTTGTCAAATTTAGTGTAGGTTTTTTTTTTAAGGCACTTCAGTATTGTTCTTGTGAGTAATGGATGAATATGGCCCATCAGCAAGGATTTTAGTATCAAGGAATCTTTTCAAGATGCTTCAATCTGCAGTCTTTTTCCCACAAACAGGAAATATAGTAATGCAAGATGCTTTGCGAGGCAGAGCAAAATGGTAACTTGTGCAAGGTATTTTTGATTTGGAATTTACAGCCTAGCTTTAACTTTCTTTTATCATTTACCAGTAACATAAAAGCAAGATCCTGTTTTCTATGTAGGTTGAACTGATTGAAAGATGACTTTCAAAATCAAAGAACTGGAAGAGCTGAGCTCATTTCTAGACTACCAGCCTGCAGTTCCTCTATGCTCAAATGCCAGTGTGTCAGTTTGCTAATAGGCTGTTTGAACACTTCACCTTGACCGCATCTTGCTCTGTTCTTAATATGTAGCACATGCTCCTGACCATTTTTTGTGCAGAGTGATTGGGAGCATGCATTCTCCTTAGGCCTAGGAAATGGTATTAATCTTCTGCTGTGTACTTTCATTTCATATCCTGTAAAAATCCATCTTCTGCTACTGGAGTTGACCTAAGGTTAGATGTCAAAGGAACAAATTACTGTCACTTGCTGGATACCCCAAGAATAGCTGTAAATAGCAAGCCTTATAACCCCACTGATCCTTGAGATACGTGATGATAAATATGCTTCTCTGAACCAAGAGGAAAAAATAAAGCTGTGTGGCTCTGGGTGATGCATATTATTTGTAACTGACACAAATGGTACAGCTGCATCATCATTCAAATGGTTTTGAAAAGAAAGTAACACTCATATTTGCCTGCTTAAAAGCATTAATTAGTGCTTTTTGGGTACAGTAATCCACTAGTACAGCTTTTAAATCCAACAAAAACAAATTGTTTTTTAGAATATTAGGTTGTGTGGTAGAGTAACAGTCTAGCTAACAATTTAGCTTGTTCACTACCAGGACTCAGAGAACTAATTGAAATGTTTTCAGTGGAACAATTTTCTGCTGGGAAATGCAGCATTAGTCTGATAAATCTTTTCTAATTTTTTAAAAATGAAATATTGACAGAAAATGTTGAAATGATTTGAAATTAAAAGTGTGTTTAGTTTTAATTTTCTCCTTGTTTCATTTGACCTTTTTTCCTGTGGAATGACAGCCAGACTGTATTATAAAACATTCAATTGAATGGATAATAATTCTGGTACTAGTGGTATAAAATACTCTGAAATTATTACTATTCTTTTATGCTTAAGCTCTTTTTTCCCCCCTGTATTTTAATTCTATCCAGACTTTGGGAATAATCATAGTTTAAAACGGTAAAAACATTTTTTTTAATTGCCTAAGGGATGGGAATTCGATCTTTAAACTAATTTTAATACAGATTAGTGCATGAGGCAGGTTTTTAGCAGGTTTTAAAATGCTACTGATTGAGAGTTACTCCATAATAACAACTTCAGAGACTTGAACAACGATTTTGAAGACAATGTCTTGGGCTGTCTGGATCTTTTAAGCTTTCTAGCTGTTGATTTGCCCTGGCAGGATAGAATGAAGATTGCACATTGTGTTGCAAATGCTTGGATGGTGCTAGCTAGAAAGCCTCTTCTGCAGGGCATGTACTAAAAGCCAGAGAAGAGCTGCAACATTTTTATGACACAATAAAACTCCTTCTTGCTCTTAATTGGAGGTGGGCTAGAGCAGTTTTCTGGATGTATAGTGTGACTACAGATGCTAATACATGCTGAGCTAGTGTATCAAACCTTGTCACCCAGCTCAGCCTGCTGTAGCGATGTTTTGCATGGCAACACCCACCTTTTCAACAAAGCTAAAATGACCTCAGTGTTACACTGGGGTGGGGAGCATAGGACATGTATGGTTGTCTCATCTCACTGATTAATGGAAAAGCATCCTGTTGTGCTGCCCTCAAGCTGCAAAATCCATTAACCACCCCTTGGGGTGCCTGAAATTTATTCTGGCCATTACCATCAATTAGAAAGTTAATAGTGTGATGATTACTGGGCTACAGTCCTAGATATTTGTGTGATTTACACCAAAGTGGGGTGGAAATGAGAAGATGCAACACTCAAAGAACCACTTATTAAGTGAGAATTTGGCATTGAGGGTGCAGTGATGTCAGTGTGCCCCATGTAAACATATGTCAAGAAGAATCATTAGTCATTCTCAATTCTTCTAATTTAATTTAAATGTAAGGAACGAAGAATGAAGAACGATTTTAATATCCATCACAGCTAAGATGAGATTTATTTTTTTGTTGATGGATTGTTAAACGTGAAAGTTTGATCAGAGGTATGCTGTCCTATGGCTAGTTCAGTAAGGTGGGAGGATCTGAAGAGATACACGTCACCAGAGCTGAAGCAGTTAGATATATCCACGTTGGCGTTTTGATGTTACATCATTTTACTTTTTATTCTTTACTTTACTTCTTCTTTAGCTTAATCCCTGCTTAAAGCACATGAACTATAAATAAAGAGCAGCCAAGATTTATTAATGAAGTGAGGAAGAGGAGGCTGGCGAAAGCATGGAGTTGCAGTATGGCTGGTCCTAAGCTGCAGAAAGGCCTGTAGCAGACAGTAGTGTGTCAGGTACATGCATCAGTTCAGTGTTGAAAGGCCTGGGCTGCTCAGTCTTAAATAAACAATCTTGTGTTCTGCCTTAAAAAGTCCACAGGAAAAATTCCCCAAGACTTTCCAATGTGATAACCTGTGAGGGTGAATGTTATACAGCAGCAGATAGACACCTAGAAGTGCTTTAATACAAAGGAATGGTCACAGTCTGACCTACGAGTCAGAGGGGAAGGAGGACTTACAGCCATTCAGAGTGTCACCTCAGGAGAGACACTTGTACAAGTGAAGGCAAGGTCTCTCTCTTTGCATGGAAAGGACACAGGATTTACTATGTTTACATCTTGCCGTTGCTCTTCAAAATGGAGATGTAAAACTCCTCTCAAAATATGTCAGTCTTTGTGAGCTAGACAAATAATTCCCATTAGAATTGGACAAGGCCTTGGGGCATTATTTATAAAATGAGTTAGAAAGACATCCAGAGGGTGAGAAACATCCAGGTGGAGCAAGTTAATTTGTAGAGCAAGAGTAGCTTTCAATGACAGTAAAGATAAAAACTGGGGGAGAAAACCCTGAGTTCCTCCTCAAGAGATAAGCTGTGGTCAGAAATTGTTACATTCTAGAAAAAATACCAGTGTTACATGTGAAGAAATTAAAACAGGCATCAGACCAAAAGTGACATCTATCAATGGCTTGTGAAAGGCTTAATAGGAAGAACATGTGAACTTAAATGGTTGGCTGTTGAAGAAGACTTTGTCATTACTAGCTTTTGTGAAACATGGTGGCATGTCAAAAGTCCATGAGAATCATAAAATCATAGGGGTTGGAAGGGACCTCTGAAGATCATAAAGTCCAACCCCCCTGCTGCAGCAGGAAATCTTTAGCACTTGGCTATAAAACCATAAAGGAAAGAGTTTCAGTTTAAGTGATGAAGGAATAGGACCTCAGCCTAGAAAGATCAGCAGAAAGAAAACATGCAAAAATCAATGACTCTACAGCAGAGTTTACAAACTGGCTTAAAACATTGCATGCAGGAATACAAATACACTTCAGAATTACCAGCTCCAGTATTTTTCACATTCAGACATGAAAGATTGTGTTTAATGCCTTAATTATATCTTTATGCAAAAACTTGTTCAGTGAGAGACTTTTGTAAGAGCAGCCTGTGACTTCACAGTTCCACACCCTGTGATCAGAAAGACTTCTATCCAAAGGTCTGCCCATGTAGAGACAAGTACGATAGCAACTGGCAAATCTTGTGCTCAACTGGCCAGTCCCTTTGGAGGCAAACCAGGTGGCAAATGTAGTTAGGCAGGAGTTTGGAACAGATAATCTAATAGTTGCTGCTGTTTTTTACGTAAAATACCTGTCTTCTGCCAGGGAAGAATTCATGTGCACAAGGAGAAACGGGCTAGAGCCCATCTCTTCACGTTGCTCCCAGTCAGGACAGGCTGCCCTGCCCTGCTCTGCTGCTCCTTAACTACATTACAGGTGCCTCTGGTCCTGCCTCCCAAGGCTGGCTGCCACTTGGACAGCAGTTAGAGCAGCAAATTAAACTGAGGAGAAAGGAAAGTGAGGACATGATACACAGATAATCTTCTCATAGTGGAGGTGGGGGAAGCAGTCGCATTAATATGTGAAAACCAGGAATAACTGGTGGAAAAAGAAAAAAAATAGTGAATAGTGCCAATTAAAGTGATTGCTCCTTAATGATTTGTGTTATGACAAGGAACTTTGTCTTTCATATGTTAAACATATGTCTTTCATGGGAAGAAAACACCCTAATAGGCAGGAGACATGGTGTAAGGAACTTGAAGTCTGCATGTAATGTGTTTCTTTTTTCTTATTGAGTTTTCCAGAAAGATCTTGTGGCAAAAGAAACCTTAACCAAACAAACGACTGGTTGGTTCTTTAAGTCTTCAGCAGCTTATGCAAAATAAGTACAGACAACCTTAAATTTCTAACACAGGAGAGTAAACAGCAACTTGCTAGGGAATTTATTTGATCTATATATTCAAACTGACAGTCCTCTGAATTTCAGTCTGTGCTTCTTTAGAAAGAAGAAAATTTCCATAGGGTTCATGTTACTGGTTGATTCAGAATGCCTATTATAATTGTGAAATATGGGTAGGAATGGATTGTGATATATTCATGACAGTAGGTGGACTAATGGAATTCAGTGACTTTATTTAAAATGTGCAGGAGTTTATTACAATACTGTAATAGAAATGTCATTTACCCTGACAGGAGGAGAGGGAAAAGCCCTGTCAATGAATAATAATGAAGTTATTTAAATGTCAACTTTCTTGCAAATAGTTTGCAAAATATAAATTATTCTACATGTTTCTAGTTTTGTTTTAATTTAGTACTCAGGGAAGTCAGAGCTTTGGTCCCACAGTTATGATATTTTTTTATGCTGTCAGATGTACTCATAATAATTAAAATGTTTATCTTCTGGGACATTTGCAGAAATCATTCTGTTTTACTGAAAAACTAGGGAGTCTGATTCTAAACAGCGACTGGTCAATTTTGGGATGGATTTAATGGCAGCAATTAAAATCAAAATGGTGGGACAGGTTTGAAGTTCAGAATTTAGTCTAAATATTCTGTTTCTGAGTATTTTTAGTTCAGTAACATACATCCACAGTGTCCTAACATACCTATTTTTTTCCACATTTAATTAGACTTGCACATACATGAAATCTCTCTGCAGACCTTCATATTTCAAACTCATCTGGACTTATTTTGACTTAACCTGTCACTGTAACTTTATCAAGCCAAAATGAAACAATTTATTCAAGGATTTAGATTAATTTGATGGAACATGTATAAACACCCTCCCTCCCCAAAAGAATTTGAGAAGCCATTGCAACATGCATGTCTACACAAGAGGTAATAAAACAGAGCTTACTGTTCAAATGGTTATTTCCATAGCTGTGGTTTTTCAGCAGATGGTTCAGAAGGCAGAGAGGTTTTGTGTTTTCAGCTCTGCAGGTCCTGGATTTACCCCTTTCAGATGATTTAGGCAGGTATTTTCTTCCTCCGCTTATGTTACATAGATGCACGGAGTTTTCTCTGCAGAACTTCAGAGAAGCAGCTTGCCACACAAAGTGTGGAAGATGTTGGTTGATACATCTGTTCCCCTTCAGATAACTGGGATTGAATTGTACATTGTCATTGCTGCCTACACTCAGCTGAGGTCTATCTGGCTTTTGCAAAACACAGTTTAGGCTGGCTTCCTGGATCACCAAATGGCTGATATGTTTTCATAGGTTAGGAGTCTCATGCTGCTTTATATACCCATTTAATAAGACACATTCAGAGCTTGTTATCCAGGCTGTTAATGAATGCCTGCTTGTATATACATATATAAATGTGTGTGTAGATATATGTGTATATATATAAAGAACAAAATGAAGGCAGGTTGGCAATACCCCCTGTTTAGATACCAACAGAGACTTCATGTGTATGCAGTGTTTCACTCAATACAATTATTTTGTTCCACTGCTCTGTGTGTGTCTTATCACAGTTTCTTTGTGTTAAAGCACTTGTAGTTGCCTGTCTGCTGTTGTGTAACATTTACCTCCTTGTTAAAATTAACAGTAATTGTAAAATGGTGTAAGAAAAACAACCTGTAACTGGTCAGGTACAAGAACTGGCTATTGCTAATTTAGGACAAGATGAAGAGCATGAGATCTAGTAGTAGCTCATTGTGTATTTGTGCATCTGCAAAAAATGTTTTTCTGAGCTTTTAATCTTTCAGCTGCTTTTATAGACGTTGACAGAAGTGTACACTTCCATCTGTATTTAACTTTACCTGTAAATAAAGCTATGAATGCAAAATAATTGTCTAGAGATTTGAAGCAAGAAATGGCTGGCAATTCTGACTAAGATTGCCATTTGCACTACATCTTCAGCATCTGTTTGCCTGTGCTGTGGCAGGGGTACTGGCTGCTTTTCTTTAATAATTTCAAAACAAGTTTTGTGTGTCACATTTTCTTCACTCCTATCGCCTTTTGCAGGCTCACCTTTTGAACTAATTGTCACTAGAATAAAGAAGAGCTGAGTTACTTCATTAATATATTTTTGCTTAATTCATCAAGTCAGAATTAGTCCTCACATTCTTTACATGTCTTTATCAGCCCAAACTTGACAAAGGATAGGTTTTTGTTTTTAGGCAGACTGCAGCAGAAATTCTAATTTCTGAGAAGGCTGGGTGGTGAAGTGGGTGGGGTAACCAAAGTAAACCAGCAGTCCTTGGCAGGGCTGTGTTCAGCATCCTGCTCTGGATCCCTTCATCTGAATGCTGGAACATCTCTGAAATAGTAACAGAAATAACAGTATCCTCCTTCACAGTCCTCTGAGGAAATAGATCACTTAGTTTATATGTGCTTCTGAGAGAGATGACCTTATAAAGGGAAAGATCAATCAGTAGACGAGAATTTGCTGTTCATGTTCTAAACAACAAAGGTCATATATGCTCACAGGAATGCCTATGTTCATTGGGGAGTGGAAGGGAAAGAAAATGCTACGGTCGTAGACCATAGGTCAGTTGTTATATGACTAGGACAGATACATGTAAGTGTTTTGATGAAGTTCCTGAATAGAAAGACTCAACTTTAATGCAAATCCTCATTTTAGTGCATTTCATCTTAATCGATAAAACCCCAAGCTTCTGCCTTCTTGTTTTATTAATGTACTGATGGCAAAATCTGAAATCCCAGAAGCTGTGGTATGAATGTAGGTGCGGAACCTGATCCAGAAATTTAACGGCCTCCACACCCTTAAAAATAAATAATAAAAAAATGGAGACATTAAGTGAATAGCTTTGTCAATTTAGCCACTCTTTCCCAGTCAGGAGAGTACCTGGAAATAACATGTGCCTAGGGTTTACTTTTGAAGGACTGGGTTTGGAATGATTAGCAGAAAGGAAAATTTATATTATTGCTTGCAGGTGAAGTTCTGTATGGACCCATTCGTAAATTTGCATCTCGTCTTTAAAAATGTATTAACTGCAAGGATATGTTATACTTTTAAATGTCTCTGTAACCTAGATACACGTCACTTTTCTGCAATTTGTGTATACCAACTGTACTGTTTTGGGTCAATTATCTAAATCCCCTGGATATTAGGAGAGAATTCAGGAAAGCGTGAGCTGCATAATGGACAAAACCTCTGCTGATAATTGTTCTTCGTACTAGTCACATGTTAAGTGTAGATGTTACAGGAACTTTGAACGGTTTTGCCTGTTCACTTGTTTTGTTCTTCCCCAAGACATCTAGTCAGTGTCTCTGTGTCCAGCCCTCATATCAGAAATACGTTATTTTCTTTACTGAATAGTGGCTCTTAAAGGAAGAATAAAACACATGTCCATACTCTCTGCTAGTCCATGTCAAAACAAAATAAAACCATTGTAGGTGTAATGCTTAGGTTTCCAAAAGGATATCGATGGTTGTTGCAGGAAACTGAACTCTAGTTTCACTGAACAATCAACTGGAACATGCTGAGGGAAGACTCTTATCTTAACAAAGTAGAGGAATCTTGGAGTATACAATTAATTGATAACTTCAGTCTCTTGCAGTTTGCTATTTGGCATTTCTGACAATCATTATCATCTTTTATATTCAGAATTTAGCATTTCTTATTATACATGTTTATTTTAAAATGCTTTGGGAAGGTGCTGGTTTAATTTTTTTAAATCTAATTTAAATGCAAATTATAAGCACTCATGTGATGCTGTGTGTATATAATTAAGTATCATTATATACTACATGAATCATTCAAAAAACTCTAGAGAGCCATTCTGCAATGTAAAGCATGACTTATACTGAAAAGCTGCCAAGTGACTTGTGGTTGTGTGATTAAGTATTTGTACTTAGGAAATCTCTCTCTGAATTGTAGGTCAACAGATTATGGGACAACGTATGAGAAATTGAATGATAAAGTTGGCCTGAAGACTATTTTGAGCTACTTGTATGTTTGTCCAACAAACAAACGTAAGGTAAGTGAAAACATGGTTGGCTCATTTTGACTCTATCATGCAATTTCTGCCCTTGTGATCTTTCCCAGTTTTCTGGATATCTGTTAATATTTAAATGGCTGGAAACTCTCTGTTTCCCTCCTCTTGAAAAAACATGTAGCTTTACCAAAATATAAGCCAGCTCGTATCGCTATCATTACCTACCAGTGTACTTTAGGAAATATACATTACCAAAAGATGGCCATTAAATGGATAGGCATAATAGGTATCTTGTGTTTAATTGTTTGCTTACCTTCTAGATGATGATGTTTTTGTTGTTTGAAAGTGAGAGAAACTCATTAAAACGACAGAAATGCATCTACAGTGGCCAGACTGTATGTAACATCATTTGTCTTTTAAGTGCTCCCAATAGTGAACCAAACAGAATTTGACAAATTCCTACAGAGAAAATGCCTTTCAAAGCCCAGAAGGTTTTAATCATGCAAGCACCCTACTGACTAACAATTTACTAGGAATTTATAACTCTGACATGTTAATAAAAGGCATCTGATGCTACCTGTGAGATACATACTTGACAAAATGTTTGTGATTTGGAGGTATGTAATAAGAAGGGACAAAGCACAGTTCTTAATGATGAAGTAAGACTTGAGTTCTCATGTATGTTAGCATATGGATATGCTAGTAAACAGTACCATGTTTAAAGACTGTCCTTTGCATGCTGTTTAAAAAAAGGTTTAACTCCTGTATTTGTTGATAGGCAATTATTATTACTGATTTTTTAGTGTGGAAACTAAAAAGTAGGTTAAACCATCCTAAAATTACTAGCAGTTTCATTTCAGATTTCCTCATATATTGGTCCAGGAAAAAAAAAAAAAGAATGAAAATGAAATCAAAATGTGATTGATTAAATAAATGGCAGTGGTGACACCACTGTCCTCTTGACTTAATAGCTGTGAGGCTACAGTGCACATGCAGTCGGTAGAAACCCCAACTCCAGCTCTCTTCCATCTACCAGAGGGAATATTAACCTGGCTGGAGTAGTTTTCTCCCCTTGCTTTCTGTCTTAGTGGATAGTTTGAGTTATTGCATCAGCAGAAAATGCTAGTCAAGTCTCCTCTCTGAAGAAGGCTGTGTATATTTGGGCAGCTTGAGGTCATTCTGATGCTGTTTTCATTATATTGAATCATTTATGTATTCTTTAAGACAATTTGGAAGGAAGAGGGAGCTGTCCTAACTAGAGAGGACAATGCTTAGCTTTGTTCTCTTGTAGTTCATGTTCAACTCAGGGTTCAAAAGAAACAGGACTTCTAGGCATCAGTCATTTGACCTGTTAAGACATTAGTCCTAGGTTGATACAAATCATGTCCTAATGTCACTTGCTTTTTTTCCAATTGACTGATAGGAAAAATCTGGAGAGATAAATGATCTTAAAACAAAAAAGTGTGGGTTGGTGTCTCCTGATAACAGTCAGGCCTGGGATTAAATGGTCTCAAATTAGGAGACAGATGTCATCTTATTGCAGCTGACCCCTGAAGAACATATTTAGATTTTCACTAGAAGCTAAAGAGTGAAATTACCAGATCACTCAAATGTCATTCAGGTTTGAGGTTTTTGAAAGGTTTGTTTCCTGACACAGAAACTGAGGTTTGGAGGGTATATATATCATCATGCCTGATGTTTGTTGTAGCATATAATACTGTTCTCTAGAACTAAGAAGGATTTTAGCTCGGTAAAATCTGCATGATCCCTTAACTATTGTGCAGAGAAACCAAAGTAGAAACAAAGTGTTTTGCAAGCATATTAAGCCAATTTAAGTCCAGACTGGCTCTGGAAATCCTTCACCACCTCTGCTGCACCTTCCCACTCCGTCCCTCGCACTGCCACCCTTGATTGTGTAGCCATCTGGTGAGCTGGATCAAGGACTAATCTGCCTCAAAGCTAATCCTCTTTCCAGCTCAAAAAACAAACAGATGAAATGAAAAAGCTTTCAAGTGGAATGGTGGAGCTGCCCATTCTGGCAGTAAACTGCACTGAAGTTGGACTATAATCAATATGGGACAGTGCCAGAGGCTGCAACACCTGGGATGAAAGGACAGATATAAAGGTCTAAGATTGAATTTTCCAAAACTTACTTCAGCAGGAGCAGAATTAGGTCTGCAGGGAAAACTTTTGGAGGCCCTGCTTATGCTGTCTATTTCTGTAGAACATGAAGCCCTTCCTCCAATGGAAGTTCAACTTTAAGCACCTAGCTAGTCCCCCATGATTAAGAGGGCATGAGGAACAGAGTGGAGAGATACATTATACTGCCACACTAAAAATACTTTTGCAGTGAAAGTGAAGATACTAGATCTCAGAGTCCTTATCGTACCTATTATAGAATGGAAAGCAGAAGGAAACATATTCACATATTTTGCCACCAATAACATATTCAGCAAAAATCTATGGATCCTGAGACCTGATTCCTGTGTCCCCCTCTCCCCCCACACCTTTCCACCCCTCCAGGAAATTCTTATGACTCTGAGAGAAACTCTTTTTACTCTAAAAGCGCATCTTGTTTCACTAATGTGTGTTGAGTGGGTAGCTGCTGACATTTTATTTTAAATGTGGGACTCAGTTACTCTAAAATCCATGAATTTGGATTTGATATGGTTTGTGTGAAAGATTTATACGCTACATCAGTTTATACTGGGCAAATGTGAACAGTGCGTTTTCCCTAAATATTTGTTGTATGTGGTAAGTGATCTTTTTGACTGCACCTGCAGCCTTCAGTGTTCTTTGCTCTGCAAGGTGTTCCTTGACAGAGAGAAAAGGCTTCTTCAGTAGTGGAAAAGAAATGATGCATTTTTTTGTCTTGAAGCTATTGGACGAGAGACCTTGCTATAACAGTGATTCATTAGTGGGCCCAGCATGTACTTGACATACTGAAGCTGCCTTCTTATGAAAAAAAGAATCCTTTTAGCACATACTTAACTGTTAGGAATAGTCCCATTGAAACGGTGAATGTTGAACTTTGCTGACTGGAGACTGATTGCTTCTAATGAAAAAACCAAGTGTATCCTGTATGTCCTCTTGTCTGTTCCTTGCAAAGCAGAACAGTTGGAATAATGAGCTGTAGAATGCATGTAATTAGATTTAGTCAAATAATTAATAGATTTGTTCATGAATTTCTGATGATTTTCACATTCTGGAAAAGAACAAACAGCAACATGTGTTGAATAAATTGTTTGTTATAATTTGTTTGCCCTTCTCCGTCTAGAAGAAAAAACATATATCTATAAATACACAGGATTTGCAGAGCTTCCCACATTCTATGAATGCCAGTTTCTTTCTAAAAGCCTTTGACTTCCAATTCTTGTCTCTATATTGAACAAAATTAAATCCTTTAAACAGACATTGCAGGCAGTGTCGTATTACAAAAGGGTGCGTTGAAAATAAAAATGAGAACAAATTCAACCATTATTTACAATTTAAACTAACAACTTCTTGCTGTTGCTTGGTATTTTTCTGAATTACAGTATTTTCTTAAAGAAATTACAGAAAATGGTTAGTAACATAGTGATGTATAAGCCCTGGCAATAAGAGAAGTGGAAGCCCTGGTTTTTCAGTATTCTCTCTGTTCACTGAATTACTGTACTACCTGGTTGTATGACTGATGACACTGATCAGAGGGGGAAAAAAGTTATAACACGTGGATCTTGCCAAACACACAGAGCCTGTCTGAGTATTTGTCAACAAGTCTCCAGAACAGAGAATCCCCAGTGTGCAATAAATCCCCAGGCTTAGGTAAGTCAACATCGGTTTATTTGGTAGGTGCATAGAGACTTTTGTGGGGGGAAAGAAAATTATTTAAATGCTTCTACATGAAGAAATAAGTGTTTGGGAATAATGCACTGGTGAGTTAAAATCTAAACTAAGATAGAAATCCAAGTCGATTCTTGAAAATATATTTTTGCAAAAGTTTGTCATTCACTTTCCTAGGCACTCACATGCACAAGTTTTATGGTCTTTCTTTGTAAAAGCCTTTCAGATGAGTTGCTTTTAAGCATTTAATGGAAGATCATAACCTATAAAAATAAAAAAAATGAATTAGTGGTAGCGGTGACTCTACAATTGGTTTAACTAAAAGTTTTCTTTGGCTCACAAAGTGCTGCTGCCTAATTTAGACACTGTATCCTTGTACACAGCACACTGTGTTCTTTGCAAAGAGCCAGTCTGTGCAGACCATTCCTTCTTTGTACTTTCAAGCCTCTCGTATCCGTGTTTCTCCAGTTAATTAATACAATGCTGGGTGATAGTATCTGCCAGCAACTTTTATGTTATTTATAGGACTAGTGCATCAAATATTTCCTGTGGGTTTGAATTTTTTTGTTAGTGTTTTTTGTTTTGTTTTCTCTCCCACTTTCTTTTTGCAGGCTTGCCCTGAGTTTTACCTTTATTCCACCAACTGTTCAGATTTAAACTGTTGTGCAGTACAGTGTCCTCTATTTCTCTCTAAAGATGAATGGATTATAGATACCTTTCTCTTTTTATATTTAGTGATCACCATTAGTGGCTTTCTCACAACACTTTAAGCATGGTCCTGTTGTGTGTGTAGCTCCAAGATAACAGATATTTATTGTAAATGTAATTGCGTGGGTTTCAATGCTGGCTAGACCCCTAACTACTTCAAATTAATTTCTATTAATGAGTTTCAAATGAAAGGAAATCAAAGAAATGGTGGCCCAGCTTTCTTCTCTTTCTAGCATGGAGTGGTGGTGGTAGAGAGAATATTTGGAAAATATTTCAGTCGGTCCAGACTGAAGATTTATTTACCCTTACTAGCTGAAATAGGAATGATTGAGTGCTACTTTGTGTCCTGTGTTATTAGAGGAGCTAATTTGTTTCAGGAGGTTCTGGTTTTGGAATGTAAACTGCCCAGTTATATAAAGGGTAAGACCCAGAACTGTGTACTTTGCAATGGCCTTTGGATCTACTCTTCCTGAGAGGTGGGGAAATTGTAGAGATGAACAATTCCACCTGATATTTCAGTTTATCTTGAAGCTGCTACTCTCGGTCGCTGAGATCAGGTTGGGAAGACTTGTAAATATCCTTTTTCTGACCTATCTCACCTTGGAAGCTTTCAAGAAGTCAGATGTGATGGCAGGTATCAATTTTTTCACTCACAGAAAAAAATGGTGTCCTTGTAAGCCTCTATAAATCTTGGTGTGAAGAGTATTGGTTTATATTAGAGGGGTTAGAACTCAGCACAGCTTTAAGCACACCTCACTGTAGACTGAGCCAGATCCTGTGGCTGTCATGGGATGGCATCCTTAGCAAATTAGGCACAGTGGGATACCCAGGGTCTACGGTTGATCAGTCATGCCAATAGCCCAAAGTGGTATTGTAGTCAGTTCTTGCAGAGGTAAAATAAATTATTCTGTTGCTCTTCTCTTTTCATTTGGAAGGAAAGTCCTTGTTAGCTGCAGGCTGAGAGTGTAGCCTTCAAAGAGACAGGCATAAGGGATCAAAAAGGCATTGTCTTACAGATGTGAATGGGGTGAGGATTTTTGTTGGTAGTGGTGGTGTTGTGGTTTGGGTTTTTTTTGGGGGGAGGGGTTTTTTTGTTTGGTGTTTTGTTTGTTATTAGGGGGTACCCAGGAGATTTCAAAAAGGTACTTAATGAAATTATTTCTTACCTTTTGAAAGGGAGGAACCTCTGTCAATTGAAGTGTTTTGCAGATAAAAATTTAATGAAACAGAGGTTTCATTAAAGGAAAACTTCTATTTGAATTAAACCCTGTCTAGTTTAGGAAGGTGTATGAAGAAGCCCCCAGATTTGTTTTGAATATCTCCTATGCTGTGACCACAGATAATGATTCTTCATAGTCTTATCTTTTACTTCAGAAATAATGTTTTGGAGAGAAGGAGCCAAGAGAATGTGGGGTGGGATTCATCCACTGGTTTGCTAATCTGATAGGTAGTTTGTGGTAGATACCACTACACATGCCTTTTCTCCAGTGGTCTTTCAGTGAGACAATATAGGGCTTTGTCCTCACTTTTCTTGAAATTCAGTGGCCTACATCTGTTTCATTCAGCAGTTTTGGCTTAAGATTCCACCTCCTGATCAAAAAAGAGTTGAAATCCTGAGTCGACCAGGATCAGCATTATCATCTTGGAGTGCAGAGGTGGTTCAATGGACTTCTGATAACACTATAGACATGTAAACAGTTCACTACCCACAGGAAGAGGGATGTCTCACCCCTCAAAGTAAGAAATTTTTTTTTTTCTTCACTTCAGCAATAATGATGGAATAAGTCTACCCCATCCCCCATCTACTGCTATTACAAGCAGTGGTGACTAGAATGTCTTATAACCTGTATCCTTATATCCTCTAATATATATTTTCCAGTTTTCACTTCTGCTTGTAATATCTTTAGATTCAAGATTAATGCTTCTACTTGTGCACCGGATAATCAAATATAGACTCAATTTCCATTTCAGAAGACTGCCTATTCTGTCTCCCACCACATATGAAAACAAAGATAAAACCAATTTTTTTTTAGTTATTAGTAGTTTAGACACATAAATCTTTGTTCATATCTTTTGGATATGAACTAACACAGCTGCAGTTCGGTGGAGTTTTACTGGAGTCAAGATCCGTAAAGTGGTGGTGACTGAAGAGCTGGTGCTGTGTTATTAGTCTCTAATACCGAGTTCATGGGAAACCAATAATTAACAAGCATTTAGTCCTTGTTAACAAAATGAAGGCAGAGCCCCATCTTTCCAAGTGCATATTTTGACTTTTGAAGTGTCAGTATTCACTACCAAACTTTCTGGTTCATGGCTATAGTATGTGACAGCTCTCACAATAGCCATTACATGCAAAGCTCTTGCCATTATTCAACATTCGTATCTCTTCCTGGATGTGAAATCAAAGAGCCCATTTATTCAGCTGCTGCTCTTGGAAGCCTATCAAAAATAGTGGCAGTTTTGACATTTTCCACTCAAGGTAGTACTACAGTTTGCTGTTGTAGAATTATGCCATCACAGAAGTCTCGAAGGGCACACTGAGGGTTGAAACTAATGGTATGAAAGTATGAGCCACAGAATTCAGCTTTAGAGCTGACATTCACCTAGGCTGAGGAGTGTCGAAGGTGTTATTTCCATTCTGACACTGACCCCTGTTTTCTACAAACTGGACAGGTAAAATTTATGCAAGATAATATCTTGTTTAATGTTCTTCAATTTTTTTTGTCCCTTTTAAATTTGTCACTAATTTACATTTGGTAAATCCTGGAACACATGATATCCCTTTTGGCAAGGGAGGATATATGCCAGCAGCTCAGAGACCAGAGGAATGATGTGTTTAGTTCCAGGCCAAATAGAGGCAACTGGCATTGGTGGTAGTGGAAGAATGTGTCTAGTGACAGAGCAAACCTGTCTTATCGTCAAACTTGTAGCTTCATCACTTTCCATAAAACAGGTTGTTTAAACCAGGAAAAAAGCCATTTCCTATAATATTGATTTTTTTTTTTTCTATCAAACTAGCTCCAAGTGGTTGAAAATGACCTTGTTCAGTGTCCCATAAAGTTGGACTAAAAATATTTTCAGCAGGGTTGTTTTCAGGATCTGAGCTATTAAAGATACACACCTAAATCTCACTTTTATGTCATTTCACTTCCATGTTGTGGTAATTCTTTGATGATGAAATGTGGAAATTATCTTGTTACTATATGACTTCAGAAGTTGGCCTCAAAGGGAAAAATAGTCTGATACTGCAGCATAACCATGTGATGGCTGATTTGTTGGGGTTTGGAACTGATAATGTAAAAAAATAACAAATGTATGAATATTGACCACAGGAGCTCTGAACTCAAACCACCCCTGCCAGGCCTGCAAAAGTCATATGTAGTACCTGTTAATTAGCAGGTAGCATTATCTGATGGGTTATGTGTAGCAGCAGATTGCAATTATTCACTCCTTCTGTAGTCCTGATATGTTATTATGAAGAAATTAATGACTAAGTGGCAGGATACTTGAGTGTTATACCTTCTGTCTGGCTGTACTTGGAGGACAAGGAGAAGAAAGTGAAGGAAATAAGAAAAATACTGTTGATCATGAAACTTCTGTTTGGTAAATGCAGATAAAGGGGAGTGATGGCAAAGACTAATAGATATAGATAGAAAGTTGTCTACTGCTAAGAAAATGTAGAATTTGACTTGTATGCAGATAGCGTGATAATTAGAGACCAACAAGTGATGACTTGTATCATATTGAGAGTAACAGCTCATTGTGGAAACAGCCAAGCTTCTTGGAGAAAATGGAAATAGTTCAGTCTCTAGTATGGAAAAGATATTGCAAAACCTGTAGGTGAGCTTTCTCCTTTTAGTACCTAAATAAAAGGTTTAGTTTTCTTGTTGCAGGGACAGAGAGAAGTTGATCAGACCATGGTGAATATTTCGGGCACACTAGAACCTTCACAATGTTTTTGTGTACGTTTGCTAAGAAGGATGTGTGAGGATTTGGTAGTAAATTTTGAGTGTTGCCAACTGCTCCTGAACATTTGGGAGCTGATACATTGTTCTGTTGCTTTTTCTTAAACTGTCAGTGCAGTTAAAAAACTGGTGGAATATTCTCAGAAGATAATAAATGTTTAAATTAAAATCTTATTTGACAAGAGAGGATCAAATTTACAAAGTGTTCTATTGCATATAGAATGTTATGAATAATGGATTTTGCTATTTAGAGAAAAAATTCATATTGATTGGAAGCACTTATTCCTATTTAAGCCACCATATTTTTTTCTGCTGAGATCATCCAAGGCTTTTCTGTCTTGAAGAGATGAATGTTAAATTGACAATGTTTAGGGGGTAGAAACCTAAAATCATTTTGTTTTGAAAAATTTCCACTTTAAAATTCTTGAGATTTACCAAGATAAATCATATTGAAAACAATAGAACTTGATACTTAAATGACATTCTTAATCACTTTGCTGATTCTTGTTAGAAGTCTGCCCTTAACAATTTCAAAACAGTAGAACACTGAACTCCCCTCTGCACATACGTATTTAGGTCTCTGAGGGCCTCTGTGTAAAAATAAAACCTCTTCACAGTCTCCATTTCGATTTACTTAATTCCTTCATGAGAGGAAATAAGGAGAATTAGAAGGGGATTCAGCAGACAGCAAATGGCAATGGAAAAAAAAGGACAGAATTATATTAGAAGTTTAAGTAATCTACAATAGCTGAGCAATTTAGATGTAGCAAGAACTTTCAGATATTAGTCCCCTGGGGGGGACACTCTTCAGGTATATGAACAAAGAAACGTGAGAATAAACTGTGATCTGGCCCTTGTATCCCAAATTCCCTATGTGCAGGCATTTCTCAGGGTTTTGCCTCTCCTGCTGAATAATGAGATGCTTATGTACTTCTATGAATATATTTTTTCTGCACAGAAAGAACAAAAATACAGATGTATTCACTATGAATCTGAACAGTTAACAACAGAACCTGCCTCAGTTTTTAATGACTAATCTTGCTCCAAGATTAGGTGGTGTATGTTCAACAGACAAGATTAAAAAAAATTGCCTTTGCCTGTTTTAGGGCTCCTTTGCACAGCAAATTGGACTAGGTGATCTTTCGAGGTCCCTTCCAACCCCTAGGATTCTGTGATTATTTTGGTGTGTTGGTTTTGTTGTGTTGTTTGTTTTTTTTTTTCAGCCAGAGTAGGTTTTAGAGCATGGAAGGGTTTAGCCTTGAGGTTGCTGGCCTCTCTTTGTCTGTTTGCCCATAGGTTCAACACTTTGTGAACTCTCCTCGCCTCTTGACCGTGCTGTCTACTCTGGATGTAGCTTTCTGATGAACACAGTCCACTAGAAGTAGTTCCTTAATAATAGGCATGGCAATGGGTTTACAGCAGTTTCTGGACATTATTCAGGACTGAGAACTTAATGTCATATTACTGTGACTCATCCTTCTGCATCAAACCTAAGCTGCTTCTGTCCTATTTCTAAATTAAGAACTTTGGAAGTAGAGGTTTTTTTCTCTGTCTTTAAACAGGATTTGTTCCTTTGGTTTCTGAGACACAACTTGTCTCCCATTTATTACTATTATTAATGGTAAATAATGAATACAATAGCATAACAAACCTGAAGGACAGCAGTTGTTCTTAGTTTTTGGGACTTAGGGAAGAAATGCAAATGTATTCATGTGTCCCCCTGAATTAATGTTTTTTAGCTCCCAGAAGGTAAAGAACGATTGCGGATGAACCAAAGACAACCAGACCGTATCAACTGGGGGAAAAGAGTGTAACAGTTTCTCTGCCTACATCTTAAGACCCTCAGTCATTTGTACATTTTGTTTTAATAGGTACTTGAGAAGAAATATTGTCAGTCTTAGTTTATGAATGAGATCAAATATACATTTTGCTGGTCAGAAAATAATCAGCTGCAAAGACAAGAACACAGGATTTTGATTGAAATCCTAGCCTCAAAATCGTCTTTTCTCCTAATTCATGTAATTCTGGAAGATCTAATCTCTTTATGGCATTCTTTTCTGGCAGGAAATCCCATCCACACAGTTTGTACCCTTCATTTTTATTGCTAAAAAAAATTAAAATCTTTTCACCACAAAAAAACCAAAACCAAAACCAACAAAACAAAAACACCAAAAACCAAACCAAAACAACCCAAACAACAAAAAAACCCCACCAAAACAACAAAACTGCTTGGGAGAAGAGTAGCACTAGGCCATTGTGGAGGGATAGAGGGAGCTTAAGTCAGTCAGTCCAGTGTAGCAGTGGGCAAAGTTCACAAAGCATCTGCTGCCCCAGTCCCCTGAGTCTCTCACACCAGCATACACTGTAATATTCCTTTTTTTATCTTGAGAATAAATTTCTCCCCCACCTTTTGAAATATGTCTGGTATTTTGAACCTTGGAGCTGAGAGCTGTCTTCCAAGTCATGTCCCCTGTTCAAGTGTTTCACCTTTCTCTTTTTATAATACCTCTACCAGAAGAACTCTTCTGTGTGTTCCAGAATGCCAAACCTTTCCTTTTGCTAACGTTTCAAGTGTGTTACTGACATTTACAAGCTCTCACAGGAGCGTTCAGTCAATTACCACCAAAGATTCCCATTGTTCCAAGGAGACTGACCTTTCCCCTTGGGCACCAATTAAAATCTATTACTTTTATTCCCATGGTGCTTGCTGTAATTGGAACTCTGGCTCTTTGCCAAGTAGAACTTGTTGGGTTTTCATCTCCTTTTCTTCATTACTGATACTTTTCTAAAGATAGCAGGAGTGAAAATTCCAAAACATATGTAGATACTTTGAGGAAAACATTATTTTCATGAATCTTTAAAATTGATTTATTTCAGGAATGCAAGAAAAAAAAAGGAAAAATCCATTTCTTTTTTTTTCTTCCTTCAGCCAGAGTGCTTCAATTATTTCACAGCAGAGATTTGCCAGCAACTTAAAAACAAACATGCCGTGGGCCTTGCTAGTACTTAGCTACTGTGCTCTGAAAGTTGATGGGGGAAAAGTGGAGAGCTGTGTGCCTGTCAAGTGTCTTGAGCATCAAGTCCTGTCCTTTCTTGTATTACAAACCACTAGAAAATAAAAAAAGACTATAAATACTGCATTACTAGTAGCAAAGCTGCATATTGTAGTTTAAACTCTTGCTGTAAAATTATATTTCTGTGCTTATTAAGTCTTTCCACCAACTTTTGTTTCCTCTTTCAGTTGGAATTTGTGAAGTAGAAGTGACTTCTGATCGTGTATGAAAGGTTTGTCCTCTATTGAAGATATCCATCTAGAAAGCTAGTTGGACATCTCCCAGAACATCTATTTTGGTGAAAAATCCAGATTTTGAAAAATGTTTTCAAGTGTTTGCTTTTTGTCGTCGTTACTTATTTGGGATCTTTGAGGTTGCATGAAAACTTCGTATGTTCAACCTATTGCCAAACCCTCAACACTTCCTAAGGAAATAAGTTATTTGTTGTCTTGATATCTACAACAGAAGGCAATTCAGTTTAAAGACCATCATAGTGTACAGGCTTACAGTATAGATGGCTGGGTATAAAACAAACATTGGTGAGTTGGCTAGAGGTTTCATTATGGTGACAAAGAATTCTGGAAGATCTAGTGTCTATCAGTTTGCACAAGTGTAATTACAAGATAGTTTGACTTGCCTAGAAAATAGCCGTGTTGTGTATCAGCCAGTATAATTCCTGCCAGTGTCTCCTTGTCTGGTAACTACAGAGCAAATTCTGGTTCCTTTTGCTTCCTGTTTTTTGTATAAGGCAGTCTGTTTTTGTTGCTTACTCACTTGTTTGGCTCAAATCTTTTAATATTCTAGTACTAATAGTGGAGCATACTTTGATATTTTTGTGCAAAATAATTTCCATGCCTTCATGTCCCAAGTCAAATAATCATCAAGACCTTCATTTACCAGCTGGCACCAAATAATTTTACACTTGGTGCCTTAGATGAGTCACAGGTGGTTCTAGAAATGTGCATAGTTAAGACCAGGAATTCATTTTGCTCCACCTACAAAGCTCTGTGTACAGAGCTACAAAGCTCCTTGACTAACTAGAATTCTGCACAATGCTTTTCCTGGGTCTGTATTCTTGCTTTAGTGGAATTTGATGGAATATTAAATTTCCTTCCTCAGAGTGACTTGAAACTGTTCTTTTTCCCCTGCACACTGGGTGGGATTTAAATGAACCAAACCTGTGAACAGCCACTGAGCAGCATCACTGTTGAGTAGGACCAAGAGATAAAACTTTTTTTTCTAGTCCAAGGAGTTGCTTGGGCATTTTGGTTTTACATCTATGTTTTATCTTAAGATTTCCATGTCTGTGCTGGTTCAGAGGACCACTTTTCCACCATCTTGTCTAGAAGAAGGAAATTGTGTGACAGTGCTTTACAACATTCTGGATTTTTAATGCTTTTTCTGTTTGCTTGTTTGCTTTTTCCAATTCCAGAAGATTGTTTTAAATGTGAATCAGGCTCAAGATTGATTTTTATGTCTCATAAACCTGGAAAAATAAAACTTTCTGAACTGGGGCAGAATTAACTGCAGGAACAGATTTGTCAGGCCCTGCTAGATATTGTTCCATATATTATGGGGAAAATAAAAATAGCAAAAAAACAAAATTAAGAAGTATTTTATAGAAGGGTTTGAAATTTCCCTAGGATAAACTAAATGTCCTACCTAGTGCCTTTTTTTTTTTTTTTCTTCTTCCCTGTCCATCTTAACAGGTAAGTAAAAGATAATGACTTAGCAGGCACCCCTCCAGGGATGAATGCAAACTTTCTATCATTTGAAGCAAGCAGGAGGCAACTAGGTTTGCATGATAAAGAGGCAGTTTATAGTCTGTGCTGTTAATGTGCTTTACTATTACAAATCCAAAGCAACACCAATTAATCATTAAGCCTTTTTATACTGGTGATAAAAGCAATCATGATTCAGGAGTTTAGACTAGATATTAGGAAAAATTTCTTTACTGAAAGAGCAGTCAGGCTCTGGAACAGGCTGCCCAGGGAGGTGGTGGAATCACCACCCTGGAGCTATTAAAAAAAAGTTAGACATGCACTTCACAGCATGCTTTAGTGGGCATGGTGGGTGGTATTTTGTTGTTGTTTGGTGTTGTTGTGTGTGTTTGTTTTTCTACTGGGTGAATGGTTGGACTTGGTGATCTTAGAGGTCTTTTCCAACCATAATGATTCTGTGATTACAGCAAACATAAGGAGAAACAGAAGTATTGAGACTTTCCTGAGAAAGCCAACAGGTAGAACTCACCTCAACCTTTTTGCTTGCTAAACGTTTCCTTCATAGCTGAAGAGAATTATTGAAGATGATGGTGGAAGGGGGAAAAAAAAAAAAGGTCCAAGAACCTCTTTCTAATGAACATTAATAGAACAAAATACGTGATAGCCTTTATGGGGTCGAATAACACCTGACCTGAGGTTATTGGTGTCTGAAGAATGTTTGACTTTGGCCTGAAGCTTGTAATTACATTTATGTTACAGAATCTGTCTTCACCTTCTGTAAGACTTTCTGGCTGGGTTAGTCTGACTTTGGGTTTTTGCTTAACTTCCATGTAATTTTCTCTGACTCTAAGCTACTGCTCTGAAAGGTAGGAAGAGCCGGTGCGTAACCGTTCTCTGGAAACAGCTGTCTCACTCTGAGAAATCTCCCACCCTGTCTTCACACTGCAAGCTCTGACAGGAGGCTGCTTTAGGGGGGAGGCAGCAGATACTGGAGATTCGGACCTCGCATCTGGGTTCATGCCATACTAAGACATTTCCTTTAATGTATTTTAAAATGTCTGAAGAGTGTATGTAACATTTTCCTGATTTTGCAGGCAGTATGAGTTTGGCTGGTTTTTTGTACCTCTTGGACAATAGATGCAGTGTAAGTTTGTATATTCTGCAGTGTAGCCTCATGGAGCTCAGTCAGGAGGGTCAGACTGGAGGTTTGGGTTCCTTTATCTAGCTCCCTGAAAACACCATAGATATAGCCAAATCTCTGTAATAGTTATAGCTTGCTAGGGCATCTCCATCACAGAGCCACCTGCAGACTGATGAGGACTCCAACATGACTAAAGCTTAGGCTTGGAGTATGTCTCTCTTGTAGCTGACACCTACAAGCGGTAGGCTGGCACAGCCCAAGGGAGCTTTCAGCTGATTCAGCCACCCCCCAAAAGTTGCATGGTCTTCAATATGGGTTTACAACAGCCTGTCAGGAAGTTCAGTGCTTTCCTTCTGTAGTTAAAACCTGTGTCACTCAACTGATGTCACTATTTGAGTGAACTGAAATGTATTCATATCTGTAGGAGTCTTACCTCCCTAAAGCAGTGGGGAGGTGACTTTAAGAAATGTAAGAATTTTTAATAATCTGGGTTTACTTCTTCACCTGCTTCCCAACTTGCTGCATGACTTTGAAAAAGCTGTATTGGTGCTTTGCACCTGACAGTGCTAGCTCTTGACCTGTGCTAAACAGAACTGTATTTCAGGGAGAAATTCTAAGTCTTTCGCAGGGTGAGGTGCTGTGTAAGTACAAACAATTTGTATTAATAGTCAATTCATGTGCCTAATAAAAATAAATAGGTTCCCACTTTAAAGAAGGTTATATTATTCAATATATATAAATTACAGCCACAGTAAAGCTGCATGTATAGGTTGTGTTTGGAATTACATAAATAGGTGCTACATTATACTGTATACTCTCATACATTATTGCTTTGTGAGAGAGATGCAGTCTGTACTACTAAATGGGAAAAAGAAGTCTTTCAGTAAAAAGACATTTCCTTGGCTAGATGCACCAATATTTTATTAAAATGTGAATAAGTTAAGCAGATTCATCAGAAGGATAATGAGAGAGCATTATTTTTTCTGGGTGGAAGATGGTTAAAAAAAAACAACAAAAAAACCCAACCCCCTGAACAGCATCTCTCTAGATTATCTGCTTTTAAATTCCAAGCAACAGAAGGGAAGAATTTGCAACAGAATGAAAACCTCAGGAAAAAAAAAGTCTCCTCCTTTTGAAAAATCCATCCCTAAATGTCATAGAATATTACTTGATAATCTGTCAAGTCATTCACACTGAGGGCTGCTGTGGTCAGTTTGGGTTTAATCTAAAGTGAAATTAGCCCAAGTGTTTCTTCCTTCTGTATCAGACTTTGATCCCATGCGGTCTCTTTCCCAGGTTCTCTCCAGAGACATGATGATGGTGGTCATGATCAGAGATAACAGGTGGATGTGGTATTTTTGTCTATCTTTGGTGCTTTGGCAACCCAGATGAACAATGAAACTCTCTGAACTAGGCTGACAGTCATATGCATGACTGTGCAGGAGCGTGTCTTGCTTCCTTCTCTGGACTGTACTTGTAAATCAGCCTGGCCACTGGTAGTGTCTGGGGCCAAAAAAATGAGTTAACCTGATGGTTAAACAGGTCACCACCACATTGCAAGGGAATGAAAGGGTGAGAGGCTTCCAGTAGTCACCCAGTAAGAATACAATGGGTGCAGGGGTGGGTGAAGTTTGCCCTGGCTGAACCTGCCTCTGTTCCTCTCAGACCACTGGAGGATCGAACACAGGGGAGGGATATCCAGACCCACTCCTCTCAGCCCTGTGAGGCCAGACGGGTACGAAGACTGCAGGCAGGCAGTCCTTGAGGTTTTAACAGTGTAGTGATCACAGAGCAAACTCAGCCTCCATCTCTAACTTCATTTTTCATTTGCTGATATCCACCTGTGAATAGTTCGGCAGGGAAAGGTGCCACAACCTTAATTATCCATTTAGCACTTTGCTCAGGCATGCTTCTTGCAAAGTGCCCATCCCACCACCTTGGTCCTAAACCTCATTTTCAGTGCCACAGTTCTATGAAGGCATCACAGATCATGATAAGTCTAGTTTAAATTGACCAAGTGAAATGTGGAAGATATATCATTAGCTAGACTAATAACCTGTATAAGATTCTCCTTTTCTTTCTGATTTCCTCCTTTTCTGCAACCCCTTTTAGCGTAAGAGCAAACAGAGCTTCAAACCTCCTATTTTCCAGACATGGATGAGCACTGCTCTCCAGACCGTGCTTACCCAGTTGTGTCTCCTGTTTTCCTTCTCAGTGGTCTTGGGTCTCTTCCTTTGAAAGCGATGTGGCATCATTCAGGGAACAGAGATAAGAAAAAAAGAAAAGCCCAGGGTTTTTTTGCATTTGACTTCTTTTGCTCTTAGTGGCTAATCGTACCTCTCTTCAAAGACTTGCCAAGGGGGGGGGGGAAGTAATGAACTGAGCTGTAGCTCATCACTGCTACGACATTTGACTGACATTTTTGAAAATTTCTCCAAGTAGCAAAAGCATTTAATAGGGGCTAATATAGCAACTAACAATGCTGGCACACAGCACATGGTGATGCTGTTCAGACAAGAAAGCTGGGGTGATAGAATGCTCTGTGGGGTGAGAACATGGATTTAAGAGGGTAGATGTGTTTGATGTGCTAAGTTGTGGACTTGGTTACATAGGAACTGAGAAGATGACTCTAAACCTACTAACAAGGAGGGTTTAGATTGAAAAGAGTTATTCAAAGTATTCATAGATAGGATTTTTCTGAAAGACTTTTCACTTTGAATTCCTTTTAATCAGCCTTGTGTGTCCCCCACAAAATGCACACAAACTCATGCAAGCAGATCTGAAGACACCTGGGAGCCAGTCTTAGCTGGTATACACTAACAATGCAAAATGTTTTGTGGACTAATTGTCTAAATCTGTATGTTAAAGGTTACTTTATCTGCTTCTGAAATTAGATTTGATCAGTATTTGTAGAGGACTATTTTTTAGAAATGGAAAGGCATGGAAGGTGAAATAAATTGCTTTTCCAGGGTGGGACAGTCCCTGGGAAAAATTACTTCAATGCAGAATAGGAATAATAATTAACAATAACAAAAAAGAAGGAATCTGAAGGATCTGTTAGGAAAGATAATACTAAAGGAACAGAGAATGTCAAATATGGGTCTCTGAAGTGCATGTGTTATGGATTTTATAGAGTGTAGATGTGCTCAGTGATAACCAGACTTGGCTTGTTTGGCTTTTCTAAAGGTGGGGAAAAAAGTGAAGAATTTCAGACATTTCCTTCTGATGAAGACAAGAGTTTACTTTTTTAATCATGAACATTTCTGAGAAGCAGTGTAATAAAAATAAAAAAGTCTACATCTGCTCTTCCCATTGTACCTGAAATATACCTTCTTCTAGGACAAAATGTATTTGGGCCTATTTCACAGCATGTGGTGAAACTACAAAAATGTTTGTGAAGAAAGGAAGAAGGAAATCACCTCTTTCTGAAGCTTCAGGGGAAATACAGGCAGAGAATGTAATTAGCCGAGCTAAAAAATGCCTGAGAGAACAGAAATTGCCAGCATTGTTCCTGCACAGTGTTGACAACTTTAATGAATGCAAGTGGTCAGCACAGTAGTTTTAAGTACAGTCTGCAGCCCTGCAGTAAAAGAAACCCAAACCAAACCAGTAACTACAACAAAATTAGAGGTACATTTTGGGAAGGGGAATTTATTTTACCATTTCTCCTAAGTATGTAATCCACAGCTAGGATATCTGGGGAGGGTAAGTATATTTTCTAGTCAATTCAAAGGAAAATGTGATTATATTTTGGTGTTCAGTTAGCAAAAGCAGTTATGGGTGCAAATTGGAGCATAGGAGGTTCAAGGTGAATATCAGAAAGAACTTTTTTACTGTGAGAGTGACAGAGCACTGGAACAGGCTGCCCAGAGAGGCTGTGGGGTCTCCTTTGCTGGAGACATTCAAAACCCGCCTGGACAAGTTCCTGTGTGATATGCTCTAGGTGACCCTGCCTGGCAGGGGAGGTTGGACTAGATGATTTTTTGAGGTCCCTTCCAACCCCTAGGATTTTATGATTCAATGATTCTATGATTCTATGGAGTCTTAAAAGCTGCACTTTGGACTTCATGTATGTGAGAGAAACTACATTTATGTGCCTACCAATGTAGGAACATAAAGAAGAGAGGTTTCATCTCTGCTACCCCACCACCTTGAGGTAACCTTGCTTCTTGCAGTAGTAAGAATATGCCTGTATAAAACTGTTCGATGGCCCTGAAATATCCCTATGTAACAATCATGTAACAATATGCATCATAGTAGCTACAATATAAGGTAGGACAGGAAAGCTGGAAAAGCAGAAAGGAATAAATTTCCTTATACAAAAAAGGTCTAATTATTAGACCATAGCCTTGTTAAGTAATAAGCAGAGTAATTAACATATGTTGCTCTGATTTTAATTGTGATAATAGCTGAAGTAATTTGAAAAATATAAATCAGATTATCATGTTAAACAATATCCTTTTACCCTGCTTAAACTACAGTTACAAATTTAGTAAAAACTTAAGATCTTTGTTGAAAATAAGGATGAGGTACATTATGAATTAAAAATATGGGTGTACAGAGAAGAACACTAAGTGAATTGAAATGAAAACTTGTAAAAAAGAATACAAGCCTGTCTTGGAAATAATTTACCAGCTTTCAAATGCAAATATATAAAAGTTTTTCGTAAGTCATGGATCTAATTTTTAATTGCTATTCTACTGTTTGAAAATCAGGCACATAGGCTCTCACTTGGTTGACATTCATTTTACTAGGCTTAGATCTTGATCCAAATTCTACTGAAGTCAATAAAAAGACTCACTTTGAATGAAAAAATTAATTTATTCTTATTAGCATGTCAATAGAGCTGCTTCTTACAGTGTCCCACCATTGCATGATACCATCCCATACATGTACCAAAGATTATATTTTTTTTACTGCATGAAAAAACATTATTTGTATGAGAGGTTAATCTACTGTTATAAAGTATCCCATAATTTTTTCAATAAACCATAAAGCAGATTATCTTTTTTTTTTTCCTCCCCAAAATTAAAGAGGTTATGTAGTCTACTGTAGGGGTCTAATGCTTTCATTTTAGAGGGCAGATGGAATGAAACTGTTAGTCAAGTGAGCTGTGTTTTTTTTTTTTTTAATTCCATGCATTGAGGCACTTTCTTTTGGTTTGTTTCTTATTCTGTAAGAGTGAAGAATGCTTGCCATCCTGGAATCCTCTGCAGGAGTGATCCTGGAACATCAACAGCCCTAACACCAGCCTGTGGTCCAGAAGGCATGCCAAGGGGCTGGATTGGTGGATGTGAGCTAGCTAGATAGGTGGCAGAAGTTGCCTGCCAGTTTGCTAAACAGGAATGTTTAAGATGTGGGCTTTTGCAGACTTGCTAAGAGAACGTGAGCAGTAGCACTTAGTGAGGTTCTTGGGACTTCTAGACCTCTGGGTAAGCAGGTGGCCTTGTGATGTTGCTAATACTCTTGATGCATCAGTGTAGCAGCTCCAAGGATGCCTGCTTTTTGTCATAATTTTCATCCTTTCTGTCCCTTGGGCCCTAATCAAGATGTTCCCCAGGCTGACCATTGATAAACCATCACTTGACAAAGGATGTTCTGTTGCTCTGTGATGTGCTGAATTTCACCTGCTGGGAAAGTCCGAAATCCACATAGCCACTGATTCTAGCAACAGAAAATGCCAGTTAAAATAGCTGCTGACAATTTACCCAGTGCATTCTAGAGAGAAAGATGTCAGAAAAGAATGACACTGATGGAATACACACAAATACATGCATGCATGCAATCATACATATACAGATATATATGTACCAAAGGAGAAGGAGTGAACTTCTGTGTCCTAGTTACCAACTATCCCAGTCCTTTGAGTGGTGTATTAAATTTTCATCCCACAGACGTTGCAGAGTAGAGGAGAGGGAAGCTGGGATGGTTTTGCAGTTGTGAGTTTGGTAGTGGCTCCCAGTCATTGCAAGACAGAGCTGACAGGGTCTGCAAGAGCACGGACATGGTTTTAAGGAAGTCTCCTCTTCATAATTTCCTCCTAGTCAGGGTTTAGACTACCCACTGGACCGTGGAGCAGTATAACACCATTTCTGACTGCATACTATTGAATTTCTTGCAGTTGAATTGCTTGTTACTGTTCAGGCACCACAGGTCTGTTGGGTGATATTTTAGCCTGCAGATGAAGAGACTCAGATGTGTTAACCTGCTTGCTACTGTTTTGCTTTACCATTGGCTTAACTTGGGCCTTTCGTGAAGTCACTGAAGTCAGGTTCTATGAAGGTCTATAGGTGTCTTGCTCCCCTGGCTTCCCAAGATTTAAACAGGAGCTGGATTCCATCTTTCCTTTACGGTCTGTGCCAAAGTCTGATGCCAGTCTAAATTTCTGACAAGGGGTAGAACGCAAATGAAAAGTGCTCTGAAGGTCTTCTCATTTCTTCTCACTTCACACGGTTTGGGAAATGTAGCTTTTCTCATCAGAGTTGTGTAGCTAAGTATTAATGGATAGTAGCTACTCAGATGCAGCTGTAATGAACAGATATCTTCATAGATATAAATAGCTGTATTCTTTACTATTAATTTAGTAGTGGTTTGCCTGCATTCACCCACACTGAGGTATGCACTGAACCCTGCTCCCTTCTGGCTTCCCTTTTGTTGCTGAGGGATGACCCACATGCCTGATGTTCAGAACCAGGAAAACTCAGTGTCTGCCTTGCTGATAGCTGAATAAGTCACTGCAAGTTCCAGTACATGGGGACACTGGGTCCTTTTCTGTGAATCAGGATTTATTTCCTTTTGAAGTATTAATACTAGAGAGGAGATGTCTTCCTCAACCGCCTTAAGGAAGTAATTTACTATTTTAATATGTTGCTGTGGATTAAGAGGACTGCTGAAGGGCAGAATGGCAACCTCCTCTTTGATCCAGATGACTGGCTCTGAAGGTGGTGGTCATTAGAAAGGAGAAACAGCTCCATCCATCCTATAACTCCAGCTGTAGGGAGCCATAAAGCTGGCTTATATCAGGCCAGGTTTTCTATGTAGGTTGTGTCAAAGCCTGGCCAGTTCTTTCTGCATTCTTTTTTCTATCATGGTGCCTTTCCTAGTTGTCTAGAGGGCTAATGCTCTTATCCAGGCTTTCAGCATCTCATGTCTCAATTATTGCAATGTCCTTTCCCCTGCCCCTGACAACTGTGGAATGGCCATCTCTGATTAATTCAGAATGCAGCTGCAGAAGCCAGGCACCTGGCTTTCTGCCTCAGCCATATGACACATCTTTTTGAAATGCTCCCCTGTTTATTGTACTAAAATGAGGGCTGCTGGCCTTCACTTTCCAGATCTCACTAACTTTGCCATACTGCGCTGCATATTAGTAAGTTGACTGCAGCCTCTGATTTACCTGTGGTGCTTTTGCTTGCAACCTTTTCAATTAAGTGCCTTTATGTGGTTTCTCACTGTGCCCATCGTGCATGGGAGAAGATGCTTTCTAGGGAACATCCACTATCCCGTGCTGATACTCTCCTTAAACAAAAGAGGGGTTCATGGTTGGTTTGTTTTTTCTTCTGTCATTCATACAAAACCTTGATCATAGTTGGGTTTCGGCTCACTTTTGGTTGCCTTTAGTTTGTATCTTTGTGGATATTGTAATTTGTAATTCTCTGTGGCAAAGACGACTGGTGATACTTGCATGTTAATTAGAGCAACAGAATTCTGGACTATGATTGGGCTGCTGAAATGCTGAGTTAACACAAGTAATAATTAATGAAGTAGCTGGAAAGAGCTATACGAAATAATGCACCAGTCATCTGTCTGCTGGAACAAAAATGAGAGGAAAAAGATATGGTAAAAGTGAAGGAACCTAAGGAAGAAAGAAATGAAAGATCAAGATGGGGGAGGGATTGAGAGGATTAACAAGAGGGGATTTACAAAATCACAGGTAGGGGGTTCTTACAAATCAAGTTGTTTTGTGTTTTTTTGTTTGATGGGTGCATAATGCATCAAATCATTTGCATAACATTCCCAGGCCCTCCAGCTTAATCCTTACAGTTCTGAAAGGTTCTTCATTTGAGGGGGATTAAATTCTCTAGAGAATTTAGGTCCAGGTCTACAAGGAGGGTAAGCACCAATTCTTTTCTTCTTTTGACTGTTATGAGAGTTACACGCCTAATTAGGACTTAAATATTTAAATTAGGCTAAATATTTAGCCTTCTGTGGAGTTAGGACTTAGTTCCTTTTTTATTCTATTTACAGAAGGTTCATATTTCACTTGTCTGAAATAAGAGATGGATGAAACATAATTTAGGGTCAAAAAACTTCATTGTTTTCCTTCTGGGCCTGAGTTCTGGGGATAATTCTAGTATTTATTTTTATTAAAATTCTGAAATTTGCAAAATAATGTTTTGGGACACATTTTTTTAAACATTTCATTTTTAAGGGGTTAAACTAAAACATTTAGGCTTTCCTGATGTTTTTTCCTCTGAAAATGTTTCAGGTTAAGTTAGTTTCTGAGATTGCCAGGATGATCACTTCACAGTGGTCTTCCTGAAATCAGATTTTTGAAACATAAAATATTTGGAACAAAAACCTCTATTTCTGCTTGTTGGAAACCAAAGCCATGTGTCAGTCAGAATAGTTAAAAGACCTAGAATTTTCCTTGGATATCTTGAATGAACTGTGTCCTGCATGTGGCTTTTTGAGAATCTGTTACTTCATCTTCTTTGATTCAGATATGTGGCATTATCCCTGTTTTGTGGGCAGTTTTTATATAAAGGAAGATAAGGAATTAAGTAAATGACTAGTAAGTGAAAGGGGCCAGCCTGGATTAAGTAATTCTTGCCACCATAGTATTTGATGATTTTTTTCTTCTATCAGCTGCTGTTCTTGTCCTTAAATGTATACCTGTGTTTATCTGTGGGCGCAGACGTGGATCTGTTGCAAAGGGAGGACTGTGTGTGATTCATTGTATTGTATGACACAGGATTGCTCTTGTTTTAGGGTTGTGCACTCTCAGCTTCTCATCTCCTGTAAATCCATATTGGTTTCATCCATATCCAACTATTCTTAGAGGTGAAAGGCCAGAAAAAACCCCCCCTTGCAACTCCCCCAGATGTTCTTAAAACCAACTCAAGTGAAAACCCAATGAAATACTATTTGCTAAATCAAACCAGCTCTAAATCCTGTCAGAGAACTGATTATTGCAGTGGCTTTCAAATCCTGTCTGTGTAATCCTTGCTCTATTCTGGATTCTCTGCTAATCCAATACCTGCTCTTCCTTCTTCCACTCTATTTAGGGATATAGGCAATGCATTCTGTTCACTGCTTTGTTAATATGTCTGAACAAGGGTTACCAAACCCATCCAGGTGTTTTGCATTTGTCTGAGGATACAGATAAAACCAGAAGAAGTTGTAATGGGGGGAAAAAACTTAAAATAGACTTCTGAAATGCAGCTCAATCATTCTAAGATCTGTGTAGGTCTTGCTCATTTTTGGGTAGCATTGGAAGAATTTCTCAGAGGAATTATATTTAATGTGTCTGAATATTGCTTATACACCTATTAACTGTTTCTTCCGTAGCTGAATGCTCGGGGGGAAATGTCTGAGTGCTGCAAATAGTGACTGCCTTTGGAGGGGTTCTTTTCATTAATATTGAAAGGTCATTTTTTTTTCCCTTTAAAAAAGGGAAAAAAGAAAGGAAAAGGAGAAAAAGTTCACATACCCTGAAGCTGCTTCTACTTACTTAGAAAGTTAGAACTTCTTATATGATCAGATGTTGACCAGTCTGTGAAACAAACATTTTCTTCTTAAAATGATGTGTTTGCACATGACTGTATGTGCATTTGCACACACAAATTCTACTAAATATAGGAATATTTATTATTTGAAATAGGTTAACATTATTTTAACTACCTGTTCTTTTGGCTTTTTCCTTTTTATGAAAAAGGATTATTTAAAAAATGGGGTATGGTTTCCTCGCAACAATGTTTTCAGAAACTGAAACTCATAAAGGATATTCTGGAAAGAGAAATGTGGAGGCAAATCATCTACCTGACTTCTAGTATGTGATTACAGGTACTATGAAATTAATTGTCACAATGATTGTAGCCTGAGCCTCTCCCTTATATGCTGACTTCTTTACACTGTTTTTATACTTGAGTGACAGTATGGATTTATAGTCTAGGGCATAAAATTATAGAAAAATAATTTGCCAGGCTAACAGATGAACTACTAATGAATTGATTGGCATCAATATCCATGGATGTGCTCTTAAACTTGGCAATGCGAAGTGGCAAAACTTAGTTTAGGTCATAGCAAAACATGCTTAAACTAAGTCTAATTATCCTGCATGTATAAAAATCTATATGTGCATAGGTAAATGTCTCAGGTAACATGCAGTAAGTTGTTAAACTTAGATAAATTGACTGCAAGTGTGCAGATTTACTCCTGACTTGTCCTAGTATAAGCAAGATCAAAATTAGTTGATGATTCTTTAAAAAAAACCCATGAAATTTGTGACTAGGTTTTATGAAGTATTGATTTTTAGCATAACTAGTTATCCTTGAGAATGGACCACTAAAATGAGGCTCAGGATAAATGTTTCCCCTCCAAGGTGGCAGAATTTTAAGATCTCTTATCTCGTGATTTGTAGGGGATGGGGTGGGAACTGAAGCCAGATGAGAAACAGCAAGCAAAAAGCCTGAGTATAATATCAAGAGTATCTAACAGAATTTCTAACAATGTCTCACTTCTGTAATCCTGACTCTTGCATAACATTGTTGGTCTCTATGTTGTCATCTCTCATTGTAGAAATAATTTAAGCTTTCTGGGACAAGGACTTCACATTTTATTTGTAGCTGCAGTGCCTCTGGGGCTGTATAAATAGTGCTGTGGTTGGAAAGCAGAAAATTCCATATTTCCAAAGATAAAATTTTTATTTCTAGGCTGGATTTCCTTTGGCTACCCCTTCAATTAGCTCTGTTTTTTTGGCATTTTTCTAGAGCTTAATGTCTGAGGCCTTCTGATGTTGAAGACTCTCATCTTTGGTATATAGTCTAAGAGTTTTAGAGTGGACAGGAAACAAGGCTAGACTGAAAACCCCCTAATTGAGATCTGAAGAAGAGCTAATTCTTCTGGGTATAAAAAAGAATTTGGGGAGATTAATCAGTATTGATGCCACCTGACACAACGATTTGCTTCCAAATAAAACCCTTGTGTGATATGAATCAAGCTAGCCATTAACCTTTGGAGGAAGGGACAAAAAAGTCTTGCAAAGCATGTTTGCCTTCTGTAGGCTCATTACTAAGATTGCAAAGCTATGAGGTTGTCATTCTTGATTCCTTCTTGTAATCCAGACCATAGACTCATCAGGAGAATGGTTCACCAATCAAAAGAAAGGTGAAATTCCACTGCAGCTTAAGCCAGTTTGTGTCAAGGCTGCTGTAGGTCCTCTGTGTCCCCCTTCACACCCTACTCAATAGTGATGTATGCCATTTCCCTTGCATTGGGCCGGGCTTCTCCTGCACTGAGTTGGTTCAGGTTGATAAATCAGCAAGCAGGTTGAGTAGCACAAGAGGAGAGGCAAGAAAATCTGCAGCCAGAAGCAGGGGAGACAGAAGGATCCTAATACCTGTGATTTGTGTCAGACTATGTTTCTGTGGCATTGTTTTCTGAGGATATATACACACACACACACACACATATATATATAAGCTGTTTCTCTCTGCTGGTCCAGAGGATCCAGAGCTGTGTATATGAGAGATGTGATGTGAAGCAATGCAGCTACTCTTCTCCCATCATCCTCCCATCAGAGAAACAAGTGATAAAGCCAAAATAAGCTTGTGATTCAAGTTTCTTTATTCTTCTTCCATACGTATTTTGTCTTGTTGGTTGATGTCACTACTGTGAGGAGGCTTGAGAATAAAAATACCAATATGGAGAGGGCAAACTGAACTGGTGTCTCCTTAATTAGCTTTCTGCCAGCTCCCTGAAAGACTCTGGAAAGAAGAGAGCATGTCTAGTGACTATTCTTACAGACATCAGCATAGTTTTCCATTGCCTCTTAGGCAAAGAACAGATACAAGTGGAAGCTAGCACTGTTCTCATGCTTGGGTTTTGCTCTGGCTCTTCTCAGAGCCTTAGTATTAGGTTGACATTGTTGAGTTTTCTGGAGTTTTGCCATTTTACTCACTACCTAAATTGTCCCAGTGACTTTATTATACAGGAGAACATGGACGAGGTAGATCTGAGTATAATAAAAGGGGGAAAGCAGTGCCAAATCAGCACCTGACTCAAATAAGAATTTAATCATTTGACATGTTTCACTTGTCAGCTAAATTACGCAATGAGCTCGGATACATACTTACAAAAAAACCTACAAATGTGTCAATAGGGTAACAATGCTGGAAAGTTATAAGGTTTACATTTTTCTGTGCAAGTGCTCAGGAATTAGGGGAAAAAATCCACATCCTCACAACTGTTGACAAAATGCTTATAACAAATAATTGTTTGAGAGAATGTAAATAATCAGCAAACTTCCTAGAGAGTTGTTTAGCACGCAAAGTAGCCTTTGTTTTTAAAGGTTTTTAAAATTCATTTTAATGAGAGCAAAAAGCTGGCTGATGTTTTAGAACTAACCAAGTGCTGACATAAAAGCTATCTCATCCATGGCCCATGCAAATGTTGAACATTCACTGGAGTTTGAATCTGGTGAATCTTCTACTATAGCTATAGAGCAGCCTAATGTTCTTGTCAAAACAGATTTGCAAATGACCCATAAACCTAAGAAGAAACTAAAGCTGAAGGGATGCTCTGAGCAATATTGTTCTCTTTAGTGTCTTTTTGTCTGAATTTGAGTCATTAACAAGGTTTTCTGGATGCAGCTTCTATTCAAGCTTAATAAAGAAAAGAGGATGCGTGGAGGAGTGAACATTGGCTTATTAAGAAAAGCAGTTAATAGTTATCATATAATAGACTTTATTGGCATCTGTGATATTTGGTCCAGGCTGTGGAGACAGTATTTTTCAGAATCTCTCTAAAGAAGTGGGGTGTCCAGAGGACCAAGAATAGGATGTACTATCCATTGCATCTAGAGTAAGCCAGCCAGCTCTAGGATGACAAACGTCATTATTGATAAAATTTTACGTTAATTGTTCAGTGATCTTAGAAAACTTCCTCTGGTTACACTGGCTAAAAACTTATCTGCATGATTCAAATTAGTAGTCTGTTTGCATATATACTTAAGGCACTTAAACAGAGGTGAGGGGATACCCTGTTGTTGTTGTATGAATTCAAGCCTCCAGGAACTTTAATCCTCTGGAGAGATTTCTCTTGACTCCAGGGAGCTTTGGATCAAACATCAGAGAAGGCGCAGGATTCTTTGGTAGTTTATTGCAAACCTATTCAGAAAAGCTCTGTGCAAGTCAGTTTGAGAGCACTATTAGACAGTGACTGTGTGTGAAAAGAAACAGTAAAAAACCCTGTTATTCAGGAACTTTGAAACTTAAGAAAAAGACAAGAAGTATATCAAGCAAATTAAATATTATTTTAAAATATAGTAGAGCTGGTGACCTGAAGGAACTATTCCATCTTCAACTTCTATTAATGCATAATCTCTACCTCAGATTTTTTTCTCAGACTAGAAAGTTCAGCTGGGTGAATTTTTACTTTCTTTTTAAAAGGGGAGAATCACTGTATTCAAAGCTATTCAGAGATTGGAATTGAAATGACACAAAGTTCATGTTTGTCAACAACTCCTTTCTCTTTGTTGACAGTATGTCTATAGGTTGGTTGTCCCTTGAAGAAGATAAATACATGATAAGAAGAAGGATAGTCTTCTATTAAAGATATGCACTCAAGCATTTGAGGTTTGGCACGGGCTTTCTTAAGTCTTTTAATGGATATGCTGTTTAATTGCTTTGTCTTACCTTTCCATGATTAAAAGTGAAGGTAAGAACACTTGCTATACTTATGATATTCAAAGGATAACTAAATGAATGCGTGTGAGGTAATTAAATTTTCTGAAGATCATTGGCCCCATAGAAATCAAAGGTAGATAAATGTAATTATCATTCAGATTGATGTGAATTTGATGCCAATTATTTCTAAAGTAAAAATAATTTAAACTTCACAAATTACTTATTGAAATGTTAATAGTTTCTCTGCTTTTAAATGTTAAAAATTCAGCATGCCATTATCTATTAGAATTTGGGGAAATGGGGGAAAAGACATCTCTGACACTTTCTTGATGGATCAGGTACAATAGAATAATATCATGAGAGCTCATTAAGGAAATACTTTTGAAATAATTTATGCAATAAAAAGTCTTGGCAAATTCTACTGTTTATCATGTTCCTAGCTCTAATTCAGTGAATTGTGTTTTTCATAGTGACAGTACAACTGATGAGGATGGCAAATATCTTCTTGGAGACTCAAGAAGATTAAGCAATTATGTGAAAAAGAATGTCTTCACCACATTCAATAATTATTACAAAATCACACCACTTGTAATCCTGAGCACTATTTGATGACCCACTGTAGTTAGGAAGAACATCTTTTACTTTATTGATGTGACAATATAAATATATCATGTCTTAGTTTTCAGGGACCTGGATGTTCAGTGTATGCTTGTGGCTCTTTTAGGCAGTTCTTTTATTCCCTTGGAACATAATGTAACCTCAAGAGAAGGTTTCTCCTGCTAGTAGACTAAGGAAAGCAGAAAATTCAGCATTGATTCTGTCTCTCTGTGTGCTTTGTTTTTATTTGCAACCAAAGTATTCCTATAGCTGGGTTAGTGCATCATCTAGAGAAGGATACATTTATTTACTTTTTAAATGCTCCATTTATCTGTAACAATTTGGTTTAATAACATATTTATGAGCAGGGGCTGTGGTTAGAGTTGGTTGCCAAGGCCACTAACATTCTTGACTTTTTTGCCTCTGTTTTTTTTAGGACTGCCAGTCCTCAAATGTTTCTACTTCTGATTATGTCTCTGTGAAGAAATTAATGTCACATGCATTGGGCTGTTGATTTCTAGCATGTTAACTACTGCACAGTATCTGTCCATGTGCTCACTCTTAGTGTGATAAATTTGATGGTGCTTACTACCCATACACGTGGGCAACTAATGTACAATAAAAAAAGGACAGTTATCTTTCCTAGTGGGAACTGACTTATATAGCCATAGGTTTTACTTCTTTTCTAGCCTTCTTAGTCCATGTAATTTTTTCATTCACCCACACACATGGACTGAAATTAAACTGGTGTGCTTCACTGGTGTGACCTCTCTGTTATGAGGATCTTGGAATCTGCAGTGCGTGAACAAAATATAATTGACGCTTATGTCTCGAGGTGACAATGGCAGCAAATGATCAAGTGTAGTAGGGACTTCCCAATGTTATTTGGCTTCACCTCTGTTCTCCCTGTATTTCACACCAACCATATTTGTTGTGAGAGGCTTTCAACTGCATGTAATTCTGGTACTTTTGTCTTAACTGAGTCTAAATCACTTGAAAATGCAATCCTCTGTGGCCTCCGACTTACCTAAGCCCTTCATAGGGTAAAGTTATTAGATCTAATTTCCTCATCTCTCTACTTTTCCCAGTGCTTGTGTGATCTCTCTGCAGTGTGGATGGAAAATGTTCGTTCCATCACTAGCTTATCAGATCTTGTTTATTTTATTTATGGAATGTACTGCCATCTGAAATGCTATATTTGGGGCACTTTTTAAACTTATGCACAGGAGATGCAAATAAATTCTTATGAAGGAATCAGTTGCCCTGCATTATGCCCCCTATGGCAGCAGGAATAATATTCCCAGTGAAAAGAATGGCCTTTTTTTTTTTTTTTGCTTATGAGTTGAACATGGTCAGAGAAAGGTTAAGAAAAGGCTACCTTATAAGGCAAATGTAGAGCTATTGCTAGGAGCATCCAATCAACTAACTATGTCTGCATCACTGAGCAACTGACAGACCTGGACATTAATAAGTGTCTGTATCTGGAGTATATTCCCCAGGAAGTAGTGTACAAAAATGCAGGTAATACATGATCCTATTTTGTGGCTGAGTAGTAAGAAATGGTAGCTTTGCTCTCACCTAGTATCCATTAAGCAGTATAGGAATAAAAAATGATAGCAGGCAACTCAGTAGTTGTACAGCATAGTAGCTGTGAACCTCAGTGTCTTTAATGTAGGAGTTGGAAAGGGTAGAGGCAACTGAAGAAATGCATATTGGATATTAAGCAGCAGGGACAATAACAAGAAATGGGCAACACTGGAATTTGCTGTGGCTGATGATATACTCATTCCTAACTTATTTTCCCTAGCACCAGAAGCAGCCCTATTACAGTCTGAATTGTGTCACTAGAAGCACTATTGATCAATTACTCATTAGTAGTCATTGGCACTCAACAGCCATTGTTGCATGAGTTATCTGTGCTGCTGAAACTGATCCTGATTATTGGCTTCTGTTAACAAAAATGCATCTCCATCTTTGAAGCCAGCTAGTTGATTGAGTTAAATTTGTTCCATACTCTCCGAATGTAGGAGTGAGCTGTCGCATGGTTTAACATCCCCAGATGTTTGAAGCCATTAAAGCATTACAGGCTGAGTCTAAGTTTCCTTTATCATCTCATGAATAATAGCACTGCTTGAAGTCATTAGTGCCTCAGCCTTTCAAACATTAACTCGAGTTTGGTGAACAGGCACCAAAATACCTGATGTGAAGTATGGTACAACAGGACAATTAATCTTCTCAAAGAACTTTGCTAAGAATAGAAGCAGAAAGTGATTTTTGAGTTTGACTCCAGAATGGCATCAAGTCACTAAAGCAAAACCACCATAAATTCTAGTGTCCTCTTCAAGCAGTCAATTTTAAAACCTCTGCTAAGTATGATAATTCCTTCTTCCCTATTTCAGGATTAATTCTGTATGGTTTTGGCAATCAGTTAATGAGTAGGATTGTAATTTAGCAAGATCAACTGCATAGATAGGAAGGTTACTTTTAAATAGCCACTGTCTTTTATTCCTTTAAAAAGTCTTGAAATAAGAGTAGGATTTTTTATGCCCCTCCTACTATGCTATATTTTAAGTAGAAAGGTAAGTTCTATTATAGCAACATTCATACAAAAATCCAGCAATTCTTTGCTCTGGCTTGGCTCTAGTAACTGTTATAGAAGGGAAATTAACTAAAATGTCTATTGTGCAAGAAATCCTTGCAAGCTCCACAGCGGTGTGACTGCTAAAAGCTTTAGTCACACTATTAAATAGCCTTGAAGGGCTATAGATTGAACTTTCTATCAGAATGTCTCTGGAGAGGCAGACAGGTGACATTCAGTCTTAAAGAGGGCTGTATTTAGAGGTGATAACATTAAAACATATAACTTCTACAGTACTTCTACAAGATCAGTGCCTTTAAAAAAAAGGGAGCTGACTTTTGCTCTCATTGATGAAACTATGCTCTGAGTGATGGAGATGGAAAGGTAAAGCCTCAGTTGATTAGACCACTAATAATGCCATTAATTTCTAATCATGCTCTGTTAGCCTCAATAGGCTTTTGCACCAGATAAAGTTCCCTTTTAAAAACTGGCTTTCTGTCTGTATTGGACTAATTGATCATGCCTTGCCATGGTGGTATGTGGAGACAAACCAAGAATGCCGATCTTTTGCTTTAGACGTTGTAAATGTAGACTAGAACATGAATTGAAGGTGGGGTACTAACAAAATCCCAGCAGATTGTTTTATCATACTCATTTTGTCACTGTTATTTAAAAGCTTTGAGGTAATTACTTGTTTTAGAAGAGGGAAAGGCAAGAGGCTCAAGGATGAGAAGCATCAGGAACTCTGGAATGGAGTAGTAGTAGTATGAGAGCATCTTGCTTTATACATTGTCGTCTGTCTTGGATGTCGTATGGTATGTGCAAGGAAGGAAATGAAGCATGGGTGGTCATTTCCTCATGAATATTTTATCCCTCACACTGTTTCCACATCTTGATATGACCCCGAACAACTTTCAGGTACGTGTGTCTGAATGGGCTCAGGAAGTCATTTCTGTGAAAAACAGCTGTACTGAGTCTTTGTCAGCAGAACACCAGTGCCCTCACTTAATGGGAGCTTAGCAGTCACGTTAAAGTTGCTTAGATATCACAGGTGGTCTGTGGCACTATAGTTCCATTTGAGACCTAGCATTATGGTAACCAGAGGGTTAGAACCAAAAAATGAACACAATAGATACGTAGGTGCATATGTGAAAGACCATGTGAGAGTGTTACAGAGTGACTCTACATAGTAATTCAACTCTTATATCAAAACCGGTAATGAAAAAAAGTTAACAAACTGCGCTGAATTCCCTTAACAAAAAACAATGCAGAAGATAAAGAGAATTATTTATCATTGCAGGTGGAATTCTTTTCAGGCACATTCAGTATGGATAATTAGAGTTCATCAACTACAGCAACAAAAATAAAAAGCCAAGCTAACAACTTGCAAGCAGATGTTAATTCCCAAATTGTTAATGCAACATGGAACATAATTTGAAGTGATTATGAAATTAATGCATTAATACAAAAAATGCTTTGGAGAGAAGCAAATCAGATAAATGTGCATAAAAGAACTAGCTGTAGACATAATTTGTGAAGCTGTGCTTTATTCTCAGTCAGAGAGAAAAATTAAAACTTAACTAAGGAGAAATTTTTAACTATTTCAGAATTACCCTGTAAGAAACCAAAGTAAAACAAATGATGGAGCTTCAGCAAAGCCATCATGTGGTTACTGATTTGAATTAAATGGTACAGAAAGTGCCATGTCATATATTTAGGAAAGGTTACTTGCTTATGTGACTAAGGAAGAATTTCCAGCTGCATGAGCACATAAACTGGCTAAAGATGACTGTGACTCAAAGCGTGGAAACAGATAGATGATAGAACAGAACTGTACACCAGGAGTCTGAAGAGACTTCATACTGAATGGTGAGAATTGGAAAATTAACAGACAAGGTTGGGAGACTCTGTGCTGTCTTCAGTGTTTTCTCCTCTAAGTGCAAGCTTGTCTCCTTTGCCGTAGTTAGCAGAGAGAGAACCTACCCTCTACTATCCTGCTTCAAGTTTACCTTTCCACATTGCGCCAACTTTATTTGTAGAATCTTTTATTTTTCTGCAACAGTCATTTGAAATTAACTTCAATGGCACAGGAGGAGAGGCTCAATGTGCTGCTAGAATTGTTTGGTCTGGTTTAGTGAGAACCTATTTGTTAAAATTACCGATTTCATTGCTTACTCTCATCACAGCCAGAGGACTCACTACAAAGTAGGTTTTTTTTCTCATTTTCCTCCCCACCTTGTTTTGATGACCATCATTGGGTAGGAAAATTATCCTGATTCACACCCTCAAGAAAGAGACTTCATTCATGCTGAATTCCTGTCCCTGCACTCATTTTTTTCTATCTCCGCACCTAAAAATCAAGAAGTAGAAGAACCAGGTTGTACCATGCTGAAGTTTGTTTTGATCCAGAAAATGTATGCTCAGTTGGCATCATCATCTGTTGCATAGATGTGTGTTGAAGGATAGGTAATTACTTGAAAGCAATTCCATTTAAATCTAGTCAGAAAGTATCATTAAGAACCATTAGATTGTACAACCGTCTCCCAAGAGAAAATAGGTGTAACTCTTAGTGTGGGAATTGTGGTGCCAACTCTTATGGTTTTGTCAGGAGTCTTATGGTATGTGTCATTTCTAAAGTTGTCAACTGTTAGAATCATTTTTAAATTTGAAAGAATTAAAGGTTTTTGCTACAATAAAGTTTCTAGACTTCAGAGTTCACAGAAAAGCTTTAAGAAGTAATGTAAACATCACCTAATGAAACCTCCTTTCCTCACCCTAAGAACAGGGAAAATGTAAAAAACCCAAAATCCTAAATTAAATGAGATTTTTATTAATGACTCTTTGGAGTCAGATTCTTGTTTTTCAGGTAATTACATTCGAAAACACTGAGTCTATAGAATATATGAGCAAAATAAATGAAAAAAATTCTTTCACTTGCTGAAAAAAGCTTTTATTTTTGCAGACAATATAGTAAAGTTACTGCTTTTTTACTCTATATAAAGTGTTCATTTTCATTCACAAAGATTCCCTACAATTTCCTGGAAAAACAAAAGTCTGAAGGGTTAAGTATTTTTTGATAACTATGTGAAAAATGGCATTTTTATTCCCCCCCTCCCTTCTTCCACCCAGAACATATATCTTGGGGAATAACAGAATTTGGAGTATTCAATCTTGTTATATTTTCTTACTTTCAGAACACAAAAGCAGCAGACACTAAGGAGTGTGATACTTGCTTCAGACACGTGTAATGTCACCAGCTGCAATTAAGTCAGACCCAAGAATTTTCCCATTTAGGGCAAAACAGATGAAGGCAAAATAGCAGTTTCTTACTCACCCTACCTGGTTTAAACAGCTAATATTCAAAGTTATTACTGGGTTCCACTGGTTCATTAGCACTCCTCTTGCTCGAGGTATCAGCCCCCACCTGAGAACTGATGGACTGGTTAAAGAGCTTTGGATAAAATCAGCCCTGTTTATTGAATAGTTTAAGGTGGTGGATTTTAGGTGAAATAAGATGAGAGTATTTGTAAGGAATGGAGGAATAAGCACCTTGTGTAGAGAGGAGGAAATGAGCAGGTACAGATAATCAGCTCATTGGGACCAGCAGGGCACTTCTGCCTACAGTCTGAGGTGCATGTAGCTGTGTGATGACCCTTCCTCTTGTTTCTTCACTTTGAGTATGCTGTGAAGTACAGGCAAGAGGAAGAGCCTCTGAAATATTAAACAATACAGTGGTGTACAGTGCCACACAGGAGCCAGGGCTGGCCAGAGGCAAGTGGCATGGCTTGAAACAGTTGGCTATGAAAGGGTTTAGTGAATGGACCATCTGTCCAACTTGGCACAACTGGAGTATAGTAGAGACAATCAGCAGACCATCAACATTGCTATTTATAATTGTTTACTATGTTAACATATTTTAAAATTCATGGCTGCATCTCATCACCATTGCCATCTTTTCCCTTGCTTTTCTGAAATATCTCTGACATGAGGAAGTGGATTCCACACTGTAATGGAGTTGTGTGGGGTAGAGGCAGGATGAACACCAGGTAGATCTCAAACAGATCTGAAGTTCACTTCTCACTCAAACCATTCTATGATTTATAGTTATTGTTGCATGCACTGATGTAACACCGAGGTGCAAGAGGTCTCTTTGTGCCAAAAAATTTGAAGTGATACCATGGTATTGTTGCCTCTATTGGCAGCATGAGAGTGTAATGCTGCTTCTCCTACCCCTCCCAGTTGTTCTTGTTTGTGGGAGGATGAGAGAAAATAAAATAATTTATTCTTCCTCTGTTTTAAGGGCTGAAAAGTGTACAATCTCCTTACCAGTCAGTCCATTTATCCTCATTCCTGTAGCTAGTTTGGTATTCCTGTTCCTCTGATTGCACCTCCTTTTCTATGCATCTCCCTGCCTACCATTACAGTTGTGTCTAGCTGAGTCTGACTCTTTCTTGTAGTGGTATAATAATCTTTAATGCAGCATTTTTAATAGAGCTTGTATAGAGCATGTGTATATGTCTTGGGATGGGGACTGACTGAACACAATGAAATGCCTGAGAATGTCTGTCCCAAGAAGAAAACCTTACCGTAGGTGCATGTGAAAGAGGCATAACTAGGGGAAACAGAAAACTAGGCATCATGTGGGAAATAGGGACATAGTAGATGAATATCATGAGACATTTCCTTTACACTGAGCTTTATTTGCCTTGGACTGGTCTCCCTATAGGCTTGATAAAAGATTCGTGTAAAGATCTGAGTGTTCATGAGGACTAATAAAAATAAACAGACCAGAAACTCCTGAAATGATAGATCTCTCAGGGCATGTAAATTTCTGATTTCCTGTAGCCAGTGGTTGAAACCTTTTGAGCAGCTGCCTGGCCATCAACTCATATATCTTCACAATGTATTAGAGACTTTTCCTGCCCCAGGCTATCCCTGTTAATACACCAGTAGCAGAATACACCCCACTGGCTGTATTCAGTGAATATGTGTACACAAACATTACAACTCAGGGTGTATTAGTCACTCATGCTTTTAGGCTGTTTTCAGTTGTTTTCAGGATTGAAGGTCAAGTACATTTTAGGGGATATCACAAGAAACTGGAGGTTCACATTTATTGTGAGTTTATCACTAGCTCTCTCTTTGGGGCGAAATTTCTCCATTAGTATCCTTTTCCCTGTCCCTTTTGTAGCTCTGCTTAGATGAACATGCTTGTAGGCCAAGAGTCTCCTCTTGCTTTGATTAATATTAATGACTTTTAGGCCCCAGTATTTGGGGCTGGAAGATGCTGTTGTTTGTAATATGCTTACAGTGCAAGTGGCTTCTCTCTTGTTGTACCATTGATTGATTAATGGAGTTTGTCTAAGTAATTTTGCCTCTTGATATGTGCACTTTCTTTCTCTACCACAAAGCTGGTGTGAAGATTAACTAATTAGTCTCATGAGATTCTTTAATGAAAGGAATGCCTTACTGAGCAACAGAACAATGTGTAGGCAATATGTAGGAACACAACTCATTCCAGATCTCTAGAAAGCTGAGGTTTCTTTTCTCCTCTGAGCAAGTAAAACTGTAAGACTGTCTCAGCTTAAAAAAAAAAAATAATTCCCTGATCAGTACAATGCAGAACATCTGTTGCAAAAGAACAAATGTTTAATAATTGAAACTAGATTGCACTGTCAAAAATAAAGTGCCCATAGTTACTGTAGCTTTCCTGAGTTTTTTGGTTTTGTTTCTTTCTTCTCAAAATATGACCAAAAAATACAATCATTGTTATGAGTTAGATTTTATTCCAGAATGGAAGATTCTACTGTGTTTTACTTAAGTTTTAAGGTATATATTTTCAAGCTGCTTTGGTGATAAAGCTTTTTATGTAAAAAGTATGTACAAGAAGAGATAGCTGTCTGTAAAAATAATGAAACAGGAACAGTAACATTTGATTCCATGTCAGGCTACTAAATTAGACCTAAATGGGCTGTGGAATTAAGAGATAAGGATCTAGAATTTGTTTTCAGGGATTCTGAAAAAAATGAGAAGCTTAATATCTTGTTCTTTCTGCCAGAACTGACTTCTCTAGAGCTAATATTTCTGCATGTGATTAGGAGCTGAACCTGACAAATTCTATTTTCAGCACTACAAGATCATAGCAGGTGGAAATAACCTTGGTACTTTGGGCTCATACAGCACTTCTAGCTTCTAAAGCTCTTCTAAATTATGATGGACCTTTAAGTTATAAGGAATGTAAAGTTGAAGATGTTCTTGTTTGCTCCAAAACTGACATTATAGCTCCAGATATCTAAAATTGAGATTAACACTGAATGGATATTAGACATTTTAAGGTTGGATAGGCCCAAAGTGTTGTGAAATCTCCAATCTAGAAGCTATTAAAAAATTGACAGGACAGGGCCCTGAGCCTTTATCTCTGTGCCTTTGCAGCTGGCTTAGTATGGAGCAGGAGTTTGGAGTGAAAGACCTCCAGAGGTCTTTACCTACCTAAATTAGACAATTTAAATTATAAATCACTTTACAAGTCTAGATAAAGCAAAAGTAGCTCTGAAACATCATGCAGGAATCTATTGTTATTTTAACGAAATGTTTTCTTCATTTGTTAGTTTCTATTTTTGTGTAAGGATGACACCACTAAGAGTGTGTTTCTTTTTTACAGTCCTCACTGAGACACTAGGTGCATTAGCTCAAGTGAGGACAAAATGTAGAATCTTTAACTTAATTCTTGAGTAATCAAAATGGAACCTGCACTTTAACAAGCTGAGATTTAAAAAGTGATGCTAATCTTCAGGGACTCCTTTCTCCCCATGTCATCTTTTTTCCTCCTTTAGTTAAAAGTTATTACCTCAAAGGAAATGCATGTATTTTGAGAATTTACCATATCTGCTGGGATTGCAGCTTACTCTTGGGAAAGTGAAGGTCAGTGTTTCTCTCTGTTCACAGCAGCACACAAAAAACCTGAAGATGAGGTAACTTGTTCACCTTTAATGGAAAAGTAGTAGTTGATTTTTTTCCGATCTGGTCCAGGGTGAGGAGGCAATTTTGAGAATGGGGCTTCTACCAAAGCTAAGCCACAGAGAGAAAAGACTACAGGTAGCAAACTGTCCACTTGATAAACGTCCCTGCACCGATAAACTGAGAGTAATGAACCAGGAGTGCGTGTGGGTGCACTGCCCTCTTTTGGATTTTGACAGAAACAGGAACCGTCCTATCCCACCTGGTGCTTCAGATGTTTTCTGAAGTTCAGAGTAAGGAGGGGTTATTATTGTATACTACTGTCTAGGAAAAATCTCCCCCATCATACCTCTGGACTTTACAACTCCATTTGTACCAAGTGGGGTTAGCAGTGAGGACAACTGAATCACAACTGCCTGGGTGTCTCAGCTTCATGTTTGCTTTTCATGAGTCTATCACGTTGACCCAACACTATCCCTGGGACTTTGGTGGTATGAAAATCCAGATAATGTGGAGAAACCACATTAAACTAGGATAAGTTGAAGTAGAGAAAGCTGAGCAACAGTAACAGCAATTGTTCATTAATACAGGTAGTACATTAATACTGAATTGGGTTTGCTACGTTCAAAATAGAGAAGGTCACTAGTACTTACTGGCAATCAGACAGCAGTCACATGTTAATGAAAGTATATTGTTGTGTACCATGCTATTAAAATGATGATTATCACTGAAAATCATAGCTGTGGTTTTAATTCTGGAAGTGTTCCTAAACACACACAAAAAGAAGCTTTTGTTTAACTTCAGTGTTTAGTTATTGAGAGAATTAAAGCTTTTTCTTTTTAATTTATTGCAAAATATTAATGATTTCCGTCAGTATGGGAAGGGGGAATGGTGAACTGCAATGACCTTTTATTCACCTGGAACAATCAGAAATAGTTTTTTAAAGCTCAGTTATTAGTCTAACACTTTTTACAAAATATTAAAACAAGTCCATTAAAAACATCTGGATAGAACTCCAAATACTGTGCTCAAATAAAATTTAGTAGAGAGAAAAAGCAGAGGAGTAGACAGCTTGTAATACAAATGTTGAAGGCCATATTTTTTTTAAATCCTGTAACAGAAGGAAAACATCATGTTCAGCAAAGGTAGCCCATCAATGGTCTTATTCAGTGCATAGGGTAACAGGACTGCTTTAGTTTCTAGAAGTATAATTTTAAAATATATGTTTGCTAAGGCAACTGGTGGTGTTTTTCATTCAATGCATAGAGGAATATTTAAAAAAAGATGAAAATTCGGTTCTTGTTTATTTGTTTGCTGTTTCCTTTCTGGTTACTATATGTGTGTGTTGGGTTTCGGTGGCTTTTCAGTCTTCTTTGCTTAACCACTTAGAAGCATATGCTGTAAAAATGAGTAAAATTGCTCATAGTATTTTAGTATTCTAAAACCTTTAAACAGGACACTGTGCAGAAGAGCTACTGACGTCTCGTGTATTTTGTGATAACTTCCAGCTGTAGATGCATGCTGTTTTCTGGCTATGTGCAAAACAGGGAGGCAGGGATATTCCTAAGGTAAACGTTTCTACCAAAATTTCTTTGTCTTCCTTTTGAAATTGTTTTGGACTTTCACTAAACAATTGTGCTACTCTATTTTACTAAACAAGCAATCAGCAGGTTTTTGGAAATTACTATGTCTGTCCCTTTCTGAAGCTTGGATAAGGGGAAGTTATACAGTGTTTCTTTTATATTTGTGAGTTGTTGTTGAGATATACATTCACTTTTTCTGTCTGGTAAAACAACCCCAGAGGATTCCCACTGATAATAAAAAACTGAGCTTTCATTGGCTGTTTTCCTTTGCGGTCACTTTTGGCCTATAGTGAACTTCTTCACTAAAGCAGAAAAAATAAATGGATTATTTTTTTTCCAGCCACTTGACAGCTTTTTATTTTAAACCACATTCATCAAGATGCCAAATGCAATTCTCAATAATTCTTGTATTAGGAACACTGTACAATCCCAGCTTTCAAAAATATTGGCAGGTGATAATTTTTCTCTTAAAAGATAGTCCTTTGCCATCTACTGTTCTGCTGACAAGAGATTGTCTTAATCACTCAATGAGCACTAAATCTTTCATGTGTGCAAACAAGATAAATTCACCATCTGAACCTTTCACCACATAATTTCTCTTACCTTTAAACAGCCAAAATTTGAGTAAGACGGTATCCTACAAGTTACAGACCTCCTGTGGGTTCTTGGGGGGAATGATGCTAGAGTTTCCGCTGCCCAAATCTGGACTGAATTTGAATCTGAATTATACTGCCTAGTCAACCTTGCCTTGGATGTCAAGAAGGAAGTGACAACCTCTTTTCACTTGTGCCCTGTGATGGGATGAGGGGCAATGGATTTAAGCTAGAGCATAGGAAGCTCCACCTCAACATGAGGAAGAAATTATTTACTGTAAGGCTTACAGAGCACTGGAACAGGCTCCCCAGAGAGGTTGTGGAGTCTCCTTCTCTGGAGAATTTCAAGACCCATCTGGATGCCTTTCTGAGTGAATTGCCCTAGATTTGATCCTCCTCTGGCAGGAGGGTTGGACTTGATCTCCAGAGGTCCCTTCCAACCCCTAACATTCTGTGTTTCTGTAAACATGAGTATAGTTTTATTTAGGAGAGACTTGGGGTATGTTTCCCTCCATATCAGCAAAGTACAGACTGATGTAATAAGTTTGGATTACATGTCTTTGTATGAAAAGTCACTGGATTATAGCTGCAAAATAACTTGTCCACAAACCTTTTCCTTGTATTAAAGTGGTAATTTCTGCTGATTCCTGACACCATTCCAAACCAGGTTGTCATTCAAAGGCAATATGATTAATTTTTTTTTGTGTTGAAAGTGTAATTCTGTCACTGAAGTCTTTTCCTTCCCTACAAAATTACTGCATTTTCTGAGTTAACAAGAACTTCTGGCAGTAAAAAACAGTGCCTTGATTGAATTATTGTTGTATTATTTTAATAGTGTATTAATGAAATTGCTCAGCAACTAACCTTGTCTTTTAGCTGGCGTTAGAGACATCTTCAAAACTGTCAGCTCTAGCTCATAGGTGCTAATACTGTTAGCCAATTTATTTCAAGCAGAGTCTTGGGCCAAAATTTGGTGGAATTCCTCAAGAACATGGTTCTACAGGACTTTATGTTAGCCCACAAGTAAAACTTACTAAACTTTGCAAAGCTTCAGTCTCTTCTTTGCCAATATCCAAATAAATGCTTGAGGTTGTTTTATATATATATGTGTGTGTGTGTATATGTACACACATATATATATAAAATTTTGACCCTGCTGTATTGCCTCTTGCAACCACTTACTGCTTCCAGCAAATCAGTCCTGTAAAAGAAGTTGGTGTAATTTGTGTTACAGTAAAGTTGCATTATTTCAGAAAGTCATAGCCAAAGCAGTTCCTTTCTTTGTCTTATTTCATTTTATTTCTTATTCTAGGTCTTGAAAAGCGTAAGCAATGAGCTAGTTCAGTTAGTTAAAAGCAGGGCTTTGAAATGTGTGTGTGAATTGCTGAATCTGGAGAATCAGGTTCTCTCTTTATACAGTCATCATGACTTGTAAATGGCAATCCAAATTCAGAAGTGATATGTAAAGTGGTAGAAATTACATTTCGTTTTGCTGGGACTACATAGCATTGATGCTCTTGCAATGACTTGTCATGTAAAACAACCGGTGTAACTGGCATGCAAAGAAGCTGGAAAAAAATACAAATGCATAGACAATTTAAGTAGGGAATGCCCTGCTTTTCTTGAGTAGAATATTTCTATTCTTCCTTGCAGATTTCCCCTTTTGCTATACTTAGCTCTTATGTTTTCCTGTGAGAAATGTTACTTGTTCCATGTGGGTCACCAGTGTTGGGTGTATGCACGAAGCATGTAATAGGTGAAGAAGGTGAAGGTCCTTTCAATAGATCTTACTCAACTTGCATTTCATCCCTATTTGTGGTCAGATGATATATCCCAGATCTGTTTGTACATCAGAAGTGCATGAAAGAACATGTGCACCTGCGAATCATATTTGTATGTTTTTCATAGTGTTCTATTTCACTGATACTATGCTCTTGGTCCAACTGGAGATATGAGAGGCTAAAGTAAAAGACTGGAAGCAGTTCTAGACTTGTTTTGACTGAACCATCAATCTAGCATTCAGGACAGTTTATAAGGATCATGATTCCACCTGTAGAAGCAAAATCAGAATCCTCTTGTGAAGTGTTCCTTGATTCCTTTGTGAGAACAGCAAAAATCCACAGAATTGTCAAGGCAATCTACCATCAGCAGCGTTAGCATCAAAAAGGGGTGAAAAAAATGTGGACTATTTAAGATCAATAAATTATGTTTTGTGTTCATTTGTCACTTCTAGGAAAAACAAGTCACGTTTCTCTCTTTTCAGGGGATTGATGATTAATAGATGTCTTGCATCGGGTTGCAAAAGCCCATGTCGGCTTTATTGACTTTTTTTACAGAGAAAAATCTCAATCTAGCTGAAGCATCAGAAGCGCAGCGTGTGCTTGCTGTGCCTGGTATGAGTAAGCAGATTCTGATCATTGCTGGGCACTGATCTGAACAGAGAGCAATTACCTTGCTGCAGAGAAGTAGTTGTGGCTTGTACTCACTCTTCATTTTTGTTTAATCATAAGACAACAGTAAACCTAACCAAAGGCACTCTAAGGTTGGTCTGCATTTACTAAGCCCTTTTGCTGGAAGTGAAAGGCAGATATGTATGCCTCTTTTTACTCCTGTGTTAATAGCTTTATTTTGGAATTGGGGAATCAGAAGTAGTTTAAAAACTGTCAGGATAAAAATGATGGGCCCATGTCTTCACAAAAGAGATTGCTAGATTGGCCCATCCAAGCTGATAATGTTGTCGTTTATCATTTTCATTCACTCTCCAGTGACGTATATAAGAACAGCCACGCTGAATCAGGCTGAATCTTAACCAATCCCACTCTCTCTCTCTCTTAAGTGTCAGTTTAGAGCAAGTATATAATGATATTTTCTTATATTTTTCCCCAGAATTTGGCAATCTGTGGTTCAGATTCCTGAACCAACAGTGATATTTTTTAATCGATAAATGTATTTTTTTTTCTCCAAAAATGCTATCTGTTCAGTTTTTCCTATTCATATAAACTTTTGACATCTGCAACAAATTAGCAAGGAGCTCCATGGTTTAACTGGGTTAAAAGTCATGGTCTCACCTGTGTTTTGTATCTCTGTCATGGTTTAAGGCTGGGCCAGCAATTAAATGAATGACAGACAATCTCTATTAACTCTTCTCACTTCCCCAACAAGGAAAGGAAAAACAATAAGGGAGAGAGACTTACAGGTTGGAAACTAAACTACACAGCTTTAATGAAACGGTAATGATGAAAAAGAAAATAAGAAATATATACAAAACCACTGTTGCTTTCCCCCCTGTAATGTTCACATCACCACCGAGGCTGCAGGACAGGCCCTGGGAAAAGTCCCAGCTGGGCTCCTGGAGTCAGTGGCAGATGAGAGATGGATGCAGGAGTGTAGGAAGTCAGGAAATCACGAATCAGGATTAAAGGCAGACAACTGGATGGAGTCCTCCAGAACGCAACCCATGGACCCTCATGATCCTTCGGATTCACACTGAGTACGATGTGTATGGGATGGAATATTTAGTTTGGTTGATTTTGGTCACTTGTCTGGTCTGCTCCTCCCTGTGGGAGGGTCACAGGTGTGGCCACTTTCCTCCCTTTTGTTTCTGGACAGCAAGATGTTTAGCAGAACCAAACAGTGGGCTTGGTTCTGCATGTCATTCTCTAGCAGTAACTATAAACATCAAGTCTTATCAGTCCTAGAGGCAGACACCGACTGAAAAACATGTTGTTAATTTCAGCAAGTGCAGTTACTTAGAAGAGGCTTAAGTGAAAAGCAAAATCTGCAAAAAGAAAAATTAGTTCCATCCTGGCTTAAACCAGTACAGTCTCACTCTTGATAATTTCATTTGATGCTCGTGAGTTTTGTATTAATACAGAGTGAGTAATTGTTCTCTAAACATTTCCAGGCCATTCAGAGTTTTGTAGACTTTGGTCAAATTGCCTCTCATCTCTTTTTGGAAGTTGAATAGTTTGTTTATTTGCTGCTTGTATGACAAATGTTTCATAGTTTTCTTCAAGCATGCTTACAGCTATTCTATGTTTTCTACTATAGCCTTTTTTTTGTTTTAAGAGGGAGGATGCGAGTAGCACTCAGTGTTAAAGATGTAGAGACACTTTACAGTGGCCTAATAGCTTTATTATGCTGCTAATTCTTTCCTAATAATTCCTATTGCCATAATTAAGGTTTTTTGATAGAATCTGAGGACTGAGCTGCTATTTTCACAGACCTCTTCACTGAAACCCCCAGACTCCTTTCCTGAAAAGAAATCTTTCCAGAGCCTGTTATTCTGTCTTGTTACACTGGCATTGCTTTTTTCCATGTGTTTTGTGGGTTTTTTTCCATACATCATTACAGAATGTCATCTGTCATCTTACTGCTCAGGTACTCAGTATTGCAAAATCTTTTTACAGATCTTTATAACCGTTTTTTTTTCTTTTTTTCCCTGTCATTCTGAATACGTGACTGCTATCAGCAAACTTTGTCACCTATCTTTCCTTCCTTCCTTCTTTCCAAATAATGAATAAATTGAACAGCACAAAGCACTGGGGAAATTCCAAAAGAGCATTTCTCCCCACTGGGGAAACAGAAAGATTTTTCCCTAATCTTTGATGCTAATAATCTAACCATAAATCAATGTATGGAAAGGCCTTCATCCCATTACAATTTCAGATCCTTTGGTAAGGGAACCTCTCAAAAATGCTATTAAACTTCATCAGCTAGGTTGTCTTTCCCTACAGGGTCTAAGAACCTGGATAGATTTAAGGTGTGATTTTCATGTGCAAAAGCCATATTGATTCCTCAATGATGTCCAGAATATACTTGTCCAGAAATAAGTGTTAGCTGGGAAAGCAGTGATATGTTGTATTAGGTACTATAGAAACCGAGTAAGAAGGTAGCTCCTCTGAGGAGCTCACATTTAAGGAAATCCAGCATGCTTTCTACAGTGAAATCAGAAATTATAAAAATGGTTTCCTTCTAATCTTTTCTCTTAGATATTCTTAGAAATAAAATGTATGACTTCTGAACTTAGATTCACATTGCTGTTACTGTTTTTATTTTCTGTGCTTTCCTGCCCAACACGACTGTGTCCACTTTGATTTTCTGTATAAGCAACCACATCAAGTCAATAGGTAATAGACTACTTCAAAGAAAAAATTGGCTTCATTTATTTAAAAGAAAATTCTAAAATGCCATTACTCTTTATTTTAAGTGCTGCAACAACAAAAACATGAGAATAAATTTTACTTTCCTTCCTTTTCCATTTGTGTTCCAGGGAATGTAGGCAATAAAACTAAGCTAATGTGGCTGCAACTACATTAGCGTGTAGTGCAGCTCAGTGGAAGTGGGTTTGTAGAATGAAATAGTTGATGTTGAGGCTACATTTTATCTGCAACGTGGGTATTTTGGAGGCAGAGGCTCTGACTTTAGAGTAGTGCTAACCTGATACTCTGAGCTAAATGTCCTGTATTGGTTGGAGCACGTTAGATGCACTCTTGATTTTATATTCTGGTTTTCTTTTCTCATCTTGTAAGAAACATAGTGGTCTGAATGTGATGGAAGCAGTGACTGCTTGGTCAGCTCTAGTTTGTTTTCTTTATGGCATCTGTGCAAAGTGGCTGGCAATGCAGGGTACTACAGTGGAGCAGACAGTGCTGTCCCAGCACTGAAAGCTGGTGTTTCATAGTTAAAAATCTGACCAGTGGTTAGAGAGTCATCTGTCAACTCCCTCCCCTGTGTCTGACTCTCTGTATGCCCTCTGCACAGCTCTACCATATCTAAAACACTATTGCTGTTGGCATATGTAGCAAAACCAATGTGTCTTGAGATACTTCATATGTATGGGCAGGTGGTTATCACAATGCAACAGCTAAGGCGTCTGGAGACCAGAAAACACAGTAGTAATAGCCCAGGGCGGTAGTTAGCAGATAACAGCCAAATTCAGCAGTGCTGACAAGTCTGCACTTAACTTTAATTGATTGAATGAGGAATTAAGTGCCTCGGTGCCTCAACAGTTTGTCCCTCAATTCTTTCCTAAGAAATGGAGATAACACTTCAGAGGAGTGGCCTGACAGAGACCTGTTAGGGCTGTGATGTGCTTGGATGTGACAGTGATGAGGTCAGATGAGTTCATTGCGCAGGCAGAAGGAAATATGTGAGACTAGAGTGGATCTTGATTAACAATTTGCTTTAGAGTCGTAATCCAAAGTCAATGACAAGACTCTTATTAACTTTAGGGAGCTCGGATCAAGCCCATTGATTTGTGCTTATTTCTGCTTTAGTTGCTGTAGTCCAAATTAATGCTGTGCTGTGGTATTTTCAAAAGCCAACATAAACAAAACCTGCTCAAGAAGGAAGTAATAAAAATAAGACAATTGTAATGCCTGAATCATAGTACTGAATTGATGTGTTAACCATAGGAACGGTGTCCCAGAAATTAGTCTGGTAAGAAAAAAGAACTGACTGATGAATACCACAATTAATTTTTGGCTTCAGAAGCTGGATGGGCTACTTAGCAACACTAGATGATCTATGTATTGACTTTTTGATTATTAGTGCTTTCTATCATGCAATTTTAGAAGTCACATCAGTGGTATGCTTGATGTATTTGAAAGAGTTAAATGAAAATAAGACTGTTGAATTCTAATAGTCACAAGATTTCAAAAGTAAATCAGAGAAACAAAAGGAGACTATATCTCTATGCTAGAATGGAGACATTACCTATTTTACATTAGAGGTACAGTCTGATAACATGACTGATCAGAGATCACTCAGGATATTACAGTTAAGGGATTTTGAAGAACCCTAACCTTTCAAATCACAGGCCAAATTGTTATGCTACCAAGGGGTTTTCTAGAGAGAAAAACCTCTGGCAGTTACCCAATAATGAAGGACATTTTCTTTGTGGATTATATGTGTATTTACACCTTCACATACAAATAGTTCTTTAGCATCTAGTGTCTATCATAAAGACTTATGGGGCCCTATAATTCATAGATAGTAAGTTAAGTAATATCTAACTCTGCTTGTCTAAATTAAAGAAGGAGAAGGAAATTGAGTGTGTGTGATTTTTGCAATGCCCAAACCCAGATAGAAATTTGCTCTGAGAAATGCCAAGTGTGGATCTTTTCATTTCAGGCTTGTCTAAGAACAAATCAGTGTTTGCCATTTGCAAAGAAACAGCAGCATCAGCACTTAAAAAAAATAAAATAAAAAAACCTCAAGGCTTTAATACCTTCCCATGCAAATATTCTTCAGAACTTTTCCTATCTGTCATTCATGGTACTTCATTCCTATTCCTTAGGGGTGTTACTTTTGAAGTACTTGCTGAAATACTGGAATTATCTTTTTCTGCTGCTAAAACCTATATATTGTCTCATGCAGAGACACGTGAGAGGAGTATCTCATTATTCTCTCTGATTTATCAGCAATGCAGACCAATTAATACCACAGTTAATGGGGAGAAGTAGCTACTACAACTGCAAGTTGTATATCTTCTGTCACATCTGAACTAACACTCTTGGACAAAGCTAGAAAGCAACTTTGCTATGTAAAGATTATTTTTGATACACTACTGAATCTATAATTCACAGCACCATAGAAACTGGAGATGGAAAGAACCCAGCACATTATCAAATGCTTTCTCCTGCCAAAGCAAGATTGCTTTTGCAGACAGCCAGGTTATAACATTTCAGGCAATGAAACTGTCATCTCTGAAAATTCTGCCAGTCTAACAAAGCTCTGAGCCATTAGAGATCGTTCTGTGTCCGCCTCTCTCTTTTTTTCTTAATACCTAACTTTTGTCTGCCATACCAATAGGTCATTCATGAAGATCTTAGCAGCCCACTGTGGCTGTCTGGTAACTGGATGAGTTTGCACTCCAGTGTTACAAATTTCAGGTTTGATTTTTCTGAGAACTTAAGTATAACTTCATTTAGGTCTGTTTTAACTAGTGGTAAAGTCATTCTGCCTATTTGATCATGTGTTATGTTGATATTCATAGCTGAAATATACTGTTTTCCTTACTGAAAGATTGGCTTTGTTTAGTTTTGATATTATATTGAAACGCACATATTTAATAAGCTTACCTGAAGTTCCTAGATGCTTACTTATTTTTCCCTCTGACTCCTCTTTACCATTGTATTTTCACCTTTCCCTTCCATATAGATTATGCTGCTGACTGATCCAGAAGTTGAGAGCAGCTTACTAATCAGTTCTGATGAAGGGGCCACCTATCAAAAATACCGTCTGAACTTCTACATCCACAGTCTGCTCTTCCATCCCAAACAGGAAGATTGGATCTTAGCATACAGCCAAGATCAGAAGGTAAGAAATGTTGGCAGCAAATCACTTGGTTTGTTTAGGAACAACCTAGGATTTTGTTTGTCTGTGTAACTGCTGCAGAACATTCAGGACAGTCTTTGGGGTAATACCAGGACAGTATTTGGAAATACCAAACTGGTATTCACAGTGGAAATTTGGAAATACCAAACTTGATTTCACATCCTGACATTTTGATATTTTTGAATGAGACTGAAAAATAGACCAAAACAAATATCAAACTGGTATTTCCAAGCAAGAAATATTGAGTAAACCTCAATGTAAAGGGCGAAGTAAAGGACATGGGCACCTACTGTGTTCTTGGGGCCTAGCCCTCTGTGGCTGACCTGGAAGTCATTTATCATCACTCCTTTTTGCAATGTTATGTGACAGGCAACAGGTAGAGAAGACAGCTAGGATCCTTCATGACAGGAATAACAACCTCTAATGAGGCTTTTTGTCCTCTTATTTAACAGATCTCTTACTCCATCCTAGCATCAGCTCCAATAATAGAATATTTCTTGTTGCTATGTTGGCATATTTTCAAGTAGCCTTTGATTTTCTAAGAGAAAAGTAGGGGTGAATCAATTTTCTTTGAGGTTCAGTTCCTTCAATATGGGTAATCCATCAGCCAAATAAATATATGCAAGATTTGCCTTGATTTTTTGCTGTCCAACTTGAGACAACAGAACAGTACTTGATTGTAAGAGACCTCATTGTTTGAACTTTTTGAAAATCAGGCACATCAATACTCAAAATCCAGTCATCAAGTGACGGACTTTATAGAGTTGAATCTGTTTAGTTTACCAAAAAGCAGATTGAAGAGAAACTGAATTGTTGTGCACAAGTATCTCCATGGAGGAAGATAAAATCTGAGTAAACATTTTGATCTAGCAAAGAAACTTAACCGAATTGATAGCTAGAAGTCAATGGCAGATAGACTCAACTGTGAAGTAACTAGTAATTGGAGCAAACTGCTCTGAGAAAGGGCAGACTTCACACCCTGGCATTTTGATGTTTTTGAATAAAACTGATAAACAGACCAAAAAAATTTGCTGAGCTCACACAAGGGTAAAAGAGTGAAGTATCTTGACATCTAATATATGTCTTTATACAAAGTGGTTTAGTGGTCTCTTGTTTTACATATGGTGAATCTATGAGAATATTAATCTAATCAGTAATCAAAGTATTGGCTGAATTGTTCAGGTTATGCATTAATGTAAATATCAACATAAAAGTTTTAATTCTATGATGTTTTCCATCCATGTATTTCAATTCATTTTACAGATAGGAAACAACTAATTTTCCATTAGCCTATATTAGGCTTGTTGTTACTATTACAATAGGCCTGAAAAAATAAAGCCATAAGGAAGCTAAGTAGCTAAGGTCACAAAATTATCTTATGGGAATTTTGAAATAGAAAGTCAGTCCTGTGGTTTAAACTCAAAACTAGTATCCTTCTATGCCAGTAGCTTAATAACCTTCCCAACTATGGGAAATGCCTAATCCTCCCTGTAGAGTCAATTACATGCAATATTTTTCCCTCACTCCTGTTACAGCATTTTGTAGAGTGTATCATATAACTTTGGTTATATTCTGTCCCAGAGGGAGGTGCAAATTAAATTAAATTATTTTTGGGTTCTCAATATGTTTCCTTTCCCTTGTGGCTGTTAAATTCTCTGGGCTGATATGAAACTGAACAGAATCTTGTCTCTGCTGACTTTTAGGACCCTTTGGAATGAAAGTTACTGTGTGTTGGTAAGAGGAAGTTTATTACATGAGGCTCAGTGAAACTTTAGGTGGTAAATTTGTCAAATAAAACCAGGATACAGTAGAAAATGAATTTCAGATGTTGTAGTGGTCAAGCTGCTCAAGAAACAATTCTGAATTAGACTCCATACAGCTAATGCTCATCTAATTTATGGTAGGTGGCTACCAGCAAGTATATTGTCACTGTTCCATAGGAAACTCCCACTTTTCTATGGAATCCTAAACAGCAATCCAGATATAAGAACAAAAGGCCCTTTTGTGTGTTAATCTGAATTTATGACATTAGTGTTGGTGTTGTGTGTATAGGGTATTTTGGGTGAGAGGGTAGAGGCTGTACAGTAAAATTAACTTAGTGTTATGGCATTGATTAGCAGTGATTAGCAAATTAGATAACTGTTGGTAATCCAATACTTTAGTTGCAAGAAAAAAAACATGTAGAGCAAGGTCTGTAGATCTGTATCAATTAACTCTAAAATAAAATTTTAAAAGTACTCTGGATATCAGCCACAGGCCTGGTTTCTACTTGAAGCCTAATGGATACATTTTCTGACTTCAACAAACTTTGGCTGAGAACCATAGAGGGTAACCAACAGGCAAAGAGTATTAATCAGCTTGGACTAAATGAAATGTAACTCGAACTAAGGGTCAAGTTCAGCCTGTGGCTATAAGTGTAAATGACTCCCATTGCTTTCATGCTTGTATATCCAAAGGCAGATTTTTTTCAGAGTAATTATGAGGTCCTGGAGGTATTTAGATAATTGCAACAGGAGCTGTGGGGTAGTTTGGAACAAATGACACTGCAGTTTCCTATTTCGTGATCTTGTGCTAAGGCTGTATTTAAGGAAAGAGAACTCGTTGCTCCTTGGATTCCAAGCACTGTGTGCACACTAAGAGTCACCAGAGTAAAGAAGCAAAACATATGGTAAGAAATTTACTTTTTGATATCAGATATGGATTCTGACCAGTTAGGATTGTCGCAGCCATTTAATTTTGCTGTTGAAAGTCAGGAGGAAGGTGAGAATCGACTAGAAAGCACATCCACATCCTTTTAGCAAGACACCTTCATTGTTGCCATCCATTTGCATCTTACCATTGCAGGAGGTGGGACCAGGAGAGAAAGGTAGTGAATAAAGCAAGAGCTTCAGAGAGAGGAAACACACTGGGTCAGGACTGGTTTGGTTCTTGGAAGTTGTCCATCTATTTCAGGACTGATGAGGTCAAAGCCAACAGTTAGTGTGTGCCTCTTGTTGCTCAGCTGTAATGAACAGGAAATGGGTCACATAGCATCATCCCATGTTCTATCCACAGCCCACTGAGTCTATCACTTTGATAAGTACTACACTTTTTGTTTTGTTTTGTTTTGTTTTTTTGTTTGGTTGAATAGGGATTTACTCAATAGTAGGGAAATCTGTGTAAACTGAAGTAATTTTATGTCCCAGTTTCTTGGGTGTTGTGTATGGGTGAATGTGGTTAATTACTGGGGTTCAGCTGGCGAGCTATAACTCATTAAGCTTCAGTGACTTGGTCGCTTTTGTTCACATATCTCTCCCATGTGCATCTGCCTTGGGCAGCAGACTTGAATCACCATTGCTGACAGACCAGTCCCTTATTCAGTCATGACTTTTTCCTGTCAGTCCTGAGAAAAAAAGAGCAGCAAACCATCTGCTGCCTGTGCTAATTGCTTCATGATTGCATTCATTGTTCTGGCTGAAAGTACTGTTGTTACATGCCTGATTCTTACCACATAATTGCAGAACTACTGCATGCTTCTCCATTTTCTGTGTAAGAGGAGGTGCAAATCAGGAGGAAACTTCAGACTCAGTAAAGTGTTGCTTGTGAGGGAAAAGCTTGTTGGGGGTCTTTTATGTGTGAGCTCTGATGGGTTTAATCAGCTTGCCTGTAGGCTTAGGGGCTTTATTTCATGGGAGTATTGCTTATGTATAACCTTCAAAAGTGGTTTGCTGTGTAATCAGAGGGTGGGATGTAAGAGCCTCCACTTCACATGGAGACATCTGCTATTCAGATGGGGCAGACACACAGAGAAATGGTTAGTAATCAGCCATGAATAACAGAGCTATTTGAAGAGATTAAATACAGATGAAATTGGGAAAAAAGACAGATGAGTGAAATGCAGAGTTGTAATTGCCCAGCCCAAGAACAAATATGTAAAGGCACTCTAGCATTGAAAGCAGATTGTAAATGGAGTTGTTGTTCCTTCTTCTCTCTTATTTAAAATGAACTCTTGAAAAGTAAGGTACCCAAGAATAAAGGAGTTCTGTCAACAAAACACTAGTAAATGAAGAGGTTTACATTTGCTTTTTTTTCTTGTTTTTCATTTTGGCCTTTCCCAGATATCTGATTCCATCTGTCTACCTCTATTTAGTGTGTGTATGTCATGCTGGAGAGCAATGAATTAGGGACTAATAATTGGCTGTATAGCTGAAGTGCTGAAGTTTAGCAAATCAGGATTCTGTTGCTTGTGGGACAACATATATTATGTCATAAACGATCTAATCTTCAGTTTTCTACAGTAAAGGAGATCTACTCCACGTGCATTCAAGTGCGTGAGAAAGGTGTTCACATATCATGGATGATAGAGGAGCCAGTTACAATAGAGATAAGGATGCATATGGCCACAGGATGTCTGTGTGAGAGAGAGGCCAATTCCTAAAAGTACCTTCATCCCTGTATGACCATGTTTTTGGTCTAATGCTTGTGTCTGACAGTAGAGTATCTGCCACAGATGTAGCCGGTATTCACTCTTCAAGATGTAATGGACTATTTTGGACATACTTCATGATTCTAAAACCTTGCATTTCACTGCACTGGGATCTAACTTTGAGGGTAACCCTGCTTGTGTCAGACCAGGGACCTCAAGAGGTTCCTTTCAACCTAAATTATTCTGTTTCCATTTACACCCTCTCAATTTCAGTACCAACAGTCACTGCCTACCTAGACCAGAGAAGGAAGAATATTGAGATTGAGATTTATCAGAAATTGAATCATAGTTTTTAAAAAAATGGCCATTAACATCAAGTGACATCATTTTGGGGTGGGTTGGTTGTTTTTTTTCCCCACACTTCTGACAACATTTAGAGGACTATTCACTTGGGCTAATGTTAGCTGAAGGAGGCTAATCCCATCTAAAATTAATGGAGAGGAAAAAAGCTTCTCTAGAGTGGTAAGCTTTAGCCACTTTGAATCATCCTCTGGAAAAGCCTAGCTCTTTTGACAGACTACAGACAAAACCAGGGAGCTAGTTTGCATAAAGCTAACATTAGTCTATGTGAATAACTCCCCCTTTCTCTACAGCATTACTCCTGCAGCAATCTACACTGCTTGTGTTAATATTTAGGGCACCACTAATCAACCTAGCCAGTTTTCCAGACTTGATTCTCTTTAACACATATTGTTGGAGATGAAAAGTGATAAGGAATTTGCATGTTAGAAGGTATTTGCCCCAGGCTTTGCAATGTCTCACTTTCTGCATAATCTTAGATGTCCTTTCTGGGTTACCAGCGCCTGTGCCCAGGATGGAAAGGCCCTTCCACACAAAGGCTTTGTGAATGCTAACCCTTATTTTTAAGCCTTTCTATGTGGTTATGTTTCCAAGCAAGTGATCAATTGTGCATAGACACATCCACATTTGTAGCTAGGGGTGTGCACACTGTTTGTGTGAAGAACCTAAGCAAAGGCACCTGTCAGGCATCCTGATTAACACATCTTGCTCACAACTCTCTGCAAATGTACCTTGTTATCTCTAGGCAAACTGATTAGCATTTGATGGTAACCAGCATACTGAAAATGAACAAGGAAGGGACATGAAAACAATTCATCTGGTTGTTATTTTATTAGGAGTTTTTCTCCTTATTTCTCATACAGCCAGTTCCTTAGCGTTATCTCAGCAATAAGAATAATGGTGTCAGATTGTATCTTTTTTTAATTGCCTATAAGCCAGCATAAAAACAGTGTTGCAAAATATGCTTTTGTAGTGTAGCCATCAGTCTTTTACACACTTCACTAAGCACAATCTGCTGGAGGAACAATTTAAAATAAAGAATGGAAGTAAAAGTGGGAGGAATCTCTAACATTGTTTCCTCCCCTAATAAATAATAACAAAAAAAGAAGTTCAACTAGCAGAGCTCAGTGGCAGCCTGGCAATCTAGAGAGGAAGATATATTTCTGGGCCAGGAGTATGATCAATGAAACAGAAGGAAAGACTTGAGCAATAATCACTGTGCTCTTTACCACTGACTCACTCATCTTTAGGCAAATCAATATGTCCTTGCTTATCCATCTGTACAAATATCATCCCCTTAGAGAGCTTTGGATGCATACTTACAGGTATGGGTAGATCTGTTGTTTCTCTGCAAGGTTTTCTGTGCTTTATGCAATTCCAGTTTTCCTACTTCCAAGAAAAAAAATTGCTTTTTTCCTTTCTGTCAGAGTTGGACAGCTCACTGGATTAGAAGTAAAGAAATGTACTCTATGTCACCAGGTTTGCCACTGATCTCTGGTGTTGAGCAACTCCCTTCCCTTTGCTACAGGTGACTCACCTCTCCCTTCTCTGTCATTTGTTTTGGTTGTACTCTCCAACATATCTCCAGTTTCTTATTATAAAAAGTGCCTGTCAACACTAAATTCACTTGGAGCCATAGGTTTTAATATAATGTAAATGATAAGCCATAACAATTTGTTTTTAAATTTAAAGCTATGCATATGTGCATAAAAATTCTGACACTTCTCCTAAATTCTGCTGTAATAAGCCTGTTCTGTTCTCATTCTAATACGATACACTTTTTAAACAAAAATGTATTGATTTAATGCAGTTATCTAAACAGTTATGAACTTACCTAGTAAATTTACAACACAACAGAAATCAAGTGCAGGATACCCTGTTACCTGTTACAGAGATAGTGTTTTTAACAGAGAAGTGAATTAACCTGGAGGACAATGTAACAAGGAGTGGTAGATTCATCATCCCTTGGAATTGAGATTGCATGTCTTTCCAAAAGATACAATCTAGTTCAGCCATCAGTTGTTGGTCTGAATAATTCTCTCTACTGCTTAGTTAGTAGCAAAGATTCTGCAGCATTTATTAAGAGGAGAACAGACTGATGATACTAGTTGTTCCTTCTGGCTTTAAAATACATATCCCAGGCAGATTCCTTTAAACATCTGCTGGTAAAAATGTGTTTCCTGCCACTTTTTTTAGAATAGGGATTGAATACAATGGAGGCACCATGCTAATACAGTTGCTTGCAAACTGCCACAAAACCTGAACACCAGCTGATGTGACTCATATCTGAAAACATGTTCGGAGTTGTTGAGGGATAGGTAGGAAGAAAGCTGAGGCTCATCTCCAGGATGCTTTGATCTGATGAAGATGTAGTAAAGAAACTGATGCTTTACAACCATACTGAACAAGTCTACATGACAGCAGCATGTGGTTCATCAAAAAAGCAGCCACAGAGACCTAGATGCTATTTGACTGGACTGTGAAGCAGGTACACGTACGCTTTATCACTCTGATGCATTTCCATCACCATTCAATAAACACCAATTATTGGGTATCCTTATTGATGGCTTCTACGTGGCATGATTAATACATTGCTGGAGCTTGAAATGTTCAAAGTCTATGCAGTGTCCTCTGAACTTTATTGCTTCAAGGATATTTAAGCATCTTAGCACTGGAGCCTACAATTACAGCAGAGACTAGGGAAATAAATTAATATCATCCTTGCATCCTATTTTTGAATCCTGGATCATGAGTGTTTGTATCCTGGATCATGCTCTATTCAAGGAAGGAACTACCATGCACAATTCCATTTATACAAAACATACTATTCTATTAAATTCAGTGTTGGAAGAGAAAAGACTAGTCCATGGCTCTTCCAAATGAAGAATGGTGTGATTCAGGGAATAGCAGCATTCCTCCCATCCTTTGACTGCTCTGAAGAAGAAATGCCCTGTGCAGTAGTTTCTTTAAAATTAATGTACTTTGTTTGATACCCAAGTAAGCTGCACATGGTGGGAATGTGTGTATCCAAGTCCCTGTTCATTCTGTCTCACATGAAGCAGATAGATCCAAGGGCATAATTGTCTGAAAGATCATAAAGTACTACTGTATATACTGATACAAACATGTTAAATCTTAGGTCCTTACTTGATGCACTAACCCTATCCATTTCTGCACACTGCATAGAAGCAAAAGAAATGCAAGAGAGACTTAAATTAAAGTAGTGCAGAACAGAACTGAAGCAATTCATGTGATGTCTATCCTATTGCTCATTGCTTTCCTGAGGGTTTTAGGTTAGTTCTAAATATGGTCTTTCACAGTTGAGTAACGTTTGAATAATGCCCCTATGAACACTGAGAATAATGACTGAAACTTTGTAGAAGACTAGAATTTCTTCAAATACACCTGTGGTGGTAGTAAAGTACAATTTATCAGCAATAAACTTATTCAGTATAAATGAGTGGAAATAAGAAGAAGGACTTTCCTGCATTCATTTCAAATTACATTGTTGCATCTTAAAAAAGATATGTCTTTATCTAGTTTGGCTCTTATGCTTATAGTTAAACTGTGATTTTGGAATGTTGTATTCTTTGGTGAAACTGTGATAAATTAAAAAAAGGTTATACTGAAGATGAGGAAAAAGTAATCTCTAGAAATCTGTCTATCAGTACAAAATCTGTGATTAAGGTGCACTGGTGTTTTGGGGATTTTTGTGTGTGAATAAATTCTCTTTGAAGGTGTGAGGTTGCAACATCACAAACAGGGTTAGTTCTAATCATCTCAGAAACACGAGGAAGTGTAAGAGGCAAGAAGTCAGCATATGTGAAGAAACTATCAGGAGGACTGACCAGTAGGAACCCTCTCAGGGAATTGGATGTGGTGAATTTGAATTAAACCCAGTGCCTTCAAAGATCCTCAGAGAGTTTCCCAGTTGTGTAATTTTGTTTTGGGTCAATACTGAATAGAAACTACTAGCTTGCTCAAAGTGTTACACTCACATCACTTCCAGCATGCAATTTAAATCACCTTATCTTTAGCCAGATTCTGAATTTCCATGTGCATAATGTTTTTTGTATGAGATGAAATCAGTGCATAAAATTGGATGTCCTCATCAGCATAGGCAGCACATGGAACTACCACATGATTCTGTGATCAGTATGTGAAGAAGCATCAGAACCAAATATTTAATCAGAATATCCAACTAGCTGAAACACTGAGTGATGAAACATCACGTGTACTCAGGGTCAGTTGTGTCTGCAGGAATTTGTAGAGGCATTAAAATGAAGCTGAAGCTATGAGGGACTCCACATGTGGCAGAAAGCTTCGGCTGGGAAAATTAATCTCTTGAGAACAGAAGGGATGGTGGTAGATCTTGATTAGCATAGTGACCCTTCAGATGGCCTTGTATCAGAATTGGTGGGTGTCACGATCCAATATTCAGATACGTGGCAATTTTTATGATCTCGCCAGGACAAAACAAAGGTGCACAGACAGACACTGGCGCTGCTGTGTGGTCTTATGAGAGATTGGGCAGAACCCTCTTGCTTTCTAACACTCCTCACCGAAGTGGGAGGCTGGTGTGGCTAGACTCTGCCTTCCCTCTCCTGGTATAAGCCACACAGCAGCTGCACCCATTTGTCTGGCGGGACCTGTGAAAAGGTTTAAAGGTAATCCCAAATGGTGAAATTAAGACCCAACGGGGGCGGGGGAAGTGCTGTGGTGGGGAAGAGCTTCACTGCACCCATAGTGTCCCAAATTTTTATACAGTTCTTGCCCACTGTGCCCTCCCCCTTTTTCTCCCAGTACGGGGGAGGAAATTCCTCTGTCTTCACCGTGGTCCTCTGAGAGGATTTGGGGTATGGTGCCGGGCTATACCTTACAGATGGTCTTTGTCAGGCTAATTAACAAGATAAGCCATTGATTGGGCCAGCAACAGGGTCCTTGAATGGGATGAGACAACTTGGCACTTCAGGATGGTTTATCAGGTGGAGGTCAGCTTGCCCTTTACTTTTCTGGCCAAGTCAGTGATTTACATGAAGTCTCAAGGCCTAGTTATCACTGGATATCCTGCTCCCAGCGCCAGCTGGAGAGCTCCTTTGTCCCACATCAAAAACCCCCAGTTTGCAGGTGTGAAGAGGGGAGTCTTAAGACAAACACCAGGCATCCTGAGTGTCCAAATACACAGTTTATTTCTTGGATTGTTCGAGACAGACACTATATATCTGGAATGTCACAGTGGGTCATTCTTGTTAGACGGTATCTGTAACATTGCTTCCAAAGTCCCATGTTAAATGAGGAAATGTTTGTCTGTCTTCCTGGATGATAGATATAGCTTTCTGTAAGTATTTGTTGTGGTGAGTTTGATGAGTATGCAGGTAGCAGAGTTACCCACTGGCTCTGAGGAACACAGATCTTGCTGGAACTGGGTGGGAATTGGGACTGCTTTCTAGCTGCATTTACTAGCAACATCTGGTTGATGCCATGCTTTCTTACTTGTCAGGTTCAACAGCCAAGTAAACAATTCAACTGCCTCATAAGAGCCACATTTTTGGCTGGAAAAATCTCGCAAAATCCAATGATTGTAAGGGAAAACAAGTGGTGTGAAGTACAGTTTTATTACAGTGCATGTCCATGTGCAATACTTTATGAAACTATTAACAGCTCATTTTGTTTGTCCTGAAGATGTGAGTTTATGTCAGAAGTTCTCAACTTTGTAATGCATTCAAACCCAGGTTAGACATGCAGGATCCTGTAGGTCATAATCTCATACCATCACTGATAACAGATACATTAGAGTGAATCAAATTTGTCTGATGCTTAGAGAACGTTAGGCCCTCAAAGGTCATATTTTAGCTACTTGTTTTGGAGATTTTAAAATGCATCTAGACTAATAAAGAAAATACAAGGCCAAATAAGACTGCTGGCAAATTAAAGAGAGAGATGAATCCTTAGTGTAATTTGTTTTAGCTCTATAAAAGTGAGTGGAGGTCTGATGTTTTATAGCACTTGTGACTCCCACACAGTCCCTTTAGGAGAGGTGTTTTAAGTATGAGTCTTTATATTATGGATTACAGTTTCTCTGTGGTTTTTCAGGGAAAATATGCAACCTTTATCTGTAAAAGGGTGAGAATATTCTGTTTGTTACAGTATTTGTTTCTAAGAGATATTACTAAGATGTGTCCATTGGAAGAACTATTGAAGGAGCTGATCACCTTCTGAATCCTTCTTTGATATTCCAGTTATATAAGCTATGCACAAGACATTTATACATGTTTTATATATATAACATACAAGTTAATATCAATTTCATCGATATTAATGAGGGTGTTCAAATGTGATAGTATTTCAGTTCAGACACTTATAAATCCTAAGACATTGATGAACAATAAGAAGAATGAAATCCATGTTATTTAAATATTTTCTGAGTCTGTGAATTATTGAAAGCTGTTTTTGAAGCCTGTGTAATGTGAAAATCTTATGGCAGAGCCATTGTTTTGTGTTATCCAACGTTTCCAACAGTAACCACCGTGTTCTGAAGGGAAGTACAAAACTCCTGGATTGCTGTGCTGCCTTGTGGATGAAAACCAAAGTATTAGAAATAATATGGGAAAATAATGTAATTTCCACCGTTCTGAACAGTGGAACCTTTTACTGAAGTATTTCTTGTGAGGAAAAATCCACTTCACACTTATCTGCACTTAAAATTTCTCTGTATTTATAATAGCTACTGATAGCCCCAGCAATCTTGATGTTGTGTAAACACATGCTACAACAGGTGATTGGTACTCTGAAAAGCTTAGAAATCTGAGTGAAGGGAAGACATGGAGGGGGTACATACAATACATGGGCATATAAGGGAAGATGAAGAGGCCAGAGCTCCTTCCCAGCTGTGTACTAGCACACAGGTAGATTACAGTGTAGAGCAAGTGTTCATTCTATGCAAGCGGGGCAGAAGGGCAAAGATGTGTGGCAGAAAGTATCCAGAACCATCAAAAAAAACAGAGGGTTTTATGAAGCTAAGATCTTGAGAGCTTTCTTCTTTGGAGAGATTTTCTAGAGCTGAAGTAAAGAAAAATATAAAGTTCTTTTTCCTCTTCCCTAGTACACACTTTCCCATCTAGAAGTGATGTTGTTATCTAGATTAGTTAAATCAAATAAATTTCCAGTTATTCTTTGTGGAAAATTTTTGAAAAACATAATTTTTTCTCCCAGCATTTTCTGGAATTTAGTTATTTTTTTATAGTGCAAACTGCCAAACTGAAGTATATAAGCCAACAGGTTCAACTAATTTCTGTTAAATAGTTTACTTTCACTAAAAATTTATAAATACAGCTTCTTTCTCTTCATCAAATCCTTTGTTTTTCAAACTAGAAACATTTCTAAAATAGTTTAGTTTTCTTCTGCAGTTTCATTGGGTTATTGGAAAGTTATCCTTAGTTTACAAACAATATTGTTTGTTTTTAAAAATATCTATATGTTAAAGAATGCTTTGACTGTCTGAAATTGAAAAGGCTGTCAATGAATATAGCCCAAAATGCAAAAAAAGTTACTCAAGTCTTAAATTAACACTGGAAAGACCAAGAAATTGAAAGGTAAAGAGAAGATTACACGGCAGCTGTATCCTGCTGTTACTCAGATATCCCAAAGCATTTAAAGGTGAATCTTCATGCTGTCACTAGGAAATACACGAGCAGTTGTTGTGCTTCTCACACAGGCTGGGAAACTAATAGCAGAGAGGATGAGTAGCATACATACAGTGTTTGGTGTGGATAAAGAAAGTTCAGTTTTCAGATGTCAGCTTTCCCTACTCCAGAAGATAGTAGTATGTGAGAAGGTTCTTTCTATAGCTGGGGGATTGTCTTGTGCTTCAGAGGATCTATTTGAATCCCTGCTCAGCCTCAGAAGGTATTTGTAATGGTGGGACAACCTTTCCTTTTCCCTAGCATTTCTGTTTTCCCATCTAAAAGAGGTAGGTGGTAGGTTTCCACTTCATAGAATATTAGGATTTTAAAAAGCAAAACCAGACCGTTAATGATGGTTAAGTACTCAGATACTGCACAGAAAATTAAAGATACAAGATGAAGCAAGAAGAGAATTATTTTCTGATGAACAAGGGTCAAATCTGAGAGATCAATACAAGATTTGTACCTCATAACAGTTTTGTCTCAGTGAAAACAGAAATGTCAGATCAGTACTCGACCCTTGGATGAAAACACATATTGAAATTTTAATAGGTTCCTTTTCTATTTGAGGTTAAAAAAGAAGTGTAGCAAATAACATTATCTAATTTCAGTCTAATAATGAAAATTGTCATCAGAAAGCAGTACTTGCCAAAGAAAATGTCACCTCTGAAGGGACTGCATGTGTGAGTCTGTCACAAGAAGTCCCAGGAGAGAGAAAGCTTTTATAACAACAACAAAATATGAGGCTGAGTTTAAAAAATATCCGTACAAGCACTGTAATTGCCAAATGGGGAAAAATAATCCCAGCTGTATCATAACTGATACTTGACAAAATCCTGGCCTCCAAATATTCCTTTCATTTTGGTCCAACTAGATAAACTCACTCTAAAATTAATGATACATAGAATAAAATATTTGAAAAGATCCTCACTGCAAAGGTGCTTTTTTTCTTTTTTGTGGGGGGTGACACACAAGGTAGGGAATTCCCCCTTTGCTAAAGATTTATTAGTGCTGCTTCTGCTATGAGTCTGTAAATTCTGAGATTGGTGCTGAGATAATAGCAAAGGAGGAAAAGCCTTCTAAAGCCTGGTTATTAAAGTGTCTCATCAAAGACAATGAGAGCTTTGAGCAAGCGTTCCCAGGGAGCTGGAATTTCCCTTTGAGAGCTGTTGCTGTTTCTCACATGCTATCTTCCAGCTCTCTGGGCACTGGCTTGCACTTCTAGAGGCCAGCCCTGACAGTACAATTGTTATATCCTTTTCCTCTCTTTGAAACAAGCTTATGAAACCTTGCATTTCTCCACTTTTTGCTTGAATCACATGTCTTATTTAGGACACACTAAGAAAATAAAAAAAAGCAGGGCTTCCTGAGTGCAATGCAGTGTCACAGGTTCTGCTCTGAGGGAGTTGTTGGGTGCACCAGGTGAAAAGCCCCTCAGAATTCTCGTGCTGAAAGAGCCAGAGGGGAGCTGTGGCTCTGGGGTTGTTCAGCTACCTGTCTCTGCAGTGGGACTGCAGGCACGGAGGAGGATGTTACACAAGCACAGAGAAAGCTTTTGCAGGCTGTGTTTAATTAATTCAGAATACCAGGAAATTCAGAGAGTTGTGCTCAGGGAAACTGGAGAGGGAGTAGGGTGAGAGGCAGAAAAGGGGGAAAATAAGATTTATTGTGATTATTTCAGCCATCTGAATATCAGTGTCCCTGGAAATCTTACATCCCTGGTCTGGAAGCAGTTGTTGGGCTGAGTTGTTTGGATTGTTCCCTGTTCTTAATTAAAGGATCATAGAATCCTAGAATAGTTTATGTTGGAAGGGACCTTTAAAGGTCATCTAATCCAACCCTCCTGCAATAAGCAGGGATATCAACTAGATCAGGTTGCTCAGAGCCCTGTCCATCCTGATGTTAAATGTTTCTAGGGATGGGACATCTACCATCTCTCTGGGCAACTTGTTCCAGTGTTTCAACACCATCATTATAAAAGGGTTCTTCCTTATATCTGGACTAAACCTACCCTCTTCTAGTTGAAAACCATTTCCCCTTGTTCTGTCGCAACAGGGCCTGCTAAAAAATTTGCCCCCTGAACTTTATTAAAACTTTTACTGGTATGTCAAAGACATATTACTTGGCACAGAACAAACTATTTTGCCATGAAAGGGAAAGCATTGGCATCAGAGAGAGATTGAGGGTAGCTTATTTTAATTGTTTTTAGTTTTGCTGCAATTACAAAAACAGGACTAGAAAGGCATTTTGAATCTGAAGGGAGAAAAATACCTCCTGTAATGGTAAAGTTCTTGATTAAGTGACCTCAAAATACTTTACAAAAGTCACTGTTAAATGTCCCAAAATATTTTTTTAATTTGCAAAAATGAAAGTTTTGCTTAGTTATAGTTAGGGTCTCTTAAAGTTTCAAATACCTATGTATCTACTACTAGAATCTTCTACTTAAGGCAAAAATAACAAACTCACCACTGAAGTTTAAAAAGTGCATTTCTTATCCACAAAGCTAAACTGTTTCTTCTTTCTTTACCCTTGTTATCTTCTAACCCTTCCACATTCTTCTCTAGATGAAAAGGGATATGAGAAAAAGAGAGGAATTTTCAGGTTTCCTATTTTAAAGTAGATTTCAGCCTGTACAGTCTCCTGTTTACCAAACAGCTGTTGTAATTAGTTTCTCCATGTCCTTCCAAGGTTTTCCAGTAGGGAAACTGAAGGTTATAGATTTCAAGGTTTCTTACATCCCAGTCTCTCAATTCTTAAAACACATTTAAATCATCTTTTTAATCGACTCAAAGCTTTCAATCAGCTTCTCTCCTTCTCAGTCATTCTCTCAGCCATCCATCTTTCTCTTCCCCAATGATCCACTACCACTACTTGTAAAAAAAAAAAAAAAAAAAAGATTTTGCACATAAAGATTCAGATTGTTTGTATTTTCTGCAGGTTCTCTAAAGTGGTGTCCTCAAAGACACATCACAGTTCAAAAAAAGGGTCTAACATAATTCTTGACAGAAAAGGGGACTAAGTCTATCAAGCAAGAGTAGGAGGGGAAATTGAATGAATCTGCAAGAAAAAAAAAGTATAGGGCTGACTGCCTGTAAGTGCTTCCACTTGGCAAATTTGAAGTTAAATAAAGCAAAAGAAAGACAGAACCCAAGTGATTCTCCCCTCTACTCTGGGCCCCTCACTACAAGAAAGATGTAGAGTTGCTGAAGCATGTCCAGAGAAGAGCTACCAGGCTGATGAAAGGTCTGCAGAATAAGTCGTATGAGGAGAGGCTGAGGGAACTGGAACTGTTCAGTTTGAAGAGGAGGCTGAGGGGAGACCTCATTGCTCTCTACAACTACCTGAAAGAAGGTTGTAGGGAAGTGGGAGTTGGGCTCTTCTCTCAAGTGAATAATGACAGGATGAGAGGAAATGGCCTGAATTTGCCCCGGGGAAGGTTTAGGCTAGATATTAGAAAGAATTTCTTTACTGAAAGAGTGGTTGGACAGTGGAACAGGCTGCTCAGGGAGGTGGTGGAGTCACCATCCCTGGAAGTGTTTAAAAGAAATATAGATGAGGTGCTTAGGGACATGATTTAGGCACTGAATGGGCAGATTAGATTATAGTGGGTGGATAAAGGTTGTGGTTGGACTTGATGATCTTCAAGGTACTTTCCAACCAGGATGATTCTATACTTCTGTTCTATACTACTCTCCTTCCGAGAACTACCTGATGGCAGCAGTTACGGAGAGCAGCTGTTTGTAAATACTCTATAACAGCAACATTTGCATATTTTTCCACAAAGATGTGTCCAAGTATTTATAATACCTGTAACATGCCTTTTTACTAACCTTTCTCAGGCTGGTTTGTTATTTATAATGGAAAGATTTTCTGAGATGATTGATCTATTTGGATATTGTTTGTTTAACCAGACTAGGAGAAGGTGTCATATTGATTGCAGGAGACATAAGCAAAGTGAGAATTGCAGGTTTCCATGGTACAAGTAACTTGTACTACGTAAACTCCTTCAGTCCTGCAAGAGAAGTCTGGACATGTTAGAGAACTTTTTTGATGCGAGATTGAAAACCCTAGGGATGACTGCTGGTAACTAGGAGAATGACCCTCCAACATAATATCAAGGCAGGCAAGTCTGTTTATCTGTTGTCAGAGCTGGGCCAGGATATCAAATGTGTTATACTATACATTTGGTGTTCACCACAAGCTTATGAAAGTAAAAGACAGCTTTCCCATACTGAGTAATTTTATTACCTGAGGGTGCCACAAATAGCTAGATGATGAATTATCAGTCATGGCAGGTCCTTGGGTTTACCCATAACCTTGATCCCTCAGGTAATACCAGTCATGTCCCATGCCACACACCTTAATATTGCCTCTTCTAATTAAAGGTACTGTAGGCACTTTTCAACTGCACCAGATGTGTCTCTTTAAGACTGGAGGAAGCAGAAGTCCAAGTCACTATCTCAGAAGTGATACAGGCTTCTTCAGATTAATTTATCTCTTATCTTTGTGTTTTACTGTGATTCATGACTGTTTGTTTTTGTCCTTAGTTGTTCAGTTCGGTGGAGTTTGGCAGAAGATGGCTGCTTCTTCATGAGGGAGTTGCACCAAACAGGTTCTACTGGTAAGAGTGAAAACGTCTTCCTCATTTTCTAGACACAGCTTCCCCATACATACAGAGATGTTGAAATGGGGTCTTGAAGGCAATGCGGCTGAATGCAGTCTGCACTGCTGATTTGTTGAGATTAACTTTGATCTGGTATAAAAGGGGCTTTATTTCTCCTGTAATGTGTTTGTGCAGCACTTGAAAGTGGGGTCTGATCTGAGGATGATGCACAATTGAAATATACTGAATAATAGTCTAAAGTAAGAATTGATTTGGGAGCGATTTTCTGTGAACATTTTGAGTTTGAGCACAAGTCTGTTCAGCGTAAGCTTGTTTGCTTTTGCATGAAATACTAAGAAGAGTACAATCTGGTCCTGCTACCAGCCAGGGCCAAAGACTGGAGTCTTTGAGGATACTAGCATTTCTGGCATAGGTAACAGTGGACATTGTCCAGTGACTGGTGTTATGATTCTAACTGCTGTTAGACCTACTTCAGTCCTTGAAAGTGGGCAAGTTAGTGACTGTTGAACTAGTCACACACAGTTCTTCATTATGAGCTTAAATCACTGTGCAATATTGCTTCTAAGCAGCCATGCTTCAAGTCAGATTTCAGGCTGTATGGATCAGCCATATGTTAAGTTCCTTTTGCTGAATCTTTAAATGTCAGTCGGTTACAGCAATGGCAAAATGTTTGCTAGTTTGATGCAAAAGTTTCCTTGAAGAAGTGTCATAACTTTGTCACTGATGCAAGTGTAATTCTTTGCTCCATTAACTTATGCCATAGAACATGTATCTAAATTCACTTAGGGCCATAGCCTACATGGTTGTGATAGAATCTGAGCATCTCAAAATTTTTTAATATATGGGCTGTCTGTAATGGATGATTTGATTTCAGATTAAATGTTTACAGTGGCCACAGCCTCTGAAAAATAACCACTGGATATAGGTCCAAACTTGATTCTGCAGTTCTTCACTACCAGCACAATTCTTTGTATTTTGGCTCACCTTCAGCTCATCACACATTTGCCCAGTGATTCTAGTGTACTGATTATCTCTTCATGATTTTGATTGCAGGCAGACTGCTTTGCATTTGCTTTCCATAGCAGTGATTTGCATACCCAGTGTAAAGCTCTGTAACCACACTTGCAGTAAAATACTTATCTGAAACACCTCCATGTTTTCACGCAATAGCAATTAGTGTAACTTCTACTTCTATGGAAAAGAAAGCTGAGAAATGAAGGAGATGCTGAAGGAGACACTGAATTGTTTTATTGCAAATATGGGTGTTGTAGTCTAAATCAAAGACTTTTTTTTTTACTATTTCCACTTACTCCTCTTTTTGCTTACTCTGGTGTAAATTTGTGGCAGACTTCTCATCAGCTCTTTATGGAGGCAGTAGTCCACCTGTGAGTAGAAGTTGGCTTATGTCCTGTGAATCTGACCTTTAAAAGAGAAGCTTTCAATAAAATAGTCATCTTGAAATCAGGAAGAGCTGAATCAGATGATTGAAATGATACCCCGACAGTAGCTTTTAAACTATAACTTTTTGCCAAAACCATGGGTCTTGAACATAGCAAGATTCAGGAGTGGTTCAGTTAAATATTTTAATTTATGAAAGAAGTAAGAGCCCTAGGTCGAATTTACTTCCAAAGTTGAATTCATATTTGGTCTGTAAAGGATATAGCAGAGATTTTGTTTGCTGCTCCTGCATTTTAATCCTTTCTCAGAGCTGTGTTAGCTGAAGGTTTTGCAAACTCAATTCCATTTTTCACTTAAACTTGTTTTCATGTGTTCATCTCTATAGCCAGGCAGGTATGTATTTATGTCACTCCTATTTCTTTTCTACAGGACTTCTAATAGGGCTTCAAAGTGTCAGATGCACAAACACAGCCCCACACATCTCTTGTTTTTTCTCAGGTAATAAAAGTAAAATGTCCTAGAAATCTGGGGACTCAGTCTTTGAGACATCCAGCAAAACTGTATTCACTGAGAGAGTCAGAGAGCTGGAAAAAATGTCTGTGTTCTTGGGTCTGTGTGTCCTGTACTGCACTTTTGAAGTTTCCCATAATTATTTGCAGTAGTGGTTGAATGTGAATTGGGCTGATGGTTGCCTGCAATAAGAATAATGATGAAAATTATAATTTTCCCTTCCGTGGAGCTCAAACTTTGAAGGCCTCTTAGAACCTAACAAGTAAGGGAACTCAGGGTTGGTGCTTCAAAGGCAAAAGAGTAAGATAAAAAGATGTTCCAACCACCCATCTAATTCCCTACAGCCATAAACAAAACATGAAGCTACAAGCCTGTATTTTCACCTTGGACAAAATGTCCCTTGCATACCACACCTCAGTGTAAGCTAGACTGTACTCCTACTATCAAAAGGAAAAATAATACAGCTTGTGGAGAGACTGTTGCAAGTAATTCTGGCTTATTTCTTATGATCATCATCACAGAACAATGCTGTTGGCTGCAATTATAAGGATACTGTCTGTCCTCAAAACCAGCCATAGTAGAAAACCAAGCTTTGCATGTGTAATTGAGAACATGGACACCACAGAGAATAATATTGGGCTTTTTCCATACATTTCCATTTCTGTGCAGCCAAGTACTTGAGATCAAAATAAGCACTGAAGTGCTGAATCCGAAAGGCAGCCCTTTGCACTCAGTGTAGCCACGGAGTCCCGATGCAAGAAAAGCAAAAGGGAACTGCAACATAAGAGAGTGCAGATGTACAGTTGAAATCCAACTTTTACAGCAATATCTCTCCTAGCCAGTGCTGATGTACAAGTTCTCAGCCTTGCTCAGTGACCTCTGGTTTGTTGTTTGATTGTGGTTTTTTTGTGAGGGTGTGGATTTTTTTGTTTTGTTTTATTATTAATAGTAGCTATTATACAGTTTGGCTTGGAAATATGCAGAGTCTAATCAACCTGAAAAGTCAGAAGACGTATTTCCACTTATGCTTAAGAGCAGAAATTAATAACTGATTACTTGTCCTGAAGGCACAAATTTTCAAGGAAAGTAAACCGTGTGGATAGTCTCCCCTGTTACTGGTGCCTTCTCTAGATCACATAGTTTTGAAGGGACCAGGACACAGCTGTATTGTGTGGAGGGTGAGGGCTATAATATCTGTGCAGACTGAGGACTATATTCTGATATGTAAGGAAGGCTGAGGAGTTGCTTTAATACAGACTGCTTCCAGGACTATCTAAACTGGGACTTCTGTAAGATCAAGAAGACACAAAGCAAAGCTTTTGGCATCAGGCCCTCTTGAGGCTGCGTTTACTTAACACCACTTTTTTTTTTGACAGGGAAGGGACATCTGGAAGACTTTAAAGACTTTTAAAGGGATTTGAGTGGTTGATGAAAGCAAAGATGCATTTTCCTGATTGCTCACTGATATTTTAATTGCTATTTTACTCTGTCATGATGGTCTTATAAATAGTTTATGGGTCACTCTGAGTCTGAGCTTGCTAGTTTTAGTCTTGAGAAGGCTCTGCCTGCAAGTGCTGTCAGAGAAACTGTAGTGTCTTTTACAGCTGCATTTCTTACATCTGTTTCCAAAATAATTTTCTTTTTTTATTTGCTTGTTTTAGTCTGCTCTGTGAAGCCCCCTTTCCTACTACCACCCCAGAGAAATTTAAACCCCTCAAGAGCAAAATTAAAGCAATCTGCTGATGTCTATTGCATAACTCTGAGAAAACACTCTGTAGAGACAACCCATTTCCTTGTAGCTCATGTGTATTTTGTATTCTTGCATCCTCCATTTCATTAAGAGGAGCCATTAACATGAAAATAAAATCTTCATTTTTTCAGAGCTTCTCTGTTTCCCCTTTTCATTCTTCTGCCTGCAGCTGTCATTGATGCCTTGACATCCATGCTTGTGATGAAAGAGATTGTGGTGTCATGCTGTGGAGGAAGACATCAGCTGGGGCTCAAGCAGTTAAGCTGAACCCTTTAAAATTAGTGGTGACTGAAGTTTTCTCATCTCAGGGGAAAAAAAAAAAAAGAAGGAAGAAAAAAGGATCTGTAATTTCCTACCTCTTTAAGAGCTTGTAAGGACACATTGGTGATGGGCAGGTTTTAGTGATGGGCTACTGTAAAACTGAGATCTCTAATAATTGTTATAATTTATATTTTTTATCACGTATCTGTTTTCATAATCTAAGTATGTGGTAGTGGTATACTGGGGAAGGTGTAATCCATCAGAGAGTCAACCATACGTGTCTGATGGAAACATAAAAGAACCCACACTGCATACAACGTCAAGGCACTGCAGTATCACATTTTTCATGTTCTTTATGATTCCTCTGTCAGGTTCTTGAGATTTTCCTGTTGAATGTATTGTGACAGAAAAATGCACGAAAGTTATCAAGGTGCTTAGTAATTCTGGAACTGTACTCTGAAAATACCCTAATTACTAGGAAAGGAGTATTTTAAGCAATATTAGTCCAGAATAATACAGATACAGCAAGTTAATATACATGGCTTATTGCTGATAGCATGGTGTTTACTAGTGTGGATGGCATTCAGGGATGAGAATGAAGTAAATGCTAGTTAGAAGAGTTGAATAAATGCTTTATCTAAATACTTCTGGGTTTATTTTTGTGATATGTGCAGATTTTTATCATGCATTCCTATGGTGGAATTTTGCTGGCAAAGAAGCTGGCTTGTAGTGAATACAAGTGTGAGCAACAGATGGTGAATCAGTCATACTGGAAATTACTTTCCTTTTTTTCTTGCTTTTTAAAAGTAGTCCAGTCATCCAGTCAAAGTTCACTAGTGATACCTTGTGACTTGCAAATGACCAAACAATAGTGACCCCTAGTTGCAAAAAAAGTAGTCAAAGTGCATATAGTTCAGTGTGGCCAAAATATATGTGCCCAAATTGCTTGTTAAAAGCTAGATTTTTATTCTGGTCCTCAGATCAAGTCATGCCTTCTACCAGAAATTGTTTTCTGAAAGTCAGTAAGTCAAGGTATCACAATTAGAGCTGACCCTAAAAAAATAAAAATAAGAGGTGAAAAAGGTCGTTAAAATGTCTGCAAAATGTAATATTTTTTAATCAAAATGAAAAATTTCCTGAAAAGATTCACAACTAATTCTTATCATAAACTGACCTGAAAAATATGGAGAGGGGGGTAGAAATAAAGCCAAATAATAAAAGTATCTGAAAAACCAGCATAAAATCAGCTATATAAAAATCTGGCTAGTAAATTATAATGTCAAGGTATAATCCTTAAACGGATCAGCGCTATTGACTTTTTTGTTGTTTTTTACTTACTTGGTATCGCGTCTGGACAAGCAATTAGGAGAAATAAAAAAGAAACACCGTTCCATACTTCAAGAAGATTAGAGAGCTTTAATGATGATAGGGTTGGAACACCTTTCCTATTGAGAAAGGCTGAGAGGGTTGGGGTTGTTCAGCCTGGAGAAGAGAAGGCTCCAGGGAGAAGATATTATGGCCTTTCAATACTTAAGTCGGCTTACAAGAAAAGCAGAGAGACTCTACTGGTACAAGGTCTGTGGTCACAGGGTAAGAGGTAACAGTTTTAAACCTGAAGAGGGCAGATTATATTAGTTATAAGGAAGAAATTCTTTACTATCACGTTCACAGATAAACTGTGAATGTACCATCCCTGGAAGTGTTCAAGATCAGGATGGGTGGGGCTTTGAACAATTAGATGTAGTGAAAGCTGTCCCTGCCCATAGTGGGGGCTTGGACTAGATTATCTTTAAAGGTTCATTCCAACCCAAACCATTCTAAGATGATTGTCTTAATTAGGCAAAAAATACAGCTCAGGTCTTTCATGCACTATCTAGGTATAAGAGGCTGATTAGAAGTAAAAACATATCATGGTGTATCTCACTTCCAGTAGGGTCATGTGTCCGTGATCTTAATGATTCCCTGAAGAAATGACAGGAGATATATCAGTTTGGTAAGAGATGTTGCTGTGTCTCCAGTCTGTCTTGAGGTTTTTTTTGAGTATGAGAAGTAGAAGAAAATGGATGCAAACATTGTTAAAAAGCAGCCAACCAGCCTTTTCCCTCAAACAATACAGAGATAGACACACACTGAAAGGGAGAACAAGAGAAACTGCTAAGCGGCTGGGAGGACAGATGAGTAGATAGGGCTATATTTGTGTTTCTGTTATGAGCAATGACAAAGAAAGTTAATCTTCAGAGTAGAATTATAAAGTATATATCTATTATTTTCCAGAGGAGTCTAGAGACTGTATTTTAAAAGCTCTGACTGTGTTCACTGGAGCAGCTGAAAGAGTTGAAAATCAAGGGGGGAAAGTGTCAAAGCCCTGTTAAAAACTTCATTATATTCAAGCGGTTGGAGCAAGCTGGGCAAACTGTCCCTGTGTTCTTGTCAGATCTTGGCTTGGTGAGATATGCACACCCACCCAGGTGGGCTGAGGCAATTTAAATGGCATGGTATCTGGGCTGTTTACAAATGATGCTATGTATTGCTGAACAAGACCTTTTAATCACTGCAGGGCAACTGCTGGAGGCTGACGGGGGAGATGCCAATCAAAGGGCATGGTGACAGCCTGTCCAGAAAATCATCCCCTTGATCTAACACACAAGCCATACCCAATGAGTTGAAGCATACTAGACATTTAATTTAAAGGATATGTATTTCATAGCTTAAATATGGTGGAGATGGACACATGCCAGAGGGACCCAGGAGTTCTGAATTAAGCAACTGACTGATGGGGAATAGCAAGAGTGTAGTGAATGGTGCTTGACTTCCATCTTTTTCTTGGTTGTTTTTTTTGGGGGGGGTTGTTTGTTTGTTGTTTTTTTTTTTTGGTTGGTTGGTTGGGGTTTTTTTTGTTGGGTTTTTTTTAAAGGAGGGTGGGGCAGGATGTTGTTTCCTGAATTGAACACCACTCATTTGCTTCCAGTTGAAGTTTTGCTTTGGGAGAAAGTCAGACTGAAGGTCTGAGCCTCTATAACATAGGCTGCTATTACCTGGCTGATATTTTAAGGCAGCTTCGTGGCTGCCAGCCTAAAGATGCAGATGAGCTGCAGGCAAGCAACACTGCCTGAGACCAGAGTGAAGAGAGTGTCTGCAACGGTGCCTATCCTTGGCCCTTGCCATACTGCTGCTGCTAACATTACTGATGGTGAGTAACTCACATTAGAGCACTTTGGCACCATTCAGTGACCCTGACATTTACTGTTTCATCACGCCAGAGTCCAAGGAAGCATATTCTTGGTTGGCAGTGTTCACTAAAGGTCCCACTGGCATTTCAAAGGATTTAGTGAAAACCTCTGCTTACGGTTCTCAGACAGTTGGACTCTGATGTAGCTCTATTTGCTACAAATGAAGGCTGAAATCTCTCAGATTTATTTTGAGATTAGGATTTTATTCCTGTCTGGCTTTCAGAGATACAAACTTGCCAGTCTCCTGTGGGTCAGCAAGGACAGAAAAAAAGACAAGCATCATCCTCTTCCTGTTACTGTTAAAAGCTCATTTAGAGTCTTCGGATTTATGAAAAGTTTTAGTTCTTAAGAAACTGATATTCAAAATACATATCTTTCTTCCCTGGATAAGGCTGAAAAAATGGCCCAAAGTCACAGAGCAGAAGTTGATATCACTCTGGTCCTCTGAGTCTATAATAAACAGATCCTCTGATCCCAGTAGTCCCTTAAGAGAACTTGTTACTCATAATCAAATGGAGATTTGTCAGAGCGAAGTATAATTCCTCAGTCCCCAATCCTTCGTTTGACACAGTTCCACCATGTGAGAGAAAAAGTATTCCACCATGTGAGAGAAAAAGTATTCTCAACTCTATTTGATTGTCATGGGGACCCTAAAAATGGGTGTAAAAGAGTAACCTGAATATTATCCTAAAAGTCATAACTGAATAGAATCTTATCTGACTTAGCCCCCTTCCTCCCCTTAGAGTCTTGTCCTCTAGTTGTGAATAGAGAGAAGAGGTATATTCACCTGAATAAGACTTTTGGGACTGGGAAGCCCTATTCTGATTGATGTATAAATTGGTGTGTTTTGGTATTCCCAATTCAACTGATTCATCTTAAAAAATCAACCAGAGATACTTTATAAATTAGTACAGACTCCTGTGAGTCCCAATTTTTCTTCCATTGTCCACTTCCCTGTGTTAAAGATCTGCAGAAGTAGACAGGTGTCCATACACCAGGTTCAAAACCTTGATTTGAGGGTTACTCAGTAGCAAAAGCCTGCAGTGCTGGGCAGGACCCTGGAACATGGCAGTCTTCAATAGGCATTGGACTAAGAAGCTGGTTTCTCTATAGGTACCTATGAAGGGCAGCCCTTGAGAGGGTGAGGCAGTTGCATAGTAAAGTTAGTTGTAGGTTTCTCTAGATCTATTTCAGAAGGGTTTCACTGCTACTTTCTGTTGTATGTTTAATAAGCAACATACTGTGTTACCAGAGCTGACTTTGCACTCTTGCTGTAAATGACTTCCTGGCCTCCTCTGGAGCATACTGACTGGGCCACAGCACTACAAGATGACAGAAACATGCATCTTAACACAGTGGGAAACTGTGATCCTATTAGACTGTATCAGCAGAGAAACAGTAAATCAGGTAGGTTTGGTCCATTATATCAGGGATCTCAGTTCAGAGGCTATAACTAGAGGGTACCTTCCTCCTTCCTTCCCTTCAATCCAGTATGATGTCTCAAGTTTCCTGCGATATATGAAAAAGAGATGTAGGACAGCAGGACTATCTTAAAATCAGGATCTAATGCTGGAAACTGAATTTTATCAATATAGTTCAGATTCTCATTTTGAGACATTCCTCCCACCCAGTGATAGGTACCTATCTCCCTGAGAATTCACATCTGTCTATTTCAGAGTTTTAGCAAAGTTTCCTCTCTGGAGCTTCCCACAGAGAGCTGTGGTGTTACTGCAGCAGGGAAGACAGCTTGGCTTGCTACTGTCCTTGAAGCTGTGGGGTATGTGGACATCATGGGGTGGAAGTCTGTGGATAATCCCACTCTAGGGTTGCAGAAAAGTGAGTAGAAGTGACTCCCCACGGCCTGGAAATCACAGGACTACCCTCATTTACCTACTTAATCTGTTTTAGTGTTAGCAGCAACAGCCAGCTGTCTTTCTGGGTCAGTGTTGTGAAGTGGTACAACTAGGAGGAGCTGGGCTTACTCATTTCACTGCTGTTTTCAGTTGTAGAAAAAAGGTGACAAACTGAGTAAAGCATATCATAAAATGGATTTTGCCTGGTGGCTGCCACTTGTATTGCACAAAATTATATAATTTCATCTAATTGGATAATGTGGGAAAGAATAGTACAGAGGTGTAGCGGGGAAGATCTAACTAGATGATTGTCATGGGAACTTTATTCACCAGGTAAAAAGAAATGGAATGCTGATTTATGCCTGTCTGGAATCTGACCCTTTGTTTCCAAAACAAGTCAGGAGAATAAGGTGGTTGAGAGATGTTAAAGCTAGAAAACAGTCTTTAAAGTATGTTCAAGGAATAGTAAAATCTGTAAAACTTCACATCACAGGGACTGAACTAAATAAACCACAAGAATTCCCTCCTACATCAAGCTCCCTGGGGCAGATTCACTAACCTCTGCAAGCAAAAGAGAAACAGAGAGTATCTCCAAGGTCCTCATTCAGTCAACATAGTAGTAAAAGGAAGAAGGAGCCTGGAGTACTATTAGGCTCTATTTTTGTCTCTGCCATATAACAGCTGTGTGATCTTGGTCAAATCAATGAGGTCCTTGTGCTTTTGACTGATCAGTGGAGTTTTTCTATAAAGCTGAGAACAAAAATTTTCCTTAGCTGCTATTTCTAACTTGGTCTGCTGGTCTTATACTTTTCCATAGGTCTTGAACAAATCAGTAACATGCAGGGAAGGTTACTTAGAGGTTGATTGCCAAGTACTTTTGTGTCTCTGGACAAAAAAGCTCCCTGTTCAGTGCTACATGTTACTATTTTTATCAATAGCAATTAAGATTTAGAGTGTTATAGAAGCAGCAGTGGAACCAAAAAATTGATGCAACCGATGTCTCCATGAACGTCATCCAGTGTTGTTTTCATTCTGTCCTTTAAAACAAAAACAAAACCCTGCCATTCACTAAGATGGAATAAGCTGTCAGTTTTTTAACATGAAGTGGCAGGATATGTCCCAGAGGCAGTGGGGGAGCTGATTTTGCATCGGCAAGATTTACGATAAGGGATTCGCATGAGTGCTGAGGCTAAAAGAAGATAAATCCCCAAAGGCAAATTCTACCAATAATTGAATTACAAAGCTATTATCATGTGCCGAACAGAGAAACTTTATAGCTCTATTGTGACAGGATAAAGCTTGTTAGAGTATTTATGTTCACAGGACAACTGTGTCATAAGGATCTCTCCTAGTATGTTCTCTTTTCCACCTGGCTGTTGCAGCTAATTAGTCTTCCTGCATAGCACAGTATATGTGGAGATGGAGGTGTGCTCAGATGGGGGGCTGGGAAGAAGGAATGCTGAAGGTCAGGAGACATCTCAAAATAAATAACACGTTAAGCACAAAGTCATCGGAATGTCTAGATGAAGAGTTGGGACAAGTTGCAGGAAGGGGAAGAGAGGGCACGTAGGCAAATAATAATTTTTACTGAGGAGAGGTGAAACTGGATTTTCCAAGTGATGTGTCACTTTTCTTTTTGGTATTGCATTGCAGCCAGTTCTAACCTACTGTGTCAGTGTTGATAAGCTCAAAAAGGCCAGAGCTGTGGGGATCTCATTCCACCCATCCTAGAAGAGTTGTGCTTTTATCTGTCAGTTATCTGCCATCCTTTGCTGAATGAAGAAATCATACCTCTCTCCCCCAAAAAGAAGGAGAGAGATGGTCACAGGAATCCTGGTTCTGCACTTGTTAATTTCCTCTGAGACATGGGAAAGGTGCATAACATCTCTGATCACATTAAAAAAAAACAACAAAACAACCCGATTCACACTGGTCCTGTTTGTGAAAAGGTCATAGTAATGATTCTGCTCTTACAGCCTTTCATTCTAGGCCATTTGCCTTGAAGATTCTCTCAAGTAAGGCTGCCTTTTATTGCCTAGCTTAAAATACCTTTGATCTTGGCTGTTGTGAGGACGTATGATACAAGAAATACTTATGAAAAGTTTACCATTAAGTCTCTTGTGCATGTAGTCCCAGATAATGGTATGACTGTGTCTGAAGTCAAGCATCCAAAATAAAAGGCACTCAAAGCTATGTTCCAGAATGCTAAAGCCCTTGGGATGGAGCCCTTATTGTCTGGTGCTTTGAGTTCTTTGTGAGAAATGGTAGTTTGGAATTAAGTACACCAAATGGAAGCTTTTGCTATTTTCACAGTGATGCCTTTTTGCAGTTCTGACTGCCTTGCAAGCCCCAGCATCCATAAACAATTACTTCTGTCCCTAGAAGTGAAAAAATAGAGAAGAGGTAGAAACCCTAGGATAACAGGATCTCTATTGAATTTCCTTGGCTCAGAAGAGCTAACAGGCCAAGGAAGCCAAGGTTTTAGAAATGTTTCAGAGAGATGGCAAGGGGTTGGTCACTACAGAAATATGCCAACTAGCATTTTCTGTGCAATGGACAGTGCCAGGCTCATTTTGTTTATTTCCGCCTAGTTCTAAACCCAAGGAAGATTTGGGGTCTTTTCCTGTGCTGCTTCTCACAGGAGGTGTAGAATTTGCATTCAGAGCAATTACTGTGCTGTAGCCACTGATACTGATTTGTGAAGCCCTCAAGTAGAGATGACTATTTAGCAGGCTTGATGGTGATTAAAATTTTAGGAAGCAAATTTGCAATAGGACTGTGTGGGTCCTACATTTTTCATAATGTGAGCATCTTCTCTGTAAAGGCAGTGGTGTCATTGCCTTGCACTCTCCTTGGCTTTTTTTAAATCCTCATTTTCCCAAAAGATTTTTTTTGTCTTTTGGTTTTCCTTTTTCTTTGTTTCAAAATATCCAGACAATTATACCAACAAAACACACAAAGGTAATCACAAAAATACAATAGGCACTGTTCAGCAGAAAGTGTTGCAGGCATATCCCGGAAGTTCTGAAGTTTCAGGGAGTATTACAGAAAGCCTGAGATTAAAGGAACGGACAAAGGGCATGGTGGCATTTTACCATACAGTTAAAACATAGACTGCAGCTAGAAGAAAAGTTTGTGAGTGAGTGAGTGATTGGTCTTTGAGAAAAGATACTGAAAGGGAAGAATAGAATTGAGAAATATGAGGAGAAAGCGTTGGCGGCATAGCTAACATTGGCAATGAATAGGGCTTAGAATAGGGCATGGCAAAGTTCTGGACTGCTTGTTTATTTTTTAGAGAAATTTCTGAGAGAAATCAGTAGCTGTGTGTGTCCCAGAGTGTTGCTCACCTGTACCATTGTTCTTTGCAGGGTGCTTGGTTTATAAGCTATCAAATGCCCAACACTTTTCCTTGTTTAGCTTGTGAAGTGTACATTGACCAGTTTGCATTGACTGTGTGCACAAAAGGTAATGAAGCTGAGTGAGCAGTTGTATCAAGTTAGAAACACTGAGTTTGAGGCTTTGGTGTTATCTAGGGCAAATCCAGCGTGTAATTTCCTTCTTCTGTGTGTGAGGCTTGTATTTATTGATCACTGTAGTTTTCGCATAAGAACCTTCCAATGGTGTATAGCTGGGTAAGATGAAGATTATTTTATGTGGCTTTCCAGATAGTATGGAGGGATGTACGGAGAAATATCATGGGGCAGCTGTGGAACAAGACAGCACGATACAAGCAAATGTGACATGAAAAAAAAAAAAAATTCTGGTTAGTAAGCTCTCAGCAGAATCCAGATGGGAGTGATACATTTCTGGATGTCAGCTATGCACAGCTGATAGTGATTTGAGCACATTTGTATTTGTATTTTGCCTGTCCTTTGCAACTGATTGTTCATGTTATTTAATGTTATGGACCTGACTGTAACCTTGTGCTTTCACAAGTAGATTAAGTCTACTATATAGAAAAAAAAATGGAATGTGTATTTTCTAAGGTAGGTAGAAAGATCTAGCAGATAGGAAGACCTGAATATGATTCTTGCCCCTACCTCAGATGTCGTGTTAGACTTTAGGAAAGCCCTGAGATTCTCTGGGCCTTAGTTTTCGTCTTCGTTTGTCATCACATTTCTAATTTGCAGGAGATAGGAGATATCAAAAGAAAGGAAGCCCTTGAATAGATTAATAATAATAATATTATCACCAGTTATGTTTCAGCCATCCTTGTTCTGTACATTCTTGGGACAACTGATGGCTTAATTCTACTTTGAATTCTGCAAGTCTCAATATTGGCTGTTGTAGTGTGAGACTAAGTAATACGCAGATCATTACAGCTGCAGCCTTCTAACTTTCAGGAGTTGGTGGGTCCAGATATTTATATGCTGCTCTGAAGACATTTAAGACTTTATTGTAAATTATGGCTCATATCACAAGTAAAAATTGTGTCCCACCCGTTAGTGAGACCTCTCATTCTGAATTAACTGTCTTTACCTGAGATGCAGTAGAGATGTTTCTTGGGGTCAGAATAGCACTGTGAGGAGTAAACTCACAAAGCACCTGACTGTAGACTCATAGGCTTTAACTAGGGCAAAAAGTTTGTTACTGGATGAATACCATTGTTACGTGTCTCTGAAGAGAAAAGTGTTCAAATCCATGGAATACAATCCTTGTTTCATTGGAGAGTTCACATCTCTGTGAGGCTGCATGAGGTCAGGAGGCAGAATGCACTGCCAAAGCTGTACTGTCTTTTCTGCAAGTTCCAGGTGTGCTTAAAGCCCACTTGAATAAACAAGAACAAAAAGGAGGTATGCCAAATTACAAGCTTAGTCCTTCTGCAGATTTTTGAAGCTGTTTGTCATTGGCATCTATTTATCTTGAACTGAATTGTAACTAGCAGGCCCGGCATTTTGTCCCTAGATCTGCTGAATACAGTAGGTAAAGGAAAAATGTCCTAGGAAGGTACTCCCTTCCCTCCCACTTGATGTCAATTGTCAGGAAGCAGAGATTTTAAATGGAAATTGATTGTTTAGGAGAAAAAGGCCTTTCCATAAATTTTCTTAAAAATGGACAAGATGTGAAAGCAGTGCTTCCTCAGGGTCTTTTCTGAAACTTTCCAGTCGCCAACAGAGAACAAAAAATTCCTAAACCTTTTCTAGCTAGAGAATTGTTACAGACTTCGTCAAGCAAAGCTAAGGATTAATCAGGGCACAAATAGTCTTGTTATTGTTAACATTTTTATAATGGTTATTAGTTAATGTGCATGATGATTAAGGGCTGGAGCTGCCTCTGATTGCAGTCAGTGGGAACTGAATTAAGGTCTAAATCACTGTTTGAACCTCGCTTTTGATTTCCTGAAAAATAATGAGGCTTTGAACAGAACAGCATCTCATTTGTCTATCACTGGAAATTAATGTTTCTCTTTCCTCATGCATCTAGTATCTTGAAGGTCAGGCAGCTAACAAGAAACTGGTAGTTTAACCCTTAGCCTTAAGCTAGGATTGTGACTTGGATGATGGGATCAAGACCAGAAACAAGATTGCTGTGCAGTGGGATTGGCAGGTACTTGCAGTCAGTACTGCCATAATGCAGACTGTCCATCAGATCACCGGCCGTTTGGACTGTCCCAGGGAGCTGTCGAGGCCCGCAGTGCCAGTCCAGGGCAACCACAACAATGGAAGCAAAGCTTGAGGCTATAAACCCCTTATTTGCAGTGCTCAATGTCTTTTTGTTGCTGATCGTTAATTCAGAGTGAACAAATAGTAATTTTCTGAGTCAATCTGACATTTCTTTTATTAATGGAACACTGTTTTTATTAGATCAGAAGTGATAAAATGTCTCAGGATGAAATGGGTTTTTAAAATTTCTTAATTAATGAGGGAATATTGATCATTAAGAGGGTCAATTAAGCAAATGTGCATAAAATGTCCAATAAAAAGGAACAGCTATAATTAGTATGCTCACAAACACTATTATCCCATCAATTAAAGTCTTCTGTATCCCACCCAGAACTGAAATGCATCCTTCCGATCAAACGAGGACACACATCAAAATGTCAGGAGCCAACAGGAACAGAAACAAGTCTCCAGGTGGAAAGAAGTGAAGTAAAGGGGTTAGAAATAAAGAGCTCATAGGTACAATAGCTTTGATTCGATAACATTGTAAAATTTCGTTCAAATTCTCAAGCTTATTTTAGTGAAGACTCCAAAATGCTCTCAAAATTATCAGCTCTTGTGAGTATGAGTTTAGGTTCAGCTGAACAGGATTTCCTGTGGAATTAATATCTCAGACATTCATGCTATCTGTTGGTTTTAATGCCTTTGTCTCAATCTTTCTTTCACAGGTCTATGATGGGGTCTGGTAGAGACCCTGATCTCGTGCACCTGGAGGCAAAGACAATGGATGGTCGTAAGTACATCAGCTTCCAAATATTGTTGTATTCTGGACTGCCCTTTTATTCTTGTAACCAGACAAGATCATGATGAAAATCTGACTTTTGTTTAGTGATTCATTTAATATGAAGGGTTTGACTGTTCCAAGGCAAGTCTGTCAGAAGAGTAATCTTTCCAACAAGGCAAAAAAGTTGGGATTAACAGGCTGTGAAAGGAATCAAGAACATGGTAAGGAAGAATAGGTGATAACCAGTAATTTGGGTTAGGATATAAAGCACTTTTCTTTCTTCCTTTGTGATTTTTGTTTGTGGGAACATGACATTGGAGGGAAGTTCCGGGGTCACAGAGTCTAGCTGCTGTTGTTTCACACAGTACATAATACCATCCTGTTCATAGGTGTATAGTTTTAACAGCAGACATACTTTGCTTTAGGTGCTACCTTTGAAAATACCTCGTTTGTCTCACATTAGAAACCTTTTAATGACCAGCCTAAGCGTATTCTTCACTGTCATTGCTCATCTTGTCATTGTCCTTCACTTTCATCAGCTCCTGTCACTCCCTGCTTTGCCTCTTGAGGTGCTTTTCTCCATTCTAGGAGCCTCCTTTACCTGCAACTCCAAAATATTCTCCTAATTGGCTGTAAATTCTCTCTGGCACTCTCTGGCACTCTCAGCCACCCGCTGGCCTTTTTGTCTTCCCACCTGTGCTTTCTCACGGTTTATCTTTGAGCTTCATTGCCCTAGCAGATCTTCCTCCATGGATTTGTTTTCCACAACACTGGATTGCCTCGGGCAGGCATCACTCTGAAAGCCTGGCTGCCATAGTTCTAGTCATTGTAATTGCATATTGTTTCCTCTGTAAATAGCAACTTTGCTGCAACATAACAAGTAGATTTATTTTTTTTTTACCATTTACAATCTATAAGTATATATTAATCAGTTAATTAATCCCTTTTAAAATTGATTAAATTCTCTCATGAACTGAACCCCAAATGCACTGGTATTAGTTAAAATGTGCATTTTTTCATTGAAAATTTAAAAACTGTCTGAAAAGATAACTGTAAGATAATCAGTTTTTTAACTCACTGAAATTTAGCATGAAAGAGAATTTTTTGGAAGATGAATTTTGAAAAAGAAACACGGTTGTGATAGAAACCATAAAGTTTTAAAAGGCTTTCCTTGCTTTCAAGGTACACTAGGTTAGTAAAAGTGAAAGAATGTATTATCTCTATTTCTTATCATTTGTGATCTCTGATAATTTTTTCTCCTCTCAATTTCACTTACCTGACCATGGTGGCAACAGGAGGCTTTCCACTTCTTGGGCCATTGCTAAATGGGAATTAAATATTCCAACAGGACAGTGTCTATTTCAGCACAAAATATTACTGTTATAATGCATTAAGAATTTGAGGTCATTGGGATGAAGCACTAGAATTAATGTTTAAGGAGCTATATTCTGGTGATGCTTTTGGGGGATGTTCAGCTCATAGTGAGCAGAGAGAGTGCCATGCTCCAAATGCCTTGGATGGACTTGTTTGAGTTCTTAGGCTGTAATAAGAACATTTTGCACAGCTATAGCACATTTCTGCCAAAGACTTCTTCAGTGCTTACCAAATTAGTAAGCTTTATTACAGCTCTTAAGGTGGAAACCAAAAAAACAGGTAGATGAAACTGGCCTCACTGAGGAGTTGGTAAAGTCATGTGGAATAACAAATTGTTGCTCATCACCTGACCTCCAGTAACTGATTCTGTGCACTGAAGTTGGCTCAGTTGTGAGGCAGAACAACTTCAGTTTTTCTGTTCAGGCAGTGACAGAACTACCAATGTAAATGCAATGGTGGTGTCAAACCTTCAGCCAGGGGTGACCTCTCTTGCAAACCAGTTATTTGGATGAAACTTCTGCTCGTGAGTCAGGAGGTCCTCAGCTCCTTGGCAATATAAGAAAACATGTTGGATTCAATGTATGCTCAGTTTTGCCCGTTGTTCCAGGGAGTGTTGGACTTTGGCAAATGACTATGGTGGGTAACTGGAGGCAGTAACCTTGGAACATATCACAGTGGTTTTTGCCAGGAAATGTTTGGTATCACTACAGGTCACAGGATTTTGACACTGAGAAAGGCTAAGAGTGTGCATATAGTCCATTACTCTAGTTACCATGACCAACTTGGTATATTCAGGTCTCTTAGCTACTAGAGCTGCCTTCAAGTACTAAATAAGTCTCTTTTTCCTGAATGAAGTAACCATGACCCTCCAATGGATGAACAAACCTTTCTTCTCTGCAGTGAAGTAGATGTGTCAATGCCAGTGGGGTGATGGGGTGAGGTGTGCTGAAGTGAGAACAATAACTTTTTTTCAAGCTGAGAGTAATTGGCAAATGAATTGGCAAATATTTTTCTTGGGCTTTTTTTTGTGGTTTGTTGTTGTTGTTTGTGTTGTTTTGGTTTTTGGGGTTTGTTGGGTTTTTTGGTGTTGTTTTTTTTTTAATTCTTTCATTTACGCAGTTGTACTTTGTTTGGAATATCTCTTAAGAGTTGACCAAGTGTAAAAATTCAATAAAGATACTAAATTTGAAAAGGTAAACTTACCAAAACAAGGCAGGGTGAAGCAGAAAAGAGAGGGGAAATGGTATGGAAAAAACTACACAATCTGTAGAATAAAATGAAAGATCCTGAAGTGGAAATAAAAGGGCTAAGCAAAAACATGCTGAACTCAGTACAAATAAGAAAAAACACTTCATTCTTGTGCTGGTGTCTTTTCCAGCAGAAGCTGAGTAGTACAACTGCAGCTTTAGGTGAGAAGAAGTAGAAATGTCAGCAGTCTGGTGTTAGCCCATCGCCCTGGCCAGGGTTGTTTGAGAACATCTATCACCAACATCCTTAGTATTGGGCTTTCCCTGCTAGAACACCAATAACTCTTTATCTCTGCTCCCTGATTATGGTCTGTCTGTGCATGTTATTTATTGTGTTTATATACATAATGTAAAAGGTTTACAAGGACCAAAATAGGAGTCTCTTAGTAGGCATAAATCAGTATAACTTCAGTGCCATGTTGATTTACACCTGCTGAGGATCTGCCTAGCAATGTTGTATCTGAGTGCATATTCTCCCTACTTTTTTTTTTCCTTGGGTTCCAGAAAAATCTGAATTCCTTCTAAAAACACTGTGTCTCATCAAACTAGGGTGCAGGTAGTGATGAACAAAATAAGTACAGAGTGCAATTTAGTTGCATTGATGGAGATAGACTTGCTGGACTAATAATTGTCATTTATGTTTTCGATCCTGTTGAGTAAATTTTGGAGAGCACCAGGCAAAGTTGTTTATTTTTTAAAGGCTTGAGGCCCAATCCAAGCCAAGCTGAGACTGAGAGCACAGTGGTAAGACTTATTTTTCTGGTTGGAAGAAGTTCACACAAACTTTATCTCACATTTCCATTTGTACACTTGGGAGTCCCTGGTGTTTCACTTTGATTTCGAAACAGGATCAAAGGAGAGCCAGCAAAGTTAGCAGGAATTGTGGATTTTTTTTTTTCACCTGGTTTTAGGTCAACATCCCAGTACAACAATTAATCCCCTACAGTTCTTAACCACATGATAAGCTTTTCTTTGTAACATTCACCACTGTAGCCAGCAGGCAGAGAAACTGGTGGAAGTTAAATCTAGGTTTGCTCAAATGCAGCTTGAAATGTGTTTTTCAGGTGTGTAAACTTAATGACATGGATTTTCGGTTTGTAAAGAATACACAAGTCATGAAGGACTTTAATTAATGGGCTTATATAATTTGAGTTAGGGAGGGTTATCCCAGTAAGGCCTGATTCAAGCTAATTGACATGGGTACTAGTTTTTAATCAGGTGATACCTTCTGATGAATCCAGACTTTTGGTGAGAATGATAAAGATGGATTCCTGCAAGGCATTTAGAAACTAACTGGGTACCCACTGGCCCTCCAGGGAATGGTAAAGCTGAATCAGAGGATGTTTATGAGATATGCATGTGTTTATGTAGATAGATGCCAATTGATTTTGAGTAAAGTTTTCACTTTATGTAATTTTTTTTTTTAAAGTGTGGATGAAAGACCCTAAGGGGTTTTCTAATGTGTTGGCAAAAATTTAGAGAGCTCCTGATATTTAGAAAGTACTTTTGTTTCCTTTGCTTTTCTTCTGTTCTGTTTTACACAGCAACTTTTCTTATTGAAAGGTAATGTAGGTGCTGCTGTGACTGCAGATAAGACCAAAGCCTCACCTGGGGTGAGCAGGCATGTTCTACTTGCTGATCAACAGGGACTGAGCATCTGGCCAATAGTACCTGAATCACAAAGTTGTGCCAGGACTTTAATTCTGTTTTCCCAGAGCATTGCTAGGAAGAATAAAATAATCACTGTTGTGGAAAAACAAGTTAGCAACTTAGCCTTGACAGTCCTTTGTTAACATAGTTTGAGTGGTGAATTAATTCCCATAGTGCCCTAAACCTGTGCAGTGGGATTTTTTTGCTGATTATGAGTATTATTTTTTCTGATCATGATTAGTGTTTGTCCTGGAGAATGATATCTGTTAAGTTTACTCTAATTACAGCCTTATGCAAGAAATGGTAGAGGATGTACTTCCCCATATAAAGAAAGATTCCCAACTGACGTGCAATGAAGAAAGATTACCAGCAGGATAAAAACAGATTTGGGAGTAGTTAGTAAATGGAATGGCTTCATGTCACTGATCTTCATTACTGGTTAATTGCTTTGCAGTTGCTGAGTCCTGGGGAGTTGTGAATATATTCCCATATGATAAGTGTTTCACAAATCAGCATTCAGACCAGATGGAAATATATAAAGAGCAGTAATTTTGTGTGTTTCTCAAAAAAAGGAATAGAAAGATTGAAGTATGAGAGAATGTTTAATTACATTATGGAGCTCATTGCCATGGGAGGTTGTGGATGCTGAAGCAGAACCTGGATTACCAAGGCACTTGGACAAATTCCTACTTTTGCTAGGCTTCTATTATTAGTCATTATCGGAGAGGGGTTACAGGTCTGGGTCTTTCAGTAATATGTGTTACTACCATGTTCTTACTGTTCATTAGTTACAGGATGCCAATCATCCTTCAAAAGCAGAAACTATCCCTAATGTCTAAGCTGCTCAGTAATGAACTGGGATACTCCATAGTAAATGTGGAAGGCAACAAGTCATAGACTATGTGGATGCTTTTTGCATAAACTGCTGATTTGTCCTTAGTTAATTTATTTGTAGAAAGGACACATTCCTCAATGAATAAAAATAAAATTGATGTATTTGCAGTGACTACAGTGAATATTTTCTCTGACTCTCCTTGTGATCAAATAAAGCCTAGACTAGAAAGTGGTGGATATTAGGGTTTGATCTGTCATCCAAGTTAACACTTGGCAACAAAGTATCCTGAAGAAAGTCCTACTCTTCTTTAAGAAGGGATTTCAAACTCTAATGTGTACCTTGGCAGAGGCTCGCCAACCTCCCTCTGGCCAATAACCACCAACAACCTTCCATCTCCCTCAACTGAGCCAAGAAAGGTCTCTGGGACAGGCTAAATGCATTTCCCTTGAGAATGGAGCATGGAGCTCAAGCCAAACAGAAGACTAAAAGATTTCAGGGCACAGGATCCCCCTGGCTCTTAACTTTTGCTATGTGTTGGCATTTGCAATTCTCTTTCACCATTGAAACAGATGAATTTTGTCAGAGGTTTCCCTTACAAGATGTCTCCTCCATTCTTGTGTTCTGTGACTTTTCTTGCTTCCTCTTTAAAAACAGCTGCCATTCCCTGAGAATAACCCTACTCTATGTGACTAAACCTGTCAAAATCAGTGTGTCTTGGGGTGTAAGAGCCAGGAGTTGCTATGTTCTTCTCTCCAGGCACAGTGTGACTTTGTTGTTGTGTATTAAAAACAGCAGCTGTTGTTGGAGGTGAGGGTTCTGGAAGTGAAAAGCATAATGTCCTAATTACCTATGGCAGGGAAAACAGCTGTGCAGGAAAACTAATGAAATTAATTCTAGAGCTTAGCAACTGAATGCATTAATTGACATTAATTAATGCTAAATTACTAAATTCTGCCAATGGAATCACATAAAATGTCCATGAGAATCAAATGCCGAAACAAAATCCTTGGGTTTATGTGAGCACAGCAGAACTTCCTTTAGGAAAAAAGAGGGATCCAGGCACTGCAGGAAGTCTGCTTTTCCTTCTATCCTCTGTAGCAGAGAGAGCTTTTTGTGGTGTACACATCTCAGATTTTGGCTGTTTGGGAGATTAGCTTAGGCAATTTCAGTGCTCTGCCCTTTAGTAGCTTTTACTGGCATTTTAGAAGTGAAGCTGTGGAGAATGGCACTGTAAAAGTTCACAGGAATTGCCTTAGTAAATCTTCATCAATGGTACAATCACTGCTGCACAGACTCCTGCAATCACAGCAGAAACAGACATAGTTCCCATTCCTCCCTTAAAAAAGGATCAAAAAAACTTCAGTCACCTTTAATAGATGTCAGCTTGGTCTTCTCTTTAAACTCTCCCGTGGAGGAGATTCCTTAATCCTCTTTGCTGGCTCGTCCCAGCTGGTCCTGTTACCTCCTCCTGCTCTCAGAATAGATTTGCATGGGAAGCAAGGCAGCACTGCAGTCCCCTCTTAGTGTCTCCCAGACAGCTGGTGTGCCTGTGGAAGTAAAAGGAGACAAAGGTGATGGGGAAAGAAATGAGGAAAAAAAGTGGGAAACAGAGGTCTGATCCTATGTAGCTCTACACTGGGTGATTCGATCCAATGTGTAAAAAGCCACCTAGTCTTTCCAACAGCTCTGAGGGTGGTGGGGCCAGTCATTTCAACTGCTGCTGCTTTGTTTAAATTCAGGATTGCCAGGAATTTCACTCAGGAACCTTCATGAGACAGAATGAGAGACACCACCTGGACCACTGCATCCATCTCTGGAGACATCAGCACAGGAAAGACATGGACCTGTTGGAGCAGGTCCAGAGAAGGGCCACAAAAATGATCAGAGGGATGGAACACCTCTTCTATGAAGACAGGCTAAGGGAGTTGGGGTTGTGCATCCTGGAGAAGAGAAGGCTCCAGGGAGACCTTACAGCAGTCTTTAAGAACTTTAAGGGGGCATATGAGAAAGAAGGGGAGAGACTTTTTATCAGGGCCTGTTGCAAGAGGACACAATGGGTAATGTTTTTAAACTAAAAAGAGGATAGATTTAGACTAGGTGTTGGGAAGAAATTTTTTACAATGTGGGTGTTGAAACACTGGAACAGGTTGCCCAGAGAGATGGTAGGTGACCCATCCCTGGAAACATTCAAGATCAGCTTGGACAGGGCCCTGAGCAACCTGATCTAGTTGAAGATGTCCCTGCTTATTGCAGGAGGTTTGGACTAGATGGCCTTTAAAGGTCCATTCCAACCTAAGCTATTCTAGGATTCTGTGAATGTGGGGGCAGGTGTTGAGGGGCTGTTCTTCATGATACAATGGATTGAACTGAACATGAGAAGTGGGAGTAAGTTGTGTTGCAGGTGAAGAAATGCGTGCTCATTCTCCCCTTCATGACAAGGACGGGACATGCTGCACCACACAGTACTATGGGTGGTAGAAGAGGCTCTGGCCCCCTTGTCCCCCTGGGAGCAGAGGGTCAGAGGGCAGAACAGCTCTGAAAGGGAACTCCCCTGAGCTCACTGAAATGAGCAGCCTGGGAGTTATGTCATTCCCTGCCCTCTGGTGGCTAATGTGGAAAAAAACATGTCCCTCTGAAGGGAAATGCATTTCGATCATGCTGGTCAGGCTGTACAAATTGAAGTTTTTCAGTGAGCTGCAAAAGCATAAAATGTTATAAGCTGCAGGGGCTAATAATACATAACACCTTATGTGTTCCAAGAGCTCTGCAAATTCTGGGGTAAAATCATCCCTCATCAAACTTTCCCGAAGGTTTGTTACCCACCATATCTGTTTCAAGCAGAAGTTAATGGCCCTTAGAAGCAAGGAAAGAAATGTCAAATGATATATTTTAATTAAAACCAAGATTAAATATGAGATGGGAAAAATCTAGCCATTTCTATGTCAGTCTAAAATGCTACTTCTCTGATCAGAAGGTTGTAATTACATCAAACAAGGGGCTGCGCCTCTCCAACAAGAAAAAGATTAGAAGTAGTTCTAACACTAAATGCCATGTAGTGTTTCTGTCATGTAAGTGCTAATGCTAAAACACAAGAATTCTTCTTCCTGAAAGTCAGCTTTGTCATTAAACAAGGTGCAACTTCTTAATTGATCTGAAAGAGCCCAAACTGAATACTAAAAACCTGATTCTGTGTTCTAGGATAAATTGCCACCATGAAGAAATTAAAATTGTTTTTATTCAGGCAGTGGATTATGAGATGAACGCACTGCAGGGCTTCAGAATAGGAGATGAGGACATCCCATACAGTGACAGTGGATGAGATGGCTTTAGGGGGCTGCATTTTGGCCATGTACTTTGAAACAAACAACTGATGGAAACTGCTAAGGCCTCTAGTTTCAATAGAGTATGGAATGATTGCCCAGATCTGCCAGAGTGCATCTACCTACCTTGTCAACAGACAAGTAGGTTAAACCCCTGAATCACCTTTCTAAGGTGATCTGAATTACTCTACAGAGCATAAGTGCTGTAGGAAATACAGAGGTGCACCATGGAAGGGGTTCTCAGTGGTGACCCTGTGGGAAGGTGTCCTCATACTTGTGTATGCTCTGGACCTAGGCCATGTTCTAAACAAACTCATGTGACCATAGAGAAGCTGCCATGCTCTACCACAGATCCCACACCAAGAGGATGACAGGGAAACTGTACAGGGAGGCTCAGCACAGAGAGGATCTGTCCTGCAGCATAGACACAGCTCTTCAGAGGCACGGTTACTTTGGGAGTCACAGGGTTTGGGCCATTCATTGGCTCTCTAAAGGGTCCTTCACAGCTCTGTTGTTGCCTCACTTAAGTCCTTGTTTTCAGCTTTTAATCGTGGGTAGCATCCAAGTGAACTCAGCAGGGCAGCTAACTGCTAAATGATACACCCTTGACTAGGTTGCTGTCGGACCTGAGCCACAAGCATTACATTGTGCTCCCTTCAAATGCTGCCTCTGGTCTGCTTCCAGCCTGGAACCACAAGAGTGGCATGGAGTAATCAGATCAGCTATGCTGGGCTCTCTCTTGGCATAAAGGAGCAATATATAGCTCTGATGTAGGGTGGAATGAAAGAAATAATGGGAGGCTGAGGCAGGTGAAAAAGGAAGGAGCTTAAAGGAAAAAAGTAATCAGGGTGGATTTACAAGGAGTATAAGGAAGAGAAGTGTTGTGTCAAATGGATGGTGTCACTTCTTGTCACGTGAGGCTGGAAAACAGAAATGCTGTCTCAGCAAATAGGTTTGTGACAGTAGGAAGAATCTGTGCTCAGGAACTCAAGTGTCTTGGTTTTGTTCTTTTCCTTTCAGATGCGCAGTACATCACCTGCAAGATGCAGAACTGCAGTGAAGCCACTCGCAGCAAACCTTTTCCAGGCTATATTGACCATAACTCCCTGATCGTCCAGGATGACTATGTCTTTGTTCAGGTGCAGAACACCTTCTCTATGCTATGCTTATGCTATGCTATGCTATTCTTCTATAGTATAATTATTTTCTGTTCCATTTCTTTGCATGTGTGTTGGCTCCCAGTTAAACAGACAACACTGGATCCAAATAACAAAGGCACTAAGTGAATTGTAGCAGTTCATTACAATGCTAATAGTGTTCCTTTTACCTCTAGTGTCTTGTCACTACAGGGTTATGGAGTTCCTGCCTGGAACACCCACCGTATGTACTGGAGGGCCTTGTGCCACTCCCTGCAATCTCATCAGCCTTCTAGGATTACTGCTTTAACCCCCCAGCTTGAAGCGATGTGTCAGTCATCTGCTATTACAAGGGAGTAGACTAAAGCTTTTTTGAGCATGAGAGGGAAATAGAAAAGGAGGGAGGGAGTCAGGGGAAGAACCAAAGAAGGACTAATCAGGCATTATTGTTATGCCTCAGTTGTGATTATAGTGAAAAGGCTGAAGATGAGATGTACTCAGCCAAGCTGTGTTACAGGTGAGAGCTGGTGAATAGACCTGAACTACTGTGAGTTTCGTTAGGCAGCTGCCAGTGTCCATTTAGTAACAGCTGAAGAGGACAAAAATAACAACAGAATTGCAGGGAACATGGAGATGAACTGGAAATTATTAGGACTAAACTGGTCTTCCAGACAGTTTATATTCTCCCATGACTGGGGTTGGAAGGAAGAGAGGAGAGAGGAGCAATATTTTAAATTGGGTGAGTTGATTGTTAATTACCTTCAGTTAATGAACTCAATTAAACACCAGTATAAATCATCCACAGATAAATATGGGACATACATTCCTGAATAGTTTTTGTGCCTGGAGTGTCTGAGGCATAAATGAAATGTTTATGTGGTAAGGAAATTAGAGGCACATATCACTGTTCAGCCATGCTCTCTCATTTCAGAATGACTGTGTGTTTGTGGATCCAGGAGCTGGGGAGTTTCTTTTGATATGTGAATTGATTCACCACTGATGCCTTGGTTTTGTGCTCTGACACCAACCCCTTTGCCTCATCTGAAGACAATGCTGGGGGACAATGTCTGCCTTTCTGGATAGGCCTTGTATTTTGTTACATTTCTCTTTCTGTCTATAATGTGTTGTATAGTGTTCCCAGCATTGTAAAATTTTGGCTTTGTTCACCTCTGTGCTAGCTGCACAGTGCAACGAGCATGTGAGGAGAGGCAGCCTCTTAGGAAGTTCCTTTTAATGCCCAATTGAACTTTGCACAGCTTTATATATTCATGTTCTTAATGTAATTTGAGAAGGTATAATAATATTTTGATTTGGAAAGCTCCCATTTTAAACCTTAAACTTCTTAGGATTTTTAAACAGAAATAAGTATAACATGTTGAAGAGATCGTACTTGTTAATCATTAATAATTGACTCAGGTATGAAATAATAATATTGTAATCACTGGAAACAACCTCTGTTTTGTTTGAAGTAGTGAATTCACTGTTGGCTGGTAATTTAAAATGGGACACTTCAGGTGGTTACATAGGTATCTAGCTGGCAAGGAACAGCTAAATAACAAGCCATTATTGATGCTGGACTCTGCCTTATCCCAGGCACTGCTCTTCAGAGGATGAATAGTCCTATACCAGACAGTAAAGGTATAGAGGAACACCCTGAGCACCCTTCCCTAGCCTTCCCTACCTTTCCTGAATCTTCATCTAGGTTTTCTGTAGCTAAGGCATTTGGAATGAGACTTAGTGGGCTCAAAAGCAGGAGGATAAGGGAATTTGGGTTTATTTCACCCACTACAATGTTTTTTATTTACAAAATCACACTCTCTTATAAACAGTGCTTCTGGCCTTCCTTCCCTTCAGTTTTGCCCAATCCCCTTAAAAAAATTGTTGAAGAGCTTCAGAATAAGAAATAGTTCTTATTTTACTTAATCTGGTATGAATCTTGCCTCTATGTATCTTACATTTTAAATTACCGCAGTGCATTTTAAAACACTTATTACTGAAGAAAAGTCTTGATAAGCCCAGATATCAGGCAATTAAACAAAGTTCTGCAGGGAGAATTCCTTGGAATATTTGTTCTTCAGTATCTTTCATCCAAAGATTTCAAAGGACTTTATAAACATTGATTATACTTCAGAAGCACTGGAAGCCAGATAACATTGACAGCTTTTTTTTCTTTCTATTTTTGTATCCCTTTAATAAGTGGTAGGAAATGAAGCCTCACATTGCTCTAACCCAGCAATTTCAAGGTCTTGCCATTGGTATTTAGGTACTCAAATAAATGGCCAGATTCACAGAAATACCAAATCAACTGAGCTTCTGCCTGCAGGAGCTGTGACTGCTTAGCTATCTTGTAACAGATATATAGGATAGAGATGTATCTGAGCAGAGGCATATGTGGCAAAGGGTCACACAGGAACCAAAGCTGGAGGGAGAAATCAAGAGTCATGTTTGGTAACTTGCTGACCTAACCAATAGCCTACAAAGCAGCTCTGCAGAAAGCACAGAACAGACTGTCTCCTGGTAAAGCAGAGGAAGGCTGTGGTATCAGCAGGGGATAAAATGACCAAGACTTCACTTTCCCTAGGCTTTCACCTGAAATTCTGGCCTTTGTCTCTCATTGCAGAAAATGGGATTCCTTCTTTCTTTTTCAGCCACTATCTGTTGGACTAATGTTTATTCACCTGCTGTAATAGTGCTGTATTTTTAAGCCATTGCCGCCAAGACTGTGGTATTTACCTTGACAGCTTTTGCTTGATATTTTCCTTGGTAATGAAAAAAATACTTTAAAAAAAGTATATATATCCTGAAGATAACTTTCCTGCTTCTCTCATAGTTGACATCAGGAGGAAGACCACATTATTACGTTTCTTATAGGAGGAATGCATTTACACAGATGAAGCTGCCAAAGTACTCCTTGCCCAAGGTAGGTTGCTGTTGCTGGAATGCCCATATGAACCTGCAGATAGTTTGATTGTACAGAAATTCTTGAATCGAACACAAGTAAGTGCAAGATGACATGCAGTGAGTGAAAGCATCATTCTTCTTTAACAGAACATTTGCAAGCAAGAAAGGACTGAACACAGAATCAGCACTTTGGCTGGTCAAGGACATCAGCATGAAATGTAGACAGATACCACAGCCCATGTCAATTACCATTTCTTTATGGTTTGTTAATTAAATTTTGGAGGGGACTCTTCTTTTTTTTTTTTCCTTTTTTTTTTTTTCGGTCTTAAAATTCCCTTTTTCTGTCCCTATACTGTGTGGGCTGCTTTTTGTGCTTGCCTCATTAGCAGATTTTAATGGGAACCAAGCAAAGAGATGTCTTTGTATGTCTGCTCCATATCTTCTCTAATTAAGAACAATGGTGAATTAGCATTGGAGCTTGAAAGGCTATTGTTGCCTTCTGGAGCTGAATTTTTAAAAAGACCTATATAAAAAGATAGCTCCATTTTGAAGAAAATCACCATTTTGTAGCTGTGCTCCTAATGACTTCTTAACAAGGACAGATGTGAGGGGTTTTTGAGGCCTTCTTCATTCTTGATATAGTTTGGCTTTAATAAAATTTAAGCTCAAAGTTAGCAAAAGATCTTGTGGATTCTATACGAGGTCTAATGCCTGGAGACAAATGCATTCCCAGAAATTAAGCAAGGATTGTCAAAAGGAAAAAAAGAAAGTGCAAGGTCAACCTGTTCCTAGAAGTTGAGTGTGCACCAGATTTTGTAGATGGAAATATTCAAAGGAATAATTTGGCTAATATCACAACTGTCTGATTCCTCAACCCAACTGACCGGTTCATAGTGAATTGTCTGGTTGACCTTCATAAAACCAGACTGCAGCTCAAATTCAAGCTGTACCCTTTGCTCCTGTTTACATCACCTGAAAATCCAGCTTACAAGACATTGAGGACCCTACCAGAAGCCATGATATCTTCTTGGCTCTGGCACCAGAGACCTGTGACCTGCCCTAAAACCTTGAGTTATGTTTAAAAATAGGTTGTTTTGAAACTTTGTGTCCAAGAAGGAGGGATTACTCTATCAATTCAGATCAAATTTAACCAAGTGTTATATGAAGTAGCCCTTAGCAAAGTAGTTGCATATTTAGCATGGTTATTGCAACACCCAAATCAAAATCATTATTTACAGCTGATTCACTCCATCTGTAGAAACTCTTCTTGCTTTGAACTGGTTGTCTCTTTAGCCCACACTTATTTTTCTAACAGTCCACCTTCTCAAAGAGATCTCTGGAGAGCCAGGGAAAATGCATTACAATTAAATTGCAGTGTCTTCTCAGATGCTAGGAACTGGAGCAATACATTCATGTTATTTGACCCAAAGAAAAAGGCAGATATTTTAGGAGGTAAGATGCTTTGTCAAAATCTCAGAATATCTTCAAAGACTGAAGAGCTACGTGTGGCTTGGAAGGACCCACAGTGGAGCTGTGACTGTCTAGGAGACTGCTATGAAAGCAGGATTGCTGCTTTTATTAAAAATGCATAAAGCATTATACTATTCAAGGAATTGAAACAAACAGCTTCTTTTATGCGTAAATTCTCTTTTATCTCCTTCAGCTAAGAAAGAGAGGCCAAATATGGTAAACAGTACTAAACGAGTTCTGGAATTAAAGTTGGAAATATCAAGATTCTTGTTCTCTTCCTAAACTGGAGGGCTGTGACAGCAGGCAGCTTTGGCATGTGATGCCACTGCTTGCATAGGAATGGCCTACAGCAAATCAAAACTAAAATATCCTTCTTCTTGGCATTAATAGCCTGGTAGCCAGTTTGATTAAAAGCCTAAATGAACTTGAAGCTCTGTCTCATACAAGAAGACGTCTGCAAATGTACATAGAGGTTGTGTCAACCCTGTAGATGGTCTTTATTGAGACCTGTTCATTTCTGCAGTGGTATTGATATGTGGGTTGGTACTGCCTGTTCTGTACCACAGCACCACAGTGTGGGCTCTGCACAGGTGCTGTAATGTCACTCGTGATCATCACCTTAAATGTACACACAGGGTATGTTCACACCGTTTGAGACCAATGCACTCAGCAGATGTCTGTGAATCCTGAAGCAAGCCAAGCAATTTCTCTTCTAAAAAGACTTGTCCTTAACTGGCGCTGGGCTGAATACTGATGGGATGGCTACATGTGGTACCTCTGTTTTAAATTCATCGCCTTCTTTCAACCTCAGGATGCACATCCTGATGGAAGAAGCAATAAACACACAAAAAATATCCTTAAATACAGACCTTAAAAAGAGCTGACAGTCCCAGTAATTGACAGGATAAAACCGACATTACACATCTTTGCTATTTAACTTACCAGGAAGAAAGGTTCCCTGAGCAAGTGCAAAAAGGGCAATTGAAGCATGTTTGGTAATTAAAGAAAGCCTTGGCCTTTAGTCTTTGAGTAGACACCTGATCAAACCCATGCACAGCATCGTGCTCTTACTTTGGAAAGGCAAGAGGGACAGATAATAGAACCACATGTTTAGGTACTTCCACAGTGTGCTGGAACAGAGAGAGGAAAGCTCAGGCTCTCAGTAGGCAGATGCATGGGGAGCCCCTGAGGATGACAACTAGTGGGGAAAGGTGCCTTGCTTCACTTTTCCTGTTCCCTCCCTGTTCTGTAGGTAGGTGAATTCTTTAGTGAAAGTGTGGTGAAATGCTGGAACAGGTGGCCCAGGGAGGTTGTGTGTGCCCCCTCCCTGGAAGTGTTCAAGGCCAGGTTAGATAAGGCTTTGAGTAACCTGGTCTAGTAGAAGGTGTCCCTGCCCATGCAGTGGGGTTGGAACTAGATCATCTTAAATGTCCCTTCCAATCCAAACCTTTCTGTGATTCTGTGAAATGAACATCTGTTGTAGTAATGGAAGATGCAGTGAAGCTCTTCTCCATAACAAGATGAAGGCTGTCTTTTTGTATTATTCCTCCCCCAAAAAAGTAAACCACACCTTGAAAAAATTACAATATGATTGAATATGATATGCTGATTCATTTTAATTTTCCCAGTGTGGAAACAAAAAAAACTACTGATGTTGGTCAAAAATCTATTTGATGCCCATACACTGATCTCTTTCTATCAAAGCTTTGCATTGTTAATGCAGCTGCTACTGGGCAAGGCCATATTAAGAGGAAAAGTTAACTGATCCCCAAAGGCAAACAGTTGCAACACTATCTTTTTTTACTTTTTGTACTGTCTCTCTGCCTGGTTCTCCAGGATTAAATTCATTCAGCATTACTGGGATCTTCTTTAGTCTTGCACCTTACACCATGATCTGTTCAAACCTCAGAAAGCATCTAATGAATAAATTAACCTATTTGCTTTTTAAGCATCCATGAAATTGCCTTTAGTATGTAAGTTAATGGTAAGTTAATGAAACTGTACATTAACCAGACAGAACAAGTTTTACTTATAATCTCTGTGTTTAAATAGAGAGGTCTGACCATGTGTATATGCACATGTGCCCTTGAGATTAGAGCTGTGCTAGCTGGTGTTGGCTGAACTAGCAGTGACAGCACATTGGGAACACCTACACGTGTAGATCTACTAGCAGATTGACTAAGGTGACAGTCTGAAATAAGGAGCCTCTGACAAACAGCTGCAGCAGTAACTTACACTAGCACAGCTGCAGCTAGGAGAGGATATCTGTTCACAACCACAATTAGAAGAAAACAGTGGGACTTATGTTGTCTTTCCTATTGCCTCAGGATTTAAGCCAATCTGTTCTTCCACAAAACTAGCCCATCTTCTGAGATAAGTTTTTCTCCAGGGCAAAGAAGCAAATAAATCAAGTGAATATTCATCCACTCCATACTCAGATCTGGATGAACAAACAACTGTTTTGAATCTTAACTTCATGGTGAATCCACTTTCACTGACTTATAGATCAGATTTCTTTGTTATCTTATTTTTCATCTTTATATTACAAGGCTCCATCTGGAAGTATTAATTCCCCCTACAAAACCATGAGAAAGTGAATTGTGAAAGATCATTATTAACAGAAGGAAGAAGCAGCTTCGACTTCCAAGGAGTGTATTTTCTGATAAAGTTTTCAGGATTGCTTATAGAACGCCCTGGCTGAGACACAAGGAAGCAAAATAATTTTGATATATCTGCCCAATACAGACAGCGCATCTGAATCTTCTGGGAATCAACTGGCGATTAGAAATCTGCATTTCTTTTCTACCTCCATGGATTTTTATGGCACCAAAGAACTCAGGGTGCCTGTGCTGCACAGATAGAGACTGGGAATTTCAATATAACAATCTCTCTCTTGGTGTTTTTTTTCCGCTGGGTAATAATTTCTTCAGGCGTTAAAAAAGGGAATCAGTTTTAATAGTTTCTGTTTTTTCTTTAATTATGCAATCTTTTAATTGCTTTCTGTCTGCTATAGCACACAGAACAAACAGAGTAAAACAAAACCTAGTCATAACAGTAGTGATCTAACTACAATTCTGCTCTTTACATCTAGTGAGGATTAGGGTTGTCTTTTGGTTATGTTTCTTGGGGTACTGTTTAGCTCGGTAGTTCAGGGCCTTGGCCTCTAATCAACACTGCCATAAGAAATAATTAGCAGACATTAACCCATTAGATCCTCCTTGTATCAGTTCCCAAGCATACTTGATTTATGAATGCTAGGCAAGAAGCTGATGTTTTGGATGTTCCATCTTTCTTCTTTTTTAAAAAAACCACATTTTTACTATCTGGTTTTTTGGCACTCAGGTGCCAAAAAAATTACCCAAACCAAATTAACACCAGGCCAATCCCTCTCAAACACAATACTCGTTAAAATGAAAGTGTTGGGGGGGAATGCTGTTGTATAAAACTGTACTGCCAATGTAAATGTTCAGTTAACACCTCATCAGTTAATTACCACTTTGAAAACTGGCAGAAGAGAGCTGGTGTAAGAAATGACTGGGTGGAATTATCTGCTTACAGAGTGTTGTCTACAATTTCCGATTAAACTCCGCCCTCAATATATCCGTTGCTCCTCCAGAATTACTTTGGTGACCTTAGAAATGACAGAGCAGAGTTCTCCCTAGTAACCTTCCTCTCTTTTCTCTCCCCAGGACATGCATGTTATCAGCACAGATGAGAATCAGGTGTTTGCAGCTGTGCAAGAGTGGAACCAGAATGACACGTACAACCTGTATATCTCTGACACCCGAGGGGTGTACTTCACCCTGGCCTTGGAAAATGTTAAGAGTAGTCAAGGGCTGGAGGGGAATGTGATGATTGACCTCTATGAGGTATGTCATGACTCCAAACATCTCACTCCTATCTAGGGAGCTTACGTGATGCCAGTAGAGTTTCCTTCTAGCACATCTGTCTTGTAATATGCATGTGAACAGTAGAGCCAAAAAGTAACTAAAGACACAGTTTTATCCTCCTTTTACTTAAGGGCCTCAGTGCAGTCAGCTGGGTTTCATGGCTTTTACACAGAAGCTGAATTTAGGCCCAGCCTAATGTTGTGAACATATTCACTGCTGTACTCTTCTGTAGGTTCTTAGGTGAGGAAGAGTTCATGACTGTCTCGTGCGTAGGAAGATCTGCATCAGAAGATACAGTGGAATAGTTCATTCAGTCCCTAAAATTAACTCTTTGAAGTTTCTCAGCCAAAATCCTGCTGACCTGCATTGGCCCAGCCTATGTCTCTGAAAGATCCCAACACTTTGAATAGAATCATTCTCCGTTTTTTGTTGTGTTTGGCAGCCTAATCTCTGACAGCAGTTTTCAGCTGTGTCACCTTCCTTAGCCTGGACTTTATTCTAGAAGTGAAGTGATATTAGATATGCCCTCTTGGGCTATCCCATGAGAATGGAAACTCTCCTATGTCATTTTGATGTCCTTTTACCCCTGAACATTTTTCTGACACGTACCTACTGTGTAAACTCACTTGTAAAAAAGCCAATTGACATAGTCTTCTGTGACAACTGATCCTAATAATAAGACTTTTAATGTGCCCTTGTACTTCTCTTGCTTTGCTGCCTGTTTCACTTCTGGAGACAGCACTCAGCTAAGTAGAAATTCAGTCCTCAGCTACTGTTTGAGATCAGCTTCTCCTTTCAGGAGTCCTCCAGGGAATTTTCTGACCATTTAGAATAAAGGCCATGAACGAGATCTGAGTTCCTTTAAAAGTGAAGATGCTTCCATTATTTCCCCATCATCATGTGGATATTAGCTCTACCATATTGTTTGCCTTCTGCTGCCTTTTACGTGGAAACCACCTTGAATTGTGCAGAGAGTCCAAGTGTTGTACGTAAATGCAGCTGAACTATAGGAGGATGGGCACTGGCATTTCAGTCATTTGGAGATATTTGCTATTTATCTCTCTGCAGTGCTGGCAGCCTGTGGAAAAACCGTTGCCTCTTATTAATGTCAGCTTGAGAAGCAGTTTCACTGCATTATGTAAAGGTGTCCTACATCCCAGGGGAAAGAAAAGCCTTTGTTTTGTTTTGTTTTTTGTCAGGCTGACACCACACAGTGACCTGGATTGAAATTGATGGAATCAGACTTGTAGCGTCATATCTGCTGATTATCTAGAAAGAATATTGGCTGAATCTGAACTTGGCACAAATCTTCCCTTCAATTTGATGTTCTAGCTGGAAGGGAACAGAAAGCCATCCAGTGTGATTCTCCCAGTGAGGTTGCTGCAAATGATTAATGCTCTAGGGGTACATGGAGATGAAGACGAGAGAAGAAAAAAGTCCATAGGGAAATTAAATGGAAGTGGAGAAATTGCAAAATGAGTCCTCCTGTGGTGACTGGTATATTTAGAAAAGCAAAACTATTTGAGAAGATGCCAGAGAAAGACCTGTTTAATGAGCATGTGTCTGTATGTATGTTTGTCAGGTGTTAGAAGCAAGTTATGGTTGCATTGTAGAGAATGTCTTTGTGTGTGTAGCTTCCTAAACTGATTTTACATCGAGGATAGATCTGCTCAGTGCTGCTCAACGGGGAATTGCATTGGACATGAAGAGAAAATAGTTCTTTCATGGTGCTTCATCATGTTCTTTCTTCTATTCTCCTGTAAGTCATCAGAAGCCTTTGTTATTTCAGTGTGTGGGCTCCTCTGCTGCTGGACCTTGTAGAGGATGAGGAAACCACTCCTTGAGGGATACTATTCCCTCTTCTGCGTGTTGGATAGAGAAGGGTATGAGAATAGCTCTTCTCTTCCACCACCTACCACTTTATCAGTGACACTCAGCATTCAGTGGGTCTTCTGTCACAAAAGGACTGTCCTAAACATTATCTCCTAGAACAAGTGAAAAGCAAGAATCACTGGCTATTGTGTCTTAGTGCCCTTTCTAGTCCCTGCACCTCTCCAATGATGTGGTATGGCTCTGCTTGTCTCTGTAGTCAAACAGGTCCACAACAAGACTATCGTTCTTGTGGGAATCCCTGCCAGACTGAGAGGAGATGTGTTTATAACTATGGTATAGATGCCTATCACTCTGGACTAATATTTTTTAGCAGTGTGCATCTTGGATGGGAAGTATGTATTTGATGTATGAAGTTGGTGATGGGGAGTGGAGAATGTGTTTTGAGCTGTGTGTTTGAATGTCTTGTATGAATCTTTCTAAAGCTGTGGGCAGCATTTGTATCTGCCACAATGTATTTGGGGTGGTGAGGGTTTCTTTGATCACTTGTGGTCATGCACTTACTTGCATGAGTCTTTCTCTCTAACAATTGTATGAACAGCAAGTACGAACAGATCATTGTGTGTCATGGTTGTGTATGTGCAATAGGTGTATCTCTTCCTACTGAGAGCACACAAACATTTATAGTGTGTGCAGTCTTTTTTTTAAGATAAAGCTGTCCAAGACTGACAGTATAACTTACACTTCACTTTCTTAGGAAAAGATTCTGAGTCCCAGCCCATGACTAGAATCATAAAAAGCAAAATTCAGAGGATTTCAGAACACATTTATCACCTGATACATAAAATGCGCTTTAATAATTTATGGCCGGCATTTCACAGGGACTATATAATACAACTATTTCAGGACAACAGCAAAGAAAAGTACAAATGGAGCTATAGACTCTGGCCTCTGGTAGTAAAGGCAGAACTATGTTATTTTTTCAGCCCTGTCTATTCATCCAGTTTCACTGGGAGACAAGAGTACCCTTGTCTTTTTGGGGTGCCTTTCTACTACAACAAAGAAATCCTGAACATTTAGTTGGGTGGGACCAAACAATCCAGCTAAGAAATAAAAAATATTTTTTATGCTTAGAGCAACAATAAATCAGTTAACTGCTTAATTTAAAGACTATTGCCCATTATAGCAAGTCATGTCAAAGTCTTTACATAACTTCAAATGAAATTCACTCCTCACTGTGAGCTGTACCATCCAAATCCAGCTACATAATTTAATCAGCTGAACTGGAACAAACTCTGAGTCTGCTGTGTAACCATTTGCCACATTATGCCATTTAAGTAATAATTTCTATGAATTAGGTCTTGATGAATGATTCTCTGTACTAGTTTTACATCATAAGAACAGATGGGGTGAATCACTGAACAGACTTGGTGGAAATCAAAAAGTTTCTCACTTTCCCCCTCCTCCCAATTTAGCTTCCCTTGATATTGCAGCACTCCAGTTGCAGAATGCCAACCTAACAAATTCATTCGCAAGCTGCAGCATCTATTGGGCTATTGATTTTCAGTGTGCTGAGAAGATGGGAACATTCTGCAGTGTGAGTTGTGGTTTAAGGTTGAGTTTTTTTTCTCTGCACTAAGACACTTTTGGGCTTGGTTCCAATGTGTGTCTGTTAGCAATAACACATCTTTACAAAATCCTCCTGCAGTAAAGCTGTTGGATAAAACACCGGAAAAAACAAAAGGATGAGAATCTCACTGCTAGCTCTGTAAGAAGCATTCTGGGTGGCCTTGCTTGAGTCACCAGTGCTTATGTTTCCTCAAAACACCAAACTAATAAAAATACCTCTGTGCTCCAAGGTATTCTGTTGAAACACTTATAATTGTGAAACACATTGGGATTCTTAGCTACAATGGCTTAAGCAGGCTGTATGAGAATAGAATTGCAAGTTTATGTGTGTGTTTCCATTTTCTTTGCAAGGCCAAAGTTGCTGCTGTTTCCTGCTATTGCAGTACAAGAGACAAATAATTGCTCTGTACTGACTTCATCTTCCAGGAGTAAGGATGCCTACATAGTTGAGAGATTGTCACTTAACAGATAATGCTATTGACATGTTATTATGTTCCCATGGTGATTCTGAAGTGTAAGATTTCTTTTCCCTTTGTCACCTTTCCACCTGTGATGGTCTTATCTTTTCCCCAGCACCTCAGTTTGCCTTTGATGCTCCATCTCAATTGCCCTGACATCTACCACACTGACACAGCCAACAGACCCCTGTTGGGTTTGACAGGGCAAGAGAGACACATGCACAGAACCTGCATCAGCTTGATCTATTTTTCAGCCATGTCAATTTTTCCTAGGTAGCAGGGATAAAGGGAATGTTCTTGGCTAACAAGAAGATTGACAACCAAGTGAAAACTTTCATCACCTACAATAAAGGAAGAGACTGGAGTTTGTTGCGGGCTCCGGACACTGATCTGAGAGGAAACCCTGTTCACTGTCTCCTAGTAAGTATCTGGGGAAGAACCTGGTAGGTGGTAACATCCCAAACAATCTTTTTCTACCAGGTAGCACAAGAAGGGAGGGCAGCTCCTCTCTCCATGCAGTATGTCTCATGGAGGGAATACTGCATATTAAAAGCAAAATTAATCAGTCTTGGGCTGCCAGCTGGCATTGTAAGAGCTGGCATTGTAACTTAGGTTAATTTCTGGAACAAAAGGAAGAAGCATCGTAGATCAGCTTCCTTTCTGCACAGCTGGTGGTCTCCACTTAAACTCGAGGTGAAGCTGGATGCCGTTTCTGCGCAGTTGATTCTCTGGACACTAGATGGGAGGAGTGAGCTATCGTAGCTCAGGAGCTTTTAGGGAAACTTAATAACTTGAGACATGCTCAAACGAAAGGAGAGTTTTAATTTCTTTGAGGCCACTCTGTTGGCAGTATTAATATTTATCGTTTTCTCTTTGAGCTCAGAAGTGAGAATCAACATATTCTTCCAAATATATGTATAACTATGTGTTGAGTATATTTTACCTGTCTCTGTACTTATGGATATAGATTGACATGTAGATAAGTCTCTAATCATCATTATATGCAAACTGTTTCCAGGAGTGGAAAGGAAATATAAGCAGTGTGAATAGAATTGGAGATCTCTGCCAAATTAGAAAGCTTAGACTGATATTTTTCAGCTAATCAATACACAGTAGTGGGATAATACTCTGAACCCCACTTGGCCTTTGGGATTATCAGTAGCTTTTATATGACATGAATTCTAACATGGTTCCAGGCAGAATCAGGGGCATTAATTACACTGCTCTTCCTTCTGTTTTCCTATATCTGCATGTTATTTTCAATCAGAAAAAAATAACAAGTAATGTTTCTTATTTTGAGGCAGTAAGTTTGTTAGAATCTGAATCAGCATTGTGTTTTGTGCACTCTGGCATGTAGCTGAATGCTACACTAATCTCTGCTGAACCCCACGCATTATTGCAAGAGCAAAGAATAAATAGCTTGATATTTGAAGCTGTTCAAATAATTGATTTTTTTTTTTGATTGAGCCAAAATGCAAGCCTTTCATTTTCTCTCCAGTTTGGAAAAAATAAATAGGGAGGGACTGGGGGTCAAACAGAAGAGTTATTTCAGAGCATCACTAAATTTGTTTGGCTTTGTTTTCTTCTTCCAAGTTTTTAAAAGTTGCAACTGAGGGCATTTTTAAATTAAATATTTCTAGAAGATGAAAACCAAGAAGATAACATTCAGAAAACTTTGCAGACATAACGCAATTTAAGTTTTTGGAAGGGATTATGTGTATATGCCTTTGTGTTTCAAATAGATTTTTGATTGAGTTTTAACTCAAGTCAATATATTTGGTAAAAAAACATACCTTGACTTTTTCAATTATGTGATATGATAGTGTAATTTTTTGGGGTACTTGCAAGGTAGCAGAAATAAAACCCATGCAGACAAGTAAAATAAAGTCATCTTTATTCTTTTTTTCAATAAATTTGAAGTTTGACTACTGAGAAAAGATCTTTCTTAGTATTGTTGTGCTGTGATCAAGAGACATCTGACTTGCCATTGTGGTTATGAGGGATACAGAAGTACTGGTCTGTGGGGACCTTATGGAACAATCATTTGCAGGAACTGTGTGTTTTATTTACAAAGTACACTGTCACTGCAGTTATTCACTGTATAGCAGAAGTGGTTGTATGACTGCGTATAAACCAGAACTGGCTTGTTCTTATGGAGAGAGGGGATTATGGCTCCCCTAAGTTTTCCCATCCATAATGTTTCTGCTACTATCCCCATGGGCACCTGAGAACACAATTCATTTCCTTTAAAATTAGACTAGATATGCCTAAACAAGCTGAAATTCCCTTGGGGATGGTAAAGTTTACCAAGCCAGGCAAGGGGTCATGTGCAAGGGCAAAAGTGTTTGTACTTGTAGGGACACAGAGAAGCTCTTGTTTCTCTGTGGATTGTGTTTACATCCTTGTAGCTCCACAAACCAGTATTTAAACACTGCTGTTTTTTAATTCATTCTCTGTGCAACAATGGAGTTGCCCTAAGAATTGCTTCCTCCTGTGCAAGCTTCATGGAGGCTTTTCACTGGAAAGCAACCCCTTCTTAAATGCTCTGTGACTTGGCTGAGGTAGGCATCTCAGGTCCATGGGTGTGTGTTGGAATTGGTCCATGATTTCAGGGTGGTAAGGGACAAATCCTCAGTGGACTTAAACTGTATAGCTCAATCTTTGCCCTTCCGGAAGAAGAGTGGGAAGGAATTTAGTCAGCCCTTCCCTGTGATGAGGCCAGACAAATGTTTATCCATGTTTATTTTTCCCCTTCCCTTAACATCAGGTAAAACAGGCAAAAAGTCTTTTTCATTGCCTGAGCCTGCCTGGGCGCTTCGGTTCTCACAAGCTAGTGGAATGGTAGCAGTGCAGGGATCATCAGCTGAACATACAAGGTCTCAGGTGGTTGACTTGCAAAGTTGCAAGAAAGCAAATAGATTAAATACAAACTAAACTGACGTGTTAGGTCTTCTACAGGAACAAGCAGTCCATTTGCAAAAGAAATGGAGGTAAAGAAAATGCACCAAAACCACAAAGTAAAATAACTATCCTACAAGAAAGAGTCAAGCTATTTAAAAATCTGATTTCAGCTTCACAGTAAACGATGGGGGAAAATGAAGGCAGAATACAGAATTCAAAAAGTAATAAAGACCTCAGAAGATGGGCATGGTAGGGGAAATTTTCAAAGCAAAAGCACTGGAAGTGTTTTATGGTCCTGGAAGTAAGTCAGGGTTCCATAATGACATTCTGCTGAGGAAAAGCGTGAGGAAAAGTGTGAAGAAAAGGATTTGTCACCTGCTCTGAGGCAATTCTCTTCCTTGTCAACATGACATAGCTGTAGTATTTAAACAGTTCACAAACTCCACTCACCTTTTAGCCACACTCTGACTACTGTGTCACCAGCAGTTTTACATCCTTATGTCAGTTGGTCCTTTTCCCTCTACATATGACTGTTCTTGGCATGATTCTGCTTCTCCTTATGACATAGCTAAGTGAATTCTTAATAGTCCATTGTACATCTAGCTTAGCTCCTGTCCTTGCTCCACAGCAGATACTAATGCTCTCACAGTGCTGGATTTCAGCATAATTGTCTCTACCAATAGCTTGGGACACAGCAGTGATGTATGTTCCAGCTTGCTGGCAGAATTAGATGTGCCCTTTCCCAGAATGGTCCCCAGCCTGCAAGTGCAATGCTGTTTTCTCTGCGCATCTGGAGATAAACGTAAGCTAAGGGAGAGTTAATGCAGAAATAAGTACACAGCAGCTAAGTTGGCAGTTAAGGAGGTTAAGAGGGAGTCTGTTTCAAACACAAGGCAAGTCAGACAGAACCATCCCTTTACTGACAGTATGCTCGAGGTGTTTTTTTCAGAGCAACTCAAAGAATTTCTTTGCATTTTTTGTGAAATTGCTCTGAATAATGAGGATGGAAGAAGGCAATGAAATTCCATCTGATCCCAAGGTTTTATTTTCTCTTGTTTATGCCGCTTGTTTTCGAAGCTGAATACACTTAATCTCCATAAAATAGCTGCCAAGGTGTTATATCCCAAAGATGCTGGTTTTGTTTGATGCTTACCTTGTGCTGTGGTTAACTGAGGAGTAATTCTATCTTGCAAGTTATGCAAGATAGAATCTGTCTGAGAGTTAATCAATTAGCTTTCAAGGATGGTTTTGTCATTAAAACACAGAGCTGAATCTCAGGAGAATCTAGATTCAATTTTTAGGCCTGTCTCCAATTTCCTATGTGACCTTGGGCAAGTAATTTATTTTCTCTGTGCCTTCTTTGCCCAGACATCTGTTTATTCCCTCCCAGATTTTGCTTGTCTTGTCTATATGGATTATAAGGATTTCAGGATAAAGACCCAGTTCTTGTGAGGGGGGGCATTCATGCCATCTGCTACAGAATAATTTAAACATCTAAGTGAGTTTGAATATCTCTCCTGGAAGTGTTTATCTCTCATCATTACTCCTTGCTATTGCAGGCAGGCAAATATTGTGACTACCTCTAGGTTTGTGAATGGTGTCTAACATCATTCTTGTGTTATAATACTTTGCCTGACTTCTGATCAGGGACAGTCACTAGTAGCTGTATTGTATGTGTTATGCCACTGGAGATGGTTCAGCTGGGCTTTGCAGACTATCCAAGAAGTGGGCTTGTGGGTGTTTAGGAGAAATTTTATTAAGGAGTGGTGAGCCTCCTGAGAACACAGAGTAAAAGGGCTGGCTTGAAAATACTAGAAAGCAAGTAATGATCTCCAGCCTGATTGTTAGAGCTATGGCAGTGAGCAGAGCAATTGGCTATGTTACTCATGCTTTATCTTCTACCTAGGTTGTAGGTGGTCCATTACAGTGCTTGTTTTCCCCTTGGTGTCTGTGCAGCACCTAGCACACCTTTTTACTAGGCAATGACAGGGAAACCCAAAACTGGTGATTCTGATGATGATAATGATTTCAGTAGCTTGTTGGTAACAACAAGGATAGAGACAATTAGAGATTCTAAAACACGAAGCTGTGTCTGTATATGAGTTAAGCTGTGCGAGCTAGAGGAGGAATAAAAAGGCACCAACACTGTGATAGAACAAAAACTAGTCTGAAAAATAGATACAGGTGGAGAAAGGTGTATCTCAGGGATGGAGAAGAGAATGCTACCACAGTAAGGACGTAAGGTGGCCATGAGCAATAACTTTAGGTGTTTGGCTAGAGTGGTGAGGTTGGTTTTTACACCATACCCAATTGTCACTACAGACTGTAAGCATCACTGCACTCCAACCAATAAGATCTCATACCACTAAAAATAGCATCTCTCTGCTTAGACAGGTGACATGGCTTTTAATATTTGAGATATATGTTCCATTTCTGTGTACTAAATCTGTGAAACGAAAGAAGTTTGAAGGGAAACCTCTGGTAGATTTGAGTCTGACGAGGTCTAATCTCTGTCAGAGTGGGGAATTGGCTGAGTTGCTGCCATTAGTTGCTGTCTTCAAAATGCTGAAGTAGGCTTGGAGTGTGTTAGTTTTAAAAACATGTTCTGTATTTAGTCTTTTCACAATGTATAAAAACATAAAAGGGAAGAATTCATGCTCTTGCAATGCTTTTCCACTTCCTGCATGCATGTCAGCTCAATTTGGTTTCCACTCCCTCCCTGCACCCCGGGCTGCTCCAGCAGCTGCCCTTGCAAGGCTGTCAGTTAGAGTTAGGTTTCTCTGTACATTCCACTTGGCAGGCTGAGTTCCCTTCTGCACCATGCCGTGTCCCCTTTTCCTGTCTCACATAAGTGAGAGCTCCCATCCCTCCTCACCACCCTCATTTGCCTTTGTCAAAAAACTCTGCCATTCTCCACAGGGAGATTTTAATTTCAGAGACATAGACACCTACCTTGAGATGGGATGGATCGGTGTTCTTCCTCCAGTGACCTATAGGGATAGGTCTTCTGCAGAGAAGCCTTCTATCAGAGGAAGCTGATATTAGTCAGAAAGACCTGCCTGCTTAAAGCCTGAAGGTCCTGCTGCATAGCCTCTCCTGCTCATTTTACAGAGCCATGCAAGCTGACACATGGGTTTTGCTGTGTTTATGTTCCTGTGTGATATCCCCCTCAACTGGGTGAGTTTGCTTCAGGTTTTCTTGCCAGTATTTTTCCATCTCCCTTAGCATGTTTCATGAAAGACTGTTCATGAGGTTTGGAAGAAAAAAATACTGAAAATAAAAAGCAAGAGAAGGCAAAAGTTATCAGAAATTTTCAGAAATTTTTAGAATCATAATCATAGAATGGCCTGGGTTGGAAGGGTCCTCTAAAGGTCATCTAGTCCAACCCTCCTACAATAAGCAGGGACATCTCACACTAGAACAGATTGCTCAGAGCCCCATCAAGCCTGACCTTGAATGTCTCCAGGGATGGGGCCTCCACCACCCTCATATTAAAAAACTTTTTCGTAATGTCCAACCTAACTCTACCCTTCGCTAGCTTGAAACTGTTACCCCTTGCCCTATCTTTACATGCCCTAGTGAACAAGTCTTCCCCAGCCTTCTCATAGGCCCCCTTCAGGTATTGGAAGGTCGCTATAAAGTCCCCCCGGAGCCTTCTCTTCTTCAGGCTGAACAACCCCAACTCCCCCAGCCTGTCCTCATAAGAGAGGTGCTCCAGCCCTCTGATAGTTTTAGTTGCCCTCCTCTGAACATGCCTCGATGTGTCCACATTCTTCTTGTGTTGGGGGCTCCAGAGCTTGACACAGTATTCCAGGTGAGGTCTCCCCAGGGCAGAGTAGAGGGGCAGAATCACCTCTCTCAATCTGCTGGCCACACTTCTTTTGATGCAGCTCAGGATGTGGTTGGCCTTCAGGGCTGCAATTGCACATTGGTGGCTCATGTCCAGCTTTGGATCCACTACTACCCCCAGGTCTTTTTCCACAGGGCTGCTCTCTAGCATGTCTTTCCCCAGCCTATATTCATATCTCTGGTTGCCCTGGCCCAGGTGCAGGACCCTGCACTTGGCCTTGTTGAACCTCATGAGGTTCAACTGGGCCCACTTCTAGACTACAGATTTGGAGGGAATTATAATGGCAATGTTGGCAGTCTGCCTGTCTGACTTACCTTCTTGCTTAGCTGATTCATTCAGTACCATTCCTGTCCTATCTGAGTACCTGACATGTGAAATTAATAACGAGTAGGTGAGGTTTCCGTGGATGTATTTGTATTGAAATCGCAAAGGTCACATCCAGATGGGGTGGTGAAGCATTAAACAACTTTTGTTGTTTGTATTAAACAACTTTTAAATGAGCACTTTCCAGTCCTGGTATATCTCCTTAGTGCAGTGCGGAACAGAGTCATGTGTCAAAAATACAATCAAGAAATGGTTTGACACTATGAATTAAATTGTTTCTGATGGCTAATTAGTGGTGACTCAGCACCACACAGATAGGGTTATATTGCTTCTTGTTGCAGAGATAGTTTAAGCACTGCTGCTCTGAGAGCCACCTCATCATATCTGCAGCCTTGATTGCTTCTCAAGAGAGCTAGGATTGAGGGGAGCTAGGTAGTCCTTGCCATTACCTGCCCTTGCAAGCCTGGTTGCCTCCCTTGTGAGCACAGCTACAAAAAGATCTTGTCCTTGGGAGAGGATTTCAGTGAATCAAGTTCCCAGTGGGTTGTGTTAGAAAATTACAGCGAAGCTTTTGCATCAGAACCAGGACAGTGGCTGTGTGTTTCTAAGGGTGGCTGAATGCAGAGATTAGGAATTAATATAGAAAAACACTGGTTATTTTTAAATCTGTAGGGATAGGAGCATGCACTTCATGCTGTGTCTGCTTTTTACTTTTATTTCCCCTTTCTCCATAGCCCTATTGCTCCCTTCATCTTCACCTGAAGGTCTCAGAGAATCCCTATACCTCAGGAAACATCGCCAGCCGAGATACTGCCCCCAGTATTATTGTAGCTTCAGGTATGAAACATTTCAAGATTGTATGCATATGATGTGCAAACACTGACAAAACCTTGAGCTTGTGATGGGTGTTGAGTGGTTTGTGGGGTGTCACACCACCAGTAGTGGGAAGGAAGTAAGTCTGTCTAATAGAAGTACTTACGGACCTTCAACTAGTCATATGTTTTCTATGGAAAATGGCCTTAGAGACTGAGGAGATCTCTTCTAGTCCTCTATTTCCATGAACACTGGATTCCAACCAGGGCATTTCCTTTGCCTATGAAGGTGTGGAGAGATGTATGCATTGCATCTTTTATATATCTATTTTCTTCAAGCTGTGAGTCTTTCCCTTTGCTTCTCCCCCTTTCTCTTTCCAAAGCTAAACCTTCTATAATTGTAAAAGGTAAATAAATACATTTACTCCCCTCATTTGCTAATGTTGCAGTTTCTTAGAGTGTTGCATCACTAATCAATGCTCATCTTACAGGTAATATAGGCACTGAGCTATCAGACAATGACATCAGCATGTTTGTTTCTTCTGATGCTGGGAACACTTGGAGACAGGTAAATGACACAGAATCACAGGTTTAAATAGTAATCATAGGAAATTGTCATAGAAGTAGGTTCACAATGTTCCTTATTTTTTTTTGTTTCTTTTAGCTCAGAGTAGCTTTTTGCAAATCTATACAAAAGGGAAAACTTTTATTCCTTCTGAGAGGTGCAGAGATGCCCAAAGGAAAAGACTGAATATGTCATTAGACATCATATAAGAGGGAATTATTTTTGTAATTCTACTCAGAGTTTGAATTCTGTTTAATCCTATAGCAAAGTGTAAACCAGATTAAAATATTAATATATATGAGGAGACCAAATACGGGTTTTCCTTTACTGTTATACAGCCCTTGAACCACTCAAACAGTTTTTCTCTTCATCCATTATTATAATTCCCAGAGAACTCACAGTTGTACTAGTCTAGTTCTCCCTCACTACATGTGGAATTCGTTTCATCTAAGCTGAGTTGTCCAAAGTTAAATTTTGCCTTGTTCTGAAGCTAATGGAGAAAAAGACAGAATTCAGTTCATCCTGTTCTGAAGCTATCTCCCTCTCCATTAATTGCAGAAAGAGACTGGATAATGAAGTTAAATCAAGTGCCTAATATTTAGTGAAATCCCACCTGTTAACAAAGCATCACTACCCTTTAGTGTGTTTATCCTCAGCACAGGAAGTTCTATTTTTCCTATTTTCTGGATAGGATATCAAGTTGTGGAGAGAAAGAGTGACTTTCCCAGACTGACAAGTGCTGCTATATAAACTTGAGAGCAAATGTTTGCAGAAAGCCAATAGAAAAAAGACACAGAAAAAGAAAAGCTTTTAAAAATATTTGATATTCTAAGAATCTCATTATTTTACAATGTTTGACCAACCCTCATTTTTCTGTCAACATCACTTATGTGAGATAGGGCCAGATATGTGCAAACACATAAAGTTGTTCTTAAAACAAAAATCTGTCATTGAAAGGAGGGAAACTTGATCCTTGCAAAAAAAACATGTTTCTAACTTTTTATCCAGCAGAGGCAGAATGACATTTCCAAGGACCTGGGAAAAGTTGAAAAAAAGCCAACAAAAAAAGCGCCCCAAAACAATAAAAAACAAACCCCAAGAACTGTGTCTGTAGAGAAGGCCTGCCTTTATTCAGTAACCTCCTTAGCACATACCTGTCCTCTGTCATGACTGTACTTGAAGAAGTATGACATTTTCTTCATACTAAGGAAATAGATATTAAATATATTCTTTTTTTTTTTTTCCCAGATCTTTGAGGAAGAGCACAGTGTTCTGTACCTGGATCAAGGTGGAGTACTAGTTGCCATGAAACACACATCTCTGCCTATCAGACATCTCTGGTAATGACTGTCTATGATAAATGTTTGGCTGTCTCTCTTTTCAGAATCCAGGAAGCAGGCAGTTAGGCTGCATCCAGAGTTTTCTGTAGCTATAGTCTAGAAAATATAAATTAGGATACTGGCAAACATATACTCGGATAAATCTAAGAAATCCTGGCAATTCTGGCTTACATAGAATCATAGAATCACTTAGGTTGGAAAAGACCTTCAAGATCATCGAGTCCAACCATTAACTCTACCAAGTCCAGCACTAAGCCATATTCCCAAGCGCCACATCTAGATGACTTTTAAACATATCCAGGATGGTGACTCAATCACCTCCCTGGGCAGCCTGTTCCAATGTCTGACAATCCTTTCAGAGAAAAAGTTCTTCCTAATGTCTAGTGTCTAGTCCACTGGGACCTCCCCAGTTGCGAGGACTGCTGGTAAATGATAAAAGGAGGCTTGGTGAGTGCATCCGCTAACTCCTTCAGTACTCTTGGGTGCAGCCCATCCAGCCCCATAGACTTATGGATATTTAGGTGGTGTAGCAGGTCACTGACCATTTCCTCTTGGATTTTGAAGGTCTCATTCTGCCCCACCTCCCTGTTTTCCAGGTCAGGGGACTGGGTGTCTAGGGACAATCAGTTTGACTGCTAAAGACTAAGAAAAAGAAGGCATTTAGCACCTCAGATAAGCATAGTTTCAGTTTGGCCAGATCTGAGAAATTGCCAATGTAATTCCACAACTTTCCAGATTTACCACAATTTGGTTTCTTGAGTTTGGTTATTTATGTAATATGAATCTGGATTATGGCTTTGTCTCTTATTAAGTTGCCAAAATAATCTTAATTTTCAAAATTATTTATGAACTGGTCCTCTATGTGGCAGGCAGAAGTTATGAACCAGAATTTTGTTGACTAGATTCAAGATTATATAGCAAATAAGGCAAAATTGTTCCTAGTACTTAGTGCTCTTGAGTTTATGTGGTAGATAGAAAATAGTGTTGTGATGTTTTGCATTATTTACTTTCTCTACAGTCAGTGTCATATTAATATCTGAAAGACACAGACCCAAGTCTTAGGAAGTTCCAAACTTTCACTTAGACTAACCACAGGGAAGACTGCTGGTCAGAAGAGGCAAAGCTCTTGTGCTCCAGAAATCTAGCCCCCTTAAAATGTCTCATGTTGGGGACCCAAAAATGAGATGCTAAAAACTACTTGTTTATTAAAAAAAAAAAATCCTAGCCCTATGCTATATTTTGCCCTTAAAGCATCAATCTCTAACGTAACTTTTTTAGTTTCCACTGTTTAAGTGTTGGCCATGGGTTAGCAGTATGATACCATACAAGTTTGATCAAGGCTCTGATTTGTGATGCCTCCAAAAAAACCACCTAAAAATGGAGTATCCGAGAACAGAAGCTGCTTCCTATTTCTCCAAAGCAGTTGTAATGGGCTAGAAAGTCATTTAAGTATGGTAGGAGGCGAATAAGGAAAGAAGATACTTGTCAAGGTTTGACTCAGAATCGAAAAATAAACCAGAGACGACAAGCTCTCAATCCCCTTCCCCTCCCACGCAGGTAGGGAAGGAGAGAGAGAATTAGGAGAGAGACTTAGCTGGATTGAAAACTAAATTAGACAGCTTTAATTATATGTACAATTATATGCAAGTATATTCAGGAATGTGTAAAAGCCTCTTGCCTCCTCCCACCCCCAGCAACTCTCCCCAGCACTCTCCTTAGCTGTGAGCAGTCCCTAAAACTCTCAGCCTGCTGTCTGAGATAAGAGCAGAGCAGACAGGGGCTGTGGGGAGAGTTATGAGGGTCAGGGCTGAGCCTGGGGTCGATGGTGATGGATGGATGGAGTCCTCCCCAGACACCACCATGGACAGAAGAGAAGGGAAAAAGAAAAAGGAAGGAAGTTGTCTTTTGTGATCTCTGAACTTCCTCGAAGCTTACGTAGATATATGGAATGGAATCCCTTTGGTCAGTTCTGCTGTCTGTCTAGTCCAGCTCCCCTACGGGGGGGTCACAGATACAATTCTCCTGCCCCAGTAGCCTCTGTAGCAGCAGAGCTAAGAAGCGACCTTGGAGTCTCAGCAGAAACATAAACATTCCAGTGTTATCAGTCCACTAGCTGGAACACTTGCTGCTAGTTAAAAGAGAGCTTACTGAAGGGAAAAATCAGTAAAAGGAAAATTACCTTAATCCTGGCTAAACCCAGGACAATGCTAATTCTGCTTTCTCCACTAGGTTAAGTTTTGATGAAGGGACATCTTGGAGCAAGTACAGTTTCACATCCATCCCACTGTTTGTAGATGGAGTATTAGGGGAACCTGGAGAAGAAACTCTCATCATGACGTAAGTGAGCATGCCATCATGGTAATGTAGATGGGAACAACATCAAAAATAGCTTGTGAGAGTTGGTCATAACATAATAGTATTTGTGGTTGGGGACCAAACCAAGTGCTATCTGAAGCCAGGAGTATGCAGTATGCTGTTGCTAAATCATCTATGTTTATTTGTGATACGATTGAGGGAATGACATCAGGGTTCCTTGCAAGCTGCAAAAACACTGTCACTTAGCTTATCAGCATGAAACCTGACTGCTTAAATTGAGTGTGATTTAAAGCAGAGTTACTCTTGATGGATGAATATTTGAAAGAAAAATGGTGGAGTATTTTTATAGCTGTGTTTTGCAGCTACTTTCTCTTTTTTTAACTGAGAGAAAAATGAATACATTCTTTTGTAAAAAGAATGACAAAATGTTGCCTGGAGACTGACTTGTGAAAAATTATTATTAGTTGCAATATGGTAAGCTGAGCTATGCATTCTGTATAAATCTGGATTCACCTTGCCAGAAATTGTGACATTTTACCTGACATCAATTTGCAAAAACAGGAGGAAAATTCATTTTCTCACTGTAAAAAAAATGGACCAACCAGTAATAAACAGAATATGTGGATTGGAAACTAACCTAAGTTAATAGAGCTATATGAAGAGTGATCCCTTCAGGTTCTTATTTTAATTTGTGTGGAAGGAATTCCCAAAGCTCGTAAGTGAGATCTCAAACTCCTGTAGGTATAACTGTCTCCAGCCCCATGTCAAGTCTTCTCTGTATAGTCATTTTGGGGATTGGCATAGGTGGGAGGATCTTGAGCCACAGAATAAAAGCTAAATGCAATGTTTAAGTGGGTTGTAGGTTTTTAGAGGCCTAAGTCTGACTTCCAGTATGTCAGTCAAGTTAAAATCAGTAGGACTGGCACTTCTAAAGCAATCAATCTCTGTTGGAAATTTTTGGGTGACTGGAGCTCTATAACTACCAGACTCCATCTGGTACTGCCTTTTACTGTATGCTCTTTCTGCTGTATTCTGTAGAGTGTTTGGACATTTCAGCCACCGCTCAGATTGGCAGCTGGTGAAAGTTGACTACAAGTCCATTTTTGATCGGAGGTGTACAGAGGAGGACTACAGGCCTTGGCAACTTCACAGCCAGGTGAGAGGCAGTGAGGCTGGGATCTGAACTGAAGTACCTAATGATCCTACAGTTAAAAATCAGCATAATCCAATGTCTTTTCCTGTTAGGTTGATGTATCAGATTGTCTTTTACTGGATGGGTCTGTTTTGTTACATAAGCATATCAGCCTCAGATTGCACTCTGTGAGCCCCAAAACGTGAACAGCTGCCTTTTGGGTTTCATTCTCCTTGCAGGCAGTTAGCTCAGACTTAACCAGCATGGTGGAATGCAACAACATCAGAACCACTGCTGCTCAAAGAGGCCTGAACTCTTACATCTCCCTCCCATCCATTTTCCCTGTCCTTACCTCCTTTTTCTTCCTCCATCCTTCTGTGTTCTCACAGCCAGTGTCCTGAGACCCTTCTAGTTGCTTTCATCCTTGTTTCTCCAAATTCCTGGTCTCTTAGGCTCCTTTCTTACTCACTTGTTTTCATCCTCATTCTGTCTCTCTCAGCGGTGGTCCTTCCACTCTGAGAGTCAGGCACTTTGTTCCTCAGTCCCTTGGGCCCCCATGCTCTGTCCCTTGCATCCTGGATGCAGCTACTGCATCACTCCTGGAACCATTGCTTACGTGCCCAGCAAGGTAATGTGCTCCCTGCTGTGCCTGTGTCTGCCTTGGGGAACCTTCCTAGCTCTGTCAAATCTGACACAACCACCTGTGTTATATCAGGTTAGAATAAAATATGGCCCAAATTCTGTGGTTATATAAACACCACAGGGTCTAAACACCACTGAAGTCTAAAGCGAAAACACCCATTTATATCATCAAAGGTTGTCTTTCTGTGTGTATCTTGCTGGGCAAGAATTTAATAATGAATGTGAAATGAAAGTAGCTGCTCACACAAGGCACAACTCCACACTAAAAATACCAGTTATGACTTAGATCCTTAGATGTTAAAAACCAGTACAGCTTCCTTGACATTCAAGGAGGCACAGCATTTTACACCAGTTGCCATCTGGGCCCTCCTGCTTCATGGGCAAATCAAAGTCATAAAGTTTCTCTTTCCTACAGTGATTCTAACAGTGTAAATGTTAACAAGTGACACCCCACTATATTTTGTTTTTTACTTTCTTGTGCTTGCATAAGCAAAAATGCCAAGGATTTTGCAGCATATCTTTGAGGATATTGGCTTTGGAGTTTGCAGAACTATTTTTAGGAAAGCTGATGTGGACTCTTGCCTTTTGATTTGCTTTCCATTGAGATTACAAGTCTAAGCCTTGTTCCCTAGACAGAAATATTCAGCAGGGTGCTGAAGATAGTAGTGAAAAAGCAAGGTAATGTTATAATCCACATAAGATCTGAACTCATAGTCTGTGGAAAGTATTTACATGTTACTAGTTTCCTATTACTAGTAATAGTTTCCTATAAACTATTACTAGTTTCCACTGAGAAAAATTGTTGTCAAAGATACCAGACCAAAGAAACAGACCTGCTCTCTGTCTCAGATTGCAGACGGATCAGACTGTGTTTTCAGTTGCTGTGAAACCTGATCTGTAAATGAGAAAAAGGCCTGAATCAATTGTTCATTGGCTTTGGAGCAAATTCAGAACTGAATCAGACACATAAGTAACCTCAGATGATTTCTTAGTGTGTATTGGAAAAGCCGTTTTAGTTTCAGTTAAAGCTTCAGTAGCTTTAATTAGCTTCAGTGTACTGACATGGCATTTGACTTCCCATCCTCTTCTCTTGAGTCACAGCTCCCATTGCACAGGCTTGGAAAAACTGGACAATACAGATAGCCTGGTGGGTGTCAGAGAAAGATTTTTTTGGTTTTATTTCCAGGGAGAAGCTTGCATCATGGGAGCAAAAAGGATCTACAGGAAGCGCAAGTCAGAGAAGAAGTGCATGCAGGGGAAGTATGCTGGGGCTATGACCTCAGAGCCATGCGTGTGCACAGAGGCAGACTTTGACTGGTAAGCTCTGGGCACAAGAACTGTGTGCTTTCTACTACACCAATGCAGAGCTCAGTAGGGAGGCTGCAGGCTTGCAGAAAATAGATATTAATAAACATGTACGTGGATAAATAGGTTGCTCCCTGATAGTGCAGGTATGTCAAAAAAAGAGAGGCAGAATAGATACCTGTAATCTGCGAAGCCTTCCACAAAAATGATGCTGAACAGAACATTTTCCAGGTGACCTCTGAGCTCTGTGCAGCATTAAGATAAAAGGACCAGTTAGCACATCTAATCTCAGCAGTGCCCAGGAGTGGCTATGAAAATAGTATGTAATACATATATAGTGTGCCTTAAAACAAACAAAAAAAAATCATAGATACACATATATATGTATATGTGTGTAAAAGTATATATATACACAAATGCAATGTATTTCATGTTTGGTAGTATCTAACAGACACTGCCTTCATGATCTGGGTTAATCTCCTTCTGAAGCCTTTTCTCCTCTGCTGTGTGCTATAGGAAATAGAGTCCATTGGTGAGTTATAAATGGCATGACAAAATGTTCAGCTTCTAGTTTCATTTCAAGATTCTTGCTGACTCACAGCAATTTGCAGAAAAAAGTCAGGGAACCACATTATTGAAATCTCTCTATCACCCGTTTTCTCCCAGTCTGAGACAGTCCTGAATATCCCAGAAAGAGAAATGGTGGCTCTTTGGCAGTGCTGATAACTCTCTTCATGCCTCTCCCAGCTAGATCTATGCCATGTTATTAATTAAAGCCAGAAGCTGTAACACGTACCCTGAAGATGTTCACCTCATAAATATTTTGCTTCTTGCTATATAAGTTCACTCCAGGATCATGGAAATTTACAGCATTCCTCTTCTTACCCTCCCATGGCTGTAGTTATATTGCTTTTTCTATATAAGATCACAGAATCACAGGAGGCCTTTCCATCTGTCAAAAAAGTAAATCTTCTTGCAGCAAATAATAAAAATAATGAGCATACTTGGGCATGGATTCTCTGAATATGGTTTCCTGATGATTTCCCCATTTTCCAGGGAGTTCTTTGGTAGGGAGAAAATACCTCAGTTCTGTGTGTAGTTCATTATGTAGGCAGCCAAAGATTTTCAGCTGTTTAACATATCTCTAGTAATGTGATAAAAAGACAGCAGCCAACCAGAAAATAAATTAATAGGGAGGAAATTTCCTGAAGATTTTGACCTTCCTGTAGAGTGTGCTGCCCAAAGCTGTGCCAGGCTCATGCCCAGGCTCAAGAAAATAACTGATGGGATCAATCCATCAGTGGCTAAGCCCCTTACACATTTAAGGGACACACGCTTCTGAAACACTTCTGATAAAAATTTGCTTTTCTTCCAAAACTTCTCTGTCTCTGAGAATGTACATTTTTATCTCATTAAAATTGATTGTGTAGTTTGCTACTACAAAACTTTGTTGCTAGGTATGGAACAAAAGTACCATGGTGACATTTGCTGGGGTAAACATGCTTTTATTTATTTTACATTCACTTTGAGGACACTTTCTCCAAAAAATCTGCTGGGTTGCAAGAGAATATCTAAGAGCCAGCTTGGATAGCTGGGGATGTACAACAAATGTTCACAGTTCACACACACTAGCAAGACCCCTCAAATCTGTTGGAAGAGACAGAATTAGGTCTTTGTGAAAGTTACCTCGTTAAAAGTAGCCTGAGAAAAATAACCTTAAAAAATACTGCAGGTCTGTGTGCTCAGCTGACTGATAGAAAGCCTTCCTGACCTAGCAGGGCCTTCCTCCTTCTGATGGAATCAGTTTTGGTTTAGAGCAGACTGTCATGATCCCCTCCAATTCCCTCTGAGCTCTTGTTATTCCTACTGTCCTCAGATCCGGATTTTTACTTTATCCATTTCAGCTTCCTTCCCCACTGTCTCTAAGGAAAAAAGACTGAAACATTGCTTTAAGCATTCAGTTCAGAAATATTTACCAGCAATATTCATCACTTATTAACGTACTTAATACAGTCAGGAGCATAGATTTACATAGCTTTGTTGGAGAAGGACAGAAAAACCACAGGAAACAGAAAACGAGAAAACGAGATGGCAAGACAAAAGCAGTTCTGCTGGCTCTACTGAATTTCTCAGCCCAGTTTTATTGTGCTAAGAAAGGCAACGCTGCTGTGCTGTAGCACTCACTGCCTGCCTTGTTGAACTCTGCACCAGGCTACACTGCCAGTGCACCCTGCAGAACCTGGTCCAAAGAGGCATTTGGAGAAAAATCGGTGAATTCTTGCTGTGGAAGAATGTCCTCTGTGGGGTCCTTCCTGCAAAAGGAAGAAGTACTTTCATCATCCTCACTCATGACATTTCAGCAGTGCTTTTGTATTCTCTATTATGCTTTTTGTGCTGGGCAGGGCTTTTAATTGAAGGAGATTAAAGGGAACATGTGTCCCCCAGGCAAGGAGAAGCCCCTTAGCTGACTACACTTGATTTTGCAATCTTGAAATAAACTGGGCAGCCTTTTATATTAACATCAATAGTTACAAGACCCAGACTTGTATAGAGAATTAAAGAAAACAGCAATACCTGCTTCATTCAGAGTAGGACTTTCTTTGCTGTTTAAACACTGAATTTCTATGTAGAAATTTTATTATCTAAGCTTGTCAGAACTTGGAGTAAAAAAATAAATCTGTGTGGTCAGGTAAAGTGTGTGGGGGGAAAGTGTTATTGCTAATAATCCTGCGAGTGCTTTTTTATCAGTTCAGGAGAAAAAAATGCCAGTTATAAAAGGCATGAAGATTTTGTATTTTTTCTCCTGGTAGTATTATAGAGCTCCAGATTTCAAATCTGTATTCAGGCCATGGTAGTTCTTTCTCAGAGGAAAGGACACATTTGTTTATCGTTTTACAGAGCAACAAAACTGAGTGACATTAGAAATTACTAGTTGCTCTGGCCTTGAGAACCTGAACTCCTGTGACAGCAGGCATCTCTTACCGTGGGCTGCAACCAAAACTAGCTGGGGATGGGGCTGGAGCGGCAGGAATTTGTGCTCCGTGCAGGGACTGAAGCTCACAGCCAGAGGGCAATAGCGCTTCAGGAACAGGGAGGTACGGAAATGTGCAGAAGCCCTCGGCAAATCTGTTCTACCAAACGGCCTAGAAACGAGATTGTCCTTCTTCATTTAATTGATTTGGGTAAATGGATGACACTGTTACTTGTGCATTATTAAAGCATTAATTTACCCAGTTTCCTTACATTGTGTTCCTTCCTGCCGTTTGAGCATTATTGTGGCAATATCTCTTCAGCAGAAACACCTCCTAGACACAGATGGAAATCTTTGGTTGTGTTCATCCTTCAGCTACCTGTCTCCAGTGCCTTTAATAGAAACTTTGAGTTAAGTGTGGCACTGTCAGTCCTCCCTCTGAACCCATTGTCATTAATACTGAGGGCTTCTCCTATCAGTATTCCCATATCTCACACCTTCATGGGAAGTATGAACCTGTTGATGCTTGTGCTGATGACTTTGTATGGCCAGAGATGTAAAAAGGAACCTTAGTGCAATTGAGAATCAGGCCTATTTGTTTCACTGGTGATATCAGCAAGGATCTGCCTGGCTCTTTTTTATTGTTTGTCACTTAAATTACAGACCTGCCTGCTAGGTTTAGGTCTTATGCTAAAACATCAGTCCTGTGTCATGAGAAACTGTCCTGACAGCCACGAGGAGGCAGAAGGCAGATACAGAATGTGATTAGACTCTGTTGGCTTCATGCGTTAGCACCTGTTAGTTCAGACAATTATACAAGTGCCAGTTCTGAAATACACAAACATTTGCATCCTTAGGTTAACTAACTTTGCTTTATCATTGAGATAGTCTTGGTTAGCTAATGAATAGTAATTCTGAATGCAATTTCAGCTCCTTTTGAATGCTTGTGGAAAATGCAGATTCACTATGCAACAACTGCAATGCATCTGTCTTTAGGGGCCTAGATGTCTACCTGGCATGGATTTACTGGAAAGATTCTGGGGAGTTTTTTGTTCCCTATTAACATAAACTGGTATGGCTCGTACTCCAAATACTGTGCTACAATTATATGCCATCATAGCTCCATAATTCAAACTACAGCTGAATCCATCCTGCTCTGAGGATGGATGTCAGAGGATCTGACATCCTCAGATGTCTGTAGCACTGGAAAGCAAGCACACCTCCTTGTTAACAGAAATTTGTTTGCACCATACTTGAGTATTAGACAATGATATTAAGTGGGGGAGGAAGGTGATGGGATTTTACCATGGCTGTGGCCACAAGTAATTTTTTCCACAAGGGCTTTTGGAAACTGTAGAAAAAAGGTAACTATAATCACAGATACCTCGATTCCGCCCCATGTAATGTCTGAAAAGTTTGCAAAGCACAGCATATAAAACCACTAGTAACATTTTCAGTTTCTGGTATAGCTGACCTTATGGTAAAGCTGTTAGTGTTAAGCAAGTCCTGTGGTTACATGTTAAATCATGTCTTGATTTTTAGAAGGTGTGAGCATGGCAATCACTCATCTGGCTTAACTAGTTATTTCTGTATCTTAAAACAGTGGGATTTTAATAATTTCACGTGGATTTACAGTTCTTCCATGACAGTATGTTTGTATTCCATAACAATATGCATGGTATTCAAATGATAAACTTTCTTAAGGGATTTGCTTTCCTTTGATTATTACCTGTGCTGCAAATAAGCATAGATAGAGGAATTAACCATGAGCTTTAAGAAGGGATACAGAACTTCTGGAATTAATAAATATCTGTCTCTAATTGCAGTGAAGGACTTGCAATCCTACTTGACTAAGGCAAATAAGATTCCAGTTTAAACCAGTAAAGATGGCTAGGGTAAAATCATCATCGGTGAGAGCCAGATGATAGACTGCTTCATACTGATAAAACAATCCCTGCTGGCAAATGCTCCACTCTTTTTTGATAGGTACATTATCTATTTCACCTGAGTTCTTTTCAGGCAGGCACAAAATGTCATCAGTATATGCAAATTCCAATTCCCAGTTACCAGGCAATGGCTCGGGTAGCTGATTGCAGTCTAAAGCTGATGCCTTCGCTATCTCCAGATTTTGCTATACTGGCTCATGCTATGGCAATCCAATTGATGCTAATGCTTGTTGATTGCTACAAAGCCTGTTGTGCCAAATTGTAGGCAGCAATTTGTTGTCAGCATCAGTGTTCTGCGTGCACCAGCCTGTAGCCAAGGAATTCATTACATTCCAAGACTGCGGAGGTGAGCGGGTGGCTGGTGCATCTGTAAAGAGATATGGAACAGTAATTCATGTCATTTACTAGGAACATTTTTTTTTGTTTGGCCTTAATGAGCCAGATGATTTGCAGGCCTGAAAATGACACTGTGAAACTTCTGTGCTTAGTACTATTTCTGCTGTGGAAAATCCTGTAATTTCATTCTCTTGACTTTGAGAAATAGGATCCAAGTATAGTCAAACATAGTTAAGTCGAGCTTGGCTTGGCCAGATGTGCAGGTACTAATAGGAACCAAAATTATGGCATGAGTTTAGACACATGTATAGTAAGAAATCCCAGACTGATGCTAATGCATCAGATTGGACTGTGGGTACTGATCCTCTCTGAGGCAGATTTCACTGTATTGTTTGGTTTTGTTTTCACCTAACTGATTACAGAACAGTGTGTGTGTAGTGTTACAGCTTTTTAATTAGAGAGGCACATGATAACTTAGGAATATAGAGCTGCAGAGTGTGGACAAATGAATTACAAAAATACAGGAGTCCCACTTGTATGTAAATATTTGTTTTCTCTAAGCAAACCATAATGGTGTTAATCTTCATTATAAAGTGTATTCTGCAGCTATAGTGTTCTTATTCCAACAAGGATGATTAGAGAAGCACATGGCAGTGGGAGAATAGGCTGGCTGATGCTTCCAAAGCAATTAAGCAACATTCAGTCACTAGCATTCGAGTAAATAGATTGATGAAAATTCAATCAAAAAACTAAGGAAAAACCGTTTAGGTCATCCACTTCATTGCTGTTTCCTAGACTATGTTCTCAATTACTTGTTGTAGATATCCCAAGCACCACAGCTGCCAAAATGTTCCTTTGGAACATTTATGCAATATAATGGATGTTCAGGAGTTTTCCCAAGTGATATGCAGCTTAAATTTTCTTTTGATTAGTGTAATCTTCTTAATTTCTCCTTTTTTAAGGTTATATCAAAACAGTTTTTTTCTTGATTCAGAAGGAAAAGTTACAGGCAGAAGTAAAAAGCTGTGACAAAATTCTTCTCAATCTCCTGCTTTTGATAGCAAGTATAAAAAAAATTTAACAAAAATAAATGGCACCATTTTATCTCCCTTTTTATTTGTTGCATATCTTAGATCAGCACCAGAGTTCTTAAAATTGTTCAATAGTGATTCATTAAATTTTTGTTTTAAAGCATTATGCTGTGGTCCAGAAAGAAAAAGGCGGTTGAAAAAAGTTTTCATAATGTTAAACATTCTTCTTGTTGTTAATATTATTTTACAAATATAACTATTGCACTGCTGCCTAGCAGGAGATGCTGACTCAAGTAGACTGATAGAGGGGAGGCTGCTACTGCCAGGCTGCTGCAGCTCTGTGTCCCCTGACCCAGGCAGCAGCAAGGTTGAGTGTTTGTTCCTGGTAGACACACCTGTGCATGTATGCACAGTACCTATATGCATATGTACATGGATGGTGCCATAGATTAGCAGGAACAGAAAACACAGCACTCACACAAACACCACTTGCCTCATCCTGCTTCCCTCTCTGATTGATCAAGATGAAATCCCATTTATGACAAATATGTGCACTATAAACATACATACAATATTGAACCCACCAGTACCTGGTCTTGTACACCCAGGTCTGTCTGGTATCTGGCCCCTGGATGCCATGTCTTCTCAGCTGCTGACAACTGGACATCCCCAGTTGCCTAATGCATAGATGTATAAACACATAACAGATCTTCTTGTGAGCAGATTCAGACCTTTACCCCAGTAAAGACTTTACCCCAGTAGCCATTCCCCCAGGCCTTTTGAGCTCTTCAATAACTAATTCACAGACCTAGACTCATGACTATATCTTCATCTAGCTCCCAAGCCTTTTTTCCTACTCACTGGCTTGTTTGGCTTGGTGCTCACCTGCACAGTATGCACACACTCCAGTCACTCCAGTTGCTGGCAGTGGGGACACATGGACTTCTGTGATCTATGGTCTAAGTCCAGTTGCTGAGACTGAGATCACCACACATACACGCACACAGAACAGATAACTCCTCACCCAGGAAAATAGAAATGGAGATGCCAGATGCTTTTCCCTGACATGGTATAATGAGCCCAGTGCCCCTGTGTCCAGTAACCCTGGTCAGTGATCTGCAAAGTGATGTGGGGAGACCCTCTCTCGTTGATGATCTGGTATGTCTCACCCAGCCATGAGCTGATGGCTGTGCTGTAACAGCCCTGAGAGGAGCTGGAGCGGGTGTCCCGCTGGCTCTGACCAGGTCGTTCCTCTGCCTCCTGTTTTTCCTCTCTGCTTCTTTACATATAGAGAGATGAACCTTTAATCACATAATCTAATGTGATTAAGTCCTACTTGTGTATTCTTAGAATATCTGGCTACTTGATAACAAGACATTAAAGAGGTGCCATTTTAAGATCAAGGATCATGTTGCAGCTGGAGCATTGGAATTGAGTTGGTGGACTGGGTGTAGCAGTTCTCAGAATTGGCATCCGATTAACTTTCCAGTTACGGGCTATGGAGAAAACTTAGTAAAAGGAATAAGAATGATTTTCCAACCAAACAGTCCTCTCATTATCTGGAGAGAAAACACATGTGAACTGAATACTGATTTACAAGGGTTTTTGTTCATTTATTTGTTCCCCAATAACAATTTTTATAAAGTCCTTGTTTACCTGGAATCAAAAACAATTTGAACTGTTGTTTATTTTCAGTAGAGGCAAATTTAGCCATACCTAAACCCAAATTGAGAGAAAAGGTTGCAGTTTGACTCATTGTTTCTAACATATGATTTTTGGTAGTGTTTCCTCTTCCAAACAAAAATGGAATTGAAGATCACAGCCTTCTTTTCCATTGCCAAATACACTGTTGATCTCTTCAGCTGAGTGCTTTCTCAGGGCTGTAAATTTTATTCTACAGCTCATGTGATATAGTTTCCAAATACAATTAACTGTTTAGCACTTCAGTTTTCTAAGATATGACTGAGACAGCAGTGATTGAACTTAGCTTAGATCTTTGGCTTTTATTATATTTGAGTCTAGAATTGAGCCTGAGAAGCACTGTTAGACTGTGGAGGGAGAACAGATAATGCAATGGCTCGTGAACTGCCTGGTCTGGTTCCGCTTGTTTATACTGGGACATAGGTAAGGTAACTTTACCCTCCAAAAAAAAGCTAATACAAGATGAAGAATCAGTTAGTATACCAATGAAAATCATAAATCCTAATAAACAGATTGAGGAAACCTCGTGTCATTATTGGAGAGCAAGAGCTAATACCTGTATTTGTTCATTTTTTCTTTTATTTTTTCATGTAATTGTTTATTTTACTGTTCGAACAGTGATTATGGATATGAACGTCACAGCAATGGACAGTGTTTACCAGCATTTTGGTATAACCCATCTTCCTTGTCAAAAGACTGTAGCCTTGGACAGAGTTATCTCAACAGTACTGGGTAAGTGGCACACCCCACTTTATTTATCTAGAGCACCTGTATGGACTTTACCCTAATGACAACTACAGGGTGCATTAACTATAGATGTCTCAAAGCTAGCTGAAGCCCTCGGGACCTTTTCTTCACTCAGTTTGTTAGGGTTCATAGTCTGGCCCTGCCGATCTCCAGATCCTTTCCCATCAAAATGATGTCTTAGTGAAACTTGGGGGGGAGGAGGGAAACTGTAAGACAAAGGCCAAATCATTAAAGTCTCTGAAAAGACTTTTTTTAAATCATGTGGGATCAGGTGAGGCAGAAATGGTGGAAAACAAATTAGCGGAAAGAGATGAAACTAATGTACATGTGAACTGAAGTAATAGACAGCTAGCCTGAATGCTGATTATTCTTTGGTGCTCTTGAAAGTCAATGAAAGATGTAATATAAGTTAAGATACTGACCTCAAGCTCAATTTCTGATGCAAGTGATTAAAGCAGACAAACCCAAGTTGTGTTTTGGCATTTTGTACACACAGATACGCAGAATTTCCTTTATTTTTTTTCATCTTTCTTATTTCTATAGCTCTTGTGGGTGTCATCTTTAGAGAGAGTTGCCTCACAACTGATGAGAAGTGGAGACTAAGAAAAGCTCTTAAACTATGCCTAATAGTTTAATAATTCAATGCAATTCCATCCTGCATGTGTGTATCATTTATTTATTATGTTACAGTTATTTATTATTATTATTATATAATTTTGTGTGGTCAATAGGTGTGCTATGCAGGAAAATATTACAAGCCATTACCAACTTGTGTATTAGGCACATGAGGAATGCTTGGTTGAGGCAAATGCCAAAATGTATTTGAGAATCTGCTTTCTTCCAGTCTCCATATTCTAAAGAAACCTCAAAAATGCCTTGCTGTTCATGGTTAACCCTGTTATGTTCCCTGTCAACATTTCCACGGATTTCTCTTTTCCTTTGCAGATACCGGAAGGTCGTTTCTAATAACTGCACGGATGGTGTGAGGGAACGGTACACAGCAAAACCACAGCAGTGTCCTGGAAAAGCCCCCCAGGGCCTTCGCATAATCACATCTGATGGCAAACTGACAGCTGAGCAAGGACACAATGTCACTTTCCTGGTGCAGCTGGAAGAGGTAGGCTCTATTTTCAGGTTGCATCCTAGGCCCCGTGGGTGTGTTTGCATCTGATTCATGTCAGGCAAAGTTTGCAAAGCAGTGAAGAAGTGAACCAAGAGAGTGTGGGATAAAGTCAGTCAGCTCCATGATGTAGCTGTAGTGGAGTTTACTCTAAAGTATGATGGATGATGGTATGGAGATGATGAGACTGGAAGAGTATTGTGGTGCATAGGCTAATAGCTGGGAGAAGTCGATAAACTGGAAACTGGTTTGGTTTGGAAATTTCACAGTAGAACTGGAAAATGCAGGTTTGAATCCTGATCCCCACCTTTAACTGTGCATTTGACTTCTTACCTTGTTTGAAGTTGAATTCCCATTTTTACTTTCCACTGACTTTCAACCAAATGTATATAAAAATAGATGTGCAGATCTGTCCCCCTCACACAAGTTGGTACATATTGTTTAGGTGGTTGTTAATGACATTTCAAGATTTCATCATCAGCATTAAGTCTGAAATTGATTGCCAGTGTGAAGCTGTTTCAGACTCTGATCAGAGTCTGTTTTTGTTACATCTTTAACTTAACTTGATCTTTCACTGTTCTGCACCTCAATTTCTGAGTCCTTAGAAAACAATGTTTAAAAACTTTTCATATGTTTTTTCTTCTTAGCAATTCTTTATCTATGTTTAACTGTAGGCTCCCAAATAATGAAATTCATGAACTGTTTTCTCTTTTTCTCTAATCAATTTGATTTCTTTACACTTGTACCCTTTTTCCTGTGTAGTTGGCCAATAAATCCTAAACCAGCTATATTTTCACTAGGGCACAATGTACCTTGCTTTACAGGTTAGAGCATTCATGGAAATCACTTCTGATCCTCTCCATAGTAAATGTCATCCGTAGTGAGGAAAGAGAAATGAGAATGACCTCTGGAGCTGAGTTTTGTAGGGGTTGTGTTGGGTTTTTTACATCTCTATTATTGATGCTTTCCCCAGCATACAGATATTTTGATTTGTAAAAGGCAATAACATATAATAAATCATATCTAACCTGAAGTAGTTGTTTGACCTGAATGTTCATTTTCTCAAAAATGTGGTCACTTTATTCTAGTAGTGACATTAATACAACTTTGCTACTGTAGATGCTGTCACAACAGTATAAGCATATAACTGCATAGTTCTGCCTGGATCAGGTCTACAGCATAGTACAATCCAGGATGTTCAGCATCCACAAAATCTCTGCCACTCCATTTTTGCTGAAGAGAAAGCATAAGGCAAATTTAAAAGGGCGTGATATCTCTGCGTATACATGTGTGGTTTTTCCCAACAGCATATGAAGAAAGTGTATCCTATTTAGCCCTTGGTGGTCAATATTTTTAAGTGTTTCACACTGGTGGGGACTCCTCCTTTAGTTTGTGTCACAGTTAGTATCTTTTAAGTTGTAAAAAAACCAGAGGCCTGTGCATATATTAAAGTCCCTTTGCATCATAACATCTCTTGTATCCCTCTGAGACTGTTTCAAGCCTTCAGATCTGCAGAGCTGTTCCATACAGCACAGCCTCCCTGCTCTCTTTTTTCATAATTATATTCCACTTGACCTGCAAGAAAAAATGTAAGAAGCTGGTGAGGCAAGGTACAAGAGTTTGTTGAGATTTGTACTCCTATTATCTTTCTAGGGCTTTCTGCTCCATCTAAGGACCCACTGGGGTCTGAAAAGAAGAACTGCAGAGGCAGGCTCACTAAAAAACTGTTTTCACTCAGGTGGGGGATTCAGGGGCAGGAACCACAGCACAGGGGTTTCTTGTAGAGCCTGCTTGTCCCTGTGGTGATGCTGAGGGCCAGGACTGTGTCGTTCTGACCATGACACAATGTCAGTAAAAGATGTCAGAAGAAAGAAACAAGGACAAGGCATTCAGAAGTGTTTTGTTATTGAAGATGACACAAAAGGAAAATAATCATTGAAGTCTGTGCGAGTGAAGAGGGCACAGGCACTAAAACCAGCAGTGCATAGAGCATTGCTGATTTCTGAGAGCTGGGATTCTGGCCCAGTTTCTCTAACTGGCTCACATGAAATTTTCCTGTGAAGGATTTATATCTCACAGCATATAATATCACTAAAAGGAAAAACAACCAAGAAATCGCATTTAAATTATCTGAATGTAAGAATGTTTTCTGAAGTGGTCAAACTTTTCTGTCACCTTTTAGGATTTCTAGATAACTTCTTAAAAACTGGTTGCAAAGTCACATTGCAATTGATATCTTTGATTCTGTTATTGGAAAGGTTTGTCCAGGTCCATTCTCCTATTAATCTGGGTATAATCAGGATGGTATTCTTACTGGGTGGCAACAGCCTGGAAGCATCAATATTTCCTTTTATAATTAGCCTGTGTCCCATTGTACAACACTTTATGGCAGTGGTTAATTAGCAGAGCACCATACTTAGGCTGGTAATTTTGCTCTTAAATTTCCATTGAGCTAAGCAGAATAGCAACAGCATCTCTGTCACTAAATAGCAGCAAAGGAGAAAACTAGTTATGCTTAAAAGCAAGTTTTCCCAATGATTCAAATTGCTGCCAGTTTAAAGGTTAATGCTTTGTCCTGGCCTGTATGTACAGACCCACAGCTGGGAGTTCTCATACTGCAGCATTCAACAGCAGAGGTGTTTCTCAGCCTGAACAAACTGAATCCTTACATTATTTTTGCACAGCAACAGAAGAAACACAAATCAAAAAATTACAGAGACTTTTTTCCTACTGAAGTTCTTCAATCCAGTGTCCCTGTCTTATTTTGCTTCTCTGTTGTAGAAAACAGAGGAATTTTATTAAGTGAATGTAGTTTCTGTGTGCCTTCTTCATCACATGCTTATGCCTGTCACAAACCCAATCATTATTTGTGTGTTTGGGTTATTTGTATGAACATCAGACACTTGTGCTTGCTGTGGTGCTCCGGCAGAGAGACCAAAAGCTGCACCCTCCAGAACAACAATCTTCAACCCAATGGCATTCAGACTTGTTTCATCTGATTGCTCATGCATCTTTGCTGAGGAAACAGACAGTAAAGACGCTAAGGGCAGAAAGGTTCCGGGCTTTGGCTGGTTCATTACAGATAATTCACAGAGAAACTGTCTCCTCTAATTTATTTTTTACCTTGATAAAATGACAGCCAAAAGTCTTTGACATTCCAGGTCTGCCTCAGTTCTCACTTGACAAAGCACTCCACTGGGAGTAGATTTTAGCTTACTTTTAACTACTTCGTGCTGCTGTATGATGTTTGGGTTAGGCTAATGTGTAGGGAAAGCTCATTTGTTCTTACAGTTCCAGCCATGGGCTAGAATTCAGGCATTCTGAGCTCATTCCTGAACCACACTCTGAGCTCTTTCTGTATAACTTTGACTAAGAAACTTAACCTTTCTGCTTTTTTGTTCCTTCATTTGAAAGTAGAACTTTGCTTTCTACCTCATTCCCTCCATACCATTATTTAGGTGCTGAACGCTCATAAAGACAAAGGACTTTCTCTTACCATGTGAATATTCAAACTGAGCCCTGAATTTCCTAAAGACCACTATGGTTTTCTGTAATGACAATGTTAATAAATGGCTGTAGAAGGTATGTTGTGTGTCAGGTACATTTAACGAGCTTGGGAACCCTGCTGAGAGAGACAGTCCCATTAGTATTTCCCACCTCAGCATTGTTGTTTGATGCAATTCAAAACTGAACTTGGCTGAAGTCTCTGGAGATGAGCCTAGCATTTTAATTCTTTTGGTTGTTGATGTAACTAAATTAAAGATGCAAAGCTAGTAGTACTTAAAAGCATAGTCTGTAATTTTTTTGTAGTATCCTACTGTTTTCCCTCTTTTGATATCCCAAGTTAGTAATGATCACAGCAATATGAAACCTTCCTCATAACTTTCAATGCAGATGCTGAATCATGGCTGTTGGTCTTACTAACACCACCACATCCCTGTTAATAACAGACAGATGAGAAAGATCAGTATATCCTCTACCCCATACCACTATTGTCTGAATTATAATTGCGTTTTCTGTGTTACTGAGGATGACAAGCTGGTTGAGAGAAATCAGAGCCTTCAATGCATTTTTAAATTCACTGCTGAAATCCCATGAAAATGTATGAAAGTTGACCTCGCCTTCATGATGACACACTAGTCTTCTAATGCACCTCCAGTTGCACAAGTTGAATTATTCTGCATAATCCTGAAAGGCTCTACTTATTGATTCCCATGGAGCACAGATTTTCTGTAGAAAAGCCTCATAGCTGAGTCTAGCTAGCACAACTGGTAGTAAAATGGAATGATTTGATTAGTACAATTAACTGTTTTGGTGTAGAAAAAGAAGCACATGCAAAAAATATCAAGTTATTTTGTCTGATAAAAGACACATTTTTGATTTTAAAAAAATCCTCTGAAAATTTCCTCCCAAAGTAGGAATTTACACACAAAAGCATCTTCTTTAGTACTTGATCAAGTTGGACTTGAATATCTGTTTAAATTTAAGTGTAGGCTTTAAACAGATCCAGACTAAAGGTACCCCATATCTCTCTTGCAACAGAAATATCTTTGATGGATGTTTTCTGATGGTGACAGGAAAATACCAAGGAAGAAAAAGGGTTAATTTAAAGAAACCACAAAACATTAATGAAGACAATCCAACAGCAGTAGTGTCTGTCCCTTGCGAAGAGAGAAATACTAGAAGTCAATAAGAAAAAATCATTATTGAAGCTTTCTGGGCAAGATTCAAATGGAGTGTTTGAGAGAGAATCTTGCTAGGTGGGATATCACATCTCATACACCAAAATACTGAAAGTTGCATAAAAGTAATCAAAATGTAAAAATATTGTTCCAAAGTGTGTAAGCTGTTTTTTAATATACTCTGCGGCAAGAAGCTTCACAGAGTTTTTTGGAAGTATTCAGGTCTTTTGTAAGATCTAAACTTTTATTCTTTTGGCAAGATACAGCAAAAATGTGCGTTTTGCTTGGGGGAGTGCAGAGGGGAAAGATGGAGGGGAATCTTTTCTGTGTACTTGGAAACCCCATGGATATTTAATGAGAAAATCCAGTAGAAAACAGTGAAGTTTTGATTTACATTTTACTTACAAATATTGTAGAGGTAAAGGGCATAATATGAGGCTTTGGGGAATTTGTTTTTAAATCTCAAGGCTTCTTTTCAGGCTAAAAGTTCATCATACACTGAAGTCTTTGGCTGGACATAAGCCTTTATCCAAGCTTGTGCATATTGCATAACCGAGAACAAGGTAAAAAAAATCCACTAAGTACTTTCATTTTTTCAGCTGTTGGAACCGGTTGCTGACTAGCTTAGTGTGATTAAAACACAGGAGCTGAATGCAGAGATACCACCACATGCAGCCAACTTGGCAAATTTCTCCCTTGATGCCTAAGAGCACTGGCATTAAAGGCCTCTTACAATGAAGGCCAGAGAGGCTGCCCAAAGATAGCTCCATGCTGATTGCATCCAAGTGCTTTGCTGTGGCTGCAGAAGTAATGCAGGGAGTTTTATGTCTGCCTGAACTGAGCTAAAAGCTTCAGAAAAAAACATATCATTTAGTATTGGGCTTGTCAAAGTGATAAGGGGAAGGTGGGAAAAGCAACAGGAGAGATTTTTGCAAGATGTATGTATAAGCATCAAATTGTTTTAAAACAAAACTTCTCTTGGTAAAACAGTAACTTGCAAATGGCTCTGGAGAGCTGCCAGAGACACAGGCAGCTGGGGCTGGTGTAGATCCAGGGTGGGCTGCATGGGAAGTGTTTTGGTTTTGGCTCACCTGCTTTCTCTTCCTTTCTTATTCTGCCCGTGCTCTTACCTGGCATAGAAAAAACATGAGAACAAGTCAAACCACATTATCTTTGTTTTCCTGACTTTTTTCTCGCCTTTCCGAAGCTAAGAATTCTAAATGTCAGCTTTTCAAAATGTAGCATTTTCAGAGAGGTGTTATAGCCTGGATCTTACTGAAAGTAAAATGTATTTCCAGTTCAAAGAGTTTTTAAACAAAACAGGAAAGGCCAAGACAAATGAAAAAGACTGGAGGAACAGCAGCTGAAGCTCTTCTGCAGTAAGATTTTCAGATGTCTCTGTCAGCATCTTTTCCCCCGAGGGAGTTTGGGAGAAAAACTGAAATCTAAATCTTGCTTTCCTTAGAAATTGGTCCCTTCCCTAGCAGCACCTGTAGACACCATGAGTTTCAAGGCTGTGAGAAAATTAAAAAAAACACTCATTAGAGCACAAATTTTGACACTTGCAAAAACAGGTCTGCTCCAAAATGCAACTGGGCTTCTCCAAATGTCACCCTTTTCATCTTCCTCTGCTACCTCATATATGCAGTGGGATATACCTTGACCTGAAATATACTTCAACTGGATGGTCTCACATATACTCAGAGATTATAAAGTCAGCAGGGTCACTATGGTGATGCAGTTTTAACCACACCAACAGCTTTTGTCCCAGCAGTGTGGCTTTACTGAAAAATGTTCAAAGACATCACCTCTTTTTTAGGAATGAAAGATGTTGAAAATCCTAGTGCTCATGGGTCCAGAGGAATTGGAAGAGCATCCGAGGATACTTCAGAGATTGCTGTCTTTGGTCCAAGTCCAACACCATGCATGAGAGAGCTCTTGCCTCAGTGATATGTGTCTCAAAGAACATAAGCAGGTGCTTAAGCTTCTAGTAAGGCATCCAATGAAGAATTTGCTAAGAGCTTTGCTGAACGGAGCTTAGTATTTTGGATTGCTGAAGCACCTTTCTCAGATTTGACAATATGTCAATTCCAGATGTTACCAAGTTAATTACTAAGAGATACGTAGTTAAGAACTACCCAAGGGCAACCTGGAGCTGGATTAACATGCAAGATCCCCAGGTTTCTCTCTAAAAGGATATTCAAGTTGGCCTCCTCACTAAAGTCTCAGCACCTGAGTGTTCTTTTGCTCTTGCTAGCACTCTCGAGAACAAGGAGTTGCCATCTGTGCCTTCAGGACATCAGGAGGGAAATGGCCTGGGATATCTGGAAGAATATCCAGACTTGTGCCTCTGTCAGGGCTTTTTTTCCCCTCACACCTTCAGTCTGGGATCCTCCAGAAAAGAGCAACACAGTTATTTTTTATCTCATCCATTTGGAAGCAACTGAGCTTCCAACAGGGTGCTGGGTCAGTGAAATGACTCCAACTTCAGCCTATAAAAAGAGAGCATCTGGGAAAATTTGTTTCTTGCCATCTCCAGGTATAGCTCTGCTCCTCCCACCTTCCATTCAGGCGAGCTGCCACTATTTTTGCCTTCACAACAAGTTATAAAAAGACTGAGAGAGCAAGAAGAATATCAAGCTTATGTTACAATTTCCTCCCATACACACACACACACACGTTTCCCTGTCTGATGTTGAAACCTGCCTGATGCCAACCATTTACAGGGGTACCTTTCATTCCAGTTGGGTATCCAGAGGACTGTTTGTCTTTCAGGGGGAAAGAATCAACAACAACAAGGAAAAGGGAATGAAACCAAAGTAAATTAAATGTCCTTTCCGCCAATTTTATGAACTGCCATCAGCCATTAATTTACCGGCATTCTTCCAGGCAGTGGCAGCTGCTTCATGGCTCCAGCCTGTGGAATGAGCTACTCCATAGCAACAGCCAGCAAGCATGAATGTAGCCAGCATAAGCATCATGCAGAGCCACTAAGGGAGGCTTTCCAAAGGAACAAGAATGCTTAAAGTTAAGACAAGGTATTGCATCTTACCTGGAAGGGAGAGAGCCCCTAGCAGCCGTGGTCATTACACAGGTCAGTGTAGGCTGTATGACTATTTGGCTGTCAGAAGCTGCCCTTACCTTAGGCAGGTCACTGCCTTGTGGTATAAGAAAATCTGACAAGTGTTTCTAGTGTGTGAGACAGTTTATCTGGATTTTTTTTATACAAACATGACTTATCTCTCTGCTAGACAGGCTTGCAAGCAAAAAATTAAAAAATTGCTTTTTGTCTGTAAATCAGAATAACGAAATGACATCACTTCCCTCTCTTGAGTTTTAAAAGCCTTGTAGGGCTGCATGTCTCTGACACTGAGTTTGATGAAGTTGCATGCATCAGGCAGGAATTCAGTTTCAGGAAAGGAAAATTCAAACATGTTTTAGGATTGTTTCACATTAGCAGACCCCAAATATCCTTGACTTTTGGTTTGTGGTGGGGTTTGTTTGTTTCCCAACTGTGATTTTTATTTCATAGTATCATTCTGTTTGGAAAAGACCTTCAAGATCATCAAGTCCAACCACTACCCTAGCTCTGCCACGTCCACCACCAAACCCTGTCCCCTGGCACCACATCTGTCTTTTCAGATGTATCCAGGGATGGTGGCTCAAACACCTCCTTGGACAACCTGGATCCCCAAGTCCAACTCCCGCCCCAGAATAAGAGAACCCCAAGGTTCATACCATGTCCCTGAGGGCATTGTCCAAATGTTTGTAATTTATTGTAACTGTTTTGAAACATGCTAGATTAGCAGCCCACAGTAGGAGGAAAAAGAGTTTAATCAGCTCTGTCAATTCATTAGCCCTTCCCTTCTGAGGCAGACACAAAGGGTCCCACTTAATGTCAGTAGTGCTGGTAGCTGTTCTGGAATAAATACAAATCCAGCTTTTTAAATTGAGCAACTGAGCAAGTCATAAGCTGCTGTAAGGTTTTGTTATCATGTGTGGCTGAAGCAGTTCTTTGGACACCCCACCACTTCGATGTAGTTGACACTTCCCTGAGGACTTCTCAGTTTTATCTTCCCACTTTTTATGGTTTTAAATACAAAAGCTCACAATGTGGGTTGTTCCAAAGACTCCTGGGGTGATTTCAGTAGTGCTACCCATGTCCTGAGCACTTGCTGAGATGAGAACCATTCCCCACTAAAACTCTGCTCTTAGCTATAAGGAAACCCAGGGGAAGGAGCCAGTATATTTTCCAGAAGATCCCCTAGTCCCCTGGTGATGAGAAAGCAGGGCTACAGCACACACCTTGGAGGACACCTGCTTCTCAGTGCAGCTGGGTCGACCTCAAGAGGGAGTCACTCTCTTTCCACTGACTATGGAGCAAGTTGATGAAGTGACCATCTTTCCTCTGGTAACATCAGACCTTGTTACTATCCTCTGGTTGGTCTAGGTCACCCCACTGAACCAATCTCTCAAAAGTAAAGCAGAGTCTATTCTGACCGTTTCTCTTTTCTGTCACCACAGGGAGACCTTCAGAGATCCCTCATTCAGGTGGATTTTGGAGATGGCATTGCAGTGTCATATGCCAATCTCAGCTCAACAGAAGATGGGATCAAGCACCTTTACCAGAGTGTGGGCATATTCCGAGTGACTGTGCTGGTGGAAAACAGCCTGGGATCTGACAATGCTGTCCTCTACCTGCATGTAATGTGTATGTATGTTTGTACTCCTCGTTCACTTCTGTTGTTCTTAGAGATGACATGTGGGGCTTTGCAGCTGGGAGCAGAGTGATGGGATGTGATGAGTGTTTGTCCCCCAGCAGAGGACTTCAGACTAAGAGGAGCCACAGACAGTAGCAACATTTGCTTTTTAAACCACGTTCAGCCTCTCTTTATGGGCAGTTTGATTTGGGACACCTGAAAGGAGTGTCCAGCCCTTTCTGAAATGCACCTTTATTAGCATATTTACACTTTCAGAAAAACAAAGACATCCAGGACCTGTAATCACTTTTAAAAGCTTTGACTTTTACATTGTACAGGTGTTTTGCCCTCTAATGAAATAGAACCACATCTGGAATGGAAACCAGTGCATTTCAATCTTTCTGTTGTCATGGGAACCAAAATCTTGGTGCTAAAGAGTATTACAAGAAAAAATATTTTCTTCACTTTGCTCTTCTACTGTTCTTTTTAACCTTTTCATACTTCAGCTGTATCTGATTTACAGCTGACACGTATCTCGAGCCCTTGCATAAAACCAGCCATGTGTTCTTTCATATTGATTCTTCCACATGGTTATGAACCCAAAGGGTCAACTTATTATTGAAATTTTGTAACAACCCTAATGGATTTTGTTTGGGGCCATGATTTGCTTTATATAGTGGGGCTTTTTTGTTGATTATTTGTGTTTCCAGCTGTGTGTCTCTGTGCCAGATTTTCTGGAAGAAAAAAGGGAATTCCAAGACTTAAAGTTATGCTTACAGAAATACTACTTACCCTCTACCAAATTAACTCCACATATTGTCTACATAATTTAGTACATTCCATATACTTTAACTCTAGTTTTGGAGTTACTTTATACAGCATGAAAACAGCTGCCTCTTCAGGAGAAGAGGATGGTAGCTCTGTGATGATGCACCATCATATCACCAGATGGGAGCAGTGGCAGGTATAGCTGTGGAGATAGGAGGTTTAAGAGGGAGCACTAGAGAAGCAGGAGCAGTTATCTCCCTGACTGCCTTTCTTCAAAAAGACCTTTGGTTCACAATCATAGTGTACTGTTTCTAATTCCCTAACTTTTTAGATTTCAGTCTGTGGCCAACTCTCCTGTCACATAATCCTTCAGCAGCACCACATGTTAGAAAGAGTTATAATACCTTGCAAAAATAACTGTACTCATAAATTAGCTTATTGTGAAGCTTGGTGTTTTGATTTCAGGGCTTAGCCTATATAATTTCATTGCTGAGGCACTGGTGAATCAAGGTAAATTCTCATCTTTTGGACAGCTACTGTTTTTTTACCTTCTTTTTTTTAGTTAAAGTATCATCCTAAATAGGGTAGAAAAACGACCTCTGCTCAGAATAGACATTTATACACTTCTGTGTAATTTCTTTGGTTCTGGAGTCATATTCTGTTTTGCCTCCCAATGTGTGCTTGGGTAATAATCATGGGAGCTGCTGCAGGCTCTGAATGCAGAAATCCCCCTCCCACTGCTGCTGGTTATGAAAGTCAGCTCAACAAGGAAACAAGGAGCCACAGTCTGTCTGGTTTTTTTTTACTCTTTGTAAAGGTCAATGGAAACAAATGGAGAAGTGTTTTGGTGGTTGGTATTTTGCAGGAGGTTCTGACAGCCTCGTGTGAGCAGGGTTTGTAATCACTTGTTTGACAAGAGACAATTCCATGGGGTCCATTGCACACCCTTGGTCTTTCTACCAAGTAATGAGACCATGTGAAGCAACAACCACAAAATGGAAGGAGAAGGCCTTCACTCTCACTCATAGTGGCTTTCTGGTTTATAGCATTTTTAATCCATTTTCTTGAGACATTGAAAGCTTAAGAACCAGTCTGATTGTTTAAACACTACAAGAAATAAAAGATATTCAGATTTGCTTGTGTGACTTAACAGCTGATAGTGTATGTTTCTGTGTGTGCAGGTAATGCCACCATGGGGCTTAAATACTGTGTGATCAATGCAGCTAGGCCAAGATTGTACATGCCTGACCTTCTGGAGAAGTGACAGCTCTAAGGGATATCTCTCATTTCTCTACATGACAAGAATTAGAGACTTTAAAACAGGTTGCAGACTGAGCATGGTGCCACTCAGACTAGCAATAGATTTGCTGAGGACAGAGTTGTACAGTAAACCCAGTCCCCTCCAGAACCTAACAGCCAGATCCACAAAACCTTCTAAATCCTTTAAATGCTTGCATTGACATTCAGCTCTCTGCTGAGTATTCTGCTTGAGGTGTGTGAGTTTGGCCTTTGGACAGTTTTGTAAAAATATCTGTCCTTACCGTAGACACACACACTGTATTACCAAGATCCACAGAAAGGCAGTGTGCTTCTGAACATCCAGAGAGTTTTAGGAAGAGCTAACTGGGACACCCCTCGTTGATACATGACTGTGTGTGGTCAGATCTGGGCTTTTCAACACCCTTCCCTACCTGTGGCCAGAAGCCTTGCTGAGGGGAAAACTGCAGCCACTGAATTAGGGTCCTTATGCTCTCAAAAATCAGAGTAAGGTCTCCATCCCATGTCCTCCTTTTCCTGCTGCAGCCCATGGGGCCCGTGCACAGTAGCAGTGCCTTTGCTGCAGTTGGTCCAGAGATCTAGAAATGCAGGCTATTGTGAGGCAGGAGCACTTTGAGGTGGATGGAGAGTAAATTGTATGTAAACTGCTTCTCCAGCCAACAAACTGTTCTGAGAGATCAAAATTTTCCTTAGAAAGTTAGTTATGCATTTGCCTGAATGCTTCAGAATAACATCCTTTGCCCAAATGAACTTTTTGAAAAGCTTCTTCCTTTCTATTGTCTGGAACTTTTACACAGATTTTTCCCGGGGTAGGTGAAGGTCTGTGATCCTTCATGAAGCTCAGAAATGAATTCTCTTGAATTCGCTTCAAGCTTACCTTGGATAAAGCATTCTCCTACCAAGCTAAGGGCCTATCCAGAGTGAGCTATCCCCATCTGCTGGCCAGATAATAGTTCAGCATACCAGCCACTTAGACCCATTTGCACAGAAAGACTAAGGCAGGGCTGGCTTGCTTGAGCCATTCTTTCTCATTTTTTCCCTAGCCACCATATGGTGGAGATCCGAGGAGGTGCAGGGCACTCTCTGCAGTGCAGGATCATTTGAGATGTATTCGGAGCAGCTGTGCAGTTATGTTGGAGTGTATTAGACTTTATATGGACTCCATTGTCACTGCTGTCACCACATTCAGTGTTAGGTAATGTATTCCTTTAGAGGGCTGTGCTGACATCGGGTGTTTGGCCAACATCCAAAAGGATACCAGAGCTGCAAAATATTTAGGCTGGGAAGCTGCTGTTTTTCAGGTGTCAGGGTTTTGCTGAGAGTAGGCATGGCCCAGTCACAGAAATGTGTCTGAGCAGGAGAATGCCATTCAAATCATAAGGCTTCTTATTCTGGCTTCTTATGAATTTTCAAGAAGAGTGTTGACTGCTGATTATAAAAGGAAAACTTAGTCAAGGTCTGGGCTGTAGCAGACTTTGGTTAGTCTGATCATGGATAACTCTTAATTGGAATGGGTCATGTTAAGCAGTGTCCGTGCCTACAACCCAGAGAAAGCTGCATTTCAGTAATAAATCAGGAACACTGGTCCTTGTTTATGCCACTGTTATTTATACAGTCTGATTTGGGAGTTTTCCACTTATTCTATCTCAGCCTATCTGTGCTGTATAGGGGTGAGGGTGCTTGCTCCAAAATGTGCAATGTTTCTTTAGGTTGAAAAGCAAGGTCTGAGGAGTGATAAGAGCATGGGTTATGTCCTGAAAAATCCTTTCCTGAAATATATAAGATCTTCTAGCAATGTATCTCAACTCCATATGGACAGTGCAAACCATCCTCCTGGGCTGTGGTCTCTGCTTCTCATTACTGGGAAGCTTGCAGATGTAGGACATGTAGATGTGGCCTTAATTTAAGAAACCCATGTCCCCATGTCACCTGGCATTTCTTTCTTTTTCTTTCTCTGTCACTCTGAGGACAATTGCTTTGTTTTTAAGTGAACAGTCAGAACATATTTTAAACAATAATCTGTAGGACAAGATGTACCAACAAACGTCCATATGTCTCCAGAAGATGAATATGTGTAACCCTGGGCATAATGTCACTTGTCGAATGAATTATCTTCTGTTTATACTAAGGAAATAAGAGAGTTTATTGATGAAAAGAAGGCAGTATAAGGTAACATTAAAATGAAGGCACTCAGTGAATAGCTGCCTTCAGACAGAATTTCAACTGATATAAATAGATACACCACTGACAAAGTTCACCAAATCATAGCAGTTTGCATCAGTAGAGATGCTTTATGTCCACTGAAGCCATTTGTCCTGCACATTATTATATCTTCCTGGTGATGGCCATACTCACATAACAGAACTGTGCCCCTGTTGTTTAAATTGTGTGTCATGTCCCTGGGTATATTATGTTCATTCATTAAAGAGTCCAAGTTTTTCAGCTCCAGGTACAGGGGTAGCTGCTGTTCCATGAGGAACAGATTTAAGCTTGCCTTTCTAGAAATGGCACCAAGCTGAAACATTACCTGTCATGCCCCTCAGTGATTCGGAGGACTTACGTATCCTAAACCAATGGATATCTCCTCAGTTACCCCCAGGTTCACATTTCAGGGTAGGGAAGACTCACCTGCTGCTTCTGTCTCTGCAGGCCCCTTGGAACATGTTCATTTATCTCTACCATTCGTCACCACAAAAAACAAGGAAGTCAACGCCACGGCAGTACTGTGGCCAAGCCTAGTAGGAACACTTACTTACATCTGGTGGTTTGGGAACAACACAGAGGTTTGTATTCCCTATGGATTGATATCAGAATAATACTGGAGGAGCTCTCTGAGGAGGGAGGGAGAAAGGGATCTGGGAATTCGTCTAAGTAGTCACACACACAAGAAAATTATAAACCAGAGACTGTGAGACTAATAGTTCTTTGATGTACCAACATTGAAATGTAAGAATTGCTTTTGTCTTTTTTGCTGTGACTTACTTTTAGGGTTTATTGCCATTTCATGCAAACCGCCAATAGCTTTCTCACTGCATTTACATCCGTGGTGACTACAGTGAACAAAAATCCTGAAGAGTTTCTACTGTGTATCCCCCCTTGCTCCCTTCAACAACAACAACAACAAGCCTGGGAATTTTGGAGGGTTTTTCAGAAAACTAATCTTTCAAACTGGTGCTGTTTTTATATCTGGAACTGGCTTTACATAGAGTGAAGACCTAGAGTTTAAACATCATTCCTCTGGTGGTGAACAAAGGAAGAGAGTTCCATCCATTCTCTTCCTCCTCTCAAATATGCTGAGGGCAATCCTGAGCCCCCACACTCTATGCTAAACCACATGTATAAGAAGACCTTATTATCATGTGCTATCAGTGGTTAAAATGGTTCCCAATACACCTCCCTGACTCTGGGCTCTGCTCAGATATGAGAACATGCAGCACACTCTGTTGCCTCTGTGCTTGCAGTGTTGGTAAATCTGCACAGGCATTATAACTATTATTTTACGTATCTTTGTGGCTGAAGTACCAAGAGACCCTAATTAGTCTCTGTGGAGAAAGATTCTCATGGATTTTGTAGACCCAAGAGGGACTTGCAACTATGTGTGGTTATCTTCTGTATAATGCAGGTCAGAGGGTTTCATCATTTCTTTCTGCTTTATTTAACTCTTTGTGACTAAGGCAGAACCTGACTTTTTGTTGTTGTTGTTTTGCATGAATAATCTCCCTCAGCTGATGGAGAATTCACTGCTGCTCTTTCTCACCCTCTCCCCCAACTCTTTCCCCATAGTTAATTATCCTGAGCATTAAATATATGCACTGTGTTTGTAGTCTGAATTTATCTAGCTTGGATTTCAAGCTATAAGATCTTGTTATGCCTTTGTATGTAGATTAAAGAACTCTGTACTGTCAGAAATCACCTCTCCCCAGAGCTACTCACAGGCTGCAATTGTCACCTTTTAACCTTCCCTCTGATCTGCTAAGCTCATAAGTGATCAGAGTTGGTCTAACTCTGTTCTCATTGAAGTGAGAGTTTTACTACAGACTACAATGGGAACAGAGTTTGACTTCATACTGAGTACTTTGGAGATGTCACCTAGAAGTCATTAATAAGCAAAACCAGAAGTTAGGGCAGAGACTGCTGAAAGGGGGCAGAACTCATTGATAAAGTGGTTTGCACAGTGAAGCAAGTTGAGGGGATCTGTCTCTTCTGTAAACGCCATCACTTTCCAAAAATTCCTTCTCCATGCCTAAGGATAACATGGGAGAACAACTGAGAAATCTTAATATGCCTCCTTGTTCTGTCACAACCTCCTTGAGTGAACTTAAATCACTTACAGTTAGATCTGGGAAAGGAGTCTGACACCTGCGCAGTGAGTCTTGCAGGCCATTATACTAGGATCTGGGCCTCTCTGGGGAGTGCAGCAAAGATGGAGACTTTAACGTGGGATGCAGAATAGCCAGCATGCTAAGTGGGAAGGAAATACTGGGATCTTAAAACTTAAGCTTCTTTGAAAAATTATAATACCTTACTTTGAGCTTCAGGAGGACATCCTCATCTGGATCCCTGGGCTCTCTCCAGAAAATGCTTCCATGTCACAGGACAGCTTCTATGTCTTAAGTTTCCAAGCTGGAAGAGGTTAGAGAGCCAAATTCATTTTGGCTTTTCACTTATTGCCAAATTAATTTCTCCTTTTCTGATATATTTGCAGCCACTGATCACATTGGAAGGGAGCATCACATTCACATTCTCTGTGGAAGGGATGAACACCATCACCGTGCAGGTCTCAGCAGGAAACACCATTCTTCAGGATACGAAGACTATTGCTGTGTATGGTGAGCTCTTCCTCCTTCATTTCACATAGGATTCTCCATAGTCAAGAGCTAGAGAGCCAGGTTAGTTGACAGCAACATGAGGCCTTTATTCCAGGGTGCTTTGGGAGAGATTATAAGCTTGGATTCAGTGATACCAGTTCATCAAAACATATCTGAAGGCCACAGACTGACATTAGTCCAGACTGAGATGATTGCAAAACATTGATCTCCTTCCCAGAGCCCTCTGCATGTGCTCTATCACTGTTTGGTCATCCTATATGATTTTTAAAATATTACATTGTTTTGAGAGCTGGTTTTCCCCCTTCTTGGCCAGTAGAGGCCTCTTAACTCATGGAAAAGCTGCTTAGCTTGAAAGATAAGTCATTGCCATGTGCTGCAGTTCTGTACAGAAATCTGTACTGATTTGATATTGTACTCATATTGTACACGAATATTGTATAGTGTAGATATAGTTTAAGAACCACTGAGAATCTCAGTTTTTAGCTTTTATACTAAGCACACGGTCAGAGTGCTCAGTGTGGGCATCTCCATTAACAGCAGCAGATTAACAAGTACATTTTCCAAGGCTAGTCTTCTCCCCACCTTTATCCCTGTCTCCTTGCAGTTAAGATTTGAAGTATCTGGGGCATGTCTATGAGAGTACAACCACAGCTTCTTTCACAGGACTTGCCTGCTTCAGAAGTCAAGATTAAGGTAGCGTGTCAATTACATTCCCAACACAGCACCCATTCCAGTGCTTGTTCATCCACTGAAGTAAGAACTGATCACCCTTTTCAGTTCCATGACACTCAAGTGGTGAATCTCTCAAGTTCTCTGAATTGCTCAGTGAATCTCTCAGACAGTGCTGGATTCTCTGACAGTCTGTGCATCACCTGCAGATCGATGAAGCAAAACAGGACCTGCAGCAGGTTCCTCTAGGTTCTGCCTGCTTGTTTGGCACTAATGCGTTTCACAGCCTTCACTCACCACCATGTCACTGTATCTGCAGAGCAATTTCAGTCCCTGCGGTTATTGTTCTCTCCAAACCTGGATGACTACAATCCAGATATCCCAGAATGGAGAAGGGACATCAGCAGAGTAGTCAAGAGAGCTCTGATGGAGGTAAGTGATGTGCATAACCTTTCTTACAATGGTTCTAATTTCTGTTTTGTGCCTACGTTAGGACTGGATTTGCTATTCTCTCAAGGTGTGTCTCTGTTTCTACCACCTATAAAAGGAGGCTAGACTAGTGTTTGAGGCCAGAATCATAACTTTTAGACAGATGAAATTACCCCATCGTATGACAATCTGGTGCTCAGAGTTACCCTTCAGTTTATTCAGTGGATTATGTAGAATATTTCAGAGAAAAGGACATACAGAAAAAAAATATCTTTACTGCTGCATAGCAATTCTTACTTTTACTGCTATTCTTATACAACAGTGGAAAGTAGTGCTATTCTAATGGAATTACAAATATGCTGTAGGAAACTTAGAAGACCAAAGAGAAAACAGTTTTTACCACAGAGAAGAACACCACAGTAAGTGCTTTATGCCTTTCACATATCATGAGGTTCATGGGTCAGGATTGGATGCTATTTTTCCTATCAACACTATGGAGAAGCTCTGAAGTTCCTTCTTTACCTGTGGAACAGAATGTAATAAAAATATTCTTGTGTGACTGAAGATTTGGATTTCAAACTGAGAGGCTAAGAAAAGTTAGAAAAGACAGCTGGAGTTTCTCAGCTCAGCAGAAAAGTAGTGAAAGGAACTATTTGAAACAGGGTTTCTGCTTTTTAAATCAAGATACTCAGATTTTGAAAGGATAGAAGGCTTTTAGATGTTATTAGCAAGCTTATATGTTCATTTGTGGCATCATCTATGCAAAAAGACTGAAAGGACACTTTGCACTAACCAGGTGCACACAAATTTGTATGGATTATTTCTAAGATTTTTTCCTGCAATTTCCTCAAAAATAAGGAGGAGAGGAGGAAAGGAAAAAAAAAAACAACATTTTTCTGGAGCTTATTCTTCTGACTTATTTATGTCTGTATCAAGTAATCAAGGATCCATTTATCTTCAAAATGAATTTTCAGCATATAAACAACTCAATAAAACAAAATTAAGCCATTAAAAAAGGATTATAAAACGACAGTACCAAGTTCCAAAAGCAGAGTAGTGAAATCATAGAGTCTTTTTGTTATTTAAGTTTAAAAAAAAAAAGAATTGATAGCTATTAACCCTCTTTATATAACTAAATGATTCACCTTAAACAAGCCTCTGTGAGAAGTTCCTGTAGAAATTAAAGATAAACCAAATAGATTTCTACAGCAATTAAGTAAACTGTATAAAAAGGAGTCAAATAACTGAATAATTCAATAGGAAATTATAGCTGTGCTATAGAATTTTTATGAACTTTTATAAAAGTATTACATTCTTATTACAGAGTACCATAGACTGGGATAAAAATTATTCATGAGAAATTATAATTATCTACTAAAATCTGATCTTCTCTATAAGTAGCAATAATTTCAGATTATCACAAAATATCCTATTTTGTATTATGATCATAATTATTTGTTCACATCATTGATTTTCCGAATCCTGTCTCCTGCTTTTGATAAAGAAAAGAATTAACTGAGTAGATCAGCCAAAAGCTTCCAGACAAAAAAAAATAAATAATTCCCAGAAAATTAAGACTTTGTATTAACCAGCAATACTCTGTCTTTTTCTTGATATCTTAAAACCACCTCTTAGGCAAGCACAAATAATGCAAGCCCTGGCTACACAGAATATTTGGAAAGAATATATGAGACCTTTATATTGTTATAGTAGTTTTTTTTCTAAATCCACATTTAAAACAAAAACAACAGCAACAAAACCACGTGCTTTTCCTTGGTGTGCAGAGGAGGGGAAGGGTTCCCTTTTCATAGCTCCAGACATTATTCCCTGGACTGTCAGCAGTCACACATGGGATAACCTCAGAATTAGCTCAGGAAACGGTGACGTGTAATCAGTTTCTCTTAGTCCTTGTCCTCTGTCCATGATTTCCTTCAATGAGCAGCCTCTCCAAGTCTTTGCTCTTGAACTACTAGGGAGAAAAATTCATGAGTTTTAGGTCCAATTAGTGTCTGAGAGGGTTGAAAGTTCTGACTGCAGGGGAATCTCTGGCTGCATCCAGCTGCTGTGGTCTGCCCTTATGTCTGAGGTCACCTTTCTTTTTCCTTTAAAAGTGACCTACTAAATTCAGCACTTGGCAACTTAAGATTTAAATAAAACCCTTGAGATTTAAATGCATTTGCTGGATAACCAACAACACAAAGAGGCAATGGAGGAAAATTCAACAAACTGTGTTTCTCCTTCTTTTGGCTCACAAAGCTTCCTGAAGGCCAAACTAACTCCTCTGGACAACTCCACCAATGTGATTGCATAATGTCATGGTAACAGCAGCTGAAACCCATGAACAGGGATGACCCTGGTAGTGATGCCTGCAGGGTGCCTTTTTCTAACTTTTTGCTCGTTTGTGTTAAAGGGGGATTTGGGTTTAAACTGATGGCTTCAGATGTTCACCCAACAAGACAAAAATGTAAAAAATTGCAGATTAATACAATCTTTAACAGCAAAAAAAATGTCCTCATTAAGTTTGGGAATTAACTCAGAATGTGAACTAAAGAATTTGTTTGGGTTTTGGGATTCAAACTTGATTCATCATCCTCTGTCCCTGTGTTTCCACAAGGCTTTTAAGATGTTTTTGCTAATCACACCTCTAGAGTGCAGTTCTGCCCACAACCTTGCCCTTTAACATGCAGCTTCTTACCACTGACTAAATGAAGAACCTCAGGGACTAACATGGGATAGTCAGATAGCTCTAAAATAGCTAAATTTACACAAACCAAATTGTATCATAGGCAACACTTATTTAGGAGCTCCTTTTAGCATATCTGATTATCACTTGCCTTAAGACCCTGCATATTTTACTGTAGAACATGAAAAATTAGCTTAGATCAGGTAATTATTAATCCCTGACTTCTCCCTTGCAGTGAGTTTTAACAAGATTCTCCCTGTCCTACCAGATAGACCCGACATCATTTGTATAAGTCCTGTGATGCCTTAGCAAAGAAGCTGTCAGCATTCAGTGCCATCTCCACTGTTTATCTGTCCATTAATTGTCTGTGTATCAGGCAACAGGTATTTCAAGCAAGCATATTCTGGTCGCAGTGCTCCCGGGTCTGCCCACTTCTGCCGAGCTCTTCATTTTACCCTACCAAGATGCCACAGGAGAAAAGAAAAGAACTGCAGCAGACTTAGAGCAGGTATGGTGTCCATTACTCAGAGAAGTGTATGTTTATGCATTTGTGTATGTATATATATATGGGATTTCCAAGACAGATTAGAACAAATAAGTGTGGTACAAATGCATCTGATTGACTAGAAGTCTGAACAACGACCATGGTATAGACTACCTCCTCTTTTTTTGCTATTTTTCGGTGGGGTTTTTGATGTTGTTTTTTGTTTTGCTGTGGTTTTGTTTGTTGTTTTTTTTTTTCTCCCAAATACTATAAACATACTTTGGAGCTATATTTAGTAGTACACACTCCCATTTGTGTTCTCTCAGTAATGTTAAATTGGCATAAATTCATGTGATCTCAAGTCTCTCCTTTAGAAGTTCTGTTCTACTTCATGGAAGCAGGAAAAAGCAGGAAGGATTTAGGGGATGATTCCTGCCCACAATAATGGAAGCAGCTTCATAAAGCAAAGTTTATGAGGCTATCAAGAGCCTAGAAAGCACTGGAAGACAGAGCTAGGTGGTAGACCTGGGCAGATCAGAACTTCATTACTTTAAGGCATAGGAATGGGGTTGGATTATCTACCTGCCCTCTTCATGATGCCGGCAGTGGGGTTCAGCCACTATGGATTGTTCTCTCTGTGTGAAGCTGAAGGAGGTTTTTAACTGGAAAACTGTATCTCCCTGCAGACCCAAAAGGTCCTGCTCACCAAGTGGGCCTAGCATGATTGTGACTGTGCTGGACAAAAATCCTGAAATGTGTCTCTGCTTATTACCTCAGATTCCAGAGACATAGGTAACTAGCCCTGCCTGAAGCTCCAGTGTTCTTGTGCATCTCCAACAGCTTGTCTATGGCTCAGGCAGACATAGCCCATGTTGGTATGGGCTGTGTGAGCATTGGGGTAGAGGCTGTCATCAGCTCCTAAGTATCAGCCTCAGTGCTATGGTGAAATCCTTGGCTTTACTGGATGCCTGCCACTCCACTGGATGGCACAGGGGTGTTAGCATTTCCCGTTGGATTTGTCTCTCAGTTTGTGAATGAGTGAAGTCTTCCCATCAGTGCATGTATCAACAGTATTTCCCCCTTCTTGCATTCTTGTTTTGTAAGAGCCTTTTCATTTGCCTTATGTGTTACTGGCTGTTACAATTGGCTTTAGCAGTGGTCTAAAGCCTTGTTAACTTAGCTGTGAGCCTCAAACTACTAGGTCACTCATATTCTTCAGCATTCCCTTTCTCAGCATCCCTAGCCATCATCTTTTTTTTGACAAATTAATTTCTTCTACGATTTTCACCATGCATGTAATAAAAAAAAAAAAATGGAGATTTACTGCTCTGCAAAACCTCTCCTCCCTCATGCCTCTTATCCTTTCCTCCATCACAAATTGCCAAGGAAGCCAGTCCACAAACTTTCAAATTTACATCTGATCCAAGCTACCCTCCAGCACTTGGCAGCTTATTGTATTTTGCCAGTAACTCCCTCTCTTTGTCCCTTTCTTTTTTCCCCTCTGTAAATATGGAATCTCTGTGGCTGTGGAGAAAGGAAGCCTCAACAGTGCTCTCATGACCTTTTTATGGACAAGAAGAAATGTCATTTTCAGTGGGGCTCCAGCAACTTCTCTGGAATCTGCAGGGTCCACATGGTAACCTTTGCAGAGAGAGAAACTATTTGCCATTTCCAGCCAGCTGTTTCTTTGTGAAGAAGTATCTGCCCTTCTTCCACCAGCATGATCAGAATGTTTTTCTTACTAGTCTGTGGGTACTGCATTCCCTTTCCTAATTACTCCAGTAGAATATGGTAACATTTTCAGTGGGAACTGCCTAAAAGAGGGCCCCAAAAGGTGTCAGTGCCCTCAGCTCGGAAGTGTATTCTGAGATTGTTCCTGTTTTGCCATCCATTTCAGAGCCCATTAAACAGCTTCTCCCTGTGCCTTAAGTCACTGGGTTGAGTACTGGGAGCAGATGTTTTTGCTGATGACAGCTTCAGTTACTTCTTAGGTACTTTATGATGTATAGTGTTCTTTTCTGTTAGGAGCAGAATTCTGTTTTGGGTTCATGAGCAAGCAACAAGCTAATCAAAGGCATGTGAGTTTGTGTGTTTGCAGGTGTACACCCAAAGGAGTTACAGTTTTGGATGAATTTTTCTCATTTGGAAAAGAAACTTCAAAGTATACAAGAACAAAATGGAAATATTTTCCCCAAACACTGCAACGGAATAAGGTTTTTTTAAGGAAGCACTTAGTGATATAGGTTCCTTTTTTCATGCTGTTATATCACACATGGAAGCTACTCTACAAACCTGAGACTCATGTTTAGCCTGTCCAGAGACACAGTGACAAATAGTTTCAGTCCCTGGAAAACTTAATCAGAATAGATCAGATGGAGAGGAATTACAGAAATTAATGTTTCTATTCTGCAAAAGCCCTTTCTTCAATACCAAAGGGAGGGAATACCTAACTCATTCTCAAAACCAAAAGTTGTTGAAACTGAGTGAAACACCACAGAAGGGCACAAAACCCATCATTACACACTGTAGGCACAGATTTACCAGGAGAATGAAGTGTGATATAGCCCCCTCCTTCTCTTTCCCTCCTGCTAGAGCCTTCTCAAGTCAGCATGTATACCTGCAGTTGCATGACATGGGTGTGAAGATACAGCCCTGAACTCCCCATGTTCACATGCCAGGTACCAGAACAGAGGCAAGTGACAGTCTGTTCTGCTCATCCAACATGAGTTTGAAAGGGAGAAGCCAGGTAAAGCATGCAGGTGTTTCAAAGATTATGGACTGCAGTTAGCAAGAACAAGCAAACCAGCGGGTAGCTAATGGACTGGGAAGAAGGGAAAAGTGATAGAAACAGTAGATGAAGAGGGGCTTCAAGCTACATCTCCCCACATGAAACTTCTGAGGTTGCTGCAGACCATGTCTGTCACATAGCACCTGTAAGGTTTTCGGCAACTTGCTTAGCCAAGCAGTATTTCATCACTTGAGCTAGACCACTGTTCTGCCATGGGTGACAGTCAAGAATACATGTGGTTTCATGGACTTTGGAGCAGTAAATCTGATACATATCTAATGACCACGGCGGGGGAGGAGGGGCAGGCTAGGCTTCCTTTCTTGCCCTTTCCCCCAGTGACATTTTAAGCTGATCTGTTCTTATCTGGTACCTGCTCATTTGGCTTTTTAAGAGTACATTTGTGTACAATAATAGTGGGACTGGGGAAGTTGTGCACTGCTCAGCACTTAAAAAAAAATACATTTCTATGCAGATTTTAATGAGGACAGAGCATTTGTGTCTCATGCTCTTGATGAAACTGTGGTTAGATGGTAGATGGCATTTTCTCAGCTGATCTACCCTTCTCATTCAAGTGCCCCAAATTATTTTTTGTGCACACAGCACCAATTATTGTCGTATCTGTTTGCAGATTACATTTACAAGTGTGAACTCTGCATTCCTGATATTTCCCATGAGAGACTAAAGAGCCTTCAAATAAGTTTATCTGCTCTTGACAGCTGAAAAAAACTGCTATGTATGAGGTTGGGGAAGGTTTTTCAATGTGCAGCATGGGACAATTCCATCTAATAAATAAATACAAAATTTTTGAGGATCTCAGATTACTTGGTCCACTCCACTTTCTGTAGTAAGTGTAAATTATTCTTCACAGTTTCATAAAAATCAAGAGGCCTTTCTGTCCTGCAGAATTCCAAAACACTTTACATTAAAAAAATCTTGTGTTCACGACCAGAATGCTGTGAGTTTGCTTTTTTGCTTTTTTTCTTTTTTTTCTTTTTTTTTTTTAATTGGGACACTTGTTTCCTCTGCTTCATTTCACACTGAGGACAGACTACCCACCTGCTTAAAATTGTAGAAATAATTGGCAGTTGTAAAATGCTGCTGTTTGATTTACACGTTGTCACTGCAAGTCCACTAAAACATCCCAAATCTTGGAAGAACAGCCACCCAAAATTGCCATTGGCCACGTGGGCTGGCAGGCAGTTGCTCCATCATGTTCATGGATGGGCTTAGGGTATATGATGATTACAGAATTCAGATCTGCTGCTGCAAAAGCACCAAATTTGTTCTCTTCAGCGAAGGGCAAACCTCTAATTAGTAGCATTTCAAGTAATTTTTGAGTTATTTCTAGCACTAATGCAATTCAAAATGAATGTGCATTAGGAAGACATTCTACTTACAATTCAGTAGAGGGCAGTGATACAAATACACAGGTAGGATCACTCAGGTTTTTTTCAGTGTATAGTTTTTCTCCATAGGCAGATTCCGAAGGGTTATCTTTTTATTCATGCATTTCACAAATTTTCTTCTCTCCATATTGTTTGCTAGTGGAGGCTTTTTGTCAAGCAGGAAATGTGTCTCCCGTTAGTGAAATGGGATACATGAGAATGCTGAAGTAATGGTTCCATACAAAGTAAAGGTTTCAGTGTTTTCATGCATTTCTCTTTAGTTCTCCGTTTGCATTCTTTTCCCTGGCCTATTCTAAACAACCATAAAAGCAGAACGCAAAATAGATGCAGGAGCAACTAGTTAATGACATTTGAGGCCATTAATCTTGTCTCTGAAATGAGCTATCAGCAATGCAGCAAGCATGATGGAGTCTTTGGCAAATGGCAGCACCAGCTGGTTGGTAGCCAACTGTGCTCAACATGTTGCAGCTGTGGCCAGTATCTGTATCCAGCCAAAGAGATGGGAAATGACATGGATGACTGAATATCAATTGGCAGTGATTAACTGAGGAGATTAAATCACTCTAGTGAATTTAATACTATGGACAATGACATTCAGGAAGGCTGTATGTGTACATATCTTAGGATTCGTTCCTTAAAGCTGATTTAGTTTTACTTCTGCTTCATTGTAACTGATGGAACTTCTATCTTTTTTAATACAGTTTTTTTTCACCCACTCTCCTATGCTTTAATATTTTAGCAACAAGATCACAACAGTGAACACCTTCAAATCTTAGTGAAAATGGTGCCGATCAGTCCTGAAAATCAAATTCCAGAAAGTGGGGTAGATCATCTAGTGTTTACTAGGAGAGATTTTTTAACATGTGTACCTTTGTATGCAGATCAAGTCTTCCACTGGGTGCTTAGGGAAGGATAGGCCTGTATTTAAGTAAAGGAATGTGGGGAGAGAATAGAATAATATGAACCAGAGGACCTTGTACGAAGCGCTTCTTTCCTTAGCCAGCTTCTCTTGATCAGCTTATTGTGTGCTTTTCAAAAGGCTGTCTATATATCTTGTCTTAATACCTTTGAGTTAACTCCTGCCATGTGACTATCAGCCCTCTCCCCTTCTCAAGTTTTACTCAGTTTACAGAGCAGCCCTTGATTCTCAAGACTCACTCTGGTCACCTTTGTTCATCTAAAGTGGATCCTGGCTTTTATGTTCAGGTTCCCTCTGGATTCATATCTGCTGGTCAGTTCTTGTCCTGAGTAACCACAGGAATGTCCTCTGCCTTGTGCTTTCATAGTATCTCTGGATACTTAACAACTTGAACTTAACATCTTCCATTAAAAGATATCAATAAATTCCTGCTGGATCCTGCAAGTCAGTGATTGTGCTCTTATCTGTGCTAAGGCAAGCAAGGTTTAGAGACCTCACGTGATGTACTCACAGTTATGCAGGGTGAGTTTAAAGTTGTCCACATTTGCCCTGACTCCTGATTCACTTTTGTAATGCTGGTTGAAGTAATCAATGGGCATAATTCTTTCCTTAGTTGTTTACTGATTTTCTCAATGAATTGAAGTGTAGCTCTCATTAGTTGAGATAGTTTCAGAGAATCTATGCAGTTATCTAGATTTTTAGCTAGAAGATACTGGCACAGTTGAATCACAGTTAGTCTAAACCAGTTTATACCAGAGGTTTCAAAATTCCAAAAAAGTGTGGCAAAATGCCTTTCTGAGTAATAATTCTGTTTCTTGGTGCACATAATTCTTTCACAGTCCTAATTCTGACAAAATGCTAAGAGAAGCCAAATTAATTTTTGTTTTGTTCCATTTTTAAATTGGAATCTCTTTTCTTCCTTCACAAATTGTCTGTTATTATTATTCATTATGTGTCCTTTGATGAAAAATGATACATGAAGAATGGTTTCTATTACTGAATTATTTTTACACATCATGCTTAATTCTGCAAATGAGGCAGATAAAGTCAATGAGGCTCAGTTAAGGACCAAAACTAATTCTGAAAGCTAATTATTTTCACAAGGGAGACTCTTGAAGACTATAAATTAGGAGGTTGCTATTCCAAGAAGTTTTGTCTTCAGCTGTGTTAGGTACATCTCCAGCAATGAGAGAAGAACAGGGAGAGGCCTGAGGCCAACCTGTTCCCCAGGTGAAGGTCTAGCTGTTCAACTGGAGTTGTGTTGCTATTTTTGAAACAGGCCCAAGTACTTTGATGTTTCCTTATCTGCTTTTTGAACAAAAATGCATCCATGGTGCCACTTTGAATGCAGAAATAAAGGGAGACACAAGATCCAAAATGTTTCCCATTTAAATCTTTTAGTTATCTCAGCGACTGAGATCAGCCTTTGTGTGGAAATTTACTTCAAAGACACTTTATTGATGTTGTAAACAAAATACATGAGTCAGAACCACTCCTAGGTTAAAGTCTGATAACCTGTGATTCACTGAGCTAGAAATATACTGGAGAGAAAAAGAAAGGCAGAAGAGCTGCTTCTCCAATCTGAAAGTGAGTGTCCTGAGTGATCTGCAGTTCACAGATCCCTTTGGGACCATGTGAGGACCAGGAACAACATCAGGTACAACTTTGGAGAGCAGTGTCCAATCCCAATGGGAGTTTGACCGTTTAGCTCTGTGTAACCTGCTCATTGATTGCAAATATTGACGTTTGTAAACCACTGTGTATGGTTTCTATTTCACATAATTTTTAAAACTACAAAAATGCATTTTTCTCCCTTTCTAGCCTTTATATATATCTATTTCTAAGACAATCTGACTTTCCCCGTAAAGAGAAATGAAAATATTTTACCAAGCAAGCAAACATTGTAAAAAGTGTCTGAATGTATCTGTTCTTTCCTCAAAAGTGCATGTCAGGAATCTCCAGAGCTGCCTGAGGAAGGCAGATGTCTGATCTCACAAGAACTTCTGGTGCTTTTGAAGGTCTCAGGCTGTTGCTCGTTTTTTTTACTTGTTCAAATTCCACAAAGACCCAGGCAAAAAACCTGCAACCAAAAAGCCACTGGGAGAGCATGTAATTAATAGAGCCAAGGAAATACGCTGTATAATCTGCACAGCATGAACAGTTGCTGCCTGTTTTGGTACTTTGCATATAGTCCGAGAACAGTGATGGCTGTCTCAAGCTTCTGCTGAGATACTGATGGTTTTGGGCAGAAATCATTTTATTCTGAGTTGCGTTTGTACAGAATTTAGTACAGTGAGGTCCTCATTCATGATCAGGTAATAATCAACTTGAATTGTCACTGTTTCTGTCTTTCTTCATTTTTTCTTACTACTTCACTCTTACTGCCTCTCCCCTTCCTGTTATTCCTTTTCATCATCCTGCCAGACAAGAATACTGGTTGAGCTTGCTCTCACACATGCAGCTTGCCTGCTGGGAGGCTGCCACAGCACCTCTCAGCTGTAATGTCCCTGCTGGTGCTGTTGATTTCCCTCCTCACTCTGCACTGCAGGAGTCCTCAGGCAGACCTGGTGTGATCTCAGTGGTGCCAAACAAACTCTCTGGTCCCTTCTCATACTGACTTTCTTGCAGTTCTCCTATTTTTCAATTTCTTGCCCAAATCCTGGATGACACAATTTTCTAATACTAGATAGCAACATTTGCTAGCTGCATTGTCACCTATACATCACATTAAGCCTCTTTTTGTATAGAGGGCATCACATGTTTTTTACCTCTGCAGTTTCCCTGACCATTTTGTGCAGCAATCTCAAGGTGTTGAAGAGAAATGACATAATGTTGTTGTCTCTTTTTTCAGCAGCATCAGAATCTCAGAGCACAAAGAAAGATCATTCCTGCAGGGTTGTGGATGAGAGTTGTTAGGTCATGCTTGGGACTAGAAATGGCCTGGATGATATTTTCCCTGTTACTTCCATGAGCCATTAATGTACCTGGTTTACAGCATATCAATCTGCATCTGTTGCTCCAGTTTTAAAGCTTAAGCACTCTTGATAGTTGTCAGTCTTGGTTATTAATAGGCTCAGATTCTTAAAGAGGGGTAAAATTTGCTTCCCAGGCTTTCTTCATGTACTGCATATCTTTGTGTCATCATCCCTGCTGCTCTGAGCTCAGCAGATGGCTCTTTGTAAGCAGGTGTTATTTTTTCTCGCTATTGGAAGAAATATATTTACTGCTCATTCTGGCACTCATGAAAAAAATTGTAAACTTTAAAGAGATATATTAAAAAATAGAAATAAAATGCCTGTAAGCGTTATTGCCAAATTGATATTGGACCAAAGGCACCTATTCAAGTGATCAGCAGCCAGAAATGAAGTGTACAAGCCAAGAGTATTGAAAGAACCATTAAGAATGTTAAAAAAATAAAAGAGGCAGATAAATCTCATACTGTGATGAATGATAGCCAAGAAACATCTAATCATATCTGGGTAGCATTTACTGAAATAACTCAACCAGACAAAAATGAAGAACATGAAAAAGATGGTGTAAAAATTATTGGAATGTTCTTTTTTCTGGCAATTTTTCATTAATCTTCAAGAAGGAATAAGGATTTATTTAAAACAAATTAAATTAAGTGGAGAGCACTAGAAAATGGTTCCTCTTGATATTGGTATGGCTATAAAAACACAGCGTTCTCAGTGACTGCATATTAAGGGTTGTAGGGTGGGGAATTTTTTTGTTTTTGCAGTTTTCCAACCACCTCTCCCTAGTAAACCCACATGCAGAACAGTTGCTATCTTCAGGTTCAGAACTGCTCACTGCTGTAAGAAAGTGTGAAATACATGAAATATCTAGCAAATTACCATACAAAAGACACAACAAACTATCAACACCATGTCTATAGGCTTCTCTTCCTTGATTAATCTGCCTAGATTTTTTGGTTTTAATGGCAAGATGCCTGGAACAATTAAGTGGAGAAAGTGGCTCTGTTCATATTGCAACAAACTAACTTAAAAACAGGAATGTTTGTTTACCAACAGGTTGGACCAAAGCTTGGCTTCTTCAGTGTACAAATACGGATTTCATGGGGTCTTATCTCAGCAAATGCTTATCTTTTCTGTTGTGTCCTTTTTAAGCAGAAATAGCCTGCTTCATTTCTACTAGAGGTATTGTTGTTGTGAGAGTTCTGGCAAGATAATCTAGTGATCTAAAAGCTGTGTAGGATGTCTCTGCCATGAAAGATAAGAGTGTGTTCTCTCTGTAACTCATAAGAATAGATGGAACAAGCATTTTGTTTGAGCCACTCTCTGTAGTCAGTAAACATTTTCAGATTCGAGCTGGTTCCGGTAAGTACTGAAGGATCAGGGAGCAGCTAGCTTGAAACTCAGAGCTGGATGAAATGAAATCTGATTTTACCACTTGGAATTTCAGCACAAACTGGAGTAAGGACTTCGACTATTCATTTTGATTCAGGCATATCACGTTCAGAACATGCTCTAAGATCAGAGCTGGCCACTCAACGAGCAAAAAGTTATTTGTTATGAGTGAATGATCATTAACAATCGAAATGCTTCTCTCTGCTTTAATAGTAAATGGAGTTCACTGATGAGCTGTTGCCAGCTGGTCCTGCAGACACCCACGTGGGTATAATGTTCCTTTGGGCCTCAATTCTCTTTTGCTGCTGGGCTGCTACAGAGGTGTGACAGGGCAACTTGTTGTTATCACTCATTGCTAGCCATACACAAACCACTCTGGACATAGTACTAGCAGATGTGTTCAGCTTTCACAAACTCCCTTTTTGTAAGGTGATAGCAAATTGTGCTCATAATGTCTGTTGCCTCTGCAAAATCTGTGCTTTGTGTGCAGCTCCATCTCACACCCATCTATTGGCAACGTAAACCAATGATCAAGAAACAAATGCATTTCTTGCTTTCTCCTTTTTTTCCAGATTTCAGAAACACTGATCCAGAAACTGAACCAAAACCTGGTCCATTTTGATTTGAAGCCAGGGGTCCGAATCCTTGTCCATGCTGCCCATTTAACAGCAGGTCAGTGTCCTCTTTCTGTGTCATCTCTGTTGCTCTGTAGCACAGCAAGCAATATATTCCTTAATGGTAGTAGTGTGCTGTCAGCTGTATTTTAAACATTTCTTATTTTTATGTCACAATAACAACTCAGTGCATGGGCAGACATTAAAATGACTGCTCCACCTCCCCTTTCTTCATCATGCCAAAAAGATGGTGTCTTTTGCATTTATAGCTAATCCTTTTGTTTATTTATGTGCAAGGATTTGCTGTTGATGGAAATGCAGTATAAGTAGCAATAGAAATGTGTGCTATCCAACAACTAAGATGCACCATGGTGTGTTCAGCCTGGATCACACAGTGCAAAAGTCACCAACTAGCCTTAGATATATTCAGATATTCTAGAATCAACAAACATGCAAAGCAATTAAGCACAGTTCAGCAGCTGTTCAGCAGTCTGAAAGACCAGAATCAATTTACATATGCACATAGATACGATTAGGCAGTTTGAACTTCAACTAATCCTAGCTCAAAATGAGCCATCTCCAAAGTCTCGTTATTTAATTACATGCATTGCTGTATATTCTGTATGCTAAATCCTCATTTCACAGCACAGGCCCCATGCTCAGGATTCTTAGGAATTCCTTTTCTCCAGGAGCTACTGATAATTCTGATCAGTTGGTATCAGCCTCTTTTGCTAACTTGCAAACTAAAAGCCTCAGTTCACTTGTACCACCAAAATTATCTACAAAAAGCTTTTTATGGTATGAACAGATCTGCCCAAGCTGGTGTCAACCCACATGCTGCCTTGTCCATAAAGGAAAGGAAAAAGAGACTGTGAAGAAAGGGTGTAATGCAACTGCATTTAAATCACCCCAGAAGAAAGCCTTAGTGTTTGCAACATATAATTTTGTCCTAAGCAAAACTTGCTAATATCTGCCCTAGGAATATTGCTGCATGTTTCTGCTTTCCATTAGCTGTGGGACAGATGATTAGATGCTTACTTTTAGACATTTTAGAACCAAAAGTATAAAAAAAGCAGGAGATGCAGCATAGCTGAGCAATCTCTAATGAAAAAAAAACAACACAAAACTGCTTGAGAAGTTAGTTTGATTTTTTTCTCTCCTGTAGATTGTAAAAAAAAACCCTGTAACAGACATAAGACACAGAAAAATTGTGAGTCCACATTTAAGATTTAAATTAATTTACATTTTACATAATAGTTACCAGAGAAACAATCCTTGGCCTGAATTTTCAATGATGAAATACAGTGATACTACATGTCCTTACAGAAAATACTCAATGCTCATCTCTTAAACCTATCTGGAAGCATCTTAATCTGAGCTTCAAACATGGAGTTACCTGATATTGCTCATAATTTTTTAAATTTGTTTCTGGGCATTTACTCTGCCAATGCACATGGCTGTTTTCCATTTTGATCAATGTTCATTAAAGTCAAGATCAATCCTCAATATCCTGGAGGCCTTTTCTAAAAAAAAGTATAGTTAGAAAGAATCACATTAGGTATTCCTGGGAAAGGCTCATCTTTACTTCTTGCAACTGAAGGGACATTCCTTGTATCATGTAGTGGAAACAGATGACACAAAATCACAGCTCCAGCCCTGCATTTAATACAAGATGAACCTGGATCCAAGCTTCGTGATGTATGTAGCAGCCTCCTGTAGCTTCTTGGAGAGGAATTCTGGGCATCTCTGCATAAGGAAGCACACAAGGTCCCTGGCTGCTCCATCCCTGCTCAGAGCAGGCTAAATGCTGGATAGCTCCAGTCCCGAAACCAGATAGTTAGCAGGGGTAGGGTAGCACTCTTCTGAGCTACTGAACCTTGTCTGCTGCCCTGAATGGACCGAAAGGCAGGGGCTCTCAGTGTGGCACACTGCCATGCTATAGATCAGTATGGGCTCCAGGCACATGCTGGCCTGTTTCTTGCTAGGTCAGGCTGAAGCAGAGGATGCTCGGCTCAGACTTGCTGTGTAAATACATGATCTTTGTGCTCACTGAAAATGCACATTTTTATTTATGTTTACACACACACTCACCAGGAATGAGTAGTACTTTTTATCCACAACAGCTGCAAACACTCATTTGACCTGCAGGGTAGGGTTTGTTGTACTTCTATTCAAAGCTGCTGGTGAGATGTGAGTGATTGCTGCAACTGGCTTCACAATGTCCTATAGGGATACTACCGGTTTTTGTCTCTTAGAGAAATAGGATTGAGTAAGAATGCAAAATGAGTCTGGACTGCCAAACTAGATATTAAAATGCCCAGAGAGCAGCCACTGTGGGGTCTTTAGGGAATAGCACTCCTTACCAAGCTGCAGAGGTCATGACTCTATTCGCTGTCTAAATAAAAGGCCCTATTTCATGACATCAAAACCTGGGTATAGTTTAGAATTTGACAAAATGCCAAGAGACATTTACGTCACTGCTGAAAACTGTTGTTTTGGTTGTCAAGGAAGAAGAAGAAGTGTCCTTTTGAAACCCAAGCTCTTATAAAAAATAAAATAAAATAAAGCAGGGAGACCTGGAACACAAGCCAGCATCAGAAGCAGTCCCTAGAAAATACAGTCCAGGGGAATGCACATGGCCCAGAGGTGCTGCTCCAGTCTATAGTATCCTTTCTTTCCCAGCCTTTTCACTATGACTCTGTGTTGGACTCTGGGCAGCCACAGGTGACTGAACCACAAAGCTCAGTATGTGTTTTTTTCAGTGCACACATATATAAAGGTTATGCCTACATTTATATTCCCGTGCCTCAGTGCACATGTGTGTTTCTCCCCGTGTGTGTGCCTGGTCATGCACAGCAGCAATTTCTGTAGCAGAGGAGCTGCAGAGAACAAAAGTGCATGGATCTAAACTATCTTGGTGTGGATATTCAAGCAGAATCTGTACAAATGAGCCTCTGTGTGTGTGTGTGTGTGTGTGTTGTATGTGTGTGTGCATTCCCTGAAGCACAGAAGAAGGACAGATGTTGGCCTCAGCACATATCATGCCTCCGTTGTCTTTGTTCAGGCCACACTGAAAGAAGGATAATTTATGGCAATTATGAGCAACAGATTGCAATCCATTCATCATGTTCATTCCTTCTTGTCATGAAAAAAAACAAACAACAAACCAAAGTCCCCAACCCAACAGGCAACAACCTCAACTCTAAGGCAGAGTAAAATATGCTAATATTCCTCACAAAGCAGTTAAATAGCTGCTTGCTACCAGACTCAGCACAGCCTTATAACAAGAGCATTGAGTGATGCTGAGCCTGAATCAGTCGGAGAGCCACTTTGTCATCCTGAAGAACTGCAGAGACCTACAAAACACACACGCAGAGGGGACAGAGTGGAGACATGTGAGGAATTCATAATAACAGATCATTTCACCCTGGTGCCTCATCTTCCTGAGGGCAGCCTGCTGGATGTAGGAAGGAGAAGTTTTTTCACTTCTCTTTGCAAATTTTGGCTTTATCAGGCTGGGTGTGACAGCTGGAAGTGTGCTTGTGTGTGAGGTGTGTGCATGAGTAAGTGTTTGCTTGACATGCATGTTTTCTTGTGTCTTCTGGCTCTGGTTTGGGATGAGGCTGTTCAGTGCATGTGAAGAGGGGCAAGAGACAGAGGGTGTGTATGACAGTGGTCCAAGTTAACTTCCGTTGCTTTGCAGAAGAAGGAACCACCTATGCCTTGTTCCGTGTGTAAAACCAGATATAGACAGGCAGTGAGGATGTGTCAGCTGTTTGGGTTAGCTCTGTGTAATGGCACAGTTACAGCTGTGTGTCTGTCTACAGTACACTTTAGGGGTGTCTGCACGAACAGCTGAGACTGCTAGACCTGTGTGTGTACCTTTGTGGTTGCTGCATGTTATTCTGTGTGTGTGTGAGTTATGGAAACTCTCTGTTTAATACTCTTTGTATTTTTGGGAAAACGATGCTTCTGGCTGTTTTGCGTGGCCTCATTTTGCAAGGGGCTATGAAAAGGTGGAGAGGAAAACTGAGAAGTACAGAGTGACTTGTTGCTTAATTAGTGTTGCTTTGATGTTGTTTTTCTTAAACCTGTGCATTCTCTTGCATGGAAGACTTGTGGGAAAGAGAGCAGCGCACCAGGGGAGAGAGTGGAACATGCTCAAAAGAGTAGGAAAGAGAGAAAGGAAAAAAACTGGAAATGTCTGAGGTGTGAGACGAGCTTGCCAGGGTAAGGCATGGCTGCTGAGCCAGTGTCTGTGAAGGGCAGTGATCTTCTGGCTGGAATGAGGGGGACTGAGCAGAGATCAATGCATTTGGTGAGCATTGCTCCTTCAGAAAAACTGAGGAGCCAGTTTCTCATTATTCACTGTGCATTGGGAGCTACCCAAAGTAGCTCTGAGCAAAACAGAGAGTCAACATGAGAAGTTAGCCTGTGGGTAGCTCCAGGATGGTTCAGAAAATGCCAGTTTTGGTACCCATGTGACCTCATTTGCAATGACCTTAGGCAATTTTCTGCAATATGACAGAGTAAGTTTCCGGCATTCCTGTGATAGACCACAGCGAAGAGGCCTCTAAGAAGAAAGCTATGGGACTTCACATCAAAGGGTAGGTTGAGCACCACAAATGGTCTGAACCCCGGTTTCTTCTCAGGTGGGTTAGAAAGGGAGAGAATCCCTGGAGGTGTGTGGACTGATGAGGCCCGCTACAAGTGCAATAAGGGGAGAATGATCTGTGGTTTTGGAGGGAGCAACTTTCACTCCAAGTTGAGGGTGGCTCTAACCTTCTCCCCCTCTCTTGCAGCTCCCCTGGTGGACCTTACTCCCAGTCACAGTGGTTCAGCTATGTTGATGCTCCTCTCTGTCGTTTTTGTGGGACTAGCTGTGTTCATAATCTACAAGTTCAAAAGGTATGATTCTCCCTGAGCAATTTCCTTCTCCCCAGTGTTGCCTTCCACTGAGGTGTTTGGGTTTTCTTTTGCTGGGTTTTATTTTTGGCAGCGATTTGTTTGTTGGTTTGTAAAATCTGATGCTACATAGTGTGCCAGAGTACCCCACAATGATGGTTTCTGTTAATGTTCTAGGAAGATTCCTGGCCTTAATATATATGCACAGATGCAGAATGAAAAAGATCAAGAGATGGTCAGTCCAGTCAGTCAGAGGGAAAGCATACCTAATGTCCCTCAAAGTGAGCTGATGAGCCCTGAGCAACTAGTAGATGAGAAGTTGGAAGTCCAGCCCATAGGTAAATAACTTGCAGCATCCCACAGCTGGTCAGACTCTGACTTATAATTGGCTAACCCTTTTCTCAGCCTCCCCTCTTCCCAGATTCCTGCACACTCCTCCTCCCATCCTCTTCTGCTGCAGCACTAGTTTTGCTACAGGAAACCTTGCTAACTCTCCCCTCTCCCTCACTGCCATGTGATGAAAGGGAGGGGAACAACTTCAGGTTTTTTTCTCTCTCCTAGTTGCTCTATGTAGATCCCCTTCCCTTCTCAAAAATCCTGCCAGCTCTTAACTTGTGCTATAAGACAATTTATTTTGCTGGGCCTGATGTAGTGTTGGGGCTAAACCCCACACCTGAGGAATACCCAGGAGAACTTCACCCACCCTCACCTGGAACATGGAGGTGAGAGGTGACTCGGTAAGTCAGATCTAAAAGCTAAATATTTGTTGATGATTTGATTGCTGTGGCCTTTGTGCTGTGCCACACTTATTGCCAGCAGCAATGCTAGCCTGGCTGTTTCTTGGGGAAATTGAGCAAAACCTGGGATCTCAGCACTGGACAGCTGCATTTGCCCTCAGGCTGATTTCTCCCACAGGCCTCTGTGGTCAAAAATTTGCAAAGCAGGCTTTCATAGGGCCTAAAGTGAGTAGACCTGAAGAGGCTATACTGTGTTCAGTCACACATTTGCTCATGTTTATGTTTTCTGTTACCCTTGACTACAGTAACAGCGTTGGGACCAAGCAGGGAGGTTTCAGCCTGGGAACACATTCTGCTAAAGGCAGCGTTGCTTGGGCATTGCTTGGGCATTGCTCAGCTCCACTTGTGAGGTGACAGTTCTGCAGTCCCAGACCAGAGATATGGTACAGGACCCTTACAAATAAGGACATGGACCTGTTTTAGAGGAATTTAAGTTTATAGCTGTTTTGACTTAGACAGGAGCGAACCACAGTCGTAACTGAGATCCCTTATTTGCATAATTTCATCAGCTTAATCAAAGCTTAGAATCCTGCCTGAGGACACCCTAAAAGGTACAGGAGTGTTTGCTAAAGCAGGCTTGGAGTCATAGCTACTGCAGAGAGGGAACTAGGGGAAGGGCCATTCAAGGAGGGAATGTGATGTGCTAAAATTGCGGCCTGTGAAACAACCTGGGAGAAAAAGAAGGTCTCTTGATGAAACTGATGTCTAAGCTGGAAGCCTCACTGCAATCAGTACTGATCTCACCCATTCACTAAGGAGAGATCTGGTAGCTATTAAAAGCTTTTAAGCAGCTATTCATCAGCAGAGTTGGACGTCCCTGCTTAGCATTACACAGGATGGAGTAAGGGGACCAACCTTCCCATGTGGTGTTCCCCATACAGAGCAACCCCAGGCCACAGTCCAGAACCCAAGGAAAGGAAATGCAACCAAGGTAGTCTGGACAGAGGACTTCCAAAAGGCTTGTGGATCACCAAGAGGTTTCAAGCCAAGACCCGGAGCGGTGGGTCCTAAACTTTAACAATTCTTTTTCTTGTTTGTTTTTCTTTCTTTTTGCCCCAGAAGCCTCCAAGGCAAATTGATGTAAGACACTAAGAGAGAAACACCCAATTTTAGGCCAGGAAATTTCTAGAGTTAGATAGGCTTTGAGTTTCCCTCTTCTAAAATAATGTAATGACCATGGTTCACGCTGTCCCAGAAGTAGGGAAACACACATTTTCAGAGGTCACTCAGACTGAAGTAGCAAGAGTCAGTCACCCACTAGCTCTATTCAAGGTAGCTTCAAAACTGCTCTTGCTGGGGTCGGAAACTAATCCCTTGATGCCTCTAGCATGAGAGGAGTGAAAAGCCAGTTTTGGGAATAGGTTTTCATTTGGTGCAACTATAGCATTTCTGGCTTCCTACAATAACCAGCGTTTTGTGTGTTTCTCAGCTGTGCTACTGCACACTGTATTGAACCAGAAATTGGCCTTTTCTAACTCCATAGTTTGCACCTGGTGAGCACAAAAGGTAAATGTGTGGGATACATAGACTCATTTCTCTATCAAAAGGAATCAGTCCAACAAACTTCCTAAGAGTGTTTTTCTATCCTGTCAGTAAGATGAATGAGGAAACTGAATCAGAGCTTATTGAGAAAATGAAAAGGTCTGGATCTAGGTGTGAGCAGAATAGAAAGTGCAAAGACCCTTCACTCTCCTATACAACCACCTCATCTGCTTCTGGAAATCAGCAATTTATTTTTTAATTAGTTTTCTTTCTTTTGGGAAAACAAAGCAAGACTGTAATTGGGTGTTTCTCTTTTGTATGCTTGTTCAGAAGCCAGCTTTTTTCAACCACTTTGACTAACATTTAGGGATCCTTCCTTGGAGGAATCTGAACGAATGTCCCTGGATCGTTTAAGTTTCCTTCCAAACTCTGGCAGCAAAAACCCACAGTTCCTATTTTCTGGGTGTGAATGGTTTATGTTCTTCTTTTGCAAATGCAAAGCTTAAGGTTATTTATGAAACACCTTACAATTGCAAATTAGTTTCACTTTTCCTCTGAGGACCTCAACCCCTCCTTCCCTCCACCCGTCTCTTCTGGCCTCTCCCTCTTGTGTTCAAAACGGGTGCCCCTCTATTCTGGCCTCTCCCTCTTCTGTTCAACACGAGTGAATCATCTTCATTAGCAAAAGAACAGGACATCACCTTCAGTGTTTTGAATGACAAGAAAACATTTCTGGGAAGAACAAGTCAGTCTGAAACAGTTGAATCCCAAAAGGCCAGCAAGGCAGTATTTTCAAACAGCTTCCTTGGCTAAATGCACTTGTTATTTACTGACTCTTATTTTGTTCTTTCTTTGCCACAGGAAGTATTTCCACAGCTGCTGAGCCCCAGAGCACAAAAGAAATCCCTACCTATGTAAATGGTTGAATTGAGGACACCGATCTGTATCTATATCTAAAAAAGAGGAGATCTCACTGCATTTGGACTTAATTCTTCAGATGACAAAGGGTTTTTAGCTTTAAGCCTGTGCATGTGGACATTATACTGAGACCATAGTGGAACTGCATTGTACAGGTGTTCAGTTTTAGTGGGGGGTGGGGGGAGAGGAACTGGTACCACTATTCACTCCTGTGGCCCTTCCCCTCACCTCTCCACTCTCTTTTTTTCTGATCTGTCTCTAATTTGTAGAAAATTCATAACGATATAGGCCAAGAATATGCATGGGGGTCTCTTCTTTAGGGAGAGGGGTGGGCTGGGATGTGGGGGGAGAAGGGCTGGGGGAGGTGTGGGGGGGCATTTAGGGTTCTTGGCTTTAGATTTAACTGCTTTTTTAGCACTTTGGGCTGCGGGAGGGCTAGCCGCCCCAGCAGACTTTCATAGGACACACAAACAGTCACACTGGAGTTTAAAGGCACTGAAAATATTCTTGGTCAGTCTGGTTTATGTCATTGTTTGGACTCTGCCCTTCATTCCTCTTGCTGCAGCTGCTGCCCGTGCCCCATGGCTGCAAAGAGTCTGAGTGCAAGTGTGGGCGATCCCAACTGAGGGGTCAGGCTCTTTCTTAAGCAGCTTTTTTAGCCTACTCACATGAAGGCATCCCACTGATAGCACTGCTGAAAGATCACTTCTGCCTCCTAACCTTGAATGGAACAGAACTAGCGTGCATTATGGGCAGGGAGGTCTGTCCGTACTGCACTTGTAGGAGGTTATTGCCAGCATGAACTTACGTTGTACTCTATACCAGCCTTACAACTTCAATTTTGGCTAAGGAAAACCCTAGGAACACCCTCGGCTGCATTTAGTGCTAATGTTTGGATTTGTCTGGGGAAGTCCCAGGAGATCTCTGCCTCTTGGGAGTCACCCCAAGGCCGGTCAATTTTTTGGAAGACACCTTGTCCATAGAACAGGGAGCAGGGAAAGGCTTAGGCACAGTTTCCTATTACATCATTGGCAACCCCTCTTGGTTGCCACTCCAGGCATATGAGGGAGGAGGATTTGACCTGGGATCACTGACATGCATTTTGAGCCCCAGCACCATAGGACCACTCTTTTACAAGATCTGATTTCTTATCAACAACATAAGTTTGTGTCTTACACTGCAAGCAGAAATGAGGCTGCAGGACATGTTCACGTAGACTATGCAAGGGAACAAGCAGGAAAGCAGGCTTAGCATACCTCGAACTAGTCCTACCAAGACACTGGATATCTGGCTGAAGCCTAACCTGTGGTCATCACAGCTGTTGATTTCCAACCCAACTCAGGTAAACCTAGCGCCAGGATTTTGGTTTGAAGTGCAACAAGAGAAAGACAGTAAACAAGGCACACATACTTAACTGTGTTAGGTGAAGGCCAGTAGAGGCTGGTTCATAATCAGTGTAACACACTTAGCAGGCACCCTGATTCCTGACATGAGTGTGTTTTGTTCCATAGACATTACACAAGGAAACGTGAGTCAAAAAAGAAGAGAAAAATGTTCTTGACATTGCCTGGGGTGGGGGTGTGGTGGTGGGGGGTTTTAATTTCTCTGTCACAAATTGGGCAAAAGCCCAAATCAGCCTACTTGCTGGCAAAGAAAAAAAGTGATACCAAGTGTAAGAACATTAGACTTGTCGTAGTTAAAGGATAATCACAATATAAAGTCCTCTGCATCTTTCTGTAGTTTCTCTGAAGACAGGTACAAACACAGCCATTTGTATGGCTTTGCTATTGTCTTTGCAACTACAGCTTTAAGAAAGATGAGAAAGCTTTGGCAGCAACTGTATAATATTCCCCACTGAAGTCCAACATTAGCCAACTTATTTTTATAGTAAGCCAATCAAAAAGTTTTCTTATAGTGTTGGAACTATTTCTAATTTTAAAATTACTTTTTTTTAATGTACTTTTTCATCTTCTTTTTCCCTTTTCGTTAAATACAATGTAGTGTAATGTATAATTGCTATTGTTTATTGCTTTTACAGTCATATTTATTAAACAGATTATGTCTCTAAGTGAAGGCCCATGTTTTTCTTGTTCATTTTAGCTTTCTGTCCATGACTGGGATCACTAACAACATCAAAACAGTAGGAGATTTAAAAAAGAAAAGGGTGTTCAGTAGAAGTAGAAGCGGGTGGTGATACTGTGCTTCTGAAAATATAATTCCTAGAAGCAAGTTCATAGAATCATAGAATGGTTAAGGTTGGAAGGGACCTTAAAGATCATCAAGTTCCAACCTCCCTGCACACTAGACCAGGCTGCACAAAGCCTCATCCAACCTGGCCTTGAACACCTCCAGGGAGGGGGCTTCCATAACCTCCCTAGGCAACCTATTCCAGCACCTTTCTACCCTCATGGTGAAGAATTTCTTCCTGATGTCTAACCTAAATCTACTCTCTTTCAGTTAAAAACCATTACCCCTTGTCCTATCACTGCCCACTCTAGGGAAAAGCCCCTGTCCAGTTTTCCTGTGGGCCCCCCTCAAGTACTGGAAGGTTGCTATGAGGTCTTCCCAGAGCCTTCTCTTCTCCAGGCTGAATAGCCCCAACTCTCTCAGCCTATCTTCGTAGTAGAGGTGCTCCAGCCCTTTGATCATCTTCATGACCCTTCTCTGGACCCTCTCCAACAGCTCCATGTCTTTCCTGTGCTGAGGGCTCCAGAGCTGTACACAGTACTCCAGGTAGGGTCTCACCAGAGCAGAGTAGAGGGGCAGAATCACCTCCCTGGCCCTGCTGGCCACACTTCTTTTAATGCAGCCCAGGATGGGGTTGGCCCTCTAGGCTCCAGTGCACACTGGAAGCTCATATCGAGCTTCTCATCTACTACCACTCCCAAGTCCTTTTCCTTGGGACTGCTCTCTACCCATTCTCCCCCCAGCCTGTATTTGTGCCTGGGGTGGCACCAACCAAGGTGCAGGACCCGGCACTTGGCCTTGTTGAACTTCATGAGGTTGGCATTGGGCCCCCCTCTCCAGCATGTGAGGTTTACCTCTGGATGGCATCCCTTCCCTCTAGGGTGTTGACCACACCACACAGCTTGGTATCGTCAGCAAACTTGCTGACGGATGGATCCTATGAGGTCCCATAGAATTGTACACCTTCAGATTCTTTAGATGGTCAAGAACCTGTTTTTCTCCTACAGTGGAGGGTGCTTTGTCTCCCAGTCCCAGCTTTCACCTGCAATGGCCTTTGCAATGAGACTGGAGCACTTGCGAGAGAAAACTGATACAAAGTCGTCTTTGAGAACCTCAGCCTCCTCAATATCCTGCGTAGCAACATCTCCTGTTCCCTTCAGGAGAGGGCCTACATTTTCCTTGGTTGTCCTTTTATCCTGAACATACCTATAGAAGCTTTTCTTACTGCTCATTGCATCTCTGGCAAGACCTAATTCTATTTGGGATTTGGGTCTCCTGACCTGATCCCTAGCAGCTCGGACAACCTCTCTGTAATCCTCCCAGGGTACCTGTCTTAGCTTCCACCCTCTGTGTGCTTCTGTCTTAAGTTTGAGTTTTTCTAGGAGTTGTTTGCTCATCCACGCCAGCCTCCTGGGGTTTTTACCTGACTTTCTCTTATTTGGGATGTGTTGCATTTGGTCCTGGAGAAGGTGATCAGCCAGTTTTCATGGACCCTTCTTCCCTCCACGATGTTGTCCTGTGACACTCTGTCGAGCAGATTCCTGAAGAGGCTGAAATCTACCCTCCTGAAGTCAAGGTTAGTAAGCTTACTGTGAGCCCTAAGGATCTTGAACTCCACCATTTCATGGTTGCTCAAGGCTGCTCTTTAGCATCCCTCACCAGCCTTTCCTTGTTGGTGAGAACAAGGTCCAGCATAGCACCTCTCCTTATTGGATCCTCAATTACTTGAAAAAGGAAGTTGTCATCAACACACTCTAGGAACCTTCTGGATTGTTTGTGCTTTGCAGAGATGTCCCTCCAGCAGATATTGGGCTGGTTGAAGTCCCCCATGAGTACCATGGCTAGTGAACGTGAAGCTGCTCCTGTCTGTAGAGTGCCTCATCTATACCGTCCTCCTGCTCAGGCAGCTTGTAGCAGACCCGCCCCCCGCCCCCTCAGTAATGTCACCTGTCCCTGCCTTCCCTTTAATCTTAACCCATAAGGTCTCAGTTGGCCCCTCATCCATTTCCAGGGAGAGCTCCATGCACTCTAGCTGGTCTTTGACATACACCCCCATCCTGTCTCCCCTGCCTGTCCATCCTAAAGAGTTTATAACCCTCCATTCTGCTGCTCCAGTCGTAGGATTGATCCCACCAGGTCTCTGTGATGCCAATAAAATCACAGCCCTGCAGGCACACACACATATCTCTTAATTCTTCCTGCTCATTCCCCATGCTGTGTGCATTTGCACAGAGGCATTTAAGCTGGGCCTCCAGTGAAGTTAACTGACTAGCTGGGGGGGCTGAGATTTCATGATACCGCACTCCAGGTGCTCCCCTGCTGACTTGCACCCCTTCCACGGGCTCTGGGCATCTATTACTAGTGCCAGCATCACACTGAAATTGATCAGTGTGGGATGAATGGAGGTGCCAATAGGAAGGTAACATTCTTCCATCCTTGGTCAAAGTGCTTTATAAAGTGAAGCTGGGTACTGGTATCTCCATTTTTTTTTTTTTTTTGAGTGGGGAAGCTGAGGGATGCAGAGCTGCAATGCTGTTTTTCTGATTTCCAAACAGGCAATGGTAGAGCTCTGAGCAGCTCCTTGGAACTCCAGCTCTGTTCCCTGTCCTTGGTTATCCTTCCCTACTCACAGTCTCTGTTGAAGATTCCTTTGAAATACCTTTTTTTTTTTATTACTCTTTTGTCAACAATGATGAAGGAAAGTTTACATTATACACATTGATCATTAATTAGGTTTTACATGTGAAGAAATTGAAGCATAGGAAGGTTCTGTCAGCTTGCCAGATGACAGTGGATGCATGTCACTAAGAAAACATAGCTTCTCTACTTTTCTGGTCAGGATGCCACCACCTGGTCATTCTGTTCCTCATAACTGGCTCCTGGTTCAGTTCTCTAGCCTTTTTTGTACCCTTGGCATAAGCTACGCTCGTAAATAGTCAAAGATCTGGGGTTCAGGCATCGTCAACAACCAAGGCCGTGGTATCGCTTGTCAAGTCCAGGAATGATGAGTTTGCTTATTGGAGAAGTGTGCATTTTTCACATCCTGGGCAAATCCCAGTGTATTTACAATTCCCAGTCTAAAACGTTAAAGTGAACACGGCAGCGTTTCTGCACCTTTCATTCAGGCTGGATGAGCAGCTGGTGCAGCCATGGCCATTGTGCAGGTGGCTGAGAGATTTGTGTATAGCTGTAATCTGCTGTTATGGTTTAAGTGTCCACCTGAATTAGCAGGCATCTGTTCTGGCCAAAACCAAAAGTCTGGTTTTAGCCAGCATCTCTAAAGTAGTTTCAGCTAATTCTTTTCAGCTTGTTGTGTGTCTTGAGGCAGAGACTGTAGTTGTTGTTTTCTGGTTTGTGTAACAGCACAGCGATTCACTGCTAATGGCTGAACTCTGAGACAACAAAGAAAGAATATACCAAATACTCATAAAATCCCAATATAAATTTTCTCTGAGGGTATTATCATACCTTCGGAAAATTAAAAAAAAAATTAATTACCCTTTGTCAGAAAGAGCAGGGAGTTAAAATACAGTTAAAAACTCAAAAGTATTTTCCAAATGTGATGTTGATTCTCTACCATATCTTAACTGCCATAAAACAGACATGTGGATGGTACAGACATGTTGGCTTCAGAGAAATTCATATTTCTTCACCTAACAGGATGTTTGGGCTATGATGCTGGATTGTCTTTCTTGGAAATCCCTAGGTGTTCGTGTTTAAACTCTTTAGAGGATCTGGGCCTCAAACAACTGTTTGCTGTTAAAAACGTGGGTATGTTTAATTGCTTAAACTTCTGTTGGAAAGCAAGACTCTTAAAGCAGGTGCTGAAATGCTTATGCAAATGAAGCAGGAATTTCCAGTGACCCTAGATGAACCCTGTCTTGGTTCTGTCAACTTCTGCTGAGAATTTCTGACAGTTGCACTTAGTCTGGTACCTAGAGCTGATAACAAGGGATTAGTATTTTATCTGTGTGCTGTCATCTCTCATTGAATGCATGGCAAGTTTCCTTGCCACATTATATCTCTACGTACATTCAGTGTTTTAAACATTACCCCAGATTGCAGAGCTACCATGTTTGTGACATTAAAAAAGAAAACTTTCTGTTCCTTCAGTGAGATGCTATCCTCTCATTTCTCCATGAAACAGAATAATAAACCATTAGAGATTATAGTGCTGGTATGGTCCTGCCCATAATACCCAGAAGAAAAGACTGAAGTAAATTTGTTTTCTGATTGATAAGATGGAAGTGCCATCACGTATCACGTCCTCTGCCTAGGTGATATGTTTCATTTGTAGTTTTAACTTTAGCTTTTCCTTTTCCCTTATGTCCTACTGGGAAAATGGGTATCTCTTACTATTCACTAGGCTGGAAGTGGGACCTAGAAGAAATCTGTGTTTTTTATGTATTTCTCAGTGTGAGAAGGTCAAAGTGTCTTCCTTGTCCTCGGCCTTGAGGCCACCCCAGTGCTAGGTGCTGTATGCACACGGGCAGTAGAGGTGACATTGTAACTGGATTAAATGAACAGAATAAGGGAACAAGTTTTCTCATCTCTGTAGTTTTTATCATTTTGACAAGTGGACCTTAACCAAACTGTCTTTATGTGAAAAAAAACCTTAGCACTGTGCATGAGAGCTCTGTATGGGATGGGCAGCACAACATCCAAACAGCCCAGCTCATTATGGGATTAATGACTTGAGTCGTAGGGGACTGCACAGAGATGCAGGGGAGACCAGCCAACCTTCCAGGGCAGTAGCCCATGCTGTTCTGTCCATGCACAGGCTTGCTTTCTGCTGGCATAATTTAAAGAGATTTGAAGTTTGTGCTCATTTATGTTTTTTTCTCTAGGAATTTTATGAGCTTTTGTTAGCAGACAGACTAAAATTCATCCAGTCAAATATCTAACCTTGACTCTTAGTGCTTAGAGAGTAGAGCCATGCTTGGCTTTGTATAATGACCTCCCACCAAGCTGTAACAGCCCAGCCATGTGTAAGCAGAATAGGAGCCAGACAACTGTTGGATTTCCTCAGCTTCTTCTGAGGCTTCTTTGAGGCTGTAGAACATCCAGCCATTGTGGACACAAGTATGGCCAACAGCAGCCTGGATATTATTTATGTTGTGCTTCATATTGAAATTAATTGCATAGAAGGATCCCAACCAGAATCATTAGTCTGACTTGCAAGGTGCTGTATCCACCAAACTGCAAAGAAAATAAGCTACAATCCCAAAGTTTTGCAGTTTTTATAATCTTTTATGGAGAAGTCCTGAGACACAAAGGTGCAAGAGAAGGAATGTAGCAAAGCTGTTGAGAGGCTTGTTTGCCTTCAGTACAACATAGATGCAAGAAAAATCCCTCCCTTTTCTGTAATAAAATCCTCCTCCAGCTTTCCCTAGACAAAGTTGGATGTGGTGCTGTTTCTGGGACTGCAGCTACCCTAGCAAATAATTGCTCCTCAGCCCAAAAGTGTGGGCCGCTCATCCCATGGACCATGGCATTCCTTATCGGGCCCCCCAGAGGCAGCTGCAGGGTAGAGCTCTGAAACAGGAATTGGACTGACAGCTGCCTCCACTCTTGCTGCAAAAAGATGAATAATGCATGCAGCACATTTAAATGGAGTGTTACAAAGTGCTTTAAGGGAGAAACCCTTCGATTATTAACCCTGCCTGCATGGGAGGAACTTGCTTATTCTGTCACTGTACAGAAGACCCGAACTGAGGGGCTGAACCCTTATCTCCACACCAGAAGCATCTTGGATACATGCCTCCATCTCTCCACAGACTGAGGGTCCTTCCTGGGGCTAAGGCAGTCTCAGGGCAGCGTCCTGCTCTTGGCCTTTTGGCTGAAGCTGGAAACTTTCCTCAATCTCTGTAGCACATACAGATATTGCATGGACTGCCCATTTTAAGTGATTTCTACCTGATGTCACCTCAGGTGAGTGGAGGAGCCTCAGCACCATAGAGGAGTGGACACTGTGAAACCATGTGGAATATTTACACCAGATGTTTCACAACAAATAGAACTCTTTTCTCCACTTTCCATACCTATGTAGTCCCACCCAGGGAGTGTGAGATTCAAACTACTGTAATCCTCCTTCATGCTTCCCTGAAGATACAACATAGCAGAGACCTGAGGTTTCTTCCCTTCCTTCTGTGGCCTTATGTGCAAGGTGAAATTGTTTGGTCTGAGCTGCAATCCCCAAACCAGCTGCACCTGTGTGTGCCTCTGGAAAGTGCTTGCTCAAGAGACCCAGAAGAAACACTAATAAATGCACAACCAAAATCCTTCTTCCGACCTTGCTGCAGAGCCACAGGACTGGTGAGACCGACCTCTGAGACACTGATTTCTTGAGAAAAATCTTGGACTGGGCTGTTTATGGAGTAGGTTTTCCTCTGCTGCTGCTTTGGCTTGTGTAGATAAGTGTGTTTTCCACTACAGATGAACTTGCAGGAGTATTTTTTTAATTATTTATGTTCCATTAGTGACTAGGGGCCCTGGCACTATTAACTGTCACAGGATGAAAGACACCTTGTACCCAAAATAATTTGCAGCTCTAGGAGGAAAGAAAGCAGTTAGTTTCCCAGCCGATATTTACACTTTGAAAAGCATTTCCTTAATGGACAACAGTTGAGGCCCTTCCTGAGTCCAGAGGCTTTTCTTCCTCTCTTGGAGTCCTAAAACACAGCAGCTGGGTTATTAATCTCACTGGGCATGACATTCAGCTAAGCTTGAACCAGGGCCAGACCCAGAATGCCCATCTGAGCTTGGATGTGGCTGCAGAGGAAAGCTCCACAGTTAGGCTGCTCACAATGTCCCCTCAGAAGGGCTGACCTGCCCATCCACATTGACTCATTTGTCATTACTGGATTTATTTTTTCCCTGTGTCTTCATGCCATGTTGAGATGAAAACGTCCTGCATTGCCTGCTTCTGAGGACCTTCCTCTCATTTCATGAGGGTACATACCCAAAGACTTAGCACACAGCCTTCAGCTGCCCTCCGTGTTATCTGTAAAACAGAAGGACTTATTTCCTCTACAGTGGTTTTTAAGGTTTCCCAGCCCTTTGATCCAATTACAAAAGGAGCTCATTTCTTCTACGGCACAATCAGGGTTATTGGAGTTAACTTCAGAGGAAAATAAACACTAGTTTATTTCCAGCAACATTTTGTCCCTGAAACTGCTCAAAGTGCTCAGTGTGTTATGATATAGGATGATTACATTTACTAGGTCTTAACAAAAATGAAATTATGAACCATCCCTAGCAATCTATTTTGAGTTCCTGTTAATCTAAACATTTTTATTAATTAGAAGTAATTGTTCTTTTCCCTGTAATTATTGCACCCTTTTTTTTGTTATTTCAAAGAATGTTCTGGTTTCAGGGAGAGGACATTTACTTTCAAACCTTTTACTTGAACTTTTTCTTCATATAGATAAAAATTCTCCTAATTATCCTTTTTAATTGAGAAGATAATGCAGCCAACATTGTTTTGTTGATTTGTTTGAACTAGATTCTAAAAACAGATTATTGCATTGGTTCCTTTTTGAAATTCTGATTTCCACATTGTGTGTAGCAAGATACTAGCATGTATTTTTCCCAAAACTTGAAGAAAAAGAAAGCCCCAACACTTGAAAACCAAATAAACAGCAAGAAGAAATTATGAGTATTTATAGGTCTAGAGTTGGATCCCATTTTCAGATCTTACCATCTTTTCACTGGTATTCATGAAAAATTATGCACACATTAAATTATAGAGAAGCTAAGACTTGAGCACCTGGGGAAATAATAATAAAAGTCTCTCTTTTTTCACCTTTTTCCTTTTTTACTAGATGATGCCTGAAAGAGCATTAAAATCATGTCTACAGAGAATCTCCACCAGCCATCTACAGATGCCTCCTGGTTGGATTAACTGGACACTAGCTAGCCTTTGATTCTGGCATCTTTTGAGTATTTTAGTGCTTTTCCAATGGACTATAATGTGTACAGTTAAAAGAAGACTTTTAGAAGCATACAGAGGACTTCTTGAGTGAATTCCAGTCATATTTTTCAAAGAACTAAAAAGGCTTTATTTTTCCTAAAGAGCAGATGAATTTAAAAGATTTCTTATAAGCCCAGCCTTGAAAGACCATTAGAGTTGTCAAGGCCCATTGTCAGACAGAATTTGGCAGCAGATCTGAAAGTATTTACCTTGTGAGCATTTCTACTCACATAGATGGATTACCTTCTTTGCAACCTGATCCTGAGCGCCTGAACCCGGGATGGAAAAGGTGTAGGAATGCACTCCACTACTCAGGTGCTGCATGGTGTTGGCATACAGGCATCTGCAGAAAGGAAGGAAGGAAGGGATCTTGAGGGAAAGAGACTGTCCTGGGAGCTACCTTTCCCTCCTGTAATCCTCAGGAATGCTCTTCCTCATCGTCTTGCTAGGTCTTGCTCTGATGGCCTGATTTGGCAGGGAACCCAATGTGGTGATTTGTGTGGTCCCTTCCCATCCTATAGTCCTCTGGAATCTTCTCCAGCCTCCTTTGTCATGGGCATCATAGCTGAACAATTCTCAGCTGGGAGAGGGGCAAAAGAGAGGGAATGGAGAGATGTGATGAGGGTAGAGAGTTTTGTAGCAGTTCTGTTGCCATGGGAAGCTTGTCAGCATTCCTCCAGCCTCTGGGAAGGCAGCTGTACTGACAGGTAGCTTTGGGAAGCACTGATGCCATTTTAAATAACCATTGCAGTGAAGCAAACCCTCACCTAAGGTAAAGTGACACAGGCAGTGAATCGTATGGAAAACAGCGTGAGACCCAGCTGGGGAAGCTCAGCTGAAACAATTCTCAGAAAAGCTCCTTCAGGTGGGAGGACTCAGAGGTGCACTCCCTGGTAGAAGTACTGCCTGGAGTTCAACATCCCTTGTTCACTACCAGAAACCCTATCAGCTAATAAATTGTGACACTAATTTCTCACACTGCTACAGTCTCCTCCACAAAGCTGTTCCTAAAGGCTCCTGCTGAGAAGACTTCTCTCCTGTTTTTCCAAGCTGACCCTGATTTATTGCTGATGAATTGCTAAGACAGCAATACCGAGGCATGTAATGCAAAATCCTCTCCACATACATTGGAAATACCCATTGCTGTGTTTCTAACACCAGATACCTTGTTTTAAAAAATTAGGTGGCATTGGAGAAAAAGCTCCCAAAGAATCTGGCCCATTCTTTTCATGAAAATATTACTATTTTATTAAGAAATCAAACTGTATCTTCTTTTTTAGTAAAACAGTTCCTATTTTCATTTTTTTCTAAGACAGCATCTTAAAGCCTTTTTTAAGACCCTTACAACAAAGAGGAAAAATAAAATCCCAGTTCACTTTATCTGAAAATATTACTGATAAAGATGGCAGACTGCCTTCCCTTTGGAATCCTGTTCAAGCCTAAAACACCAGCATATTAACAGTTTGTAGATTTTGATATATCAAATATCAATAATATGTATAAATTCAGCCAGAAGGTTCCTCCAAGAAAAAAATCTGGGAACACTGAGGATTATTATTAGCAATTTTTTTATTTGCTTGATTAGAGTTCTCAGTTGTTGCAAATGTGGTCATGATTATCGTATTAACCAGCAGACATATTAATTACCAAAAGACAAAGCTTTAGGTTACTACTAAATTGAAGTTAGTAAAGAATCCCTCTCTTAATTAAATTCACTAGAATATTTCCTTAGCCTGAAGACTTATAAGCAGTTCTTGCTTTTAAAATCCCTTTCAGCCAAATAACCACTTAACTAATTTCAAATTAAATATCTTAGTCAGGATTTTAAATTATTCAGTCTTCTCAGGGAATTGCATTTGAATATTATAATATCATATCATCATCTAGGGAAATTTTTTCTTCCCAACTATGAAAAGAAAAAAAACACAACAACAAACCAAAACATTCTTTTAAAATGGGATATTTAAGTTATTTTTCTAAAAGTGAATTGAGCACTTGGCCACCTTGGGAACAAGCATCCTTCATTTACCCACAAACTGTAAGCACTATGCCCTGTTCACATCATTATGTCAATGCACCGAGGTCATAATTTAGCAACATCTGTATCTTAGCTTTTTGCAAATGCTCTATTACTGCTGAGAACCAAATCAATGAATAGTAGCTTTTCAAACAATTAGGGTTTTGGGAGAGGAGAAACCACACTGTACACTCATTTGAGGGCAATTCTGCTAGTCATTTTCTCCATTTTTTGTCGCCCAGTTTTTATTTTTAGTCTTTAATATGTTAGCTTCACCAGAATGGAACATCTTACTTTCTCCTCACTGAGCTTTTTTATTCACCAGAGCAGATCAACAGTAAAATATCTGTCTATCTCTGCTGCATTTCAAAATAGCAGGGAACAGTCTGGACAGACTCACATGAGCTCAGCGAGGCCCTCTGAGGCAAACACTGCTGGCTGCTATGAACACCTCAGCAACAAAGACAGTTCAGCATTTAGGTTCCCACACTTCTGTTTTTCTCATCTGTGGATGCTCTGTTTTCCCCAATTCTTCCATCTCCTATTGTGGTTGTACCACAAGACATCAGTTAGCAAGAATGGTCCAGGATTGTTTCAAGAAAGGCCTTTTTGCAAAGATGCTCCTACCTCCACCTCCTGGTGGACTTTGTAGGCAGCCCAGGCTCATCCTGATTCAGACTTAACCACCAGGACAGTCAGGGCATGGGGTACCAGCTCTTGCTGGTATCCCTGTTCTCAGCCTGCTCCTGCTTCCAGCCACCAAAGAGAGAATGAAGATGGAGTGATTAAGTCTTGAGCACTTAAAAAAAAAATACACCAAAAATATTTCAGTCCAATTCCTGCTTTGAGCATAGTGATGTCTAGCTGAGCTGAGAAATTTCCTTTAAAAAGACATCTATGCTTAATTAAAGCATTCATGTCTTTTTTGGTATAAAGATTCACTTTGAGAAGAAAGTGAATTATCTAAGAAAATAAAAAGTATTCCATAGGGTTCTGTAGAGCTTTCTGATGATAGAAACCCCATCCAATAACCTGATAATGAACAAAAGCCCACTGCTCCCCTTTTCTCTACCACTGCAGCTATGCAGGAATGATGAATGCCTGGAGGAGGTCTGGAAGCCACCAAAACCTGTCTGAGTTTGAACACAAATAGGAATGGTATACCATTTTTTTTTTCCATTTAGTGTAATGACAGGGTAGGGGGAAAAAAAAAACCAACACAATGTAAGAGCAATTTGGAAGATAAACTTTAGATACTCACATCCAGAAGGAATCTGTCAGTGTGAATTCTCCAGCTTATAGGCCTGGTATTTTTAAAAATGCCCTGGATTTGTAAAAAATAAAAATAAAAAATTAAGATATAGGCTGGAAAAAATTGTTTTATGCTTATGAAGGCCATTTGCCTGCTTTTCAAGTAATGTCATGTAATCTCTTGTGAGCAGGGCATTGGGAAGGAAAAGACTACAATAATCACTACAAATTCTGCATCCTCAGGCAGGCTGCCTGCTGATAAGTCATTCCACAAATTAGCCATAGAAATCCTTCCTTCTGGGAGGTGATGGTTCACTAAGCAGTATGAGAAAAGCATTGCTTAAGTAACAGGATCTGTGCCCTGGTGGCCCTACTTGTACTTCTGCAGTGGCTTTTCAACCCATTTTCACACCTGTACATCATAGCAAGTTTCTGCTCATCAGCTCCCAGCTCAAAACACTTTCTTTCACAGAAACATCATAGTTGGAAAGGACCTCTGAGATCACAGAGTCCAACCATCAACACATAAAAAAATAAAACCCCAAAACAAACACAACCAACTGGGGGAGTTGTTCTACTTTCTGTGCTTATCTTCCAGCTCAGGAGGCTGAACACCTTGGGTGAAGCTCGTCTGACTATTAAAGACAGAGGCAAAGAATGCATTAAATATCTCAGCCTTTTCCTCATCCTTGGTTGCAATGTTCTCCCCTGCATCCAGTAAGGGATGGAGATTCTCCCTGGCTCTTTTTTTATTGTTGATGTATTTGTAAAAACTTTTTTTGTTGTCCCTTATGTCAGTGGCCAAGTTGAGCTCCAGCTGGGCTTTGCCTTTCTAATTTTCTCTCTGTATGACCTAAAGAGATCTCTGTGCTCCTCTTGAGTTGCCTGTCCCTTCTTCCAAAGGTGGTAAACCCTCCCTTTATTCCTAAGTCCCAGCAAAAGCTCCCTGTTCAACCAGGCCGGCTGCCTTCCCTGCCCTTTGATCTTAGGACACCTGGGGACAGCTTCTCCTGGACCTTAAGATTTCCTTCTTGAAGAGCATCCAGCCTTCTTGGACCCCTTTGCCCTTCAGGACTGTCTCCCAAGGAACTCTCTCAACCAATGTCCTGAACAGGCCAAAATCTTCCCTCCAGAAGTCCAAGGTAGAAGTTTTGCTATTCCCCCTCCTTACATCACTAAGAATTGAAAACTTCACCATTTCGTGATCACTAAGCCCAAGACAACCTCCGACCACCACATCTCCCACTAGTCCTTCTCTGTTTGTGAACAGGAGGCCCAGCAAGGTACCTCCCCTGGTAGGCTCACTTACCAGTTGTGTCAGGATATTTACCTATCTCTGAACCACTCTGAGGGTCAAGCACTGCTTTATAGCACTTTTCATGGTATATATTGTGCTCTTCTAGATCAGAATTACCATGCTGCTCTGTTTTTTTTTTAAAAAAAACACAACCAAACAACAAAACCCACCCTTTAATCAAGTCATCAGGAAGCAATTTCAGGAGGCCGAAGAGAGAGAGAAAACAGAATGGTTCCATTATAAAATGAGAACAGACCTCACCCTGCCAAATTTCCAGCACATCAGGCCTCTGCCCTTGCTTTGGAGGAAGCTGAGAGGGTTGTGGTGACACGTGCAGGCAAACAAGAAGTCTCCAGGGTGACATTGCTTTAATCACATCAGTGAGTAGGAAAATCAGGCTGCAGTAAGCTGTCATGTAACGAGCTCATGAATAAAAACCAGTGAAGCAAAACCTGCTACATGGGAAGATGCTGTTCCACTCTAGAAATCATTTCCAATTTAATGCCAGGGGGGGTTTAGCTGAGTTACTACATAATTATACTATTTAGTCATGACGACAGAAAGAAAGATAGAAGTCTCATTGGGCCCAGAATTGCAGAGTCCCATAGGAGAGGGATCTTTAGCTATGACTGGATGTATCTTGCCAGCTGGGGAAAGACCAAGTAATCTCTGGTCTTCCAGATAAAGAAACTTTTTTTGTAAGGCCTCAGTTCAAAAAGGTCTTTTCAGTAGGACATGACAAGCAACTGCTTGTCACACTAATGGCGGTTCCTAATTGCTTCTGCTCCAACAGACAGACCATGGCTAAGCCTCCTCTCTCAGAAAAGTGAAAGGATCTGCTAATTATAGCCTGGGTGTTAATGTAACCTTTGGCCTAACTCAGGAGTGCTCTAATTAGGTTGCTGTCAGATCTTAAGCACTCGTATTTTCAGTACAAACTGCTGATCCTTCTCTCTTGCTGTCTAAAGTGATTGGCTGTGGTGCAGCCACAGGGCCTGGTGATGTATGGCTACAAGCAGGTGTGTTAATGAGCAAGTGTGACGTCCACGGGAATGGGACTGAGAGCTGGGGGAAAAGTGAGGAACATGCACAAATCCTGCCTCTGTGGCTGTCATTGGGAGATTGCCAGGATTTTGTTCCCATTCATCATCCATATAATCATTTAGAGGGCATCTAATGACTGCTCAGACAGGATATTTTAGCTGTCCACACATTGCAATTGACCTAGAAAAGGTCAATTGATGTCCTACTGAAATCAGCAGGAACTGATTAAACATGCAGCAATTGTGGCAAATGGTATTGGGTGGGAGAAACCAATGTCATTCCACTGGCAACTTCAATAGAAATTGGACGATTTTTCACCAGAAATCATCCAAATGTTCTTAAAGTGCACTGGAGTTGTGCCAGTACCCTCAGCAAGCTCCTAATCAGAGCACACGTCTGATAAGGCATAAAATTAGCATGTTATTCTTTAAACATGGAAAAAAAAAATAGGAATTGTTTTTGTTTCACTTAGGCAGATGTGATTCCTCACTACCACCACCCTTCCCTTCATTTGTCCTCATGCCTTTCATTACGAGAATGCCAATGTAATTTAAGTTAACTCTCTTTGTTGTGGTACAAAAATTACAACTGAATGCTTGGAAGCTTAAAAAAGATACTAAAATAAAACAAAAACTAAAATCCAGACAAGACAAAGGACTTAGCTTAAGCACACCAAAAAATATTGCTAGAAAACCTTTAAACATTACCTTAATAGTTGCAACTGACAATTTCAGTGGCAGCATCGGAAAAAAAAAAGAAAAAAATCAAACGGTGTCTTGGTTCCTGTTTGCAAGGCTGGATGTGAACTGAAAGGGAAAATAAGACTATTAAATGCCCTAATATTCTTGATTTAGATGAATATGCCCAGAATACTTGGAGTGATGAATATAACCAAGAGATGGCAGCAGTTCATGCACTATTCATTTCCTTTATTTAGTTTGCAACATTATTTTCTTTCCAGAAGGTACAAGGAAATTAAGTTGTGTTTAGCTCATAATGTGCATTGTTTTCATTATTATTAAAGGGAAAGGAGGGGCAGAGACAAAGGAGAGAGGGAGGAAGAGTCTGATGAAGGGATTTGGAAGTTTGTTTTAGGCATGCATCCAAGGACTCTTTTTGGAAATAAATGATAACCCATTGCTGTATGAAAGAGCTAAAAACCAACTCCAGTTGAAAATCTCTTATGAGTGCACATATGGTACAGTTACACTTCTAACTGCTGAAACACATTTACTGTGATCTGCTATGGTTCTGGGACCATAATTCCACATCCCATTTTCACAGGCAAGGATAAATGCTACCATCTGGAGAACCTTACATTTGCTTTTGAAGGCTCTAAGTGATGCTCTGGTGAGTAGCTTCAACCTTACTTCTCCAAGGAGGGAAACTGCTTCAAGGAGTGTTCATGTCTACTTACAAACGAGAGTTGAGAAAGAAACCCTCCTGTATGCTGATAGTCATGCACACTCAAAGACATCTCTTTCTTCAGGACCACATCCTGTAGAAGGTAGACACTTTCCAGTGGCTTCCATCTTTTTTTATCCATGAAAATGGGACACCTGTAGAATCTAGCAACTTTTTTAGATAGTTATGAGAATTAAAAAAGAAAAGATGAAATGAGTTAATTTGTGAGGGTGGATTACTTCAAAGAGAATGTGCAGTGGATGAGGTGTTGCTACAATAGTCAGAGGAAAATACTGCAATTATTAGTCACATAAAGGACTGAACAGAGAGACAAAAACACACGCCAACTCCCTGTTTCCTGGAGGAAAATTTTGCATTAAGTAAATGTTCAGTGACTTGAGAAAAGCTGAGTGCATCAATAGGAAACTTAGATCATAGCTCTGCAGTTCAAACAAATACAGATACAGATAATCATAGACTTGCTTATGTGACAGGTAAATACCTAGATAAATATATGAACTGCACCCCCCCTCCCCAAGTTATCACTAAATGCCCTTGTGATCAGCCTAGTTTACCATCAGTGTGTTTTGCATCAACAAATTATGCTTTGCTCCCTTCACTGCATCAGAGATAAAGGAATAGTCATGGCAAAATCCAGAATGCAGGTATTCCATCTCAAGTGGCTTTAGGTGTGGTTTAACCCCAGTCTGCAGTCCAGATGGGAGACTGCTGAGTATTGCCCAAGCACATCAGAGTTTACAGGCTGCTCCCTGGGACAACTTGAAAAAAAAGTCCTTTGTACATGCATGTGTTTAAGCACTGCATATAAACAGAGCACGTTCATTTGTCTTGTAGGTCTTGCCAGCATTGTCTGGACTGAAGCAGAGTGGCTTACTGCTGCCTAAATACTGCCAAAGTCCTTGAGAATGCTGCCCATCCAAGAGCTGTCTGAGAAAGTCTTGCAAATGCTGATAAAAATGTAAAACCAAGTTCTCTGAGCACAACAGACTATTTGCCTTGATGATTGGTGCATGCTTGAAGGATGTGAAGGATCTGCCCTCAACTTCCCCTCTTTTCTGATTCTGTTGGATAAGGATGAAAATATCCAAATTCCTCATACCCTAGCTGTGTGTGCACTGGCCTTCATAGTCAGGTTTCCTTTTCTTGGCTCCCACCACAAATTTTGCATTTCAGGGTGCAGAGTAGTCCAGTTTCAAAAGGAGGAGAGTAGTGCATACCCCATTAACAGAGTACTCCAGGATCAAGATTTTGAATCTTCCTAGGCTAGAGCCCAGGGCATCTTCAGAGTAATCACTTTAAAGTCAGAGGTAATTAAAAACAAAGGACACAATGATACTAGGTTTCTTTCTAAAAGTCTTGAGTACTACCTCATTATTATTACTGGCTAACTCTAAGTGGCTATTCTTTCAGCAAAGAGGACATTACTAACTATTTTTCAGAAATTACTATTTTTTCCACTCAGGCCATTCACTGTCAAGGTAAGCTAATGGAAACAGTATGGATTTTTGCCTTAAATCTAGGACCTAGAGATGATACAATTAGGTAGATTCAAGGACTTCATTCACATGCTCTTATAAAATGACACAGCATGACGTGAAACACTCATCTCTTCACTTGCATCTGAAGAAAGCAGTAAAGTATCGTGATTCTAATTCTATTGTATTTATACAGAGGACATTTTTCAAATACATTCCAATGCCATTTAAACTTGTTTAAAAATCTGAAGATGTCAAAAACTGTATCATGAATTAATGTGCATTTAAAAAATGATCCCAAATTAGCACTTCAAAATTAATTTAATGACCAAGGCTCTGCCGAATCTTTTGAGAAACTTTTGTGTCATCATGAATTTGCTTCATAAGTAATGTGGTATCCATGGATGCTCGTTTACAGGCAGTTTGTCAAGCTACAGTTATTTTCAAAAATGATCACGGGGCATAAATTATTAACTTATTCTAGAGATACTATTATCTTTTTTTTCAGTCTTTGATTTTTTGCTTTGATTTTTATGCTAATGTCATTGATTCTGTTAGGGTCAAAAGGCTGTAGAACTGTAGTAACTTCTTGTTGGTGGGAGACTGAAAAGGAATTGATTGAACAGATTGAACATTCCACTACTGGAACAAGACTCCTAAATGAAGATGTGGCAGCTTTGCTTGCTGTAGTCCAAAGTCCCTCAGGGGATCCAGGCCTGGAGCCATCAGCTCATCCAGCCAAGGATGGCTTCTTACTGAGACAGTAGCACCAGGTACAAGACAGGCCACTGATCCTATCTGTAGCTTTTACTGATATCTCTAGAGCCATGAAAGATCTAGAAAAGGCTTGGGACCTTATGACTGACAACACTTTCTGTCTACAGTTCTGGCTTGAGCTCAGGAAGAGCCTGGCAATAACATTTTCATGCCTGTACAAAGTCCTTACAAAGCTCTTAGTACATATGCAGGAAGTGTCTCATGGACCTTTATCACAGCAATGACACTTCCAGGAATGGCTTCTAAGGTTTCTGAGATACCTGTTGGAGAGCTGAGCATTATCACCTTCAAGTCTTCTCAATCCATTGAGGCAGTGCAAGGATGCTGAAAAATCCTGGCCTTGAGCAAAGCATTTTTGTGAAGACCTCAGATGAAAAGTGCAAAGCACGACTGTAACAGTAGGGTAAAAATGCAGATAAGATGGAAAAAAACAACAGTAGGCAGGAAGAGATACAATCTCTTGAGCAAGTCTTTTCATATAGTCAAATCTGTGTTAGTGCCAGTAACATAGGAAGTCAGTGGGTGTCTGATTAGCATCTCCTAAAGACAGAAAAATTGCCATTGTAATATAAAAAAAAAAATCAGATGAATTTTTAAATAATAATTGAATGTATATATAGCAGCCTTGTTTGCTTTTTTTTGCATTTCCCTCCACCTGGTTTTCACATACAAAAGCTTCCCTTCCTCAGACCATTGGCAGCGTGGAATATAAACAATGCATTTTGTGTTCAGCTTAAATTCAGTATGTGTTTCTGAACTACTTGGCGGGATGCGGGGGGAATCCCTTTGTAATGGCTTCTAAATAAATTCAGTATCAATTTAAACTATTAGAGGAATTTAAATCAAAATAATTAGGATATTAAAATACTTTGTGCATTCCCAATCACTGGTTTATTGCAAATCTGGATCTTTTCCAAGGAACAATAATAGAATGAATATATTAGAATGTTTTCTTCCCCTTAATATGAAACCGTTTGCTCATGAAAAGATGAGTGATAACTTGCATTAAACACAAAACAATCCTGATTTCCAGACATGCTTAAGGAGGGGATGGAAGGAGAATAAATGTCACATTAACAAAACATTACACAGATGCACATTCACACACACACTAAGTGTACACCAAATAAAAAAGAGAGCAACATAAAAGCTTTCATAGCACCTCTTCTCATTAGAAAAATATACTAACCTTGTGCAATGTAACTGCTAAGTACACCTTGGCATGGAGAAAGAGAGCAAGATTTGGAGATTCTGATTGCAAGTGCTCTGAAGAGCAGAGAACAGAGGGAGAGAAATATAAGCTGATAGCAGTGTCAAACAAGTTATTGCTCCTGTCTTGTTTCTGATCCCTTTACCATCCATCTTCACAAAGTGAAGAATTATGTCTTCCAAACTGTGTAGCCTACTGGGACAAGGGAGCATAAATAAGCTTGCAAGTTTGTGGGAGCTGCCATGCTCTTCTGTCTGCCACAGAAAGTGTCTGTCTCTGATATTTGCCACGTTTAGTCCTAAAAGACTTGAGGTTTGAGCATTATAGGTCTTCGTTTCAAGTCCTGGTGTAGTGTCTGGGGTGGCAAGTGTTGTGCACAGATACGTGTGCATCCATGGGCAGGCTTCTGCAAGCAGCAGGGCTTCAAACAAAGCCAAATGGGCAAAAAGTAGGAGGGTGAGCAGTTTCACTTGAAGAGATCTCTGTGTATTTCTGAGACATCTTTCTAGGTTGTAGGTTTTTTTGTTGTTGTTGTTGTTGTACTTAAGTCTGGAACAGGATTGTAATTTACTGTATCATTCTATTAGCTTTCCTCTTCTTTTTTTTCCTCCCCCCTGAAGAAGAGAAGAATTGCTGTACTGGATTAGATTAAATATCTGACTATCTCAGATGGTATCCATTTGCAGATTCTTAGGGAAGAGTATAAGAAACAACATAAATATTCATTCTTCCGTGGTACTTTCCTCCACCTTCCTGACAAGAAAGCAAACAAATAGCATACCCCTCTTCTGCTCACTTAAAGGTATTTAGAGTCACTTCTTGGGCCATCAGGCATTCACAAAGTTGCAGAGTCGCACGATGTGGCTGATGTGTGTGCTACAATAGAGGTCTACTTTCTGCTGCAAGGGTCCTTGCACCTTAACCTCCTAAGGAAATCAGTCTGTAGGTAACTAATGTATCCCAGCAGAGCCAGAAGGGCAATGAAGAGTGCTAGACATAGCTACGGCCTACTTACATGGGGAAGAGAAGAATTCTGCTTTAGTGAATCTGAAACAAGGATAAGTGTTCTTGAATCAAGTGAACAGGATGCTGCCAACAAAAAAACTCTGGTGAAAAATGCATATTACAGCATAAACCAGAGAATTTGGAATAGAGTTTAAGGTGATTTCCTCTGATGGAGAATGTTACTAATTAATCCTGCATAACTATAATTTAGTGGCTGGGCTGCACAACAGCATAAGAATTAGCATGGCACTGGGCACCAGGTTATCAGATTAATTTTCTGGGTAAGTCCTATTATGTTCTGCAGGATGGGCACAGCACACAACAAATTTAATTACGCAGCCTTTCAATCAGCTTTTTTGTACATCTGAAAACTATCTTCTAGCCCTTTCACTTTACAGAAAGCAATGCTTTCTCTGAAACCACTCTTGCATTGTACTTGACCAGCTAATCACTCTACCTGGACACTAATTATTAGTAGTAGCTAATGACTAATGATCTTTCCTGCAAGGTCATATCCCAAGATGACACCAGAGTCTATAAACATTCTCTTGGATTGGTAATGGCTCATAGTAAAGATTATGATTATCACAAGCTGCTCACTTTCTAAATAAAATATAAATGAACATATCACAATAAAAGCAATATTACACTGATAAGTAGCATAAATAAATAAGTAAATAAATATAGTCTCCACCTCATGATGAGGTGTGATGTTGTCATATACCATTCCCTCCAAAGGGGCATTACCCCTTTGATGTTGTCCATTACAAGACCTGGGTTACATTGCCAGGTCTGACAGTGACTTGCTTCAATGACTCTCTCTTCCTGATCCCTCTACTGCTCTTTTTTTACTTTTTTCAAAATTGATAGTAAAGTAGTTTTGTTCAGTGTTCTGCCACCAACACCCACAGTGCAGACCCATCCCATGGAAGGTGACTCTCAGATTGTTTCTGTGCTGTCAGTAGATACAGAGAGTATTTTGAGGGGGTACCTCAGACCTACAGTAGAATGAAACATCCTTTGGAAGTTCTACTCCAGGTTAGAGAGTAAGTAGGCTTCTAGTTTTTATGATTTAGTTAAGTACTTCCACTTCATCAGAATATCCTGGCTTGTGCATGCTTATTTCTCTCTCTGTCACCTAAGAAAAAGTGAATGACAGAGTAAGGGATTTAGTCCCTCCCTCTTACTGCTAAAATGTTTGGATTATAGAGATGCATTACTATATTTAACCAAGAAAGGAAAAAGCAAGCCCAACCAAGTGAAGACATTCAGAAGTGAGAAAAGCAGCACAGGACTACAAAGGCATTGCTGGAGATTCTCCTTGTTTCATTATTTGTATTTCCTTACAGTGGCAAAAAACACACTCCTATATTCCATATAAAATATCATGCACTTAATTGATCTAAGTAATTTCAAGGCTGCTGAATAGCAGAAACCTCCAGAGTGGAATATTCTGACTTAATGATCACATAAAATTGCTCAAAGTGTTTTTAATGTCATTGTAATTTCTGAGTTTATTTAATAGTTGAGGGGGAGAGAGGGTAACATTAACAGTCATCTGCGTGGCTTGCATGACTGTATATAACAAATGAGACATGTGTGTGCCACAAGAGCCATCATTTTAAAATGGCTGCAGTAAAAATGCAGTTATACTGAGCAGTTGCTTTAGGCCATGACACTGTTTAATGGGTATGATATTGCATTAGGATTCAGGACAACTCAGGTTTGTTTCCAAGTGTTTGACCTTTTAAGGACTCAGATCACTTCTTGATTCCACTGATTCCTTCCTCTTTCTTTCTCAGCCTTATCCACTTAGTTTATAAAAACTTTAGCCAAAAGCTGTCCAACTCAGATGTCCACCCCAGCATGGTTGTAATCCATATAACACCTTCAGAGTATATGCTGCAGATACTTCTGGATTTACTTTTTATGCAATATGTTGGAAACAGCTGCCTTTCCTCCCTAATCATCCCCACCTTGGTTAATTTCAGATTTCTTTTTTTTTTTCTCACTGGTCTAGGCCCAGTGCTGGGCCTGTGTTGAAGCACAAATGGGTATTATATATGCAATCTGCATTGATGCTTTTTTCAGTGAGCATGACCTCACTAATTTCCAAACTTGTATAGGTGGAGGGGCAGCATGTGTTGCTCTGTTGGATACCTTTATTCTCCTCAGCCCAGTGTTTGCCTGCAGTTGAAGTCCTTTCCTCAATGTCTTCCAACACTGTTCAGAATTATTTTGCAATATTAAAATAATAATTAAGATTTTAGAGCTAATTCTATATTCTTCTCTGCTCCTTCTACCCCTCTGCTCTGTTTGAAGTTATTTTAATCTCCTCTCGACATTGCAATTTTTTTTCCTATTGGACTTGTCTAATTTGCCTCATTTCTAAGTCATGATGATATCCTCAAGACACCAATTCATAACTTCCTTGTGTTGAAATTGTTCATTAAAATCTAATTTTTCCCATCTAATTCTGGCTTTTTAGCTAATGAAATCAGAGTAATTATAAATATCCATCTTGCAACATTGCATATTGACATTTGAATATAAAGACTTAGAATGGAAGAAAAGCATCACTGGAGAACTTATTTTCTTTCCTCTAGCTGCAAAGGACATCAGCTCAATCATAAATATATAGATTAAAATATTCTCATCTAACTTAATTTCAATATTAACTTTATACTGCCACTAAGGTTTGCCTGAAGATGAACCATAAGGGACCATAACTAATTTCAACATCCTCTCATGAGATATGTTTGGTTTCCTCAGATCCATTATTTAACAAAGAGAACTGAAATGCTCAGAAAGAAAGGTACAGTTCATGCTGTATTCGATCCAGAGTTCAACAAGAGCTTTAACATCTTCCAAAAATATTATAATATACTGAAGGAAAGGATCGCTCAGGAGAACTTTTAGTACTTTTTTCTAGTCTTATTTTAGTTGATGACTCTATGCTAGATTCATGGCTGAATTTTACAGGATCATTTCATAGTATTAAGACTCCCTGTAACACCAGATAGCTACCCCACAATCTTATAAGGTTATAAGAATAACTTTAAAAAAAAAATAATTAGATTTTTGGCAACCCTCACTAGAAGTTAGAGACACTGATGGATATGAATATACTGATGCAACAGTCTGCAAAATGTATGGAAAGGGGAAAGACAATCAGACTTGTAATAGGTTAATATCACCATAGGATGGGGAATCTGATCCTGTGTGTAATTCTGCAGTTACAGATCCTTTTGAAGTAGTGTGGTTTGGAGAGCTGGATGGCAGCTCTGCAGATGCACCTCTTTAAAAAAAGGCTGCAGAAAACCACAGGTAAGGTGGTGTAAGGATGATCAGGTATGTACATTGTTATCAGAAATAAATTATTTACCTAATGGGATCCATTTTATAAACTTCCTGCAGATCCCTGCCCAGTTTATTGCCAAACTACTTCATGAAATGTGGGGATATTCACTTACTGTTTGACTCCAGTGAGCCAGCCAAACTTCTGCTTGCCTTGCCAATGGGCCCTGCTGGGCTTCCAGGTCCTGCACCACAGAGCCAGGGGTCTGGATGAGCTGAAAGCTCCAGTCTGAGGCAAAGTTCATGGACTGACTGTAATCTGCAATCAGAGAAGAAAGGACATTTCAAGTCCACTGCAACTGGGAACTGACTTAAAGATGATGGAAAGTGGAGAAGTTTAATGGCTTTTTTGGGATCTAAGAACTTAGATCCTAGATTCATCCTTTATCTAATTTTTCAACTATATACAAAGAAATACTTGGATGCTCTGTACCTTTTTTTTTTTTTTTTTTGACGAAGCAGTAGATATAGTCACTGAGAAGAGCAAAGACACTAGACAGGAATTCTTCACTCAGAGGGCCTCAGCCACAAGAGAGATGTTCTCTCACTCCATATTTTACAAAACAGCTCAGAAGAGAAGTTTATCTAGTGAAGGCAACTAAAGTTGTCATTGCCAGTCTCCACAATATACAATTACTTTGATTCATGTAATCTGTCTCTGTGATGAGATGTCTCACAGTAAATACATAATAAACAGTAAGATAACTATTTAGTTATTATGGCTAGATTATACTAAGTTAATTTTAATAAAAAGCTTCACTATCAGCTGGTGTCATATCTCTTGGCAATGGACCAATGAATTCACACAACAGATGCAAGG